>OX451216.1:76330649-76979680 GCA_949628195.1 Phasia obesa
GTACATAAATAAATTTTATGATCTTATCAACTTCTCCTCTGATGTATCTAAATTCGAATGCTTATTTAATCTAATCTAATCTAATCATTTTGTGTATTTTCGCCAAGCTGTAAATACATTGTAGCTGTGAATAATGTTGATGTACAAAAACAAAAAAAAAAAAAATAGAATAAAATAAAAATTGCTTACTTGCCTAACAAGTAACCATTTCCATTATTTCATAATATAAAGAGTTATCTATCCTTTATAATGACTCATTTTATTTATAAAACTGATGAAATATAAAGTTTATTTATTGTATTTTGTATAACAAAAGCGCTTATAGTGATGTTTATTATAAAAAATTGTAAAGTTTTAGTGAAAACATTATTCTAATCACCATATTTAAAATGTTCATGCTTCATTTTTTCTGTATGTGTTTTTTTATCATAGATTTGTATATTTGAGAGTGTGTGTGTGTATCTGTTAATTGTGATAAATTTAACCACGAAGTATTCAAACTGACAAGCACATTGATCGAGCTATTGAAATACAAATAGTTACATCATGTATCAGTATTCAAGCCACATTGAATAAATGGATTTCAACGGCAACAAACACTAACGCACCTATACAAACATATTGGGATTTAACCATAAATATAATGGTTACAATAATATCAAATGTTGAATAATAGAAATAACATGCAAGAATTCGCTTATGCAAATAGAAATACAATTATTTATGAAAAATCCTCATACAAATGAGAGAAATTCGAATGTAAACGCAAAACCATTCAAACATCAACACTTTTAAAACCGCACGGCCAAAATGTTGAAAATATTCACACTTACATTCAACTATGCACACCCACTGGCACACACTTGCATTTGTCAGTTTGTATTTGATATACAGTATGTATTTTCACTTTTATTCCAGTGTATTTGTTCAACATTAAACGCATTTAACTGTAAATACACGTCAAAAGCATGTAAAAACAACACAATCACACACCCCTACTCGACAGACAAACACCCACAAACCAACTCAATAGTATTAAAAATCACTCCTTTCCAAGATTCATTATTCACAATTGCAGTGATGATTGCGGAATGCAATGATGGTGCTGTGCATTAAATTCCACAGCAATCAAATGTAACATTTTTGTTTCGTTTGGTTTGGTTACGATCTTTTTTTTTTTAAATTTAAATACTTCTTTTGAATTACATGTAAAACGATATCATACACACAATCAGTCAATTGCATACAGTGACTGTCTAAAGTAACGTATCAAAATAAAATCGATTGCTTACGTAAAAGCTGGGACTACTTTCACCTTCACTGTTTGCTTGTCACTTAAAATACGTTCACTTTTCAAATAGCACCGATGAAATTTAGGGAAGTTTAGAACACAAGAATTCAAAGTACAATTCTTATCAGGTTCTGAGATCTTGCGACTAAGGGTAGCATTTCAGGTTTCTGCGTTAAGGGTATAAGAACAACACTTTGGTAACGAAATATTATACTTTTTCATCTAACACTACCAAAATATGTGTGTGTCATAAACTATGTAATCAAAAACCTTACGTTCTAGGCAACATCTAACATTTTCATTTGCTATTTAATTAAAAAAATAAAAAATAAAGAAAAATGTTTGGCTGGTAGTATAATATAAAGAAATAGTGTGTAAAAGTGTAAAACAATTTCAAAAAGCTCTATCTCCCATGAAATATGTATAATGTAAAAATTAAAATTTCTCATATTCTATTTATTTGATAAGTTTCCCTACAAGAACAGTGACCGTCAATTGAGCAATCATTTGAGTGTCACTGATGAGAGAATTTTTCTTATTGTATATAAGAAAGTTAGCTTCACTTTGTTAAGGGCATATGACAAAAGTGAGTAAAAAAATGTGTATGTGAATTGTGAATTCGCCGTGCGTGTATCAACTATGGTTTAAACAATGACTAGACAAACTGAATGAATAAACCCCTCACAGCTGACTAAGCAAAATTGTGCAGAAACAGATTCAATATTTTTATATTTATTAAAATACATTTTAAAATTAGTTTATAGATATTTATTAAATATACAATTTTTAAATATTTTTATTCGCTCAATAATGACTGCGTTTTACTGCCATTCGTAAGCTTTTTTGAAATTCAATCGCTCCCTGCTACTGTAAATGATGATTATCAACTCACATAAGCTTCCCGGAAGCATATTTTTCCCATCTATCTTCCTCATTGTACTTCTCCAGAAGGTCTTCCGTGCAGATTGGGGGATGTCAGCAGTATTCCCCGACGTTGATTTTAGCTTATGCAAATATGTATGTAGTCTGTGAGAATAAAATAATAAAGTGAAAATTTGAATTAGTTACTATTGCTTGAGTGAAAATTACTGTCCTTAATTTCAACTCTACCTCTTCCGCAGCAACAAGGGTCTTCAAGGAAAGAATGCTGGCATTATGCACCATACTACTTTTTACATTTATTTTCTTTTCATATTTATTTTAATATTTTAAAACACGGGGATATATTTTATAACTTACGACTCAATTTAAAGTGGCAGAGTTGTATTTTACAAAAATTCAACTCTGCTACTCACATTCATTTTTTTATTTTTGTGTATGTATGAGTTTTCATTGTTCATGTGTTAGTTTCAATCATCCATGTCTTGTAGGGTTGTTTAAATAGCAAATTAATAACAATGGAAACTACCTTGTAGATACACACGAAGAGTACTGATGAAAATGCATTCTGCTCGTAACAACGGTTATGTTGGTGTACTTCTTCATCGTGTAGAACGCAGCTGCGCCTCAAATGGTTCATATACTGGGTCCAATTTGGCATACCTATTGCAATATATCGGGCGGTATCTCACAAATAAATTCATTTTTATTGGCCTTCCAGTGCATCAACTGTTCCGGGCTAGCCCCACAAAAAAGAGTATAAAGACGTTAAATCGCACGATGTAGGCGGCCAATTGACCGACCCCAAACGTGAAATAAACTGTTAACCGAACTTGCCTCTCAATTTGGCAATTGCTGCGCGTGCTGTGTGGCATGTGGCGTCGTCTAGCTAAAACCACATGTCAGCTAAGTCCAGCTCTTCCATTTTGGGCAAAACTAATTTGTAGTTATCGCACAAGCAAGATTGCTTGTTCCCGTATCCATTCAAGCAGAAATAAGCTTCATCAATTTTCCGAAAAATAGTACGGTGCATTTTCTTAACCGAGCATGAATTTTAATAATAATAAAATTCCATAAGCATGCAAGCGTTGTTCGTTTGTATGTCGATTCATGGTTACACAGAGAGAAAAACCATGGTCACAAGAACCATCCTATGTTCTCTGTAACAACATATGGTTGCAATGAACAACCTTTAATTCTGTTAATCATTACTATGGTCACGACAAACAAGTTTTTGTTACTATTTGATCTTTAAATAGTTACTACACCCAAAACCTTCAACATGGTTGCTTTGAACTATACAATTTTTTAACTACAACCAAAACTTTATTAGAATTCCAAAATAATATTATAATTACAACCTTAATATATTACTAGTAAACAAATTATGAAAAGTTTACTCGTATGTAACCACTGTATGACTAAATACAAACAAATAATATTTGGTTTTTTGAAGTTTTGTGTTTAGTTTTTATTACGATCTAATTTTACGGGACTCTTTCAAAATATAATAATTTTGATAATATTGAGTGATAGATTACACATACATAGCCAAGTGAAATGTTAAAAACCTAAGTCTTTTGTCAAAAAACCTAAGTTTAAGAATGTATTGGTAGACAAACTTGTGTACCTATTGGTTTTTTAAAATATTTTCCCACAGCAACTAAACTGTACATAGTTGTATAAAATGTTTTGTAAAAACATATATTTTTTTTTTAAATCAAATTTAGATGTTAAAATTATTTTTGTATTTCTTGCTAATATATTTAGTTGTGTGCGAAAAACTTTAGATGGAATAGTAATTTTAAATAATTATTATTTTGTATTGAAAATTTGCATCATAAATTTCACTTAACAAATGAAATTTATTTTTTGATAAAAGCTTGGAAATACATTAAATTGTTAAAAATAGAGTACGGAGAATTTAAATTATTTAAATATTTGGAAAGTGCAACGATATATATAACTATATAGTGTCTAAATGTGAGTAAAAATGTTACTCCCCTATGCGTGTTGAATTCACAACGTATCGGTATGTGTGACCCCACTGTTTTCACATTGGTAGAGTTGGCTATCTATGTAATCTATGTATTGAGTCGTTTCGATATGAGTTTAAAAAACAATCTAAAAAGTAATTGTGTGTTTTTTTTTATAAGGTGTGTTTTATGTAAACAAATAAGAAATGTTTTTATATTTATATTATTTTATTTATTTCATAACAAAGTCTTATATTTTACAATGTTATTTTTAATTTAGATAATAATATGTTTCTAACATAACAATATTATTATTATTTTATAATAATTTGATTTGACAATAACCATATGATTCAATCATAACGTGTTGCTCTTAGATTATGGTTACCTCAACCAGTGTTTTTTTGCGTGTGCACACACGAAAATAATTGAGCTGCTAAATTCAGAACAGAAAGTTGCCAAAATATCACTTTTTACTCATTAGATTTACTTTTATTAAAAATAGCAAATACTAAGTATGAAACTGTAACTTTCTAGAGACATTATGTAAGTCGATTATCATGAAAATCTAGTGATACGTGAATTTTTTTGAAATATTTTGCACAGTGTAAGTTAAAGTTATTCATAAACTTTTAAATATAGCGTAATGAAAAAATTCAGAAATTATTTTAACTCCCAAGACAAGATGTATATAGTAATTTCATGTGAGAGATATCTTACTTTTTATATTAATAAGAAAATCAAATAGATTAAAAAAAATATATATGAAATCCATGACGTTAACTTGAGGTATTTTAACTTAAAAACACGAGGTAATCTTAGTTTAGTAGCTGAAATTTATTTATTATGAACTGCTAGATGTAAATTCCGTATAAAATAAAATTATGTCAGATGTCATTCACAAATATTGCAATACCATTATTAATAAATGTGCTGTGTTACCTACAAAAACACGGTCTTGTTGTAAATCTTCAACTATAAAAGCAAAATGACAAACAGAGTTAGGGGTATTCAGGATAGCTGTGTTATACAGATCAATATCTAATATTTTCTATTTTAAGATTAAATATTAGAAATTTTATTAATCGAACTATTTATTTTACATACAGATGAAATTTTGCATTCAAGCTTAAGTTCGTTCTAGTCCTTCTAAGAAAAAATAAATTAAATTACAAATTAGGTGATATTATTAAAAAATTGCGGATTGCACATTTTCTAAACAGCTACGTCCATCATCAGCACTCTTCGTGTCTATCTAATTTAATTTATTCTTTCTTAAACAGAATAAAACGAACTTAAGCTTGACTTCATCTCCATTTTCTATTTTATTTTGCAGTTGTATTTTATATAAAAAAGAGTTTCTAATACAATAAGACATAATGTCTTATTATTTAAAGTATTCGAATTATGTCATTATAGAGTTATGAATATATCTGAATCGAATCAGAAACACTAACATCAGACAGCTATTTTACATTAATTTGCACCGTATATTTATGTGATGTACCATATCAAAAGCCTTCAGCTCTTCAATATTTGTCCTTCTTCAACTACATTAGCAAGAGCTCTTACCCAATTAGCAAATTATTTGATTGATTTATATTATCAAGAGTTTGTTTAAAAAATTACGTTCAAAAACTTTGAAGAGGTAAGACAGAATTGTTATTGGACGATATTTGCTGTCTCTTTATAAAAAGCGCTGAAATAGATAACTGTTTTATTCAAGTTTGTAAATAGGAAGCACAGGTTTTTTGTGCACCACTGAATTTTCTTGTCAACCTATGTTTTATCAAAGATACTAATTGGAAAAGTATTCCTGCTTAATCGGTGCGTCCTATATTAATTAATTTCCGTTTAAACTTCTGTTTAATTACACTGGTCAACACAACACTTCTTTCCCTCAATTTTTATTTCTGTTCTTCAGTATTTATATGGCCCTGAGTATGATAAAATACTGCGGCGTTGCTAACAGCGTTACTTTTGGAAATAAACAAATTCATTATTTTGTCAAATAAATACAAGAAAATCAATACACATGTTAACAAAATTTCTATTGAACACTATTAAATGATCTTTTACAACATCTCCATAAATAAACGACTTTAGGTAGATCTCATTACAAACTCCAACAGTAGTCTGCCATCATCAGTGAGTCCTACCTTCTCTAAAAACGGTCTTCCATTGTCATAAGATTCTGATGAAATTTTTCTGTAATTAACCCTGAAAATTTGCGTGAAAAAATTGAAACATTCTACACTTTTGCAATCGTTTCACAAACTGATACATTATGCCAAGTTTAATATGAAATGGTGGGAGTATGATACGGTCTCGGCAGGGTTAATTATATTTTCCTTCCCAACGCAAAAGTAACAGTCATAATAATGGTTTCTAGGTTTCCCTTCCAAATCATGGGTGTTACGAATAAATTTGCAACTCTTTTTCAAATGGACCATAACCGTAACCATACAACACATTTCTGGCATACAATATATAGATCCTTGATTACACAACTTCATTTTAAAGTATTAAATTATTATTATTGATCGTTTGAATCACGTAAAAACGACTCGATGGATTTTAATAAAATTTTGTTACCATCTTTAAAATATAGAATATTTTTCGCCTATAAAAATATCTAATTTCCTAGAGAAAACAGAGAAATATTAGTGAAAGTACACAGTTTTACCGATTCAATGGTACTGTAAAGATTGCATCATTATTTATTTTTATCAGCGGAAAATTTAAAACACGACTTACAAAACTCTACGGTAATTTTATAATTTTATATAAAGCCTATGTTTCCGGATAATTATACAAAGTAAATATATAAACCATATTTGAAGCAAGTGCCTTAAAATTTATTGTGGATTATTTTCAAAGCATAAATAAGACATTATCAGACGACGTGGCGGGCAAAGCTAGTATATAAATAAAAAATTTCAAAAATATCTATTGCGGAAGCGACAGTAAAGAGTATGAACGTCGGAAAAACTAAACATGGTGCCATATAGGGAACGAATAAAAGACTAAAAAGTAATTGTTTTCAAGTTCTTTGTGTTTTTTTATCTAAAAAATATGTTTTTCGCAGATATGCTGATAAGGATCCGATGGCTTTATCCTTCCACAAACCTTGCAAACGCTAGGAAAACGATATAACACAATTTTATTCAAAGCTTAATTTCAAACCTAGTTTATACCAGAATGCAACATTTTCATAGGATTCAGAACAAAATGAAAAAATATTATGTTACGGAGCAAAACGCAACATTTCCAAGTTTGTTAACTAAATTAAAAACTAACTGTCAGATATGTTAACATATTTCTGATTTGTATTTTTTGCTGAAAATTTATATAGTACTGACTATAATTAAATTTATTTGTTTATCCAAAAAACTTTTATGGGGAATCATTGCGTTTTGTTATGGACCTCCTCAAGGAACCTCCTCAAGGAACCTCCTCAATTATTTATTGAGAACTTCTAACTTAAACAATATATGAAGTTAATTTTTATATCTAATCTTAAATAAATAATATATAATTAATTGTGTGGTGTGTTACAACGTAGGTTAATGCAAACAGATTGAGACAATACTATGGTTCCAACATAGAAATATTATTATATTTACCATATCAGTTAATAATTATTAGTTATTCACTCGCAGATTAGGGTAGCCTTAACTATGTTTTTTCTTTGCATGAAACATTTTGACAAATTAATAATAATATTATTGCTCACTGTAACTCACACATATTTAAGTACATGCAGATATGTATGTATGTGCACACATATGTATCACATTTACTCGTAAATAGTATAAAAATATAAATTTCCATTTCAAATGTGGGTAAAGTATTGTATAATGCATGAGCACTTGGTGCTGTTCGAAACTAAAGTTATAGAAGGGATTATTTCTTTTTTCTTTTCTTCTTTTTCAGAAAGGGGTCTCTTAAAAATCATAACTATAAATTCCATAACCAGTGAATTATTCACACTTATTTGTACTTTTATGCAATTCTCTCATACTCATACTCGTCAAACTTAAAACGGGTCCACTTCATAGTTTATTCAGCTGGAAAACTTTATAAAAGTAAAAATACTTAAATATATAATATACACACTCGTACTTTAATACTTACATATGTATGTGCATACATATATCGAAAACAAATGTGTTTTTAAAGCCTTCAATCAATTGGTTTGATTTTGATTTTATTTTTTTTTTGTAGAAATAACTTTCTACAAATACGTTTTTTAACGAATTAAGTAGAAAAATAATGGTTTTAGTGAATTTTATTCAAGTTTTAAAAATTTCATAAAGACGTAAATACTAAAATAAATGTTTGTTTAAGTTTATTTCTTCATCAATATCATCTCGGATAATGTGTAAATGGTTTGTCTAATTCTTGAAGCAGTTCTATGGCCTTGAGCCATTCATCTCCTCAAACGTGGAATAACGGCGTAGTTTTATAAGGCTTTTATAATGATTTCTGCTCAGATAAACAAAACATACACAGAAAAAAACCATGGTTGTGGTATGGTCACAACAGTAACAATAATATATGGTTGTGATGAAAAATGTTTCTTTTAACATTACGTTAGTCACGATAAATAAGTTTTGGTTAAAAATTCATCATTAATTGGTTACTGCGCGCAAATAATTCAACATGTTTTGTTTTAACTATTCAATTCTTGTTAAACTTCAAACATTTATTTGTTGGATTTTACTGATCTGTGTTATTTTAAAAAAATAATATACTCGTAAAATTTGTAAGCAGTTTTTTGTGAAGTTGTATTCATATTTAATATTATGTATAATATAAAATTAATATTTTGTTTTGCAAATTTATATATTAATGGAAACGTCGTGCATTTTATATGAAACTAGCTATCCCCGGTGTGCTTCGCTACACACATCCACAAAAAATACAATAAACACTTGGAAGAAAAGTATGAAAAAAATTTTAACGCGAAAACGCACGCTATTCTCAAGTCAAAAATGTTCCCATCCAACCTGTTTTTTGCTAAATTATACGTATTAACACGATAACAATTTTTTACTTTTAATGGGATGTGCCACTCCCAATATTCTTATCCAGTCTGTATCTTGCTAGACTATGTACATTAGCTTGTGCAAAGTAGCTAGACTATACCTAATGTAGTTCTCTAGGTACGTGCTAATAATTATTCATTTTGTATAGGAGGTACCACGCCCTCCATTCAAATTCAGTCTGCATTTCTCTACACAATGTATCTTAATATGGGGATTGCTGATGCAAAATTCCAAGGCGCTACCTATTGCAGTTCTCTAGATACAGGATAATAATTTTTTACTTTGTATGGGGGGTACCACGCTCACTCTCCCAATTCAGCCTATGTTTTTCTAGAGTATCCGCATGGGTATGGGGCTTACTTGTACCCACTTTGAGGACCATATCTAGTATAGTTCTCCATATACACAATAATAATTTTTCACTTTGTATGGAAGGTACCACGACCACTGTCCCAATTCATTCTGTATTTTGAAAGACTATACGCCTTAGCACAAAGACTACTCTTGCAAAGTTTCAAGGCGCTATCTGTTGCAGTTCGCTTTTCTCTTTTACTTTTTTTGTTAAATCAAATTTTGAACTTGTAAGGTAAAAAAGTCAATTTTTTTTTGGTTTTCCGCAAATTTGGTGGGCTTGCGGTACGTCTTAACCCCAACCGATTCACATCAAATTTTTTCAGGATAATTTTTTTTTTACCAAAATTCAAATTTTAAGTACCGCCCTTTAAGATACGTATCTATTTTAATGATACATATATTTCAGATTTTTCAGGTAAATTTAACAAAAACATCAAAATTGCATATTATAAAATTTGTTCCAAAGCTCACATAAGACTTTTGGCTTGAAATAACTAAAATGACACAAGGGTTTATGAAAACGCGATTTGTGAAATAAATGTTTCTTTTTAATCACAATAAGCTACAACAAATTTATTTTCTTGCGTTTTGTTTTTAATACCGTTAGCTTGCTTCTTTGTGACAATATGACGCATAAACTTCTTAAAATATTTACATACTAGCTATCCCCGATGCGCTTCGCTACACCCATCCACAAAAAATACAATAAACAATTGGAAGAAAAGTATGGCCAACCTCTAACTCGAAAACGCACGCTATTCTCACATCAAAAATGTTTTAGTTTATATGCAAGGTACGACGCCTACTGTTCCCAACCAATCTGTTTTTTTCTTGACTGTACCACTATCCTAATCCTGTCTGTATTTTGCTAGACTAAGCACATTAGTATGAGGGTTACTTGTGCAAAGTTTCAAGACTCTAGCTATTGTAGTTCTCTAGATACACGATAATAATTTCTGACTATGTATAGATGGTACCACACCCAACATTCTAATTCAGTCTGTGTTTTTCTAAACAATGTATCTTCGTATTTGGGTTATTGTTGCAAAATTCCCGGGCGCTACCTATTGCAGTTCTCTAGATACAGGATAATATTTTTTACTTTGTATAGGGGGTACAGCCTATGTTTTTCTAGAGTATATGGGTATGCGGATTACTTGTATCTACTTTTAAGACCATGCAAAGTTTCAAGGCTCTGTCTATTGTAGTTCGCCAGGAACACGATAATAATTGTTTCACTTCGTATGGGTGGTACCACGCCCACTATTCCAATCCAGTCTATCTTTCTCTAAACTATGCATGTTAATATAGAGGTTCCTGTTCCAAAATTTCGTGGCGCTACCTATTACCATTACCAAGATATACGATGATAAATATTTACTTTGAATGGGAGGTACCACGCGCACTATTCCAATTCAGTCTGTGTTTCGCTAAACTATTTACGTAATTATAGAAGTTACGGGTGCGAAATTTCAAGACACTACTTCTTAATGTTACCATGATATAGGATAATTAATATTTAATTTGTATAAAAGGTGCCACGCCCACGGCGAATATCAAAAAAAGAAGTACCCTATTTTACCATCCGTATATCCAATAACAAACTGTGAAAATTTCAGAAAGATCGGTTCACTGGTGTACTCAGCTATAGCTTTCTGACAAACAAACAAACATACAAACAAACACATTTTGTGCTTTATATATATAGAAGATAGATAGATAGATAGATAGATAGATAGATAGATAGATAGATAGATATATAGATAGATAGATAGATAGATAGATAGATAGATAGATAGATAGATAGATAGATAGATAGATAGATAGATAGATATAGATAGATAGATAGATAGATAGATAGATAGATAGATAGATAGATAGATAGAAAGATAGATAGATAGATAGATAGATAGATAGATAGATAGATAGATAGATAGATAGATAGATTGATAGATAGATAGATAGATAGATAGATAGATAGATAGATAGATAGATAGATAGATAGATAGATAGATAGATAGATAGATAGATAGATAGATAGATAGATTGATAGATAGATAGATAGATAGATAGATAGATAGATAGATAGATAGATAGATAGATAGATAGATAGATAGATAGATAGAAAGATAGATAGATAGATAGATAGATAGATAGATAGATAGATAGATAGATAGATAGATAGATAGATAGATAGATAGATAGATAGATAGATAGATAGATAGAAAGATAGAAAGATAAATAGATAGATAGATAGATAGATAGATAGATAGATAGATAGATAGATAGATAGATAGATAGATAGATAGATAGATAGATAGATATAGATAGATAGTTAAAAATGTAATTATAAAAAAATTTGTATTGTAAATTTGTTTATATACATATGTGTTTTTGCCTTTTTTAGTTAAATTGATCTATTCATCATTAATATTTTTTTATATTTCAGAATTTTTTTGTTACTATATAACGCTTGTTGTCCTTTTTATCGTTGTATTTTTGGTTAATTTTGAGTTTAATGTAAAAGGTCTCCTACCATCTCATTAACATTTATAACAGTCACCTGCAGCATTGCTAGTGTTGCGGTTATATCAGGAGTAAAATATTGAATCTCATATTTGTATTTTATTTTCCTCCTTAAAATAGAAAGGATTAATTCATGTACACTCTAAAATATCATTCAAAATTTAGGAATTTTTGTTGAAACATTATTGTTGTTTAACATTGTATCGATTTTGTGATTATTTGGTAACAAAAAACATAATTATATACATATAAAATTTATGTTAAAAAGTTTATATTAAATAAACGTTGGTTGACTTTTAACGCCACATGCATATCTCTAAATAACACCAAATTGTAGAATATTAAGTACATCTGTCTAAGAACAGCAGAAAATTGTTAAAACAATAAAAAACTACGGTAAAGATATATATGTTATCTTCAAAGAATACAAGGAAATGTTTAAATTCGTATAAGCCTACGTTTCGAAGACTTAAAATTCTACTTAAGTACGTTTTTTTAATTGTCAGTTTAAAGGTTAGAGATGAGACAGTATTCGTAATTCATTTCATATCAAGAGTTGGTAAACATCTTTCGAAAGCTTTATGAATTTAATTTTTTATACCCTTCACCACAGGTGGAAAGAGTATATATAAGTTTGTCATTCCGTGTGTAATTTCTACAATATTCATTTCCGACCCCATAAAGTATATATATTCTGGATCCTTATACATAGAGAAGTTGATTAAGCGATGTCCGTCTGTCCGTCTGTCCGTCTGTCCGTCTGTCCGTCTGTCCGTCTATCCGTCTATCCGTCTATCCGTCTGTCCGTCTGTCCGTGTTAGTGTGGTAATGTCATTTACCAAGGCACCAGAAGAGATACAAAAAATTTAAGCACACCAATCTGTCAGGCATAGTTTCGAAAATTTTGGTATTGCAATTCAGCAACATCGGATCATTCCTTTGGAGGCTGCGGGCCAAAAACCACGCCCACCTATATTTTTTTCACGTTTTTTTCAGGTTTTTTTTTAATTTTTTTCAGTTTTAATGTTTCTGTTTTGCCTTTTTTTCTCAAATAAATATTAGACTGCGACAGGTAGATCGCAAGGAGTGCATACAGATCTCGGGGGATCAATAACCCCCTGCGAGGGGCGATTTTTGTTTGTTTTTAGATTGGTAGGATTTTTCTGCTTTGATTTGTATTAGTGACCTTAATAGAAAGCAATACACATTGAGGTAGCCAATGGACCCACAGGGTACCCACTGATAAATAGGAGCAGTTAAAAGGACCCCCATGTGTCAATATGAGGAAATTTTTTTTTTTAAGGATTTTTTTTTGCTTTAGTCTGACCATTCTAACTCAATATAGATTGGAGAAAGGTCCAAAATTTAACAAATAAATTTCAATCGAATTTTTAAAAAAAAAATTTTTTAAAAATTTTTTAAAAAAAAATTTTAAAATTTTTTTTCAAAAATATTTACAAAAAAATTTACAAAGCATTTTCAAAAAGATATTTTACAGAAAAATATTCGAAAAAAAATTTTTTTAAAAAATTTTCCAAAAAAATTTCGAATAAAATTTTACAAAAAATTTTTAAAAAAATATTTTTACAAAAAATTTTTACACACAATTTTCGAAAAATTAAAACAAAAATTTCAATATTTCTTTGAAAATGAAAATCATGACCGTAACATAACATATATTTAATATTAAGAATATACATATGTATGTATGTGTGTATATAGAGTAACATATTTTTATACCCTTCACCACAGGTGGAAAGGGTATATATAAGTTTGTCATTCCGTGTGTAATTTCTACAATATTCATTTCCGACCCCATAAAGTATATATATTCTGGATCCTTATACATAGAGAAGTTGATTAAGCGATGTCCGTCTGTCCGTCTGTCCGTCTATCCGTCTGTCCGTCTGTCCGTGTTAGTGTGGTAATGTCATTTACCAAGGCACCAGAAGAGATACAAAACATTTAAGCACACCAATCTGTCAGGCATAGTTTCGAAAATTTTGGTATTGCAATTCAGCAACATCGGATCATTCCTTTGGAGGCTGCGGGCCAAAAACCACGCCCACCTATATTTTTTTCACGTTTTTTCAGGTTTTTTTTAAATTTTTTTCAGCTTTAATGTTTCTGTTTTGCCTTTTTTTCTCAAATAAATATTAGACTGCGACAGGTAGATCGCAAGGAGTGCATACAGATCTCGGGGGATCAATAACCCCCTGCGAGGGGCGATTTTTGTTTGTTTTTAGATTGGTAGGATTTTTCTGCTTTGATTTGTATTAGCGACCTTAATAGAAAGCAATACACATAGAGGTAGCCAATGGACCCACAGGGTACCCACTGATAAATAGGAGCAGTTAAAAGGACCCCCATGTGTCAATATGAGGAAATTTTTTTTTTAAGGATTTTTTTTTTGCTTTAGTCTGACCATTCTAACTTAATATAGATTGGAGAAAGGTCCAAAATTTAACAAAAAAATTTCAATCGAATTTTTAAAAAAAAAATTTTTTTTAAATTTTTTAAAAAAAATTTTAAAATTTTTTTTCAAAAATATTTAAAAAAAAATTTACAAAGCATTTTCAAAAAGATATTTTACAGAAAAATATTCGAAAAAAAATTTTTTTAAAAAATTTTCCAAAAAATTTTCGAATAAAATTTTACAAAAAATTTTTAAAAAAATATTTTTACAAAAAATTTTTACACACAATTTTCGAAAAATTTCAATATTTCTTTGAAAATGAAAATCATGACTGTAACATAACATATATTTAATATTAAGAATATACATATGTATGTATGTGTGTATATAGAGTAACATATTTTTTTAAATGCGTTTGATTTTTTAATATATGATATCTCTGTTTTAAAACCTAGGTGCATTAAACACATAGACATTATCAGAATACCGACTACAAACTGTCAAAAATGAAACGTTGTGGCTGTCGTCAACTTATGCTAATTTCTATTTTATTCAACAAAAGAAAATGTCACAAAATTGTAAATTGCAAATTTATATATAAACAAAAAGTTTTGGAGGAAATATTTATAATTTTTTGAAAAAGTTATTTAATTTTATAAAATCAAAATAAGTATTTCTACAACAATGTCAGAGTTTACGATGTAGCTGTCGTCTTCAATATCTTTAAGTAGCTGACAGCACGGCGACAATTGTAGCAAACGGAATTTGTTTTCATTTGTCTTCTATTTTTTTAACTTATGAATAATGATTTTTTCTCATACGAATTTATTTAAGTAAAGAGTCAACAATATGGATAATGCTGTAGATGTCTGTATAAATAAAATCACCGTGGTGAAGGGTATAGAAGATTCGGCACGGCCGAATATAGCACTTTTACTTGTTTTTTTTAATGTTAAGACACATATTCAATAAAAATATATGAATGTATTTTATTCATTTTTATTTAGAAAAATAATAGAAATTTGTGTTAAATTATTAAACATAAATTACTTAAAATATACAAAAATTGTAAAATATATTTGTTTAATTTTAGATCAAAAATAACACTGTAAAAAAATTTTGAATTTTAAAATGACACAAAAAAACTGTCTCGGCCACTTTATACAGTGTTATAATCCATTTTAAAAGATTAGGTAAAAATCTAATCAAAATCTTTTGAAATGGTTTTAGCTTTTGTCGAAATTCAACTCTTATAATGATGGCCTGCCTTCCGGCTATGAAAATTCATTTATTTTTAATTTGTGATAATTTTTAATCCAATTTTTATAAGTTTTATGATGTGTTTATAATATTTTTCGAATTAAAAAAATGTTCTTGGGTTGGAAAAATATAAAAAAATTAAAAATATAAAAAAATTAAATTTATTTATTTATTATAAAGGAACCAACTGAATAAGGCCTTATGTAGTTGGTGGTCTAACAAAAATAGATTTATAATAACAACTTCTATGTAAATTAGTATAATAATTTTAAAAATACAAAAGATTTTCACAAAAATAAAAAATATAGTTATCATACTAATATGTGTATACATGATAACAAGTAAAGCGCAAAAACATTAAATGAAATGTAACCGATAAGAAAGTAACTAAAAAAAGAGCAAAGAAAAAGTACTTAAATAATATTGGTGGATGCAAGTTCTATAAGTCTTTTTTTATATGTATGTGGGGCAAAGATGTCGTGGCAAAAGGTTCAAATATTTGGCAACTTGTACGTGAAAAGATCGTTCATTAATTGGGTGGTTTCTTACAGGATGTAACAGTTGGTGATTTCTATCGGTCTGCAAGAATATGAAAAATCTCCGAATATACTCCGGACAATTGTAAAAAATAACTTTATAAAAGAAGAGGAGATATCTGATGTTAACATTACTTCTAATATCGCAACCTAGAAAATCTAAAACATGTTCAGAAACATGATCACGCAGTTTTAATTGATATATAAAACGAATTTTTCTGTTGAAGAGTAATATGCACTTATTGAAATTATAATTGCTGCATCCGGCATAAATTTCAATGCAGTATAATAAGTTAGACATTAGCAATGAATGAGCAATACGTTTTCTAAAAGAAAGAGGCAAGTATAAATTTAAAGAATATAATTTTCTTAAGGTAAAATTAATTTTGGATATTACTGAATTAATATGATCTTCGAATTCAAGGTTATTGTCTAAGACAACCCCAAGATATCCATCAATTCTAACTAAAATATTGACAGTAGATGTATTGGGTTTAAAAAGCATAGCTTTCGTTTTTGTAGAATTTATCTAAAGATTACTATCTCTCATCCATTGAGAAGTATTATATTTTAGAGTAAAAAGTTTTATTGAAGTAAGTATTTGAACGAACAATTAATACAAAGTAAACAATCTATGGTAACTAGTATAAAAATTAAAAAATACTATAAAGGTATACATTTCATAACAATGTTAACAAAACATAACATAAACTATTAACTTCAACACTTCCCCTTGTTAGTGATGTTAACATTGTGAAGTCCTAAACTTTCATGATATCAGCCAACTGTTCTTGAGTACTGATTTTTTTCACTTTCAATTTCTGTTCAATTACTTTTTCACGCACAAAGAAATGTTTGAGAGCGATATGTTTTGTTCTTCGATGATATTCTGGATTTTGTGCAAGTCTCACTGCTGCTGATTTATCCACTTGCAAAAATGGAATTTCGTTATACTCAACTGTTTCAGCATAAAAACGGCTTAACCAAATTATTTCTTTTGTTCCTTCTGTTGCTGCCACAACTTCTGCTTCTGTTGTTGACGTAGCTACCATTGTTTGTCTTTGACTTAGCCACGATACTGCTCCACCAGAAAATTTTATAACAACACCAGATGTCGATCTACCAGTTTTAACACAGCCACCGAAATCTGCATCGCTATAGCACTCTAACTTAGGACATGCATCAGTATTATACGTAATACCATAATTAAGAGTACCTGCAATATATCTAAATACTCTTTTAACTCGTACCACATCTGTATGTGAGGGATTTTCTAAAGTTCTAGATAAAAATTCAACGCTGTATGCTAGATCCGGCCTACTTCCAAGCATCAAATACATAATACTGCCAACTGCTTGCCTGTATGGAAATTTAATTCCATTTGCTTCTTCTTTTTCTTCCCCTGACTGCAAACATTCGTTATTTTTAAGCATAGGTGATGAAACGCTTTTGCAGTCCGAAAAATTAAATTTTTCCAATAACTTTCGAGCATATGCTTCTTGGCTTATCGTTAACCCTTCTTTGCCATTCTTAATCTCAAGACCTAAAAAGTATGTTGCATTTTTGGAAACAATCTTAAATTCTTTTTATACCCTTCACCACAGGTGGAAAGGGTATATATAAGTTTGTCATTCCGTGTGTAATTTCTACAATATTCATTTCCGACCCCATAAAGTATATATATTCTGGATCCTTATACATAGAGAAGTTGATTAAGCGATGTCCGTCTGTCCGTCTGTCCGTCTGTCCGTCTATCCGTCTGTCCGTCTGTCCGTGTTAGTGTGGTAATGTCATTTACCAAGGCACCAGAAGAGATACAAAAAATTTAAGCACACCAATCTGTCAGGCATAGTTTCGAAAATTTTGGTATTGCAATTCAGCAACATCGGATCATTCCTTTGGAGGCTGCGGGCCAAAAACCACGCCCACCTATATTTTTTTCACGTTTTTTCAGGTTTTTTTTAAAATTTTTTTCAGCTTTAATGTTTCTGTTTTGCCTTTTTTTCTTAAATAAATATTAGACTGCGACAGGTAGATCGCAAGGAGTGCATACAGATCTCGGGGGATCAATAACCCCCTGCGAGGGGCGATTTTTGTTTGTTTTTAGATTGGTAGGATTTTTCTGCTTTGATTTGTATTAGTGACCTTAATAGAAAGCAATACACATAGAGGTAGCCAATGGACCCACAGGGTACCCACTGATAAATAAGAGCAGTTAAAAGGACCCCCATGTGTCAATATGAGGAAATTTTTTTTTTAAGGATTTTTTTTTTGCTTTAGTCTGACCATTCTAACTCAATATAGATTGGAGAAAGGTCCAAAATTTAACAAAAAAATTTCAATCGAATTTTTAAAAAAAATTTTTTTAAAAATTTTTTAAAAAAAATTTTAAAATTTTTTTTCAAAAATATTTACAAAAAAATTTACAAAGCATTTTCAAAAAGATATTTTACAGAAAAATATTCGAAAAAAAATTTTTTTAAAAAATTTTCCAAAAAATTTTCGAATAAAATTTTACAAAAAATTTTTAAAAAAATATTTTTACAAAAAATTTTTACACACAATTTTCGAAAAATTAAAACAAAAATTTCAATATTTCTTTGAAAATGAAAATCATGACTGTAACATAACATATATTTAATATTAAGAATATACATATGTATGTATGTGTGTATATAGAGTAACATATTTTTATACCCTTCACCACAGGTGGAAAGGGTATATATAAGTTTGTCATTCCGTGTGTAATTTCTACAATATTCATTTCCGACCCCATAAAGTATATATATTCTGGATCCTTATACATAGAGAAGTTGATTAAGCGATGTCCGTCTGTCCGTCTATCCGTCTGTCCGTCTGTCCGTCTGTCCGTGTTAGTGTGGTAATGTCATTTACCAAGGCACCAGAAGAGATACAAAAAATTTAAGCACACCAATCTGTCAGGCATAGTTTCGAAAATTTTGGTATTGCAATTCAGCAACATCGGATCATTCCTTTGGAGGCTGCGGGCCAAAAACCACGCCCACCTATATTTTTTTCACGTTTTTTCAGGTTTTTTTTAAATTTTTTTCAGCTTTAATGTTTCTGTTTTGCCTTTTTTTCTCAAATAAATATTAGACTGCGACAGGTAGATCGCAAGGAGTGCATACAGATCTCGGGGGATCAATAACCCCCTGCGAGGAGCGATTTTTGTTTGTTTTTAGATTGGTAGGATTTTTCTGCTTTGATTTGTATTAGTGACCTTAATAGAAAGCAATACACATAGAGGTAGCCAATGGACCCACAGGGTACCCACTGATAAATAAGAGCAGTTAAAAGGACCCCCATGTGTCAATATGAGGAAATTATTTTTTTTAAGGATTTTTTTTTGCTTTAGTCTGACCATTCTAACTCAATATAGATTGGAGAAAGGTCCAAAATTTAACAAAAAAATTTCAATCGAATTTTTAAAAAAAAAATTTTTTAAAAATTTTTAAAAAAAAATTTTAAAATTTTTTTTCAAAAATATTTACAAAAAAATTTACAAAGCATTTTCCGAAAAGATATTTTACAGAAAAATATTCGAAAAAAAATTTTTTTAAAAAATTTTCCAAAAAATTTTCGAATAAAATTTTACAAAAAATTTTTAAAAAAATATTTTTACAAAAAATTTTTACACACAATTTTCGAAAAATTAAAACAAAAATTTCAATATTTCTTTGAAAATGAAAATCATGACTGTAATATAACATATATTTAATATTAAGAATATACATATGTATGTATGTGTGTATATAGAGTAACATATTTTTATACCCTTCACCACAGGTGGAAAGGGTATATATAAGTTTGTCATTCCGTGTGTAATTTCTACAATATTCATTTCCGACCCCATAAAGTATATATATTCTGGATCCTTATACATAGAGAAGTTGATTAAGCGATGTCCGTCTGTCCGTCTGTCCGTCTGTCCGTCTATCCGTCTGTCCGTCTGTCCGTCTGTCCGTCTGTCCGTGTTAGTGTGGTAATGTCATTTACCAAGGCACCAGAAGATATACAAAAAATTTAAGCACACCAATCTGTCAGGCATAGTTTCGAAAATTTTGGTATTGCAATTCAGCAACATCGGATCATTCCTTTGGAGGCTGCGGGTCAAAAACCACGCCCACCTATATTTTTTTCACGTTTTTTCAGGTTTTTTTTAAATTTTTTTCAGCTTTAATGTTTCTGTTTTGCCTTTTTTTCTCAAATAAATATTAGACTGCGACAGGTAGATCGCAAGGAGTGCATACAGATCTCGGGGGATCAATAACCCCCTGCGAGGGGCGATTTTTGTTTGTTTTTAGATTGGTAGGATTTTTCTGCTTTGATTTGTATTAGTGACCTTAATAGAAAGCAATACACATAGAGGTAGCCAATGGACCCACAGGGTACCCACTGATAAATAGGAGCAGTTAAAAGGACCCCCATGTGTCAATATGAGGAAAAATTTTTTTTTTAAGGATTTTTTTTTTGCTTTAATCTGACCATTCTACCTCAATATAGATTGGAGAAAGGTCCAAAATTTAACAAAAAAATTTCAATCGAATTTTTAAAAAAAAAAATTTTTTAAAATTTTTTAAAAAAAATTTTAAAATTTTTTTTCAAAAATATTTACAAAAAAATTTACAAAGCATTTTCAAAAAGATATTTTACAGAAAAATATTCGAAAAAAAATTTTTTTAAAAAATTTTCCAAAAAATTTTCGAATAAAATTTTACAAAAAATTTTTAAAAAAATATTTTTACAAAAAATTTTTACACACAATTTTCGAAAAATTAAAACAAAAATTTCAATATTTCTTTGAAAATGAAAATCATGACTGTAACATAACATATAATTAATATTAAGATTATACATATGTATGTATGTGTGTATATAGAGTAACATATTTTTTTAAATGCGTTTGATTTTTTAATATATGATATCTCTGTTTTAAAACCTAGGTGCATTAAACACATAGACATTATCAGAATACCGACTACAAACTGTCAAAAATGAAACGTTGTGGTTGTCGTCAACTTAGGCTAATTTCTATTTTATTCAACAAAAGAAAATGTCACAAAATTGTAAATTGCAAATTTATATATAAACAAAAAGTTTTGGAGGAAATATTTATAATTTTTTGAAAAAGTTATTTAATTTTATAAAATCAAAATAAGTATTTCTACAACAATGTCAGAGTTTACGATGTAGCTGTCGTCTTCAATATCTTTAAGTAGCTGACAGCACGGCGACAATTGTAGCAAACGGAATTTGTTTTCATTTGTCTTCTATTTTTTTAACTTATGAATAATGATTTTTTCTCATACGAATTTATTTAAGTAAAGAGTCAACAATATGGATAATGCTGTACATGTCTGTATAAATAAAATCACCGTGGTGAAGGGTATAGAAGATTCGGCACGGCCGAATATAGCACTTTTACTTGTTTCAATTCATTTAGAAAAATATTTAAATCATTTTCGTTAGTAGCGGCCACTAAGCCATCATCAACGTATAGTGCAAGAATAACTTTGTTTCCATTATGTACTCGCATATACAAACATGGATCAGAATCACATGATTTAAAACCAAGTTTTAAAAGGTATTGACCAAATCTTTGATTCCAACATCTTGGAGCTTGTTTTAATCCATACAAACTTCGCTTCAGCTGGCATACTTTTCTGCTTCCATCTTCAAACCCTTCCGGTTGTTTCATAAAAATTGTTTCCTCCAGTTCTCCATATAAAAAAGCTGTTGATACATCAAATTGAGCTAAGTGCATGTTCTGGCTTGCAGCTATACTTAAAACAGCTCGTATTGTCCCCATCTTTGCAACAGGACTAAATGTATCATTATAATCAATACCTTCTCTTTGAGTAAATCCCTTGATTACAAGTCTTGCTTTAAACTTATCAATGCTGCCATCTTGATTCATCTTCAATTTATGGACCCACTTCGAAGGAAGTGACTTGGCGCCTGTAGGTAGAGTAACCATATTCCATGTCTTATTTTCTTGAAGTGACCTTATTTCTGAATTCATAGCTTCTCTCCATTGTAAAGTTTCATTACTATTAATTGCTTCATTATATGTTAGTGGAGTCACTATTCCATTAACAAAGTCTTCAGAAAACATAACATAGTCGTCATATCTTGAATTTGACATTAATGTTCGGTCCCTTAAACGTTTTGAAATTGGTTCAATATCTTCCTCTGAATCTCGTACTCTCTTTCTAGAATTCTGTTCTTTTTCAATTTGTCTTATAGAAATGCTTTCATTTTGATCTTTTCCTATCGAACTATACTCACTCCAATTTGCTTCATAAATTTCATCGCTTACTTCAATTGGGTTTTCATCTCTTTCAGCAAAATTATCGTTTTCGTTGTTTAATGAACGGTGATCAAAATTTATTAATGAACAATCAGGATCATATTTTCTAATTTTTAATTCTACTTTGTCGTTATTTTGAAAATTACTTTCTTCACAGGTTTGAATTTTTTCATTGAATTTGACATCTCTCGATATTATTAAACTTCTATTTTCTTTTACATAAATTCGATAACTTTCATCTTCATTGTATCCAATAAGGACACCTTTCACTGCTTTTGGGTCCATTTTCTTCCTTTTTTTGACTTGGAATGTGAGCAAAGCATTCGCATCCAATAACTCTGAGATGTTTTATCCTTGGTTTTTTTGCCCAGCCAAAGCTCGTAAGGACTCTTACCATCAATAGAAGACTTCCCGGTACGATTTAAAATATATATAGATGTTCTTACTAATTCTGCCCAGATGGCATCAGGTAATTCTTCATCTTTGTTGGCATATTTGAGTGTCCTAGCCATTTCTATCACAGTTCTATTATCTCTTTCACTTGCGCCATTTTGTTGTGGTGTATAAGGTGCAGTAAATCTATGTGTCACTACATAATTATTAAGTATCTCACGCACCTCATGATTATCAAATTCTCCTCCATTATCCGTAAGAAAATCTTTAACAAAATGACCTTGAGTTCTTGCTAAATTTAAAACTATTTTAAGAACATCTTTTATTTCTGACTTCTTTTTAAGTAAGTAACCGAAACGATATTTGGTAAAGGAATCCTTAAATATTAATAAATACTTATTTTTACTAACTGATTCCACAAATGGTCCACATACATCTGCGGATATTAATTCTCCAGGACTTGTAGCTTTTTTCCTCTGTCCAAAAGGTGTACGTTGTGCCTTACCAAAAATACAAGGTTCACACAAATCGTTGTTGAATTTAACATCAATATTTAGGAGGGATTTCAATAATATTCGAATATGGCGCTTATCCTGATGACCCCATCGCTCATGGTATAACTGTAGTAAAGAATCTTCTTCTACATTGTTAATTTCAGAATAATTCGGAGCTATAGCTTTTATGTTCGCTTTATATAATGAACCTTCAGTTACCCGAGTACCAGACAATAAAAGTTTATTATTTACTTTAAATGAACATTCTGTTGCTGTCGAATTAAATTCACTACCCCTGCGTTTATCATGCGCCATCAGAACCGAAAATAAATTCCTATTAATTTTTGGTACATACCAGACATCAGTTAAATTGATTGAAATAATATTATTATTAACCATTGATTCCATTTCGATTGTTCCATTACCAACTGCTTCTAAAATTTCTTTTCCAGCTGCTCTAATGTAACATGGTTTTTTGAACTTCTCAAAACTTTTAAAAAGATTAATGTTGTTGCAAACATGGCGTGTTGCTCCATTATCTATCCACCAGTCATCTGAAGTAGTTCCTTGAATGACATTCACCTCATCACATATTTCTAACGTCTCCTGAACCATTTTAACTTCACCAGCTTTTGGTTTACCTGGCTTACCACTATTCAACCATTTACGGCAATCTTTAACCCAGTGCCCCTTCTTTTTACAAAAATGGCATATGTCCGACTTTTTATTTCTAATATCTGCATTTTGAAAACTCTCTGCCTTCTTGCCCTTCGAGTATCTCAAAACTAAAGCTTCATTGGTAAATTTTTCTTCATAGCTTCCGAAGTTTCGTTGAAACATACAAAGTTGGGTAGACATCTCATCAAATGTTTTTTCCTCGTTCTTAGAAAGTAACATCCAACTCGATTTGAACGTTTCAAACTGCTGCGGCAATATTTGTAAAATTTTGCAAACAAGAAGTAATTCGGGTAAAACATTTTCATTTCTTGCTCTTAAACCATTATTTAATTCACACCATAAAGTCCTTAACTTTGCAATATGCGTTGAAACGTCTAAATTACTATTCCAATTAAATTGGAAAAAATCTATGCATATTTTGAAAACCTGGTCCTTAGAGTTGGCTTCAAACAGTAATTTTAAGGCATCCCAAGTATCCGCAGCAGATTCTTGATCCATAATTTTTTCATAGATTTCATCACTTACCGCGCTTATCAGCTTAGATTTTGCATAACTGTTTGCTTTTCTGTAAAGATCATCATTTGCTTTGAAGTGTCTCCTCTCTTCGGAACTTGCATTTTCTTCTAATGGGGTTGGCTTCAATAATATTCGGTCTATCACATTTAGGGCTCCTTCGTGATAGTCAAGAATGTCACGAATTTTTCTTTTCCACATTGGCCAGTCCGTTTCTTTCAGCAAAGGCTTCAAAAGTTTGGAAAAATCCATGACTTCTTTGGATAAAACTCAAAAAATTTTTTTTTTTTTAAATTTAAATTTTATTTTTCAAGTGCTACTGCCTGGGCCCATAACCTTTTAGAGTAAAAAGTTTTATTGAAGTAAGTATTTGAACGAACAATTAATACAAAGTAAACAATCTATGGTAACTAGTATAAAAATTAAAAAATACTATAAAGGTATACATTTCATAACAATGTTAACAAAACATAACATAAACTATTAACTTCAACATTATAACGAGTGATTTTTTAAGAGCTTGAGAACTTTTTTTTAAAAAAAAACGCATAAAATTTGCAAAATCTCATCGGTTCTTTATTTGAAACGTTAGATTGGTCCATGACATTTACTTTTTGAAGATAATTTCATTTAAATGTTGACCGCGGCTGCGTCTTAGGTGGTCCATTCGGAAAGTCCAATTTTGGGCAACTTTTTCGAGCATTTCGGCCGGAATAGCCCGAATTTCTTCGGAAATGTTGTCTTCCAAAGCTGGAATAGTTGCTGGCTTATTTCTGTAGACTTTAGACTTGACGTAGCCCCACAAAAAATAGTCTAAAGGCGTCAAATCGCATGATCTTGGTGGCCAACTTACCGGTCCATTTCTTGAGATGAATTGTTCTCCGAAGTTTTCCCTCAAAATGGCCATAGAATCGCGAGCTGTGTGGCATGTAGCGCCATCTTGTTGAAACCACATGTCAACCAAGTTCAGTTGTTCCATATTTGGCAACAAAAAGTTTGTTAGCATCGAACGATAGCGATCGCCATTCACCGTAACGTTGCGTCCAACAGCATCTTTGAAAAAATACGGTCCAATGATTCCACCAGCGTACAAACCACACCAAACAGTGCATTTTTCGGGATGCATGGGCAGTTCTTGAACGGCTTCTGGTTGCTCTTCACTCCAAATGCGGCAATTTTGCTTATTTACGTAGCCATTCAACCAGAAATGAGCCTCATCGCTGAACAAAATTTGTCACATTTGAACATTTCGAACCGAACACTGATTTTGGTAATAAAATTCAATGATTTGCAAGCGTTGCTCGTTAGTAAGTCTATTCATGATGAAATGTCAAAGCATACTGAGCATCTTTCTCTTTGGCACCATGTCTGAAATCTCACGTGATCTGTCAAATACTAATGCATGAAAATCCTAACCTCAAAAAAATCACAGTATTCAAGTCATACTCAAAGACATCAAGTAACTGTAACTGACCCGAAAATAAAAGCTGTATATCATCTGCAAATACAAAAGCTTCACATTCAAAACCATCTAAGATATTAAAAAAATCGTTCATGTAGAGCGGAAATACCAACGGACCAATAACAGATCCTTGCGGCACACCACTAGTCACAGACATGCATCCCGAATCACGGTTTCCACAACACACATATTGAGATCGCCCAGACAAATAAGAAAAAATTAGCTTGCAGGCAGACAAAGAAAAATTAAAAAAAGTACATAATTTCCGAATTAAAACTGCATGGCTGATACTATCAAAAGCCTTGGATAAATCAAGATATATTAGTACACCGAAATCACCCTTATCAATCAAACGTCTAATAGAATCAGTAAGGCCTATTAAAAGCGATGTTGTGTTATATCCATCGCGAAAGCCTGACTGAAATGGATGCAACAACAAGTTGGCATTCAAGAATATCATTATTTGGTCTTCAATAATGTGTGCAACAATTTTTGATAACACAGGAACCAACGAAATAGGTCTGAAAATTATCACACCCAGGGACATTACAATTAATTTTAGAAAGAGCAAATTGTATGCTGTGAAACGAAAAATTGTTAAGATTAGGAAAATTTAGATCAAAAGGATTAAAAGTATCAGTTGATCTATAGCTTGAAAATTGTGCATTTAAAATGTCAAGTCATACTCAAAGACATCAAGTAACTGTAACTGACCCGAAAATAAAAGCTGTATATCATCTGCAAATACAAAAGCTTCACATTCAAAACCATCTAAGATATTAAAAAAATCGTTCATGTAGAGCGGAAATACCAACGGACCAATAACAGATCCTTGCGGCACACCACTAGTCACAGACATGCATCCCGAATCACGGTTTCCACAACACACATATTGAGATCGCCCAGACAAATAAGAAAAAATTAGCTTGCAGGCAGACAAAGAAAAATTAAAAAAAGTACATAATTTCCGAATTAAAACTGCATGGCTGATACTATCAAAAGCCTTGGATAAATCAAGATATATTAGTACACCGAAATCACCCTTATCAATCAAACGTCTAATAGAATCAGTAAGGCCTATTAAAAGCGATGTTGTGCTATATCCATCGCGAAAGCCTGACTGAAATGGATGCAACAACAAGTTGGCATTCAAGAATATCATTATTTGGTCTTCAATAATGTGTGCAACAATTTTTGATAACACAGGAACCAACGAAATAGGTCTGAAAATTATCACACCCAGGGACATTACAATTAATTTTAGAAAGAGCAAATTGTATGCTGTGAAACGAAAAATTGTTAAGATTAGGAAAATTTAGATCAAAAGGATTAAAAGTATCAGTTGATCTATAGCTTGAAAATTGTGCATTTAAAATGTCAGAATCCAAATTATCTGCAGGCGTATCAGCATTAATGCAGCCATTAGACCGGAGAATTCCCCACAAACCCTTAGTATCTACATTATTAAATTTTGCTATATGAGCTCTACGTTTAACTCGTCGTGTAACTGGTTAATACAAGACATTAAACAAGAGTGTTGGCAGTTCACATCTGTTCTATTATAGAGATTGGAGAAGTCGTAGTGAAGTACGTGATCTTCCAAAGAAGAGAGATCAAAGTTGCTGTAATCTTTGAATTCAAGATAAACATTATTTGGTCTAAATTGTACATTAATATTCAAAAAAATAAATGAGTGATGAGATATAGCAGGACACTGTATTTGACCAGAGAATCCAACGGAAAGCGATGAACTTAACAGAAAATAATCTAATAGAGAAGTGGCATGATTAAAACCAACGTAATGAGTTGGTATGCTGTTGTGACGGTATGACAAACCCAAACGCCTATAAGCTGAAAGAACAAGATTTGTGTTATCAATATTGAATAAGTTTAAATTGAAATCTCCTATAATTATAATGTTATTATACCGAACCAACAAATCACTTAAACGGTCTTCCATTATATCAATATCACCGTGTCGAAGGTATACAACACCCACAAGTATATTAAAGTTAGAATAGCAAATTTCAATGCAGATGCATTCAAAAGTACCAAAATCTGCTGATTTAAAAATAATTGAACCTTGAAATTTATTCGAAAGATACAGGCCAACACCACCTCCACGACCACCATATAAGGAATTTTCACGTTCAGGCCTATCACTCCTATAAAAGGAGTAACCGGGAACTGCAACCACGCTAGATGATATGTGAGGTTTGACCCAAGTCTCACTGACAACCACAATATCAAGTATACATTCATTAAGAGTATTTCGAATTTCATCCAATTTTGATGATCTATTAGAGACACTAAAACTTTAACAGTTGAAGTGTCCTATTTTCAAGTCATGTCATGCGATACAGGGCGTAAATTAAAATCAGATGACATAATGAAAAAATGAAGAAAATAAATATTTAAACAAAAATAAATACTAGTTAAATAACTAAGTAAAAATAATATTGTGAACGGACTCGTAAAATTTGGGTATCAAAGAACAAATAGTTAAAATAGTTCAGCTGATGAGATTAAGCTCCAATATCTACACACAACTTCTCACATTCGAAAAAATCTTTTGAAACAGAAGTTCCATCTGGATAAAAAAATTGTCACTCTAGGTCTGTCAGCATTATAAATTTTAAACTTTTTCAGTTTTTTCTTTATCATCATTTGCTTACACATATAATTCATTTTGGCAGCCATAGGTGCAAAGTGGTCATTAAGAAACACCCTCGTGTGTACATCACCATTGATCAAGTCACAAAGCTTAAGTGTTCTAATTTTGTGGTATTCTGCCATTAGATTATCACGAATACACACACGCTTGAATTTAACTAGAACAGATTTACTCTTGTTCATGTAGCAAACGTGTGGAATGTCGTTGGCATCCACTGACAGTCCATAAAAAGTGGGCATTTTAACAACAACTCTTTCGAGGTTTGGCGTAGCTGAAGGAAATCCACTGATTACAACATCAGTCCGGTATGCTCTGTGATTGTTTTTTCATTTTATTTTCTACAGTGGTATCCAACCCTTTAACCTGTTTGCAACAGCCAATGAGATCAGCCTCCATTTTTTCAATCTTGCCATAAATTCAGCACGAAGGTTGCAAATAGAACTTTCAATTAATTTTTGTGTATCGGATCTTTGTGCTGCTAATTGTTTTGAAATCGAGTCAAGTTTGTTGTGGATCAGAGAAATTTGGTCGGCCGAAACACAGTCGCTGTTTTGTGAGGAATGGCATGCTTTCTCATGCTTATTCTAGACGCCCAAAATTCTTCCGACACTTCTGCACAATCATGGTGAAACCAACGATTACAAATATCACAAATCAAACTGCCTCCTTTACCAATTGCTTTATTACATTTTCCACAAGCAGCACTTTTGCCGGCCATTTTAGTTTTGTTTGCAAAATTAACAGCAGAAAGGGGAAAAGCAGCAACAACAATTTAAATAACAAAATTGTTTTATGATGAAATAATGAAAAAACAAGCAAAAAATAAATTTTTGCCAATTAATTTTAATTTAATAACAAAATAAATCACCAGCTAAAGAATTATTTACTTTAAGCAGCCATAGAGTTGAAAAGTTTTTTTTTCAATTTATAAAAATTAATTCAATTTATCAAAATTTTCAAATTTATCAAAATTGGATTATATAGTATTACACATTCAAAATGAATTTTGCAATCCAAAGGCCATCATCAGAAGAGTTGAATTTCGACAAAAGCCTAAGTCATTTCAAACGAGATTTAGATGTATTTTCCTTAAAACACCAACAAATCGCTTCGAAGACAAGACAAACTTGGAACTACAATATATGTATCTTTATTTTAAACTTATCTCTTAAAACGGAGTATACCACTGCGTTCTACAGTCCAAAATTAAGTTGGGGTGTCTCGGCGTTTTCTGTGTCATTTTGGCGTACTTACAGTGTAATTGATAAAGTTTAGCTTGTCACTGTCGACCTAACTTTGAGCCACAGTGTTTAACAATGTTTAAATATTTAAAATTTTGATATTGGTTGCGTTAATAATAAAGAATAAGGGCCGTAATTTTATTCGCTCACAAATCAGGTCCCAGAATTCTATGAGCCTCGTGTAGAAAAAAAAAACGTTGGTACTAAATTGATTGATTGAATTTGGGGGTGCTGTAGCTTAAGTGGTTAGCACGTTGACTACTAAGCAATGGTCACGAGTTCAATACTCAGCTGAGGCAACATTAATTTTTCTGATATGTATTAATTTTTCTTTATAATAATGCATATCACAGCGCCCTCCTTCGCCGGTATTACCACATAGCACTAAATCGTCGGCGAAGTAATATTTATAAATTAGCTATGCTAGCTTCAAACTAATTCGCCTAAATAACATCAGAGGCGCTGCAACACTGTTCTAAAAATAACCATAACGTGCAATTGCAGTGTTGCCAGATGCGAAGCATTACTATCGCACTAACCATCTGTCTTATCTACTCCTATCCCTTTCCGAAGAAGTCACATAGTTAATGTAGGCATTAAATACCTGAGTGTTACTTCTCTTTAAAAAAAATACTGTTGTCATACCTTTCTGTGAAGATCGTCGTCACTGGCTGTGGTTTTGGTACATTTGGCGAGCGTTGTCGATGTAAAGGCATCATTTTAAGGTCGCGTTTAAAATAGTACTAAGTACATCGAAAGCGTTCGACAAGCGTACCAAAACAACAGCCAATGACGACGGTCTTTACCGAAAAGTATGACAGCAGTAAAAAACTTTGGATTGAAATGCAACCAGCAGATTTTAGACTCAATTTACAAACTCGTATAATGTGACGTAACAAACTTTCAGTTTATTTTAAATTTATTCATTGACAGTTTATTAAAATAAATTGTATTTTTTAACGATTTAGATTATTTATGGATAAATTAGTTTAATTAATTAAAATAACGTGATTTGCCAACAGCATCTGGTTTTGATATGTTTAAAGTTTGTGTAGGTGGAAGTGGAAGTGAAAAAGGTGTAGCAAAGCAAATAAATAAATAAATTTGTTTATTTAATATTAATTTTAAATCATGTTATGACACAATTAAAACCATTAATGTAATTTCATATTTTTTTGAATTTATACATACATTTTTATGTATGTACGTATGTAGCCGTAATTGTATGTAAACCATTAAAATGCATTTATCTCTGTGTTACCATGAACATATTAATTCAGGCTTACATAGACCCCTTTTGAAAAAGGTACTAAGTACATAATAGTTCAAAAGTTAAGCTATTTTCACCAACTTACGTCTTTTATGGGGACACCTCTTAATTTTATACACTAACTATGTTATTTTCAATTTAAATTTAATTTTTTTAAAGGTATTGTACTACAGTCTCTGTATAAATTTTAGCTGTCTGTCTATGATGGTTCAGACCCTTTTTATTTTTTGTATACTTTTAATTGTGCTCGTAGTAATACAGACTATGTTTAAATTTCAAGTATAAAATATCGGTATAACACATATTACTCAAATAACATCAGCTACGGGAATACCCATTAATTAATAATTTTAATTTTATGCTTGTTGTTATAGCGATATAGCAGTACACAACCTGTCAAATTGTCTATATATAATGGCTTAAAAGACAAAGTTATATACGCCGAATTAAATCACCTGTTGTCGTGCCCTTCCACTTTTATGTGTTATACTTCTTTTTATTGCTAACTTATCAATAAACACTCGTATACATTCCAGGTGTGTGTCTAAAACGATTTAAAAGATAAGGTCATACATAACAACACCTACGTGGACAACCTTTATATATATTTATACTTGTTATTGGACATAGTACTACAACCTTTGTTAGAATCTCAAGGGTCTACTTTTAAGGGTTCAAATAATAAGGCCATATTCAGCAAATTTGATCAATATAGGGAAACCGTTTAAATTCCAATTTTAAATTTTATACTTTTTGTTACAGGTCACAGCAATACACAGTATACGCAAATATCATCTATCTTTATATTACGGCTCGACAGAATAGACGTTATACAATAAAATTACAAGACCTATGGGGATATCTTTTTATTTATTTTAATTATTTTTTAAAATTATTTATACTCTTTGTTATAGCAGACAGAGCAATACACTTTCTGCATAAATATGTATATTTATATTTCTGCATAAATATGTGTACATCTATAATGGTTCAGAAGATAAGGTCATATCCATACAGGAAATTTTTATAACTGTAGTACACATTATGTGTAAATTTCTGTCGTCTATATAAAACTATATTCATTAACTATAGGGACACCCTTTAATTAACAGTTCTATAATTCTTATAGCGGACATAATAATATACGCTCTGTGTAAAAATCAAGTCTCTATCTATAACGGTGCCAAAGACAATGCCATATAAGTCAAATTATGTCAGCTATGAGTTTTTTTGTACATTTATTGTGAACACAGTAATAACCGCTTTGATAAAATTTCAAGTGTTTATATAAGCATTCAAAAGATATATAGATCAAATATCATTAACTTTAGGTACACTCTTTAATTTCCACTTTTATACTTGTTGCTATAGCGAACATACATAGTAATATGCGTTCTGTGTAAATATCAAATGTCTGTCTATAACGGTTCAAGAGATAAAGCCATGTACTCAAAATACGTCAGGTATGAGGAAACCTTTTATTTTTTTATTATATTCATCACCTAGCAAAACACAATTTATTTAAATCCCAAGCCTCTGTCTATAACGGTTTCAAAGATAGGGCCACATAGATAAAACAATATCACCTATTTGGACACCATTTAATTTGCAATTTTAAATTAAAGACCTGTTGTTATAGAGGACGGCCACAAAGATTCTTTGTAAATTTCAACTGTCTGTCTATAACCGTTCAAAAGTTTGGCCATATACATAAAATTACATGAACTATAGGGACACCCTTTTATTTATGATTTTGAATATTTATACATTTTATTATAACGGTCATAGTAATAGACATTTTTTCAAATTTTCAAGGTTTTGTCTATTACGGTTCAAAAGATAGGTGAATATAGGTCAAATTATATCACCAATGGGCACACCCTTTAAACTTAAAATTTACTGTTTTATTACTTTTTGTTGTTGAGAGCTATAGTGATACGCAGTTTTTTTTTTTAATTTTAAATCGGCGCCCTTTACGGTTCTTAATACACGAAAAACACATGTATTTTATATGGGGACAGCCTTTAATTTTAAAAATAATGAACTGTTTTTAAAACGGGATCAATCTGTAAGCTAGCCTTTCAAATAAAGAAAATAGGTTCAGAAATGGCTGAGTTCTGCGGGCAGAAACATAAAAACCAGCAACATTCAGACGAATTGATAACCTCCTTCTTTTTTTGAAGTCGGTATGGGTAATCGTAAAAAGTGTTTCCCATTATTAAGTAGAAACTTTTGGAGAAGAGAACATTTTTTAATAAATCAATCTATAATACAAGTCCAATATAAACTAATATACTTTAAATATATTTTATCTCCATTGATTGTTTTAATAACAAAAACCTTAATTGTTGAATTTAATTTAGCTCACACGAGCAATGAATATAAAAATATAATTTGGGTTAATAACACTCTATTAAACTAATTTTAAATTAAAGAAAGTTTTAATTCCCAAAAGGTTTTATTCTTAATTGTTAAAATTTACATATCGTTGCTGAAAATTAAAGCAGCTTGAACAGCTTATAACTTCTTTCCTGCACAGAAAACATTTAACAGCTACAATACAAATTACGTATACTTGAAAAGTGTTGAAGCTACTTAGCGAGTACATAATTAATAATTCTTGCAAAAAAAAAACCGATTTCAAAACAGACAAACTTAAAATCATATTTCTTTAAGACGGTAACTATTGCGACACCCTGTAATTTCCGAATTCAAATTTTATACTAGTTATAGCGGTAGTAGCAATATAGATTCATTGTAAATTTCAACCGTCAGTCTGTAACGGTTTAAAAGTTTGGTCATATACATCAAATTACATAAACTTTTGCGACACCCTGTAATTTATAATTTTAAATATTTATACTTATTATAACAGATATAGTAATGGACATTATGTCTAATTGTTAAGTGTTTATCAATAACTGTTTATTGATAAACATATATCAAATGACGTCACCTATTGGGACACCCTTTAAATTCAAATTTTAATATAAATACTTTTTAAAGAGGACTTTGTCATACAGATTATTTTTAAATTTTAACTTAGTGCCCATATTCATCAAGTTACATCAACTATTGGGACACCCTTTAATTTCCAATTTTAAATATTTATACTTGTTGTTATACCAGACACAGTAGTGAACATTCTGTCTATTTTTCAAGTGTGGGTCTATAACGGTTCCAAAGATGAGGACATAATGGTCAAATTACATCAATAATCGGGACTTGTTGTAATAGCGGACTAAGCAATATAGATTCTTTGTAAATTTCAACTGTCTATCTATAACAGTTGAAAAGTTTAGCCATATATATTACTTTTACATTAATTAATGGGACACCCTTTAATTTCCAAATTCATATTTTACACTTGTTATTTTAGCGGACTTAGCAATACAAGTTCTTTGTATATTTCAACTGTCTGTCTATAACGGTACCAAAGTTTGGCCATATATATATCAAAATAAACCAACTAATGGGACACCCTTTAATTTCTAATTCTAAATATTTATACTTATTATAACAGACATAATAACGAACATTCTGTGCAACTTTTAAGTGTTTGTCTATAACGGTTCAAAAGATAGGAGAATAAAGGTGAAATTAAGTCACCTATGGGGTCACCCTTTAATTTTTAATTTTATTTTTTAATTAATTTTTGTTATTGATAGCTACAGTGATACGCACTTTTTTTTAATTTTAAATTGGTGAGCTACAAAGTTCATAATACAATAATACCCTTTAATATTTAAAATTTGGAACTTCTTTTAAAATGGCTACACCATAACCTTTCTAATAGTGCAAAAATTTTTAAAATCGGTTCAGAAATTACCGAGATCTAAAGGCACAAACATACAAAAAAAAAACAAAAAAAAAAGCACGACGAATTGATAACCTCCTTCTTTTTTTTGAAGTCGGTTAAAAATGATTAGTTATATAAACCATCTTAGTAGTGTAATGCAGCCTTAAGTAGTAAAATATATTCTGTATAAATTTATGTCTATAATAATTCCAAAGATAGGGTCATATAGGTCAAATAACATCAGTTATTAAAACACCCTTGAAATTTAAATTAAATAGTTCTTATAGGGGACTTAGCCATACCTTTTAATTATTTTTTTCTTTTTTATTTTTAATTTTAAATTTTTTACTTGTTATTATAACGAACATACTACTGGACATTCTGTCCAATGATCAAGTGTTTGTCTATAACAGTTCAAAAGATAAGCTCATAAAGGTCAAATGTCGCAGCCTATGGGGACACCCTTAATTTTTTAATTTATTTTCTTATTGGAAGCTATGGTGACACTCACTTTTTTAAATTTTAAATTGGTGCTCTTCACGGTTCATAATACAGGAAAAAATATGATGTATGAAAGCACCCTTTAGTTTTTAAAATTGTAAACTGTAAGTGGGACGAATCTGTAACCATGGCCTTTTTAATAAAGAAAAAATTTTCAAAATCCGTACAGAAATGACTGTATTCTGTGGGACAAGTGACGATTTACGTGAGTTCAATGATTTTTGTTCACCCAAAAAGTGCTCAACGCGCCTATGCAAGTTTTCAAAAAATTTTACCAACAAATTTTATTGAAAATTTTTTGTACAGATATTATTTCAAATTATTCTGTAAAAATTTTATAGAATTTTTTTTTTGTAAAATTTTATAGTAATTTTTTGTAAAAATTGTGTAAAAAATTTATAGAAGATTTGTTTTTTAAATGTTATTGAAAATTTATTTTAAAAATTTTATTGAAAATTTTTTGCAGAAATTTTATTGAATATTTTGGTAAAATTTTATTGAATTTTTTTTAATTTTATAGAAAATGATTTGGAAAAATATTATTGAAAATTTTGTTGTAAAAAGTTAAAATTTATCCTTGTAGTTTTTATATTCACTTACCCTAATTCGATTGTAAATAGTTTTATTTTTAACATAGTAAAACAGTATTTCAAATAAGCTCTCTCTACTTGTATCTTCTTTTCATAACCAAACTAATGAAGCTTCATAAAAAAAGAACGTTGATTATGTTGCTTTTTATTAATTAAAAAATATTTTAGATTAAAATTTTTTTTAATTATTTTTACTTTATTGTTATAATTTTTACTGTTGTCATTCAATTTTTAATATAAAGAAATGTTTTGCCCCTCCTGCAACATAATGTAAAAGGCTAGTTAGGAAGGTTTGCATTTCGGTTGCGATATAAACGAAATTTATTATGTTTAATTTATGGAGCAATGATTTCCTCAATTCTGTTCGTGTGGTCTCATTAAATAGGTGCCTTTGTTTATAATAAATTTACTCAAATTACACATTTAATAATGAAATAAATATATTGCAGCAAACAATGTGTATTTGCGTATGTATGTATGTGTGTGAATGAATACGTGTGGCTTCATTTACTTGTTTAAAATGCTATAAAACTTTCAACATTCTCAGTTCAAAGACTTCATAAAACATGCACTTTTAAAAATTTATTATTTTTATACACAACATTCAAAATAAATAAATACATTTTAATTAATACAATTGTTTGAGTTTTGTTTTGCAAAAGAACCAGTGATTTGTTTTTATAAATCAGTCAAGTCCGAGTTAGTCTCACACACGTAGGTTTCCGTACTATGTTTAGTACGACTCTAAAAATTCGAGTTGGTAATTTTTTCTTGTATAATGGGGCACCCTTTATTTTTAAACTCAAAGTCATATATGCATCGCTATTGGAAAACCCTTTAAATTTTAGAAATTGCTGTTATAACGGCCATGGTAATACACTTTCTATGAAAATATTCGGCGCCTACCTATTGCGGTTAAAAAATAAGGTAATATAAATAAAAAACATGTTACTGATGGAACACCCTTTAGTAATTAGTAATTGTTACAGCGGCCGAAATACAAAATCTACTGTAAACAGTTCAAGAGTCTACCTATTACGGTTCAAAAAATAAGGCTATTTAAGTAAAAATCACGTCGCTGCCGAAAAACACTTACATTTTTTTTATATAATTTCAAGAGTCTACCTATTATGGTTAAAAAATTAGGCCATATTCATGCAAATCACGTAATTTTCGGAACACCCCTTTCTTTTTTACTATTTGTTATATGAAAATTTCAAGAGTCTAACTATTATGGTTCAAAACTTAGGCCATATACATGTAAATCACTTCACTAGCGGAACACCCTTTAATTTTTAGATTTAATTTTATATACTTGTTTAAAAAGCGAACATACAAATAATTAGTGTCTGCGAATTTTAAGTCGTTGCCTCCTTTAGTTCAAGAAATAAAGACATAAAGGCAAATTACACGTCACTTTCGGAACACCCTATAAGTTTTGGTTTTTGTTGCTATATTGGCCACAGTTATACACCTTCTGTGAAAATTTCAAGATTCTACCTATTATTGTTAAAAACTTAGACCTTATACATGCAAATCACACCACTATCGGAACACTCTTTAATTTTTAGGTTTATTTTTTTTAGACTTGTTTATAAAGCGAACTAAGTTTTTTTCGTTTTTACCCTTTGGGTACGGAACCCTAAAAATGAAAACCAATATGCGACAGCTTTTTCATTACACTATTTTCTCAAATAGTTGAAAAGCTGATGTTCAATATATCCAATAGGATCCTTAATCAATATTGCAGTCATGCCCCTAAATTGCTGCTAAATTGCTGCATGTATCGGGTGTTCTTTTCGTTCATCGTTCCTATTTAATGTGAATGGTGATTTAATCAGCTGTACAGCATATAGGAAGCAAATATAGAAAATATAAGTGCAAAACCATTTAGAAATTGAGGTGGTGTGTGTTTAAGTGGCTCTGATTGATACGTACTCGGTAGAAAAGAAACCAATGAAAATAAACAAAAAGGTTTTGAGAAAAAACCTTTTGTAAACGTTTGCTAAATGATTTTTATTGTATTATATAAATTCTATTTTTAAGAGATTTCGTAAGACGGCTTGTAAGATTTTTAGTTTTTATTGGTACTTATTTAGACTACAATAGTAATAAAAAATAAAAAAATAAATTAAAAGCAATTTAAGAAAACCAATCATAAAAAATCAGCATTCGAAAATGTAACGAACTAAGCTAATCACTCAATAAATACGTATATCATATCAAGAAGATGACTAAAATACAATTGCTATGTTTGCGATCTTTGACATTCAAAAAGTATTTGTTTTGCTTTTTCTCATGTACAAACCCTTTAAAAAATTCTAACAGTTTGCATCTTTGCATGAAACATTTGCAAAAAGTTTAATTTTTTTCGTACACTGGAAAAAAGGGAAAATCTAACAACACATGTTGCATTATTTATTAATGCAATTCACTTATAGTTTGCTTAATTGAAATAAAGCATTAAATAATTCCGTAAGTGGTTTCCTCATTTATTGTAAAAATTTAATTTATTTATAACAAATCTTCATTTAAATACATTTAAATCTGTTAAGTGTTTTACTTCCTTTAATTCTTATAGTAGTTAAAGATTTAAGTTTAATTGTATGCAGCGAAGGGGCAAAATCATTAAAAATTATTGACATCATTAAATCACAAATATTTAATAGAGCAACGACTACGACTAAAGTACTTCAAGGTAAAATGGATGAAAGCACTTGAAGTAATAAAGTGTATGTGTCAGTGTATGCAGGCATAAACACAGGCAAACATTAGGAGGCTTCAAAAAGAAAAATCATAACTTTTAAATACCTATGCTTTTCACTTACATGCATGAATTCTTAACATTCACAAATCTTTAAAAAGATCTTCGACAGATATAAAGGAAAATCCAAATTCTTCTATAATTCAATTGGACTTGACTTCGTTCAAGACAATCTACATGTAAATTTATAATATATTTGATGTCTTTATTAATTTTTTTCTAGCCATCGAGATAAACATCTAAAACTTTTTTTGCACCACATACAAGGGGCCATACTAATTGTCAAATATCACACATGTAGAGTATACGAATATTTTGTAAAACAACACCTTTGGCTTATTAAATAATTTAGTGGAGAGTCGTTTAATATTACAACTTTATTAAAACATGAATTAAGTAAAACAGAATCATTTAAACTTATGTGTGACTTAATTTTTACTGGAGCATGTGTGGATATGTATTGCTACTGTCTAGATAGTTCAAACGAAAGTATTGTATGAAAACTCTTTATAAGACACCTGGTAAACCTCACAATTATTAACAATTAAATGAACAAAAGCGTCATGCCACGCAATATTATAACAATACAATTTATTCATACTTTCTTACTTTCGTTAGAGCAACACAAACACACACAATGCACTATCTGAAGCGATCTCTCTAAGCCATACGCACACACACACTCATGCACACACGCACCCCTAAAGAAATTAAACTTTAAGTGCATTTGAGGTGAACGATAATTACCTTAAGAATAAATATTTAATGTTCTAATTATATTGTGTTAACACACACACACTCACATACTAAGTTTAATAAAACACAACAGGGTGCAATAAACTGTGAACTAAGAACATAGATACATATGTATGTGTGTATGTATATACATATACACAAACATATTTATGATTGTGAGTATAATAAAGTAGTGTTTACTTAAGGACGCAGGAAAAAATCCACATACATGTAATAAAACTGTAACAGGACCATTTCTGCACATGAAATATTTTTTTTTAAATTTTGTTGCTAGTTAGTGATCGAAGTGGAATACAAAACAGCCATTTTTAGAATTTTTTTTTGTCTGTTGTCTGTCTGTTTGTGCATCACCTAAAAACTACTAGATGAATTTAAATACAATTATGAGAGGAGGAGTTCCTTTTATTTTTGTAAGCGGGAAATTTTTAACAAGATTTACACAACACTAAAATAATTTTAGAATTTTATATAAGCCTATGTTCCTGAGTAATTACCCAGGAACGGGTACCTCTATATAAAGTAAATACATAAATCATATCTGAAGCGCTATTAAAGTAAGAGTCTTAAAATTTGGCGTTGATTACATTCAAAGCAAAATCGAAGAAAATAATGTAGGGGCGTTGAAAAGTGGCAGGCACAGCTAGTTGAAAATTTAATGATAGGTAAATGAGTATGTGTAAATGGTAAATATGTAATCAGGTACTATTTCATAACGTTACTCTACTAAATCTGTCGTTCTGCGTGCCTTTTAAAGTAATCATATACTTTTTCACTAATATCATCAGAATATTGAAAATATAAATTCACTGTTGGTTATTATAGTTTTGTTTGAGCTTCGATACTTTTTTTAAATTGCCTTGACATAATTCGAATAAATTTTTCAAATAAATGATATCTTTAGCTCATATAACATTTTGGGTAAAGGTTTCCTGATGAGCTAAATAAAGCACTTGGCGAAATGGCCATAAAAACTAGCTTGCCCCGTAAAAAATATGAATAAAATTATAAAAGTAAACTTCTAACACTTTTTTGCATTATATACAAGGGCCATAATAATTATTCGGTTGCAAATCATATTGTTTTCAATTTTATTTTTCGTTTCCAATGGACCAAAAGAAATCAGCATGCATAGAGATTGTTTTATTGCCAGCGAACCGGTCTTCGAAAGTGAAATCTTTCGCCTGATTCAGTGGACATTTGTCGCTCATAAAAATCGAAATGTAAAAGCAACATGTGCATTTTTAACGACTTATTCACGCCGAATGCCCCAAAAGACTGCATCATGTTATCTACGTAGACGCGGTAATCTGAAAGCGATTACATTTTTAGGCACCGCACGAATTGAGTCCCATTCAGTGAAAATTGCATCTTTGTTTTGAGTAAATTGAATAATTTAAAGTCAAATATATTTATAACACAATATTACTTTCTTAAATTTTGTCGATTGATAGCTTTGCGAATGCTTTGCCCTTCAAGTATGATAATGTACATATATTCGTTTAGACGTAGCAAACGTTTTATCAAATTCTTTACAACTCACAGCTTGATATGAAGATCCGGCAGCCATATGGTTCGAATTCTTATAAGTTTTAGTTCGTCATAAGAGTTAAATTTGGACAAATAAACCAAATCTAAAATCATTAACGACGATTTTCACTGAAAGGTTTGACAACAGTATTTCCTTTATTGGCAAAACAAATCCAATTAACTTAATATCAAAATATTTTCCCTTATAAATTTTAAGCTGCCCAATAATTTTTGTTTATAAAGAAGTTGTTCTTTCAATATTTTTGGATTTAAGTTAGATTTTCTATTTGACATTCTTTCGTAAAGCACATAATTTTGTAAGCGATATCTGATTAGCATTTTTGTTTAAATATATTGGCTATTTCCTAAATAAAAAATCGGGGAATATGTACAAAAATCCCAATTTCAAGACGTGTAAGTTATGAACAAAACTCCATACCTGACTCTCTTCATTATGAATTTCATTGTAAATATAGTAGATATTTTAAAAATAAATTTTGACCCTAGATATTTCCTTCAAAACTGACAGATTACCGTCAGAAAAATTTTGATCCTAATAGTTATTTGTTTAAATTAGGTAAATAAAATCTGTTAATATTTAGAAATGTTATTGTAAACATGATGTTTTCATCCAGATCCCCGCTATAAAATTAAATATGACATAAATCAGCAAAAAGGGTTGACTATCAATTCTGAGGCTACAAGGTACAAAGGAAGAGGTTAAGGATATTTCCTTCTGTCGGGACTTAATAAATTACAAAATATGCCTTGTACATTACCATAAATAACACGTTCGAATAATAAATTCTTATTCACAATGACAAAACTTAAGACCTTAAATCGACTCAAGCGGTTATTTTGTTTTTGGTACAATATTTTACTTATCAATTTGAAGCGTATGAAATACTAAAGATGTGAATACTTTTATGTAAAATGATATATTTGTGTAGCCCTGTTTGATAAAAGATAATAATTTCAATGAGTAAAAATCATTATCGAAATATTTTTATAAGAAGAGAAAGTTTAGAAAATTAAAAAAAAATATTTGTTCTTTTTTTGTTAAATCATGTTTGTTTTCTATCTGAGATAAATACATAAATAGAAATTGGAAAAAAATAATTAACAAATGCTTATCCTTGCTTCCTGTATGCAGTAGTATTCTGGGCAATTTGTTTTTGATGGAAATAAAATTAAAAGCTTTATCAACTTGCACAAGCTTATAATTGGGTCAACAAAATATAAGCCAAAGTAGTGATTCAAATTGGTAAATTTTGTGTTTTTAACGAAACTTCTTTTTATCTAAAAGATCCTTCGTTAACGTTTAATCTTTAGCGATTACACATTATAATAGCAAAAATTAAAAATCCACAGTGTTCAAAATTAAAAAAATATTGAAAAAAATTTAAATTTATTCGCTTAACTGTCTCACGGAATATAATGCATTTTCTGGATCGTTACATCCGTATTGAAAAAAATTTAAATTTATTCGCTTAACTGTCTCACGGAATATAATGCATTTTCTGGATCGCTACATCCGTTTTCAGTTCAATTAAACCCAAAGTTACAATTCGTGACATAAGTGAATGTGCAAAAAAAATTTGTAAATAAAAAAATAACAATGAAGTTTGAAGAACTAAAAGTTCAGAAGCTGAAAAAGGAGTTGGAGTAAGCTGGATTTGCCAACCAAGCGACGCGATATGGACATCGGAACTTATAAATTTGATGAAAAAGAGGAGGTAGAGATATGTGCGCGTGCAACAGCTAGCAATACTGGCCTGAATTCAATGTTTGCCGCTATGATGAAAGAGCATAAACGAATGGAGATCAGAGTTCAAGATGCTTCTAGAGCCAGTAACGAGAAACTGTAAGAGAAGAAGTTTCTAGAGTTAACAGCGTGAAGCTTCTAGTCCAAGTACAAGCAATTTCTAACGAAAGACCAAGCTATTTCTCAGGTCATAAACAAGCGAGTAGACGACATTGAAATCAAGCGCAGAAAGTTCGAAAGAAGATTAAACCATTTGGAAAGAAGTGGCGTCGAAGTACAAGTAAAGGACGTCGATTAGAAGCTGCAGGCGCTTGAAGGGAAGTTCCAGTACGAGTCGTTGCTGAAAATGCGGCAGCATATCACTTCAAATTTCAGTTCGAGACATTGGCCAGTAAAAATCTATGGGACAAAGAAGGAGCTACGTAGCAGGGTGCAGAAAACTAATGAGGCGATTCAAGATTTCGCCATGGAGTATGAGGTCTGCGCTGTGCCGAAGTCATCGTTTTTGGAGACAGTTACTTATGCGTTGGCACAATAGACATCCAAAATTATTTATAGACTCCAAGCATATAGTGTGCGAATTGAATTTGAATTTGCTGATAAGGGAGAGAACGGAGTTGTGCGCATTTTGGGAGCACTTAGCAAAATATTGGGAAAACATCTAGGCGAGACAAAAGTTAAGTGCTTTAACTGTGGAAGTTTTGGCCGTCTACAGATGAACTGCAAGGCTCCAAGAAAGGCTAGATGTGCTTCGTCTCGAGACAAAAGCGCACAAGCTGGATGCTTTAACTTCGGCAAGGTGGGCCATTTTCAGCGAGACTGTAAAGAAACAAAAACAGGGATGTGATCTGCCTCGCCACCATCGGCCATCGCAGGTGTTACAGTTGGAAACAAAGAGTGCTAGCGTCATGAAGAACGAGCCGAAGTAAAAAATTGAAGTGCCATTGGTCTCCATATCGGTAATGCAGCAAGGAAACAAGAATCTTACTGCTCTGGGTTATATTAAAGGTAGAAAGCACATTTTGACGGTAGGCACGGGAGCGTCGTAGTCAATAATCAGACGTGCTTAGGTAAAAAGAAAAATGGAATCAAATTTGCAACTATCAACGGCAAGAGACTATACATCTGCAGGCTAAGTGTGGTGCATGTCTTTATCGTTGCTGATATCAAGATAAAGAAATCATCAGTGTGGTCTTTATGATAAACCAAGGTATAGATTTGCGTATGAGGCAGCAAATCATGATTTGGAGAAATTTGGAGATAACTGTTGGCATCGAATACGAGAACAAGCTACCAGAAAAATACAGCAAAGAAGGACATTTAGCGCGTAACTGTAGAGCGCCGAGGATGATAAAGAAATTATGCCATCAGAAAAGCAGATATAGTACGAATACTGAGAGACGACACCACATCGTAAATGCCCGACGGGTACAGGTAGACACAAACACAGAGTGTCCGAAAGTTTAAATCTAGATTACCATGAAACAAGAAATATATGTTGGATAAAAATAATCTGTTTTTATGAACACTTTATGCTAAGTGTCTTACGTTATTTTGAGCTGTTTTTCTGAAACAAAAAAAAAGTATCGTAAATTTTAATATGGATGAAAAAATATAAACTTAATTAAAAATATTGAATATTTAAATTATTAGTCGAACTAAATTGTCTTTTAAAGTCAGTCAAGTTCGTTTAATTCTTTCTAATTAAGTCGAAAATGATTTGTTTTGGACATAATTCGGTATCTCATGAACGGCTAAAGATATCTTAATGAAATATCACAGGGACAAAGCAGAGCTGCGATCGGCACCCTAGGGGCCCAAAGTTTGGAACCTTGGGTATATAATTTTTTGGAAATGTTATAAAAAGTTTAGTTTTAACTCGAATGTTAAGATTTTTAAAATTTAAGTAGACCTTGAAAGTATCTATAGAAAAAGTGCTTACAGGTATAGCTTATCTCATTAACTTACAAGCCTCTGAATTGGGAAAATATACAAAATACCGTTTTTCAGGATTTTTCCAAAAAACATGGTATTCTGTTTTTGCTAATTTAAACTTACTTGGGTACAAGTAATTTTTTTTAAACTATTTGAAAGACAACCTATAGCTAATGCAAATAAACGAAGATAGCCAATTTTGAAACAACATTTATAAATTATTATTAATAATTTATAGCACCGAATTAAAAACGTGAACGGATTTTTAAAGCCTCAATTGTTGCCTACATACTCGAAAAGGGATTTGACAGCCCCGCAATTAATAAAGTCAGGGTAGCCACTCGACTCAGAAACACCTCTGATGTTCCTCTGTGAAATTTCATTAATATATCTTCAGTGGTTTATGAGATACCAAATTATGTCCAAAATAAATCGTTTTCAAACTACTTTGCATTATTTTTCAGCATTCTTTGCATCTATCTACAATAATAATATAATAAAAGAAAATTGTGTTGATAAGGTTTTATTCAAAAGTTACAGGCCTCTAAATTGGGAACGAAACGGTATATTTTACCAAAGGGTGTTATAGTAGAATGGCTTCGATAATTGCAATATTTTTTAATTTATATGTGTCAAACTTTATTTCACAAAAGCCTTTTTGCAGTTTTAGAAGTATTATTTACTTTTTTTTTATTTTGAAAGCTTGGTCTAATTTCTATGTACCTGTTTAGTGATACATAAAAAGAATATGCCTTTTGTAAATAAATATTAGTGTTTTTGTGGTAACTGTTTTTATTTTTTAACAGACTAGCTTTGCTGGCTTTGCAAGCTTAAAATTAATATTAAAAATATTAGAAGAAAAAACACTACGCAAATTGTTATAACTTTCTTGTACTAAATAAATTAAGAACGAAGAAAAAAATCATTTCTAAGGGAAATCATTACTTATGAAATTTGTAGTCAAGCTTAAGTTCGTTTTATTCTCTCTAAGAAAAAATAATTTAAATTACAAATTAGGTGATGCATTAAAGTAAAATTTGGGAAAATTTAATTTTTAGACACCAGCAAATGGGAATTCACCTTTTCTAGACAGCTACGTTCTTCATCAGCACTCTATTAACTTTGGCAAGTGTTTAGTTGTAAACATTATTTATTTAACCAACCAAGCTCAGATAAAGGAATACGAGAAAACTGTATGTAAACATGAATCGTCAGTTATTAAAAACGAAGTCTACCACTTCCCTCTTGTTTAATATTTTTCCTTTAATATTTTACCACCTTATATTTGTTGTTGCTTCAGCCAACCTTCGGTTAGCAATGAAAGCTACTTTTGTTTTATTTGTTTTCTTCCAACATTCGTTTTTAGTTAATACTAGTTTCTTATAGTTTGACAATTGCCTATGAATTCCCCAAATAAAAAATGAGCAGTATTTTCTTTGTGTATAAAAGATCACGCCCTATATCTCTGTTCTGCCCATTTTCAATTTGTTTACGCTCAGGAACAATATAAAAACTGCCCTCAAATTTAACAACTTAAACTTTCACTTTTTTTATTAAAGGAAAATAATTATTTTCTTTGCTTAATAACATTTGTCCACTAAAGGTAATAATTTATGAAATCATATAAGGATTTCTGAAGTCACCACCTACATACTTTCAGACATACAAACCTATTCTTCATATAGTACGAGTATTAGTTTTAGATTTTTATAAATATTTAAAAATATGTTTTTTTGTGTTGTACATTTTAACGTTACTAAATATTTTCTTTTGCATCAACAACAGAATAAGAGAAAAAAACTAGGGGTAAAAATCAAGTTTTTATTTTTTTTTCACGACAATTAACTTTGAAAGTATAAAAAAATGTATGTTTGAGCTAAAGTTATTCCAAACTAAATTATCACTTTATAAAGTTTTTCATGAACAAGGTTGTCAAATCTGTAAAAAAAGGTTCAATTACAAATATTTTAACGTTCCCTGTATTTGATGTAAATCGGTTAAGCTTCTTAAAAATTTCATATTTCTTACTTTTTGCATTGTTGCTTGGGACAAATTGTGCATTATTGAAAATGTTTGGTGAAAACATAATATTGCACCATGAAACTGTAAATGGGTGCACAGGCACATGATATTTTACATCCGCTGTAGTATTATCTCAGTGATGTAAATAAAATCAGCATTATTTCAGATATACAATTCACTGCTTAAGAATTGTGATACATACAAACGGCGTAAATTGTATTTAAATGGAAAGAAAAGAAAAAATAATCTTTTAAGAGAATCAATTTAAAATCAAATATATTTTATATACATACAGATGAAATTTTAAATCAAGCTTAAGTTCGTTTTTATATTCTCTAAGAAAGAATTAATTAAATTACAAATTAGGTGATATTTTTAAAGAAAAATTGGTAAAATTTAATTTTCAGCCACCAGCAGAGCGGAATGCACATTTCCTAGACAGCTACGTCCGTCATATCACCTAATTTGTAATTTTATTTTTTCCTTCTTAGCGAGAATAAAAACGTACTTAAAAAAAATTTGACTAATTAAAATTTCAAATATTCAATATTTTAAAATTTTAAACTTTATAAACATTTAAATATAAAGCCAGCAATTGCAGCATTCTATTAAAAGAAATATATTTTTTACTTTACTTTTAAAGATTGCGACAATTTAAACTTTGATTGAAACTTATTACTTTTTTTACCTTCATAAAAAAACAACTTTATCAAAGTAATAAAATTAAATAAAGATTAATTGCACTCAGGATCAAGGGGTTAGAAAACACAAATTTATTACATTTATTAAGAAAATATAAAGGAATTAAGTTCTTATCAATCAAATAAATGCAATGAAATAAAACAAGAAGAGAAATAAAACAGATTTTAAATGAATAGAAATCAAAAATAATAAAAATAAATGTAAAAATAACATACTCTGCACGTAAACCAACCCAAAAACAGCTTACACACCCACAAAGTTGCACTAAGGAAAATAAAAAAAAAACAAATTTCACAGACCGCAACACATGACAAGGCAAAGAGACACCCACACAGAGATATATTTTGATGATGAATACAAACGAACATTAAATGCAAGATAATAAATATAAATGTAAGTCAGTCACTACTGCTACAATACGTTGATGTAAGTGGGAATGAGAATGAAAATGAAGTTGAACAATAAATGCACACTGTTTCACATTCAGGCTCACATCCTGATGCACAGAACTTAAAATAAATGCCTGCAATTTAAATTCTTTTTTTTTCGTTTTTTATTTTTTGGAAATTTCTTATTTGATCATTCCTGCAACATTTCATCCATCTACTCCTACCTTCGCATGTCGTATGCCTCACTAAAGTCTCACAAAGAAGAGTGTGAGGTGATACGGAATTTTATACGAGGATTGAGAAGAAAAAAGGTTTACTACAACTAAGTGACACATGGCTTTTTGAAGTGTTGGTGTTTGTTGTTTTTTATTGTTTTTAACAGAAGAAGGATTAAATCGTTTTGAATACGTAGCAAAAATATTGTTTTTATGTTTTATTCCTTGGCATATGTATGCCGAGAAGTTTGTCAGTAAATCTGAATGTTTATGGGGCATTCTAAACCAAATCGGACAGTTTCAAAGTTTTTCCGTTTTAATTACTATGATTTTCTGGCATTTTGGGGATTCGTAACCCAGTAAATGTTTAATTTTCTTCTTAACAGTTATAAGTTTTAGCTCAAAATTTCCTTATTGAGGTCTGAAATTTATAGCCTGAGGTGCTTTCAAAAAATGTTATTTTTTATGTACACTCTTTCAGAAAAAATCCTGATGGAATTAAAAGTGTTTTGTTAAAAAGTTTTTATTTTTAACTTCTAGCTATTCTGCAAAATTTAATTCCTGATTGATGATTGGCACATAAATGCCTCACTTGCCATATCTGTTATCTCCATAATAATATTTAAATTCAAATTAATTAAATTGTTGTCATTAGAAGATTTAAAATGAACTCGTTATCAGATAAATTTATTTTGAGCAAATATACACACTAAGAGTCGTATAAGTTTTTTGAAGTTACCACTAACAAACAATTACTATAAAGTTATTCGGTTTGTTACTGCTGTAACTATATACTATATAAATATTTTTATAACTCTTTGAAAACAAGAATTCTTAAATTTTGCTTAAAATATTGCGAGTGATGTTGTTAGTAAGTAAAATAAAAAAATAATTCTTTAGCGCACTTTTAGTTAAATTAAGCTAAATTGTAGGCTAAGTAAGTAGAATTCAGAGAAGACCAGAGCACAAGGGCAAAAAATATAATTCTTACAGTTGCTGAGATTTTCAAGCAGACATGCGTTAATAAAACTAACTACACTAAAAAGTCGTCGCACTATGCTAAACGTTTCTTTTATGTTGAACCTGATAAATGGTAGTTTGCTGTGCATTTCTGCGGAGTAATATATAACACACTGTGTAATTTTTTAAGTCATGGCAAAATAACCATATACGGACACCACTACGTCATAAAAGACCAAAAAAAAAAGACCCCTGTCTCCCAGTTTTGTATATATAATATATATATATATATATATATATATATATATATATATATATATATATATATATATATATATATATATATATATATATACATATATAATATAGTCATGCTTAAGTAAATATTCATGTTTATTTACCGACTTGCGTGAGAGGTTAAGATGTAACCATTCAGGCTACATTACAAAGCGCCTTCTCACACTAGTTACCTATCAGAGGTATCTGCAAATCAATTGCCCAGGAAATACTTGTCAGTCACTCCTAAGTGAATGACAGCCAGAAAACTTTCCTAATAGATTAAAAAGGCTATTAACTCTTTACAATAACAACTTGATGTTTGTTTTAAATTTTGCTCTAAAAAGTACTAAAGAAATTTGAAAATTAAATTGAAAATTTAAAAATACCTGATTTGGTGCGGAATGCGCTATATGTTTAACGTTTATAATAAAAATTATCCATATTAATTACATATTTTGTTGGTGTGTTAGGAATAATAAATGAATTAAGCACATAAAAAAGGAAATAAGAAATATTTTGATAAAAAAAATATATATATATTCAGATCTGTTCTCTAAATCACTTTTTATCAAAGCGATTTGAAATGACATAAAAGGTCTTCTTCTACACACTACAATTTTTGAAATCACGTGATTTTAAATCGGTTAGATAAGTCAATGTGATTTCAAATCACTTGATTATTTTTGCGAGTTCTTTGTTGTTAATGTTATCGCAAACTGCTTGAATAAATGGTTTTTTTTTTCATTTTTGTAGTAAAATTATGTTATTTTGTAAGAAAAGTATAAGAAAATTGCAAATCTTTTAAGACTCTTGTTTTGCAATAATATTTCATAATTTTAATTTTTTGTGTTTTTACGCGCCTTTTTAACTGTCAGCAGATTAAGTGTTTAGAAAATATAAATACCCTTGCCAAACATATAAATTGCAATGGTTTCGCAAATAACCCTCTGGAGTCAATAATGTTACACTAGGCTCTTCAGTACACTTTTATTTTAAGCATTTAATAGAAAACAAAAAAACCGAAGCATGTGGTTTAAAAATTTTAAAATCACATTAAAATGCAGAACAGGGTCAAATCACGTGTGTTTTCAAAATGCTTTGTGATTTGCAATCACGTGATATTCAGAACAGGCCTGATTATCATATAAAAGTAATTGTCATAAGGGAACTGCAATATTATTTTATAATACTATGCTAGTTGGTTATAAAGGCCAGGGCAATTGTAAATTTTCCTGTTACACATACATATATGTTTATGTTGATATTGCTGTCTCACAAAATATATATATGGTAGTTAACATTATGCCTTATATCATAACTACCACTCCTCGAATTTTTTTTTAAAGTAATCTACTCAAAATTTTGAGACTTTGCGACATAGATTTAATATTATTGTAGAGTTCTGCAAATAGTGTATAAATTTCCCCTTTAAGGTACCCATACACGACATGTTTTTTACATCTGACATGTTAAATTTCCCACTGTAAACACAAACATGTCGTTTGGGGCTGTTAAAACATTGCTTCTGTAAAATACATGTGAAAAGTCATCTGACAAAATTTCATTTAAGGTGTGTTTACATTAAGTGTACAAGTCATATGTACTGTCAAAATTGCTATCCATATGGAATTTCATGCGTATACCAAAATCAGTGTTTTACACATGGTTTATAATTTTTTTGTTTAAACGTACATATGACATAACCTCCTGTTATTAAAAACAAAAATCAAATATTAAAAACAGCTGGTCTTCAAAGTGTTGTTTAGATGGATTATTTTTTTAAATTGTTAGTCTATATAATAAAACTAATAATATTAGCTTTATTGGGACTTGCTGTAATAAGTTATTAGCCAATTTTTGACGCCATTTCATTTTATTAACAACCCGCTAGTGATGTCAACTATGAAAAGAACTACAAATTTGTGTTATCATTTGGGAGCTTCTACAACAGTACAGAAATATATTTGCAAGAGAGAAATTATATAAAAACAAAAAATAATTATAATAAATAATACAATAAGTATTAATTAATATCATTTGAACTATATCAGTAACAATTAAATGAATAATTTTGTTGATGTTAATGTCAATTTATTTTTGTTTTTTTTTTATTTGCATTTAAATGGCGTTAAAAAAATCACAAGCCGTAACAGACTTATTATTTTGTGGTCTTATTGCATGTAAGTTTAATAAGGTTTTGGTATGTGCTAATGTAGTTGTCTCATTTTCAAAGGCAATGTTTGATGAAAACGTTGTTTTTTTTTACTGGAATTTAATTATAATACCAAAAAATTGAATAGTTTATTTACTTACATATATACATATTTAATTTCAATATCATTTCATTCTTCTTTGGTACAGCAAAACAAAAAACCAAAAAAAAAAACTAAAATTAAATTTAATTTTAAAGTAAAAAGTGGAAAAAGAAAAAAAGAAATTACAATACTTATATTTCCTAGGTTACATAGCGTAGATTTTGCACCATAGTTGCAGTATGATTGCTAAATTCTGATAGTGCTTCTTAATATATTGCAATATAAAAAATAGAACTATTCAACATGGATTAAAAACATAAAATTTAAGATTTAGGTTTTATTAATGGAGTTCTCTCATTTTCAAAAGCAACGGCTCAATTTAGTGATTTGCAGCAGTTACGATACGCACAATACCTCACAGTCCAAAGTTGTTAATTAGGTAATATTACAGTTTACACATTTACCGTCTTAAAAAATTTTGAAAAATAATGCACTATAGTAAAGTAAAATTTTAATTTAATTCAGTCTTTCTTAGTACCAGTGATGTAGATAAGCACACCTTGCCTTGTATTACTATACATTTATGAAATTGTGTTCTCAACTTCTATTAAAATTGAGTCATTCGTATAAAAATGTCCCTTATACCCTCCTGGCCCTAGTTTTGAAACAGACATATCCCAACGGACACACAAAAAATAAAGATCTGTCTATGTTTTAAATATTATTAAATTCGATTTGGCCGTGATTGACGTACAAGTAATCAAATCAGATATATAATATATGTATCTATATTATATTACATAACTTTATTATTAATATCACCTATAAGATATCGATATAAATATGTGAGCATTAAATTAGTAACAAAAGTTAAAATAAATATATTCGTTAATTTTAAACCTCTTAAATTCAGGATAAAAATGTATGAGCGGAATTTTTAATAATAAAAGTGAACATCACTGAAAACAGCTGTTGTCATATAGTTTCCAAAAACCTTTGTCGTGTGAAAACAATAAACGGCGTTAACCATTGGCGGAAGCATTAGCCGGCTAAAGTTAATATTTTACAAGGGCAATATGTGAAAATGGTTTTAACTAATTTTGTCTATTTGACAACAATTATTTAAATCGTGTATCACCATTTAATGCAAACTTAACTTGTTTACATTTAGAGTAAAACAAACTTGAAAATGGATAAGTCGTTGGTAATTCTGTAGCGAACACAAAAATAATTCAGGGCGGCAACATGTTATTTTGCAACCGAACGGCTTGTATGTCTGTATGGTAAAAAGTGAGACGTAATTGTACATGTGCGTTTGTGACCAAATATTAAAAGTGTTCTGTAAAACAACAATTTTGACAGACACACAGAAGTACATCTGACTCACACAGTTAGTCAGATGTAGTTTTACAAGTCATATGTAAAAAACATGTCGTGTATGCTTTATAAAAATACATTTTTAGAATTTTTGTCTGTCTGTCCGTCTATCTGGTGTTCCCATCACGTAAAAACTACTGAGTGAATTTTAATATAATTAAGTTGATAACTAAGTAATTACCCAGGGATGGGTACCTTTATATAAAGTTATTACATAAAACATTACTAAAGCACTATAAACGTAGGACCCCTACGATGTGGCGGGCACAGCTAGTTATTTTTTACATAATCTAAACACTAGTGCCCTTATGCAAAAAAAAAAAATCTACTTCAAGTCTGCTTTATTTTAAATTTTATATGAACATTTTGACTTAAAGTAGACTTTATTTCTTTTGCATAACGGCATAGAAATTTAATTTCAGAATGTATGCTTTCTTTTCATTGACAGCTTCTTTTCAACAATTTTGGACCGTTTTTATACATATATTCTTAATATTAAACATTTTGATGTTATTTAGACTATTTGCATCAAACACTGAATACCGCTAATGTAATATCAGACAAGAAGTGTTTTTTTCAACAAAAATTTAGACGCTATGTGATCCTCAATTTTAAGCAATTTTTGAGTGTAGGGTTCTTAAACCGACATCGCCAAATCCTCTTCCCTATCTATGAATACAGGAGATGAACACTTGAGGGGTTCGCAAATTAATACAGTAGGAATGGCGAACGTAATGTTAATTTTATATAAACAATTTTGATATGTGGTGATAAATATATAGCGCAGACGTTGAGGTTGTCAATTAGTCATGAATGTTAATTACAAGTATTTTTAATGTGTAATTAGAAACATGCAATTACACATTACGTAAAATTTTCATTGAAAAGTAACTAAAATCTGGTGGTTTCAGTTACTGGTAAAAAGGAGTTTCATGAGTTTTTGATAGTTTGATAATGACAATGAAAAGGTACAATAACTTGCATTAATTTAAACATCGACGGGTAAAACGCACTAAAAAAGATTTTTTGAAAGGATGATATGTATACTCGTATGCTAGCGAAAGATCTTTTTAAAAACTTCGTGTTACAGAAAATTAATAAAAGGAATAATAAAAAATTGAGAATATAATGGAAAGATCCCAAATATATAAAATCTCTACAACCATTCGACTAGGAATACTAAGAACATTTTCCAATACCTCTCACTCTTTTGTATCAAGCAAGAACTTGGTTTTTGATCCCAATACTCTGGCCGAAATATTTGGAAAGGAACTTGGCGTTGTCTACTCATTTATGTTTCTGTACGGATCTACCTCTTCTTTTCTAAGTTTTTTTATCCACATTCTTTAAGTTAAAGTTTACGGTTAATCGGTTAGGGTTATATATTTTTCTAATTATTTACTCACCAAGACCTGCTTGTATACTAAATTTCAGCATTCTTGCTATATGCAGTGAAAATACCAGCGCTAAAACTATGGCCTGGTGTGCTACTCTAGATAAAAATGTCCTGTTTTGAGATTTTTCTGATTACTAATTACCAAGATCTATTTGTCAACTAAATTTCAAATAACGGGAAAGAAAGTTATGAGAAGGTAAAAGTATTGCGAATGGGTTCGTGTAATAAAGTCAAAACTCTTAATAGTTTAAAAAAGGAATCTAAAGGAATCTAAATCTAAACAGCAAACAGAACTAGCACTGTGAAATCCTAAACAAAAATCTGTTTGTTAATAATTTACTTTCGAGTCTTGTTGTTTTCAGCTTAAGTTAAGGTTTGCAAGCTGTGTTTTATTCTTATCTAACACCTAATGTATGTTGGTTGGTTTAAATAAATATCAATACTTATTCATTATGTATATAATTGCTTCTTTAAAGTAATTCTATTTTTGGTGACTACAGCATTTTAATTAAATGCATACTCGTACTGAAAAATACAAAAGATTACAAATTCTCTTAATAATTTAGAGTAAATTTTAATTTAAAGTTGACTGAAAAAATATAAACCTTTTTATAGAAGTGTTTTGACAAAACTGCTGCAAAAAAAAAAGACAACAAGGCTGCACGCACTAAGATTGTTTCGTACATTTCTTCTTGTGTTTGGAATTTGCTATTTTATTTAGAGTCTTCTGCTATTTTAAGGACACGCACACAGCCACATACTATACTTGTCATTTGATTATTTTTCTGTTTGATCTTTAAGTTCTCTTTCAGATAAGAAATCAATGACGTGTAAAATCAGAAAGAAAAGTATACACAAAAAAAGAAATGATGGAAAACCCATTTATGTTAAAACAATTTTCTTAGGTACGAGTATGTATGTATATGTTTGTACGCAATAAAATAGAACAAAACTTGTAAAAAAAATAGTTTATTTTTTAAGTCCTTTTTATCGAAGTGCACACATAATTCATTTTGTGGTCGATAAAAATATTACGAAACAAGGAAATAAAAAATTCACATAAATAAAATAAATTGAAAAAAGTTTCTTTTTTATTTAACACATCAGTGCATGCATTCATTCCATGCAGTACCAAATTTGAATTTGAAAAAAATATGAATAAAAAATAAAACTGTAAATAAATAAGGAATCTATAAATGGTCAGACTTAAAAGATTCTTTAAATAACTTATGACGACTGCTTTATCCAAATTTATTTTTTGTGCATTTTATTTGAAAAAAAGCAACAGTAAAAGAACTTAACCGCTATTACTTAATAGCTAAATAGGTCGAGGAAAGAAAAGTACACCTGTGTTGCAGTGAAATATTATATGAAAAAAAAAAATAATTGGCCAAGAGAAGTATGGTCGCTAGCATGCAGACTTTAGATAGCAGTCGACCTCCTGTTTTATAATAAACTTGGGTTCACAATGCACAGTGGGGCAGAATCAAAAAATTTTGGACATAACTAAGCCATTTGTAAAGGGCTAGATTGATACAAAATTTGACACGAGTATAGCTTAAAAGTATCTGAGCTTAAGTTTTGACGGTGGGCACCATCCACTTGCCGGGAAAAAAAATTTAGGTACCTCGCACCTGCAAATTTTGTTAAAGCTTGCATTTTTTCAATTTTTTTGTTTGATTTTTAAAAATTATACAATTGTCTTAAAGGTCTAGTTAATACCTGCAAAATGATTCTTTAATCTATAAATTATGTTTTAAAATTAGCGAGTTATAAGCAATTTAAAGTTAAATTTTTTGATTTTTTGATACTCTAGTCCATTTGTTTTTTTAAATACTAAGTTCAATGTTTAGCAAATTTTTTTATTTTTTCTCGTAGTTATCTAGCTAAATTTTAAGATGAAATCTTGAAATTTGCAAGATTACATCTTTTGTGAGTTAAAAACTAGACGATTTTCAATTTAAAAATTCTAAAATTATTTAATTTTTGTGTATTTTAGCCTAAAAAGGGCCATGAATCTGTTTTTTAATAGATACAAATTTTCTTTAGGAATATATAAAAAATTTATATTTTCATGTAAGCAAACTATATCGATACATTAACTAACTAACGTTTTTCCTACTTTACAGAAGAAGGAACAAATTATAGTTTTGTAGTCGTGAATTATTTTTATATCAGTTATTCAGTTATTATTTAATTGTATATTTTATTTATAACTCATTTCAGTATTTATTATGAACCTTTTTTTAACAATTTATTCTGTTTAGCCTGGTGTTCAAACTACATATATTCATTAAAAAAAATATATATAGGAAAAATGGCAAAATGTTCCAGAAGTAGTGTATGAAAACAAACAAAACGTTTAGCAAACGTTTCACGCATAGATATAAGCATTTAAAATTTTTGTTTAAAGATTTGTAAGGCAAGGCCAACTTATGTGGTAATACCGAATAATTTGGACGCAAGTTTAGTAATGTAGGGTTGTCAAATATGGCGATTTCTCCCCAAACGTGGCGATACTCAATCTTATTTGGTGATCAAATTTTGGATTTGTGACATGGCGAACATCTTTCATTACCATATTTAAAGAAGCTTTTACTTCTGGAATTTTTAAACTTTATTTAAAGGTTACGAATATCTTTCCATTTTAAAATGTTGCAATTCCTTATCGCAAACAAAATTTTTTGATTTTAAAGATTTGTATCAACCACAATAGAAAACTGTTGTCATACCTTTCGGTGAAGACCGTCGTCACTGGCTCTTGGTTTGGTACGTTTGGCGAGCGCTTTCGATGTAAAGACACAATTTTCAAGAGATTATTTTAAGGGATTTGGAAAATTTTACCAGTTGTTTCGAACGGAACCCTCTCTTCTTTGATTGAATATTGTATCGTTAGCTGGATTCATTTTAATTCATTTCATCTCGTTAGTTTAAAACAAAACAAGGTCATAAATACGGTTCTATGTTTTCACATTAACAATTGCTGCAAGTAGATTCGGTTCATTTGAATAGACTTATGGAAAAATAATAGAATTTTACAGAAGTTTTACTTACAATTTGATTCGAATTTCTAAACCAACATACAAGAAAATATGTCTTAATAGTTAAATTTAAATAATATGAGTATTGAAAAAAATATTTTCTTCAATTTCCATATTTAATAGTGATAAAAAGTTGCCATTGTCAATTGTAAAGTTTGAAGACTATTGGAGTATGGTAAAAGGAGCCGCAAATCCGAATGCCGCAGATCCAAATATATTGAATTTCAATACATTTGGATCTGCAAAAACTGTATTACAGAAACAAAAGCATCATTCCAAGTACATTAATTAAGTTTTAGTCAAACAAAAATCATTGTAATATCGTATCTACTTCTATCTTAATACAACAAAGGAAAAAAGAAAATTTAAAAAAAATATATTTTTCATATTTTAATACCCCATTTAGGTTAAAACATGAAAAAATAAAGGTTTTAAAAAGACGATGGACAACAAATGTTAGTGTAGTTTTAATAAAATTGAAATAATAAACATAAAAAGCCATTAATAAAATAAAAAGTATAACTCTAAAATAAAAACAAAAAATGATGTCCAGGGCTTCTGCGGCATTTCCAGATGTGGTTCTATCACAATAAAACTTTGTAGAATAAATTCTCACATAAAATGACAAATTTGAATCACTATTAGAACGGGTAATAAAAAAAATATTTTTTGACGTCTACCAACGTTCCAACCTAATGAGTATGTATAAGATTTTTTACAATTTTGATTCCAATTTTATTTAATTTAATAAATCTGTTTATGAATTTCTTGAATATGTATTGAATTTTGTTTATTTGAGAAAGATGAAAACATGAATGTGTACTTTTGTAAAATATATACCTAAAACGTTTACAAAAATAAATTTGGTCGAATTTCGACCACAGGGTCAACGCTATGTTAATAAATAGTTCGATAAATAATTTAAATATTCAATATTAAATAATTGAAATTTTTTCACCATTTTTTAAAAACACTCAAGTTATGATTTTATTATTTTTATAATGATTTCTCAATCCGATTAGGTTTTGTGTAGATTTTTTGCTTTATTTTTAAAAAATTGTTTTAACTTAAAATTTTAACGATTAAAGTTTCAATGATAAATATTATTCGAAAAATGCAACGTGAAAAAAAATATATGAAACCAATTTAGTAGTCATATGCGCTGTATTATTAATTTGAAATACTTGTATAAAAATGTATATTTAAATATTCATTAAAAACTGTTTAACAAACATTTCATACACTGAAAATATTTTATATGAATATGGAAAATATAATTAGAAAAGTGAATTTCTTATGCTGATTTCGTGTGCTAAATATACATCTCTTTACGTAAAGAAACTATTACGGAAAACAAAGGTTTACTGCGTGCGGTTGTAGTAGTACCAGAATAAATGGCGACAGTGATTCGTATAGACATCTCAACGGAATGGGTACATCACATTTTGCATAAATATTTAGATACGAAAAATATACCCGCGCGATGGGAGCAGCGATCAGGGTTTAATTAATCAAGATTAATTAACCACGTGTGTTGGCACTATAGAAAAAATCCAAAGAATTAGACTAGAAACTGATACTCATTTAAATTATTCTCTCACGACTGTTTTCTGTTTCTAAAGAACAGAACATGTTTTGAGCTCCTTGGGGGAACAAATAAACTACACAGACGCTGGGCTAAATGTATCGAGCTGAAAGGAGACTGTACTGATAAATATAAATCTTTTATGCCGAAATAAATCTTTTATCAAAAATGTCACGGAATTATCAAACTGCCCTCGTATATGGAATACGCTGGCATAGATTTTGTTGCTATATTTAAGCATATGGGATGCAGTATATACATCTTTGCTAAGTTTTATTAAATTCATTTTTATATCTATTTGTTAGGTATCGATTTTTAAGAAATCTAAGACACATTTAGCACATGAAAAATTTTTAAATGAATGATCTCGAAACAAGAATTGATTTCCAGCCTTTTAAATAAAATGAAACAGGCCCTGTCAGGGACAAAAATTTTGTTCTACAAATTTTTAGAAGTTTTAAAGACGAAACAACTATTTTTTCTCATTGTTCCCTTATTCTTTGAAAGTTTAAAGGTGAATTTAAATTTTTAATCTAATAAGAACTTTATAGTTTTCTTATTTTTTATAAATATAAAAAAGTCTGTCCAAATATTTGGCTTATAAAATTAATTAAGGCTAAAATTTTGATATTTATTATTTCTCTTCTTTTAAATAAACTTCAATGTATAAAAATTAATAATGATTTTTGTTCTTTATCTGCGTCAAGCTCTAGTGTTTTTAGGTGGGAGGTTTTTTAGGTTCGAAGTGGCCAAATATTATAAATTCTCTACTATTTTGTTTGTTATTCACATAAAATATATTTTCTCAACTATACTGCATTTGGTACAAATGTATTTGGAAAATTTTTGTAGTAAATTAAAATGCATTATTTTTTTTTTTTTTGTAATAAAAGCCAATTTAAGCTGAATTTTACAATGATACGCAGCTCTGGTTAAATAATAAAAATATGTGCAAAATATATTTCCAATTAATTTTTGCAACTCAGCAAACAGTTATTTTCACTTGCATAAAATATTGAAAAATATAAATAAAAACCATCAGGAAATAAATGCTCACTGAATAAAAACATGTAAATCACAATGCATACACTCGAAGCAAAACGTCAGCATTCCGCACGTGAAATAATAGTTAACAGTATCAGAAGTAGGAAAAAATTAAAAAAAATATTCTTTAGTTGATCTTTTAATTTAAACTTTCGTTAATCATGGTTCTATTTAATACTAGCTTTTGCCGCCACGTCGTCGGCGTCCTAATAATATTTTGCTACATTTTTACTTTTTTTACTTTTATAGAGTAGCACCTATAAAAAGAAAATGAAATTAAACTAAGAAGAAACTAACAATAACAGAATTTTATAGTCTCACTCAAGTCGTAGTATTCTTACCACATTTTAAAAATTAACGCTAAATAACAAAAATAATGTAATCACCTAATTACCTAAGTATGTATTTAACAAAATAACCAAATTATACAATACCTACTCGACTTAAAAATATTGTTACGTTTTATTTATTCAACAATTATTTTAATTTAAAGACACTTTATTGAGCTTTGTATAAATAACTATTATTGACACTGTTTCACACTTTCTAACTTATCTACAAATCACCGTTCACGTACAGGTTCATATAAATACTCACTTGCTACCTGTGTAAATATGTATATGAGCTACTTAAGAAAATTCTGTAACAAGAACTAAGGAAAATTTAGCAAACTGGGAAAGTCCCGATTGTAGAAAAACAACCGCTCCTTTCTATTAAGTTTTTGCAACAATGTAATTCCACAATGTAAAAATACAAATCAAATAAAAATTTAATTCAATTGGCTATTTGGCAGTATTTTAAAACAGCGCCCACTTTCAAAAATTAAAGTTACAGTACAGTTAAAACAACGCCATCTGTGTTTAAAATATCACACTTAAAAAAATTAAAGGTACCGTACCCAGCAGTACTTTTATACCGGAAAGCGTACTTTCACTCTTTTTTCTCCACTTTCTTTTGGAAATAATATAATTTTGCAGAAAAAAAATTTCCTATATTGGGATCAGGATACTAAGGTACCTCTTCAGAAAATTTTGTTAAAATTCTCCCAGTAGTTTTTACGTGATGTTAACATAAAATAAAAGTAGACAGACAGACAGTCATACGGAAATGAGTTACTATTTTATTATATGCATATATTTAGCGGAAATAATGCTTTCCATTTCTATAATCGACTAATATATGACGATAATGGAATAAAATTTAATTTTAAATGTAAAATGCTTAAATTAATTTAATTTCCAATTTATAATTGATTTAATCAGAAAAAAATTTGATTTGAGGATGTCCAGGATTCAACTTGTATTCCTCGATGTAGATTTGTTAATTTTTTTTAATTACTCAAAGGGGTTTCCTATATGAATGTAAGACTATAAAAAATAACCATACATAAGTTAAGCTGAACAATTTTATGTACACTGGGGCTTAACATAAGCTATATGTATATCTTAATGATTAGGTCCAATTATTTCAAGTGTATTATTTATTTTCAAATTCTTAAAATCATTTATTGTTGAAAAATTAATTTTTTAAATATTTAGTGTATTTAGTGCTTTAAAAATAGAGAAATAAAAACATCAAAGAACCTTATTTATTTGCATTTTATAAATCGTTACAAGTATTTTTTTAGCTTGGTACATACAACTAAACAAGTTCATATTGAGTTGAGTTGAACTACGTCTGCAATTGTCTCCAAAGCATCAAAAACCGTCAGTTGGACGTCGACAATCGGGGGTCGTCAAATTACTTATTTCCAACAGAGACTTTGTGCGACATGTTTCTCTAGATATTTTGAATAGGATTCTGGGCACTGCAATTTTTATCTTACAGGAAAATAATTTTTTCTATGATTTTGCTAATACTTAGGGAGTCTATTCTAAGCTGAGGCAGTACCCCTTAATTTAATACAAGCTTGCCATCTAGGGTTTGGGAAACCGGAATGCCTGCTCGGGAATTCCCGGGAAAAGCTATAAACAATTTAACTGAAAATTTTTGCTAATTTCCCGGGAAACGGGAAATTTAAAATCATGAGCTCTTTAAAGAAATTTCGGTGGTTCTTATTTTTAAATAAGCATTTCTTTTGCTATCGCAGAAATATTTATGCTGAATAAAAAACAAGCATTTTTAAAATTGTAATATTTCTAGAAACTTACAAATATGCTATAGATCGTGCAAGACAAAGACAAAGTGTAAAACTATTTAAAAAAAGTCCTCAAAACACAGGTTGTCACGAGAAATATAAGAATCAAGAATATGGCAAAGAATCGCGTTTAATTCATGATGTACAAACAAGATAAGTATGGTTTAAATGATTCAATCGTTTCTTAAATCGAAGAAGAATTTAAAGAAACTCTGATAGATTTCAATTGCGCAGAGTTGTGGGTTAAAGAATATGTTCAGATTTTAGAAAATTTAGTGGCCGTTTTAAATCCCATTAAAGTTGCAGTGGAGGCCTTGAGCCGCAGAAGCACAAATTTGTTAAGAGCAGATGTTATTATTTATACCCTCTAAGAGCAGCTTTTGGCTATTAATTCGACTCTTTCAAAAACGATGGTTGAAAAGAAAAATATATGAAAGAAGGATGATAAAACGTTTGCGATACTTAAGTATTTAGAAAGTGGTGAAATTGTTAATGTGCCAAAAAATGTCATAAAACTTTATTCAGTACAATTATTCAACAGATTATTCAAGCCACTCGAATCTGTAGAACCGACAACCAACAGTTGTGTTGTTAAATAAATGGAATCAACTTTCGAAGAGAGACTTTCGCGACAAAAACAAGAAAAAGAATGTCCAGTGATTTGTTAAACGCACTAACAGTTCTAAAATTATATTTTGAAAAAAAAAATTTAAATACCTTAACAGTTTTTAAAAAATATTTGTTATATCTTATTATTTTTGTCACCTGAATTGTTTTTAAGTTTTATAAACTGTTAATATTAATATTTAGTCGTTATTTGCGTTCTTTTTTATGTTTTATTAAAACTATGAGTTTTTCCGGGAATCCCGGGAATGTGAATATTTTTTCCCCGTTTCCCGGGAAATGCCATCTGAGCCCTTGGCTCAATAATTTTGTACCAATAAGCCAATTTATTTGCACTGCTTTTAACTTTATTTGTGTCAATTTTACTTTAACATGACTTCTTCAGGTTAAGCGTCTATCCGAGGTATCCCGATGGAATTTACACACTACTATTTTTACACTACGGATGGTAAAATAGGGTATATATTTCGATATTTCAAGTGGCCATGATACTTTCCATGCAATGTAAGTAATTAACATCGTGTTACTTGGGACTATAATAGGTAGAACCTTGAAACTATGGACAGGGTATCTCGCATACAACGTGAAAAGTTATTACCGTGTACGCAATGACTCTCGCTAAGCTTGGCTATACCTCAACTTCCATTTTTTTAATTATTGTTTTTTTTTGTTTATTTTATTACGCGAAACCGGGGATAGCTAGTTAGTTACTTGTAAAGAGCATATTACGAATGGGATTATTACACATTAAATGTAATTGAAATGTTATTAAAAGCAATGGAAATAAATTTTGTTTTTTTGAGTGTATGTGTAATATTTGACAAGATCCTTAAAAGCGCATAAATATTTTCAGTATTGAAATATGATGCTTTTAAGAGGCTTAAACGAAATTCATATTTTTTTAACATTTCAAATATAAAGTTTTTCTTTACTTTAAAATTTGCATTTAATTTTTATTTTTCTCAATCGAACTTACCCAATTGTTGGTCCACTTTATTTGTTCCTGTTGTAGATGTTGTATGTTGATGCGTTTGGTTTTTGGACTTTTTCAATGTTCCATAACGTTGGGTGGGTTGCTGTTGCTGTGGTTGGGATAATGATGATTCAGAATGTTGATTCTTTTCATATTTTTGGCTACTATTACTGATGCCAGCTGAGGTGGAGGTGGTCGATTTTGAAGTGGTTGTTGCTATACTAGACGCATTGTGGTTGCCACTTTGAAAACTGTGTTGACTACCGGATGCTGCCACCGATGTTATGTGTGGTGGTGGTGGCACCGGATATCCGACGTAATCGACAACATACTGGGTTAGCGGATCACTGCCACCACAGCTACTGAATGCAGATGGTGGTCGTTCAATATAAATTTGTGTTGCCGGATGTTGATGTTGCAACTGCTGCTGTTGATGTTGTATAGATGATGCAGCGTGTGCTGCAGCTGCTGACATCTTCATACGCCATAAAGTATCCTGGTTACTGCCAATACTGCCCGATATACTATTTGAATTTGTGTAATTATTTTCGGACGTTGGATAATGCAATGATGACCCTAAAAAAATTTACATAAAATTTATTAAAACCAGTAAAAGCAAGCCAAACATAAACACGTACGGAAAATCAACAACAATTGTGCATTTGACAGTTTTAAGTGCAAAGGTGAGGCGATTATTTCAGTGCATTTTTAAGTGCATTAATTTTACTAAATAAATAACAAATAATTAAATGAGGTGATATTGATGCCTCTAGATTAAATCAGTCACTTATGGCTTTGTTTTAAAATATTTTTATGCTTTATTTTACAAACGTAAAAGAAATCGATTTTTTGAACACCGTATAAATTTAGTAAATAATGTAAATGTGATGTGAGAATAATTATTCAGCAAAAAATATATAATTTTTGAACATCTCTTAAATATTTGTAAAGCGAAGAATTTTTACCATGGTTTTTTCGAGTTTTAATAATTAAGTAGCTTTAACCCCTCTCCAGACAATTTATCATCCCCTATAAAAATAATATAAATCATGACAGAAAGTTCATGAGCAACAAAACAGATTACTTTAGATTAACTCCCTTATTCCCGGAAATCACTGCGTAAAACGATAGATTGCAATGGCAATTAGTGCCCCCGGGGGGAGATTAAAGAAGCGATGTTTGAAAAAAAAATCTCAATTAATAAGTTTTTTTTTTATTAATGTAGGGGGAATATCGAAGCAGACCACTTCCCTAACGGGTCTTTTTTCTACCCCCTTCCGTCCTCTATTATTATAGAGGTCACGTGCTACAACAAGCCTTCAATCTTGGCTTTAGTGATTTCAGACTGTCGACTGGTAACTGTCGGCCTTCGTTATCATCACGCAGTCTCTCGTAATTGCTAACATATGTTCAAGGCTTCGATCCCCCATGGCATCCACATTTAACAAGCTTCTACCAGTGGTCCTAAGTCTTATGCTAGCCAGTGTCGGACATTCACACACACAATATGCGCGACCGTCTCAGCCTCAAAAACTCTAATATCCACAAAGATCTAAACGTACCAACAGTTAAATCCCAAAATAGCGAAACATGCGGTAACGTATTTGAATAACCTTGAAACTCATCCAAATCCTGTGGCGCGTAACATACTAAATCCACCTGGTTATATTAGACTTTGGCCATACATCAGATGATGACCCACAAATGATTGCAACAACCGTGAAACAAACAAAATTATTTTTTGTCTAGCACTAGCTGGACTTAAAAAGTATTTTTATTTTAGACTTAGTATATGAGTAGTTATTGTTGTTCAAATATATTGAAGATAATAACACAGCACAACAAAAAAAAAAAAAATTTCATGTGCTCTTAAAACCACTATATAATTTTGATGTATCATGACTACCTTTGTACAAAAATGGTAAAATTTTTAAATTCTATGGATAGATTTTTTTTTAAAAATTTTTTTTTTAAAATTGCAATTTTTTTGAGACGTTTCTTCAAATAATTAATGATAACTCAAAAACTACTAGTCCGATATTATTAAAATAAATTCAGAAAAATTAAGATTTGCATAGCCTTTAATTCGTCTATATATCGCGTTTCAATCGGATCAATAGTATCGGAGTTATAATAAAAAACTTAAGAAAAAAATATATTTTTTACGTAAAAATGGCAAAAATTTTCGTTTTAAAAAAATCATAAAAAATCGAAAACGGCAAAAAACTTCCAGATTCATTTTTTTATCGCATAGCGACATATAATAGCAACAAAATGAGATATCGACCATAAAAATCGATTGATTTTTTTCGAATTTATTCACAATTTAGTGAATTCGCTCATTTTCACAAAATTTTAGTTTTTTGCTTGATATACGCATTATAGCAGGTTTTCAAATGTGTGAAAAACATAAATTTTCCAATTTCAAGGGGTGCATGTCGGATTAATGTTAGATTTGATGAGAAACTTCCACCCACAAAATTTTAGTCGAATTCGACAACGTTAACACGTAGCGCATAGGCCCCAAATCTGAAAAAAAGCGTTTAAATCGAAAATAATTGACAAATTTTCAGTTTTTGCAAAATTAACGCTATTTATTTCCCCTTTTGCAAAAAAGTGGATCCTGGTCCTTAGGGCAAACACAATGAGATTTACAATAAGCTACATGTCTTTAAGTTTTCGAGTTATTACAATTTTCACTGGCCATTATATGTCCTTGAGAACTTGCCGAAGACAATTTACAAAAACATTTTACTTTTAAAATTTTTTTTCCTGAAAATCTAGGAGACTTAAGTGAGGAACAGGGCGAACGATTTCACCAAGATATTCGGACAATGGAGGAAAGATACCAGGGTCGCTGGGATGCACACATGATGGCAGATTTTTGCTGGAGTATTCAGAGCAACACTTCGTTATTCAATAATAGAAAATGTCATAAAAGAAAATTCCAAAGTTTGTAGTTTATAATATTTATTTATTTATTTCCTTATTTTATATGTTGTAATAAATTTAAATAATAAAATATAAAATAAAAGAAAATACATGAATAAAACAATGAAATGCATTTTCGATCTATTCCATCGATTTGACTTAGTTACATTTTTTTGTCAATTGCCTTCGGCAAGTAACTTAAAAACTGTTTAACCGATTTAAAAGATATGCTCTCCATTGTCATAAGCTTCTGATGAAACCTTTACCGTGTTCTTGACTGAAATCGCCCAAATTTTGTTTAAATCGGTGCTAGAAGTGGATTTTTATGCTTATGTTGCATCTTATGCGAAACAAAAAGACTCGTAACCAAAACAAATGAATTCCAAGCTTTGGATTCGACTTCAGTCGGGGTTCTCGCCAAGTCATTGGTGTGATGTACATTATTACATCTCTTATTCAAGTGGACCACAACCGCAGTCATACCACATATTTCCGGAATACAATCCAAATACAAACCACTATCGTGAATCTTTTTTTCCTCGAAATTTTTCCCTTTTCCCTAAAGTTGCAATCGTGAATTTTTTTTTATGTGAAAAAACTCGTATGTTCGAAAAAAATATGGCATCGCCGATTTTTATTCCCGTGAGTTTTTTCCCAAAAATTTTGTGAAGTTTTTCACATACATTTTGATTGGGAATAAGTAGTTTTCTTGTTACTTTTAAAAATAGTTATTTTTAATTTTTAATTTAATTTTTAAAGTATATCTACGATATATTTAAAATCTGCTTTCTTAATTCGCAAATGTTGTTGAAACCTTCAAAATAATATTAACAATTACATACTGCCAATAATTTTTCATGATTTCACTCACATTACTTCCGGTAAAAACAGTGTGGATTTAACGCATCTCTCAAACTTCGTCTTTTTAATTTTTCTAAATTACTTTTTTCTTTTTCTAAAAGTTTAAGACGGATGGAAGGACTATTCATTTTTCTAAATTTATTACAAATTTACAATAATACGCGTAAAAAATTGGATTAATTCACAATAGAATGTTCGAATTACACAGATGTTTTTTTTAACCGACTTCAAAAAAGAAGGAGGTTATCTATTCGTCTGAATGTTGCTTTTTTTTATGTATGTAACCGCAGAACTCAGCCATTTCAGAACCGATTTTAAAATTTTTTGCTTTATTTGAAAGGTTATGCTTCAAGGTTGGTCCCATTTTAAAAACAGTTCATTATATTAAAAATTAAAGGGTGTCCCCATACAACATACATGTTTTTTACGTGTATTAAGAACCTCAAAGGGCAGCAAATTAAAATTTTAAAAAATTTCGTGCCGCTATAGCTCCCAACAGCAGAAATTAATAAAAAAATAAATTTAAAATTTAAAGGGTGTCCCCATAGGTGACATAATATGACCTATTTGGGTCTATCTTTTGAACCGTTATAGACTAAACCTTGAAAATTTGACAGAATGTCGACTACTATGACCGTTATAATAAAATGTATAAATACTCAAAATTTTAAATTAAAGGGTGCTCCAATAGTTCATTTAATTTGATGTATATGGCCATACTTTTTAATAGTTGTACACAGACCGCTGAAATTTACAAAGAACCTGTAGTGCTAAGTCAGCTATAACAAAAAGTATAAAATTTTGAATTTGGAACTTAAAGGGTGTCCCAATAGTTAATGTAATTCTATGTATGTGGCCAAACTTTTGAACTGTTAGAGACAGACAGCTGAAATTTACAAGGAACCTGTAATGCAAAGTCCACTATAGCAAGTATACAATTTGAAGTTAGAAGTTAAAGGGTGTCCCCATAAATTACGTAATTTGATCTATATGACCCTATCTTTTGAACCGTTAAACACAAACACTTGAAAATTAGGCAGAATGTCCACTACTTTCTCTGGTATGATAACAAATATAAATATTTGGAATTATAATGTAAAGGGTGTCCCAATAGTTCATGTAATTTGATATATATGGTTAAACTTTTTAACCGTTATAGACAGATAGTTGAAATTTACAAAGAATCTTTGTGACCAAGTCCTCTATAACAACAGGTCTTTAATTTAACATTGTAAATTAAAGGGTGTCCGAATAGGTGATGTTATTTGATCTGTGTGCCCCTATCTTTGAAACCGTTATAGACAGAGGCTTGAATGGTGTCCCCATACAAGACGGATGCTGGTGAAAATAACTTAACTTTTAAACAGTAATAGGGAGAGGCTTGACATTCAATAGTCTTTATTTTTTCAATCTAATTTTGGTGCATATATTATTATACCCTTCACCACAGGTGGAAAGGGTATATATAAGTTTGTCATTCCGTGTGTAATTTCTACAATATTCATTTCCGACCCCATAAAGTATATATATTCTGGATCCTTATACATAGAGAAGTTGATTAAGCGATGTCCGTCTGTTCGTCTGTCCGTCTGACCGTCCGTCCGTCTGTCCGTGTTAGTGTGGTAATGTCATTTGCCAAGGCACCAGAAGAGATACAAAAAATTTAAGCACACCAATCTGTCAGGCATAGTTTCGAAAATTTTGGTATTGCAATTCAGCAACATCGGATCATTCCTTTGGAGGCTGCGGGCCAAAAACCACGCCCACCTATATTTTTTCACGTTTTTTCAGGTTTTTTTTTAATTTTTTTCAGCTTTAATGATTCTGTTTTGCCTTTTTTTCTCAAATAAATATTAGACTGCGACAGGTAGATCGCAAGGAGTGCATACAGATCTCGGGGGATCAATAACCCCCTGCGAGGGGCGATTTTTGTTTGTTTTTAGATTGGTATGGTTTTTCTGCTTTGATTTGTATTAGTGACCTTAATAGAAAGCAATACACACAGAGGTAGCCAATGGACCCACAGGGTACCCACTGATAAATAGGAGCAGTTAAAAGGACCCCCCATGTGTCAATATGAGGAATTTTTTTTTGTAAGGATTTTTTTTTGCTTTAGTCTGACCATTCTAACTCAATATAGACTGCAGAAAGCACCTAAATTTAACAAAAAAAATTTCAATAAAATTTCAAAAAAAAAAAATTTAAAAAATTTAAAAAAAAAAAATTTTACAAAAAAATTTACAAAACATTTTCAAAAATATATTTTACAGAAAAATATTAAAAAAATTTTTTTTAAAAATTTTCCAAAAAATTTTCGAATAAAATTTTACAAAAAAATTTTAAAAAATTATTTTTACAAAAAAATTTTACACACAATTTTCGAAATATTAAAACAAAAATTTCAATATTTCTTTGAAAATGAAAATCATGACTGTAACATAACATATAATTAATATTAAGATTATACATATGTATGTATGTGAGTATATAGAGTAACATATTTTTTTAAATGCGTTTGCTTTTTATTTTAAATGCGTTTGATTTTTAAATAGATGATATCTCTGTTTTAAAACCTAGGTGCATTAAACACATAGACATCATCAGGATACCGACTACAAACTGTCAAAAATAAAATACACACGTTTATAGGTAAACGATTCTTTTGAAGCCAGCAAAGCTACATGGCAACACGACCACCGTTGTGGCTGTCGTCAACTTAGGCTAATTTGTATTTTATTAACCGACTTCAAAAAAGAAGGAGGTTATCTAGAGTTTACGATGTAGCTGTCGGCTTCAATATCATTAAGTAGCTGACAACATGGCGACAATTGTAGCAAACGGAATTTGTTTTCATTTGTCTTCTATTTCTTTACAATATGGATAATGCTGTACATGTCTGTATAAATAAAATCACCGTGGTGAAGGGTATAGAAGATTCGGCACGGCCGAATATAGCACTTTTACTTGTTTGGTTTAAATCTAATTCTTACAGATTACTTCTTACATTTTTAGTTTAGAATTGGTGCCCTTCTATCTGTTTTGAAGTCGGTTTTTTTTTGCAAGAATTATTATTCCCTAACAATTGGCGATGCCAATTTATTGTACATGGGAATAAAAAAATTATTCCCTAAAATATATTCTTTGAGATTCACGATAAGGGTGAATATGAGGAACCCATGGCTTGTTCTGATTACACAATTTTTTTTAAAGTATTTATTATATATTTTGAGGTTTTCGACATTTTTTTAAATATACATATATTGACTACAAATAGAGCAAAACCAATCTGGATTTATCACGTAACATCTTCTTGACGAAGCCATATCTAAAACAACAATAAAATATATTTTAGCGTCCAATAAAAAACGAAAATCTATGTAAAAACAGTAAGGCATATTATTATAACTTGACAATACCTAAAGTTAGGATTTTGCGATAAGTACTTTTTTGTTATTTTAATCAAGTTAAAAACAACCTTTAACTATCACGTACTTTAAGGACAAGTTATAGTAATAAGCGTTATCCTCGTTATTATAATGAAAAACTAGTTATGGCCCCAACAAAATCCTAACTTTAGCTATTGCCAAGTTATAATAATGGGCCTAAATGTGTTAACTTAGCTATAACTCAAAAACAAAAGCTGTTAGAGAAAATTCAATGTCGTATTTTAAAAATACGCGTCAATTTTAGGTGCAAACAAAACAAAAAAAAATATTCAGAGGAAACAAACAAGTTTTGTTTTTTTTTAAATATACATATTTTAAATATTATTTATTTATTATTTATTTATTATGAATATGGGTATAAGTATAAAAACTCTTTTAATAGCATAACCTAAAATCGATTCAGAAATGACGGAGTTCTAAAGTTAGAAACATGAAAAATAACGACGAATTGAAAAAAAATATTTTGGAAATTATTTTAAAAAACTGTGTAATTTACATAAATAACATAAAATAAAAACATACTTTGGTTTAATAATGAAACTTATGAGGAATAAATCTTGTTGTAGATTATGACTTCCTTAATCTTTTATAGGCACAATTTTATACTGAGAAAAAAAATTATATTACGATCTTATTTAATCTGCATGCTAATTGATCTTATGAAAAATCGCCATAAAAGAAAAATTAAAAATGGCCAAATCAATAATTACCGTAAAAAAATTGGAAAAAATGGAAATTTGGCAAAAAAAAAAATATAAAAAGTCCAATACTGGCAGTAAGTGCATTAATATTTTTTTTTTAATTCTAATAAATCTTTAATGTTAACAGTTCTGTAGTTTTAGGTAGACAACGTAACTACTTAGCTAGTTTTTAGGACATAAACCGTTGTATTTACACTGTTATTAATGAATTTCTTGATAATCACTCCTATTACATTTTGCGTTGTCGACACAGTACGACGACCCCTCACTAAATTAAATTGGTATTCCCTTTGTCGACATCAACATTTATCGATGACTGTTTAATTTTATTTCGTATTTTGTAAGAATATGTGACGTTGAATTTTTCTTGTACCGACGGCGATTTCGTTGGCTTGGTTTTTAAAAACGACTGAAGTGCCAAAAAAATTTAAAATAGAAAAGATTTAAATAACAAGTTCGACCCAATACGGAAAATTAATTGAAGAAATGGAAAATCTCGACGTGATAGAAAAAAACTTAAAGCATTTGAAATCATTCCAAAACATTACATTTTTTTAAAACAATATTTCTCTACAGAACAGTGTTATCGATAAGCAGTCGACGTCGTCATAAGAGCATTAGGAAATACAAAATTATAATCAAATTGAAGTTGACATCAATATAAATGACCGGTCAACAGTGACGACGATGTCGCCGTCGCCAAGTATAATAAGGGTGAATATAAAACCGCTCAAATATGGTATGATCATATTTCATTAAAACGTTTTGGATAATTGTCCATTAGAAAAATTTAAAAAAATTACGAAAAGCACTCAATATTTTGGGGTTACTTTTTATATAAAATATTACCCAATTCTGCATGCGAATTTCTTGGCTTATTTTTCATTTTTGATTTTAAGCAATTTTGCAGAGAGCTATTTTGTTTGCAGCCCCCTCCTTCATAATAAAATTAACCAAACTTTTTAATTTTAAGTTCCTATGATATTGAAATTGTCAATTTTTCTTGATACTCCTGACAGATTAGCTTCCCATCTAAGTTAAAAAATATATATTGCCTTTAATGAACATACCAGGGGTGGTTAGTTGTACATAATAAGAAAACGAGAACTTATACACTTTTGTCAGATATAGGGAAATTGAAAAATCTTATTTGTGAATATTTGCAAAAGTTTATTACTACCTTATGGAAAACAATTTTCGTTTGTTTATTTACACATACAGGTATATTCTGTAATCCGAAACCGAGTGAAATTGAATCCGAATGAAATTTTAAATTGTCATAACTTTTGAATCTTACAACATTTTGAAAATATTTTTTTTACATTTAATTAAAGACCATTCACATAATTTCCTTGATTGCTAATGTTTTAAAATAAAAGGCGTAACTAAGTTATATTTTTCTTTAAAAATTTATTCGATTTCAATTTCACTCGGTTTCGGATTACAGAACATACCCGATAAACTTACGGCTTGTTTCTTTTTTTAATTTTTAAAATTTCAAATAAAGGAAAAAACGCAAAATGGGATTTCACAAAGTATGTGATATGGTAGCACAAATTGAAATAATTCCCGCAAACGTCAGAACGTTAATATGGCGTCAAAAAGAGAGAATGGAATTACGTTCTATTAATATATCACATATGTATGTATGTACATTTAATCGGGGTTTGATTTTATTCGAGCAAACAATTAATCGATTTTTAAATGTTCATCGCTTAATCGATTAATTTAAATTACTCCAATGAAACAGAATCTTTTATTAAGGAAAACTTGTATATGACTTTTTAAAATGTTTAACAGTGCATTTACATTACAGCAAAATCTAATAGATTTACACTGCAATTTTTTGAACTAGTAAGATTTCGTTATTTCGCACTTTATTTATATTATTGATTTTATTTATAATTTCCATTTTTTTGTTTTTATTATTTATTCAAATTTTTTAGAATTTTAGAAAATTTAAGTTTTGTTTATTTTATTTTTGAACTACAATGTCATTTTTACAGCGTTGTAATTTTTAGTTCAATTCGGGCAGAACCATAGTTGCATCATTTTGTACTACAAGATTTTGAGTAGATTTTGTCAAAATCTAGGTACGAAGTAGATTTTGATTTGTATAGAAAATCTAGTAAAAACAAACTAGATTTTGCTCGAAATCTCGTAAGTACTAGATTTCTTTAAAGTTTAAATGCACTATAATTGATTTATTTTTTATTTATTTAATTTAGAAAATTATTTTCATTTGATATTTGCATTTCTTCCTCCAAAACGCAGAAATTATTTCAAGCATAAATAATATGAACTGATTTCATAGATTTTCGGTAATATAAAATATGAATTAGGTGTCCCAGTAGATAGTATGCTAACTCTATGAGTCTGGGAGTTGTGGGTTCAGTTCCCAAAAAATGTTTTATTACAACGAGTGAAGGTCTGCGTTAGTATGGTCAATAATTATAATTTAATTTGTAATTGTATTGTGACATTAAAGCAAAACTAGTATGATTTTGTCGTTATGCAGTAAAGGTAAGGAACACGTTTTAAATATAACATTTTTCATGAAGTTTAATCGTTTACATTTGTACATCAAACACACTTACATATGTAGGTATTTATGAAACATGCTTTAATTGATACTTAGACACAGTTTATATAGTAAGATAAACTATACATAAACTGCTAAGAGGTTTTGAATTCTGTAGCATATGAATAGTAAAAAATTTAAAAACACACAATAAATCTGTTCATGTTTTTTATTACGATGTTCATAAATTGAATGAAAAAAGATTTGGAAAAAAGTCATATTCGATTTATGAAAAAATTCACGAAATTGAAATCTTTGGAGGACTGCTGCACTTTCAGCCGACAAATTATTTTTAAGGTTTTTTTATTACATTACATGTAATGTGTAATTGAAAAGGTGAAATTAACAATTTGGAAATAATTGTAATATAGATTTTTCAAAATTAGATCTATTTGTAATTGACTTCAGTCCCTGAATTACATTTTACTTATAATTGGGAATATCTAATTACACATTACTGTAATTGGGAATATGCAATTACACATTACATGTAATTGTAATTGAAAGCCCCAGTTCTATTTAATAGTAATAGTAAAATTTCTTTTAATTTTTTCTTTTCATAGTATTTTACTTAACGTCAAGATTTTATATTGTGCATAGCAAGGCGAATTTATATAAGGTGGCATCGACGCGACAACAAATACAACACCAAAAAATACCCACATGCATTTTGTTGTTGGTTAAATGTACGAGAGACGTTAAAAGCACTAATTAAAATATCACATCCAACAACTAAAAACAGTTCTTCCTTACCTTTTCTGGTAGTATTTTGTAATATTTTTTAATCTTGAAATATTTTTTTTAAAATAATTACAATTTTATTTCTTTATTTAAATTTAAAAAAATAAATGCATTTTTAACAGCAGCCATGCACAAAAAAAAAGTAAAGCAAAAAATAATTAACTTCGCCGTGCTGCCACCTAGTAAAGTAGATTCGCCTTGGTGCATAGTATTTTTTCCAATTTTTAAAAAATTTTTCAACATAAAGACTAAAAGTAATTAAAATAAAAATTGTATTTAATTTCTTTTTTATTTCCAAGTTTATAATGTATGTAAATTGAATCTCTTCTCTTGATACACAGATTAATTACAATAAAATTTTTAAAATATATTTGCTGTTCTTAGCAAATTCAATATGTCTTCATGATTAAAATGTTTGTTCTGGGCTCAGTTGCTCGAACTGTCTACGAGCAACTGTTCTAACTTTCATTAATTATTGTGTGTGTGTGAATGTTTTTGTTATTTTATATGAAAATTGCATTACTACTAGATTATTATATTGAATTTGCACACATATCCAAGTATGTATAAATACAATGTATATATAAATGAATGTATATACGTGAATTTACTTTAATGAATTTGCGTAGAATATAAACTGATGCTTTTGTGCTGTACAGATATGTTAATTATAATCAAATATTCTGCACAGTAAAACCAATTTATTTTTACTTTAAATTATTTAGTATAATTTTTTGTCGATGTATTATTAAATTTAGTTCATACTACTTTTTTACTTTATAATTTATTTTAGAATTATCAAATAGTTACATACAATGAAATTTGTAGTCAAGCTTAAGTTCGTTTTTATTCTCTCTAAGAAAGAATTAATTAAATTACAAATTAGGTGATAATATTAAAGAAAAATTGTATTTAACCAACCAAACTCGTATTCCTTTATTTGGGTTTGGTTGGTTAAATAGATGATGCTTACAACTAAACACTACCCTGAGTAGATAGATACAGGGTGGGCCAAAAGAAACCAAGGGCTCTCCAAAAATTTGTCTTAAAAGTGCCATTGTGTCTCGGGCAGTATGGGCAGTGGCTCCGTCCTGCTGAAACCACATACCAGGTCTGTTTTCAAGAGCAGGACGTAGAAAATTTTCTATCATAAACCGATACCGCTCTCCATTTACGGTTACAGCACTTCCATCTTCATTCTCGAAGAAGTAGGGCCCAATGACATTTTCAGATGTGATCCCACACCATACTGTACACCTGATGGGGTGCAATTGGCGTTGATGAATGGCTCTTGGATTTTCAGAACCCCAGAACCTACAGTTCTGCTTATTAACAAAGCCATTCAAATGAAAATGAGCTTCATCACTCATAATCAAATTTTCAATAATGTCGGCGATATGCTCTTTGCGTTAAAATAATTGATCTCTGGTTTAAATAATACAATTCCAAGTGTTGTCTATATAATCTGAAAGAAAAAATAAAAAAAAGTTAATAAACAAAAAAGTTATTAAACTTTTACACCCCTTGGTTTCTTTTGGCCCACCCTGTACAAGAGTGCTGAAAACGGACGTGGCAACCTAGAAAATGTGCATTCCGCTCGTACTGGTGTCTAAAAATTTAATTTTCCCAATTTTTCTTTCATATTATCACCTAATTTGTAATTTAATTAATTCTTTCTTAGAGAGAATAAAAACGAGCTTAAGCTTGACTATAAATTTCATTTTATGTAATACATAAATAGTTCGACTAATAATAATTAAAATTTTCAAAATTATCAAATAGTTCTAGAACTATTTAGTTAACGATCGTATCATATATATTATATAAATTGCAAGTTTCCCCATCTCTTTCCTGCTGATCAAGATTTTAAAAAGAAGTATCCTATTATTTATAGGGATGGATCTAAGTTGCATATTTTATTGAAATAGGAACAACCAAATACAATAAGGGCCGCCAGTGTTGTGTGAGAGTAATCTCTCTCAAGTTTGGCCAAGAGAAGTAGTATCCCTCCATCTTAATTGAATATTGAAAGGATTATTTCGGCATGAGATAGCGGGCTTGTAAGCGTTTCCAGTATCTTGAAAAGATTCGTCGAATGTTTTGCGATTTCTTCTTTAACCAATGGCATGTCTGAAGTTTTATTGGAGCGTCTGTAACTATTAGTATAATATTAGTTTGGAGTCTTTCTATTTTTCTAAGTATGAACCTGAGGCTGTCTTCCATAATGTCGGACAATGGGGAATTATTTGGTTCTTTGTTTTGTTCGTTTTTTATCAGTGATTTTTTGTTTCTGTTATATTCAATTACTACATAAGTATATGGTTCTGTAAATGTGAGGATGCTACTTGAAAGTCTACGCAAAAGTTTAGACTGTAATATTTTGGTTTGATTTTGTAGAGGCAAAAGTAATGAAATACGCTCCATATCCAAAAATGGCAATAGAAATCGGTTGTAAATCTTTTTTTACTTATACACTATTAGTGTTCAGTAACAAACAAACAAAGTAGAAAGAAATAAAATGGTGTTACCATAACTAATAAGATAATAGACGTTTTAACATGCAAGAATTTTTTTTTGTTTTTACAAAAAAAATTTCTGTACAGTTTTATTTAAAATATTGAGTACAATTTTCAGCAAAAAGTAGTAATTGAGCAAAATTTCAAGATTATATCTCTTCTAAGTTAAAAACTAGATGAATTTAATAATTCCAAAGTTCTGTTGCAATAACGAATAAGTGCTTAAGTCGACTTAAGCAAAATTTATGTTACTGGCACCTTTGTACTCTCCTTATTCCGAAGTACCCATATGAAAAGTTTCAATTTTCTTGTACCATTTTTCAGGAAGTTATAGCGAAATGACTTTCCGCTTATCTTGTTTTAATGTCTAATCGCATTTGGAAAAAAGCTTAAGAAACTACATGCTATGTTTCCAAATCATAAAAACTTCTTTCACAACTTATTAATTGCAACACCTGCGAACTTTTGGTAGATAGGTATAATGTTTTCCAAAATATGCTTTGGACTACCATATGTAACGATTAGATATAAGCTAGTTAAAAATATTAATTTTAAAGTTTAAAATTGCTCTCCTGCAAAACTTAAAAATTGCATTTTTATGTAAAATTTACCCAAAAAGGGACATCAATCTTTTAAATAGAAAAAAAAAATTTCTTTACGAATATATAAAAATTTTATATTTTTCGCTCAGTTTAAAACATAATTTACTGATTACAGCATCATTTTGTAGGTATTAACTAACAAACGAAAATTGAAGAAATGCCAAGTTTAAAACTTAAGCTCAAAAGCTCCTCTGTTATGCTCATGTCAAATTATAGATAAATCAGGCAACAATTATAAAGTGGGAAAAATAAACTCCATTGGGAAACTCTGCCTTTAATTCGCTGATAAAGTAATTTTAAAATATTTTCTAGAAATTTTCTAGAAAAATGCTTAAGAAAAATCGATGAAAAGCGAGAATATTATTTTTCCTTAAAGATATTTTTCACTTTATTTCGTTATTATGATCTACATCTAGGTTTGGGAAACGGGAATTCCCGCCCGGGTATTCCCGGGAAAAGCTATAAACAATTTCCCGGGAAAATTTAGCTAAATTCCCGGGAAACGGGAAACTTAAAATCATGAGTACTTTAAAGAAAATTCAGTGGTTCTTATTTTTAAATGGGCATTTCTTTTGCTATCACACAAATATTTGATCGTTATTTTGCCATATAGTTAAAGCAAGCATTTTTAAAATTGTAATATTTTTAGCAACTTAAAAATATATTATAGATCGTGCAAGACAAATTGTAAAAATATTTGAAAAGTCCTCAAAAAACAGCCTGTCACGAGAAACATGAGAAACAAGAATATGGCAAAAAGTCGCGTTTAATTCATAATCGAAGAAAAATATCGAAAACGCATTTAAAAAAACTCTGATAGATTTTAATTGCGCAGAGTTGTGGGTTGAAGAATATGTTCAGATTTTAGAAAATTTTGTGGCCGCTTTAAATTCCATTACAGTTGCAGTAGAGGCTTTGAGCCGCAGGGTCACAAATTTGTTAGTAGCAGATGTTATTATTCAGACCCTCTACGAGCATATTTTGGCTATTAATTCGACTCTATCAAAAATGATGGTTGAAAGGAATAATAAATGAACAAAGGGAAGTATTTAGAAAGTGTTGAAATTGCTAATGTGCCAAAAAATGTCATAAAAATTTATTCAGTACAATTATTCAACAGATTATTCAAGCCACTCGAATCTGTCACCGTCAACTAGAAGTTGTGTTGTAAACTTGGTGGAACCAACTTTTAAAGAGAGTCTTTCGCAACAAAAACAAGGAAAAGAATGTCCAGTGATTTGATAAACGCAATAACAGTTCTAAAATCATATTTTGTAAAAAAATAATTATTGAAATACTTTTTCAGTCTTTATAAATACTTATTATATCTTATAATAATTTTAATTTTATTTGATCTATTTTTAAATTAATAAATTAATTATTTAGGCTTAAGTTCTTAATTATAAAGGGATAAAGAAAAATTAGACACCAGCAGAGTGGAATGCATTTCTAGTCAGCTACGTCCGTCATCAGCACTGTTTTATAAACTGTTAATACTAATAAAACTATGAATTTTTAAATACTGTTTCGGTAAATAAAGTTATTTTCTTTAAGAGCTTCTTTTCCGCGAATATTTTTTTCCCGTTTCCCGGGAAGTGAAAAAGTCCGGGAAATCCCAAACCCTATCTACATCCTTTCTACCTCAAAATCCGTTTCAACTTAGTTATTAAGAATTTTGAAATAGTTTCCTGGAATTTAAAACACCAACTTGTATGCAAGAATAGTGCGATTGCGGTGGAGCTTGGGGTCTTTTATTTTTACAGTGTTTTTGGTTATATTTTATTTATGTGAACATAAGTGTATCATACAATTTGGCGAAAGCAAGTTTAAGAAGATGTGGTGATTCTAAATATCAGGGTTAAATATCCAAGAGCGCTCTGGTACACTGGTTTGTCCTCAGAACACGGATGTGCCTCTTGAACTTTAAAACCTACAATTTACACATTAGTTATATTACTATTGCTGCTATAACAAAGAACAATACAATTTTAATAAACTTAAACCCCCATATTTATAAAAAATAAAATATATTTGAAATCTATTTTAGAACTAATTTTTCATACAAAAGATATTTTAAAATACATTTCAAATAAGTTTTATTTTTTAAAAATGGGGAAAAAGTCTAAGCTTTAAAAACTAGTTTTATAAATTTTAATAAATCATAAAATATTACTTTCAATACTATATTTTAAGCAATACAAATTTACCCTAATAGTAGCGAGATAAAATAATGTACAGTTGTATGCAACCCCTTGTATGTGAGTCCGATTTGCTCTTTTTTGATAAAAATTTATTGTTTGGATCATCGATCCTTAAGTTTTAAATTTTCACTTCTGAATTTATTTATTGTCATTTTGTCATATTTAAAATTTTAGCAAAATACCTGCTAAAAATGCTCTTAATGAAGTTTTTACAAAGGTAAAACTTAAAATAAAGTTTATCCCTATCAATAACCGTTAGAGTTAAGGATCAGTTTTGAAGATAAAAATTTAAACGAAGTTCGTATTTGCCAATGCCAGACTGGAACCAGCATTGGTTTAAAATTATATTTAATATTTTTGTTTTAAATTGTTAATGTTTTTCTAAAACTGAATAATTTTCAACACTTAAAACCGAAATTCTCCGACACATTCTAATTCCATAATCATCCCCATATTTTAAGGTCCAACTAATACACATACAAAGTTTTGTTTATACAGAATACAGACGTTCATAACAAATTCTGTTTATTTTATCTTTGTTTCTTGGTTGGTTAAGGATTAAATTATCTGTTGTGTTCTCTTTTCTAAACCTGTAATTACAGACTCATTGGTTTTTGTTAGAATTCATTAGACACATTGTTTTAAATTTCTGCAAAACAATTATTTTTGTTTGCTACTTAGGGTTCCGTACCCAAAGTGTAAAAACGAAACCCTATTGTTTTCGCTACAATGTCTGTCAGCTTCTTTTATTTCTGGGACCGTAATAGGTAGACTCTTGAAATTTTCACAGATGCTGTATAGCTGTTGCCGATATAGCAACAAATTTAAAACTTATAGGGTGTTCCGATAGATAGGTGTTATTCACGAATATGTGTTTATTTTTTGAACTGTAGGAAGCATACACTAAAAATTTACAAATAGTAATTAAAACTTAGTTCGCTTTATAAACAAGTCAAAAAAATAAACCAAAAAACCGATAGTGGTGTGTTTTGCATGTATAAGGCCTAATTTTTTTAACCATATTGGATAGATTCTGGAAATTTTCACAAATTGTGTATTACTATGGCGCCTATAAAAACAGTAAAAATTAAGGGGTTATCCGACAGTGACGTGATTTGCATCTATAACGCATGTATGAGCTGTTCTGTTAAATCTATATCTATACATATAATAAAACAGTAACTCACTTCCGTCTGTCTGTCTGATTTTCATTGACGTTCGCATCACGTAAAAGCTACACGCTATACATGGTTATTGTATGGTCACAGCAATCACACTATGTTCTCTGTAACAATAGATGTTTGCTGTGAAAAAATTATAGTTATTTAAAACAATACTTTGGTCACGCTAAACAAGTTTTTTGTTAACAGTTAATCATTCAATGGTTATACGCACCAAAAAAGCAACATGGTTGATTTGAAACATATTAAAATTCAAACCACAACGAAATTATTTTTAATATTTAAAAATTACAACCATAATATATTATTATTAAACATAGTATGTTAAGTTTGGCTAAAAATAAACAAATAATGTTTGGTTTTAAAAATACATATTTTGGTTTTGACATTTTTTCAGTTCAGAAATATGTGTGTAAGCTATCGGTTCATCTAAAACCGTAAAAACATTAAATACATATTTGTTGTCAACAAATAAATTTGTATTTTATTATAAATGATAGTTTTAAATTAATAATATCAAACACATAAAAAGGTAAGCAGAAAATATCAAAATATGTATGTAAGTCTAAATGGAAATATTCGTGTATTTGTTTTTTGTTATTTATAAATATATTCATACGTTCTCACATATAACCATTTACATGTTTCAAATTATATTATAGTATGTTTATATTATAAACATAACTATGGTTGTATTTTACAATGTTATTTTTATGTTCCAACGACAGCAATATTATTTTTATATATAACCATATATTCAACCAAAACATGTTGCTCTTAGATAGTGGTTACTTCAACCATGTTTTTTCTTTGCGTGTACTGGATGGATTTTAACAAAATTTTGTGAGGAGGTACCTAAGTATCCTGGTCCCAATATAGGATACTTTTTTTCCGAATGAATACTTTACTTTTTATAAAGTAAAAAATACATAAACTTATACGTAGCCTATCTTAAGGCGGGACTGAAAAAGCCGGTATTACCACATAGCACTAAATCGCCGGCGAAGGAAAATAATTATTAATTGGCTATGCTAGCTTCAAACTAATTCGCCTTAAGAACACCAGAAGCGCTTTCGAAGCTTTACTATCGCACTAACCATCTGTCTTATCTACTACTATCCCTTTCTAAAGGAAGTAACACAGGTAATATAGGCATTAATTGCCTAAATGTTTCTTCTCCTAAAAAAAAAACTAAAAGCGTAAGGGTCTTTGGTGTGGTTTGGTTTCAAAGCAAAATCGAACAAAATATTGAAGGACGCTGACGAAGTGGCGGGCACAGCTAGTCGTAAATAAAATTTAAGCAAGTATGGAAATCTTTGTGCACTTTAAGGAGAAGTTTAAGTATAAATGGGTATCCTCATAGAAGACGTTATTTTAATGTTTATGGTTTTATATTTTAAACCGTTTTAGATAAATTTCATGAAATTTACACGGAGCATGTACTTCTATGTCATCTATAACAACAAGTCCCAAAAATATGAAATAGAAGAAGTATAGATTGTCCCAATAAAAGGCATGATGATGGTGTATATTGTCTCTCCTTATTTTTTTGAAAATTACTGCATACAGATTGCTTCCCTCCAATTTTTTTACTCGTCTGCCTGCCTTGAAGACATATTTTTAAAAATCATTTTAGCTAATTCTTGTTAAAATTTCAAACAAAGTTATTTTTAGGAAAAAGATTGCTTCCTCTAAAAGCTTTAATAAATGTCAGTTTTGTCGGACTCGCGATTCGATTTTACGCAGCAAAAGTCGCAAAATATCCAAAATTTTGAAAACTGCACAAAAAACATTTAAAACTTCTTTTATAAACAAACAAACAGAAACGAGGGTTATTAAAAATTAATTTTATATGAAAAATAATAGGTGATTTTTTAAGAGCATTCAGATTTGATTAAAAATAAATAATATTAAGAGAAATGTATGAAATCTTTATCTGAGTTAATAATAAAAGTTACCCGTTCTGGTAGGTAGTGTGACTTCAATTCTTCCACGCACCAGCTGTATTTTACAATACTTCCGAAAAATGTTCCACGTAGTGAAACAAATCGGACAAATCTACTGATAAAATTGAGTTACCACCCATCGACGGTAAAGGTGCAAGCGCTGGTATATAAAAAAACGAACATTCATAAAGATCTAAATATTCCATTCATTACAGATGAAATAGCGAAATATGCAGCAACGTATTTGAAAGGGCTAAAATCGCAACATACTTAATGATCGTGGTTACATTCGACTCACGCAAAGAAAAAACATGGTTATGGTATGGTCACAGCAATCACATTATGTTCTCTGTAACAACGTATGTTTGCGATTATCAAAATTTAGTTGTCTGTAACATTAATTTGATCACGATATACAAGTTTTGATTAAGATTTTATTATTAAATGGTTACTACAACCAAAAATTCGAATTTTAGTAAACTTAAAACCACAACCAAAATTTTATAAATATTCAAAAATAATATATTTAATTGTAACCAAAAATTGCTTGTTTTTAATCATCGGTTTTGATAACAGAAAACAAAATATTTTCATAAAACAAATAAAAATAAAAATTGTATAAATACATACATATGTAAATATTTTATTAATCTTTACAATATAAGTAAGTATTATATTTTGCTAATTTATGTATCAATGAAATCGACATGACTATTTTATAGATATAAAAAGTAGCAAAACTGAAATCGTTGTTATAATAATGAGTTTATTTATTAGAGACATTTCTGTTAAAAAAATGTAAACCATCGTCGTGATCAACGTTGGGCGGCAAAGACTACAAGAAAGCTCTTTTGGTACAAGACACAAGGCCAATCCTTTTGGAGGTGCTTCTCATACCAAAGTAATTGTACCTGAAAAAGTTGGTTTTGAAGTCAAACAACATAATTCTGCTATTCGTGCATGAGAGCCATATTGCTTAAAAACGGAAAAATATTAAGGCTTTTGTACCTCTTGACTGTGGCTTGTCCCATATACATTAAAAAAAAAAAAACGGTGAAATGTTAGATCCTGGCTTAAAAAGTTTGTGTTTTATTTCAAAATTGTATTTATGTACTATATGTATGTATATATTAAAATGTATGTTTCAAAATAAATTAAAGAAAAAAATAAAAAAAATTTTCTATATGACATTTCATATTTTTTATCCATACTATAATCGTTTAATTTAACCATAATATTATAATATTCAACAATAACATGGTTTATCTTCAACCATACAATTTAACCATAATATGTTGCTCTTAGATTATGGTTAGCTCAACCATGTTTTTTTTTGAGTGCTAAGAAGAAGGAATTTTGCTTCTCTTAGTCGAACATTAGAAGAATAGCCCTAAAACTTACATATGTATGTATATGCAACCGTGAAACATACAATTTTATTGTCTGGCACTGGCTGTACTTACAAGTATATTTTAATTTTAGTTTGGATTTAAGATATGAGTATTTATGTGACTTTTCAAATGGTACAATTTTGCATTATCTTGTATATCTTATGGACTGTAATGAAAGCTTACAGTTCTTTATAAAAATTTACTAGGGTACAATCATTATAACTAGTCTTCTTAAGATTGTTCCACGCAAAGATTTTGGTAGAGCACTTATTACTTATTACTGATGTAAAGTTAGACATCCTTTGTATTACAGTACATTTAGCGGTTTGTGGGTTCTCTCCTCTTCCTGTGAGTAGTTCAAAGGATATCAAAAAAATAACTAATCTTTCTAAAGGAAAATTAATGATTTACTAAATGATAAAAGAATTATTCGAGAAAATTACGTGACAGGTTAATCTTTTCTGTATTTTCTAAAATGAATTAAAACTGAAATGACATTAAAACTGAAATACATACAAATAATTTACGCTAGAAAAATATCAAAGAATAATTTTTCTTCAAATGCATATCGCTCATTAAATAAGAAACAGTGACCTAAATTTCGCAGGCCAAAAACCTTTTTTAGAGACATGGTTGCATTTTTATAATCAAATTCAGTTTTACGGTAACGGTATTTTTCAATCTAAAGAAGACAGTGTTACGAACGAACTTTTCGTGGTCGTAAGAGATTTGATTTGTGAAATGGTTTATGCAAAAAAACCATTTTGATAAATTTTGATAATTTAGTATGCGTAATATAAAAAAAATTTTTAAAATATAAAAATTCACTCTATTTTGACTTTAAATTTTATTTATTTAACGATAACTATAATTTGATAAAAATATTTAAATATTTACTGGTAGTACACAATTGCAGAAAAAGAGGGGTCCAAAGAATTCAAATGTTTTTACGATGAAAATTTAACAAAATAAATAAACATTTAAATTGCATTTCAATAATCTATTTGTCAGGTGTTTTAATTTATTTTTATAATTTTGGCAAAAGTTATATTATGTGCATTACCAGAAGCCATAAAGAGAGTAAAATATATTTACAGTAATGAATATAATTAAATGACAAAAGGAAGAAAAATTAAATTATGCAAATTGTGCAATATTATTTTATTCTAAATCCAATTTTGTTAGGGATACGGCAGGTATGTTGTAATTTTCTTCCTGTGTTGGCCACTATATCAGACAATTTTAAACCGATTCGGAGTATTTTATAACACACTGTACTTCTTCTTGTATGGATATACACTTACTTATGTATGTATGTGTGTGTTAGGAAAATTTGTTGCCAAGCTAAAGGCAACCAACCAAATAGAAAAATGCCATGGTGTATGGAATATAAGATGACTGTTTAATAATGTCTGTCTACAAACAAAATACAGTCACATTCATTTATAATATTTACGGTTCTACGACTTGCGAATAAAAGTTTTTGGCAAAACTCTTGGAAAAGTTCTGCTCTGATTGTTGTTTTATACTCGTACCTATTTGCATTCATCTTTCGATGATTCCGTTGTACGTTTGTATCTGGCATTTGTGTGAGTTTAGAAATTTCTGTGGGGTTTAGTCTTACACTAAAAACTTATTTTGAATACAACTAGAAAAGTACAAGAAGCGGCTTACGTGGTGAATATTTGTCTTTCTTACTTAGTATTTGGTTTATTTTTCTTTTTCATGTAAAAGTCACAGAGACACAAGTTTCAAATTAAACCAAAACGAATGGAAAATGAAGTTGCATTTAAACAACGACAACGTTATTATAATATTTCTCACTGGAGTGTGAATAATGAGTGAATTAACAAAAAAGGAGCATTTAAATCACAATCACAATCACATATTTAATATTTAAATATTGTAAAAATCTACTAAAAAGGAAATAACAGGAAACGGAAATACAGATGATGCATACTCACATGTGGATATCTGCTTATACGAAATTCGGGTGGCACAGGTGCGAAATTTACTATTAACTAGAGCTTACTCGTACAAGGGCTAGTGATAAAATTTAAAAGCATTATACGAAATAACAAAATTATTTAAAATTTTTGCTTAAAAAATTTAATTATTATGCTCTACAGCGTCTTTTTTGTATCGAATAAATGCTGACACAATACAGATTATTTTTTTGCCTTTTACCAAGCCATATACGCACTGGGGATAGTTAGTTTTATTGTAAAAATGCAATTACGATTTTGGAGATAACCTATTTATTTCAAGTATTTCATATCTATTCAAACTTCTAAGAAGTAGTTACTCAACTTTAACATACCTCATGAAAGCAGATATTTGTATGGATATATTACATAAAAAATAAAAGTAATAATAAAATAATTTCATTATTTTCGATTTGTGGTGACAAGTAAACTACCCCTTCCTATACTATGTAGCTCTTCATCTTCATCTACCAAAGGCACATACTGAATTCTATTTTGATTTTTCAAGCAGTATGACCGGTAGAACGTTCACAACAAAATTTAATGAACAGCTACTTCTATTAATCGGTAGAAAATTTTATTTTGAAATTTTATGATACAAAATTTGGTTCGTATTTAAAAAAGGATTTTTTGTTGATTTTTTTATAAAAAAAAATTAGTGCACACAAAAAAATACTACAGAACGCTAAAGCGTAATGTAGAACACTACCACTTCAATTGCACTGTTTTAGGATGAAAAAGAGAACGTTACGTAATCGTTAGTTGCGTTAAAAAATCGTTATGTATTGTATTTGGGTTGTGTAAAAATACACAAACGCTAAAAAATAGATTCGTTTCTGCGTGTGTGTACAATACACAAAATAATGTTCAGTAAATTTTCAAACACTGCTATTAGTAATCGAAGCCAGTGTTCGGAAATCTATAGAGAACAAAGTTCTTGCAAAACCATATAAAGCTAAATCTTTGTCTTTTTTTATACGAGCTAAATTGTGTGTAATATGACACAATTTAGCTCGAAATATTCCAGGTTTGACAAATTTTATATATAAACTTTCAGGGACCGAATCTCTGAAATATAGTTTCCACCGGATTCAATACTCTTCATTTATTTTTTAATTAGGTTGGAGTTGGGAACCAAATTATTTTTTTTTTTTTAATTTAAAGTTTGGTCTGCGATGGTATGGCAGTTTATATTTGGGACAAAAAATTCAAAATAAAGAATCTTTTGTGTTAAAATAAATCATTTTAATTGCAGAGTTTTAAGTCCGTATCCAAACTTATTTAAATCAGTTCCTTTTGTTGATTCAAATTATCATAAAAACAAGTTCATTCGGTTAAACAGGCAACACTTATTTAAATTAAAATCATATAAAACGTTGATTTTGTTGCAAGATTGTTATTTGCATAATGGGATGTAAATGTGAGTGCATCTGAAAATATGTACATATTTACGTATGTGTAAGTATTTAAATATTTTATTTACATACATATTTTTTATTATGTGCAAGTACTACAAACGTGCTGGTAAAAGAAAACAGTAAGGAAAATAATTGAAACGAGCAAACGAAAAGAAAGCAACTTCAATTTAAACTGTGACACTAGCAGTAGAAGAAGAAGAAGAAATTTAAGCTAAAGAAGTTCCACTACATAGTAGCAGGTTGTAAGGCAATGTAGCAGTTACGGTGCGTGAGTGCAACAAATTTACCTGAAACAATGGCGGTTTTTGAATTAAGCACCAACGTGGATGCACGTTCAAGGCTCGACACTAATGGAGATGTGCACTTGGAATTATTCAGCAAGGCAGTTTTACTGCTACAGCCTGTGTAGCTGACATTACTTCTATAGTTATACTTTTCGCTGCTGTTGCTGCTGCCACTAATACTATTGTTGTTGTCGTTATTATTCTTGGCTATATTCATTGTAATATTACTTTCCGTAATATTTGCTCTAGACGTAGTACATACAGGATTGGTTGTTGCAAGAGTTGTATATGCTGAATTATCATCATTACAATTATTTTTTCTACTTGGGATGACGGAATTATAGCAGGCAAACGAAACGTGACCACTATTTGCAAACGTTAAATTCGAATCCTTATTGTTGTTTTCGCTGCTGTTGCTGTTGTTGTTGTTGCCATTGCAATTGTTTTTGTTACTATTGTTGGTGGTGGTTGTGGTGGTGGGCTTCTTTATCTGTTTGTTAAATTTATTTGTATTCAAATCAAATAGTCCTGACACATGGAATACAATAGAAATAACAATAAAAAAATGGAAGAAGAAAAAATGAGCAAATGGAAAATGGAAAATGACAAAAAGTTAAACAAAAGTTCTTAGTCTTTTTTTATCTTAATCTTCATCTTAATCATCTTCAACAACATCTTTGTTCACTGCAACAAAACAAAAGTGCAAACGCATTTACAGTGACAATAACCAGCTGAAGAACGAGTTAAACATTATTCTTCGTTTGAATGTTTTATAGTTTTTGATTTCAATGCAGAAAAACTGTATATAACAATAAAAAAATCACTTTTAACTTTTCTAAAAACAATATGAAAACAAGTGCCACAACTAAGCCGCAGTAACTTCAAAAACTCATTCACATACATTCACAAAAGACAACACATTCACAACCACATTTGCACTTTGTTTATGCTGTAGAAACTTAAAAATAGTTTTTTTTTTGTTATTTTAGACGACATTTCCTTACGATAGTCCATGAAAGTTTAAAACCAGTTACTATTGTTTCTATATATTTTTTAAGTTGCTGTTTTTATCAACACTGAGCGAACATTTTTTCTTCCATGGAAATGAGTATATAAAAATTGGTTTTACTTTTTTAAGCAGATATTTTGGATGGGTAACCAAGAGATTTTTAAAGTATATAAACGAAACTTAAAGACTTTATGTTGGTTTCAGTTGGTTGGACAGTGGGCTAGAAACAAAATATTTTAAAATTAAATTTGTCGGCAGGCCCGATTGACATACAATTTTGGATTGCAAAAAAGTGGTAGTTTTGTGATCGGTGCTATGAATTATTAAAAATAAAGCATTTTGGAGATGTAACAGTTTTGAACGCTGACTTTTGTTCCACCGAATGAAACGAGTTTAATTAAAAAACATGCTTGCGCTGCTTGTACTACTTATATTTATGAGTATAAAAATTTGAAACTTTAGGCTATTCATTTTTCTGACACCAAAGACAAACATTTTTATAAATCGGATTCACTTTTTGACTTACTTTATAAGAAACTATATCGCAACTTGACATATACAATCTATACAGGTATTATAAAAATATTTATGACTGGATGTATTTATAAAGTCAAGTGATTGTCAAAAATTATTATTATTAATTTTTAATAATACAAAACAAACAAATTGTTCTGTGATTTTTAAGCATTTAGTCTTGAATTAAGAAACTTTTCTAGATATATTCCTTTCACTTCTCGAGCGAGCATAAGGCCATAACTAGTTGGTTTCAATAATCTCAATCTTCGGCTCGATGCTTGACTTCGTTCCACTTCATACGCAATCTCGAAAGTTCAGTTGCCAGTTTCCGCTCCAGGTATGCGCTGGAAAGTCTTCTTCCCTGAGGGTTACCGTCAATGCAATTCTTGGCAATATTATTGTCTTGTTTATGGAGGGTGTGACCTATCCAACTCCATTTCCGCTTACTTATTTCTGTTTGCCTCCATCCAGATTTGGTTGTTGGATATTGTTACAGGCCAGAAAATCCGTAAAATTTTGCGGAATCATTTCTTGAGAAAAAACTGAAGGCATTGCGTATCACGTGGTGCCACGTGCCAGGTATCGCATCCATATAATAGAGTAGGTTTTATGTTGGAGTTAAATAATTTGATTTCGACTTGTTTCAAAATATTGGAAGATTTCCAAACCGGGTGTAACCGCCAAATGCACCACGCGTCTTTTTTATGCGACTAGATATATCTGCTGCTGAGCAACCATAATGTCAATTATGGTACCCAGGTAACAGAAGGACTTAATATCTTCAATATCATTATCAAGTTCAAAGAAATGTCGATTTGTGTTACTATTGATGCGGAGCGATTTTCTTTTGTGTATTTTTATCTTTAGCCCACCAGCTTTTGCTATGGCACTGATGGTAGAAATTTCGACTGCATCTCTGGAAATGAGTGGCTAAGTAAACATTTGCCATTGGCATAATCTAGATCCTCCAACCATCCTTGTAAGCCCCACAGAATACCTTTCTTAAGATAGTTTGTTGGCTTAAGCATCACGCTGTTTGATAGTAGAGGCGAGAAGACACAGCCTTGTATAACCTCAGTTTTAATTGATCCTCAGTTGTTTTGCATGCAACACACGGCAAGTTGCATTCTTGTTCAGGGCTTTGATTAGCCGAGTTAGTTTTTTGGGGACACCCCGAGCTATAAAGCTATATGGAACTCGCATATCAGCGAGTTCCATATAGCTTTATGGTTGAGTGTCAGAGGCCTTCTCAAAGTCCATAAAAATTAGGTTAATGGTGATCTCCATTGCACAACGATAATCCTAAGACTGTTTACTTGGTCAACGCAAGATTTTCCGGAGCGAAAGCCAGCTAGCTCATTTCTTGTTATCGAGAACCTATTGTTTATAGTAGTGCGGTTACCTAAGATACTCTGCTTAACAAGGTTATGACTACCCAATTCTTCCTGTTGGTCAAATCCCCTTTTTTGGGAAGATTTATGATGATTCCAAAACAGGAATCCATTCGCTAAATTTACTTATATTAGGGCAATCAATAGAGAGGTGGACTTTAGCAGATGTAATAACTAATATTATTAGCTAAAAATAGTATAAAATAAAAAGTTTAAAATCAAGTTGCATGTAAATACTTTTTTTAAGACAACACTACTTCTGCGAAACTTTTTGCTTGTCTGCAGAATAGACCCAGAGTCTTTGACAGGAATCGAACCCGCAACCTCCAGACTGATAGACTAGCGCGCTACCAATCTGTCAATCGAGGAACTCTCAAAATTTACTTAACATTATTCTTGGAATTTTAATTTTTTTACTCGTCAATTAACCTAGAATTTTGCATTTAGTACTACAATATTTTGTTCTAAATCGAAACATTGAAGCGAAAGATTTTTTAATTCTATTTTTTAAGCTTAAGGTCCTTTTTTTTATAAAAGTGTGATTTTATTTTTATTTTTGATATTTGCTTGCACCAAATAATTATTTAATAATAAATGACTACTTATATATTTGAAGTAATACCGTTATTATTTTGGGAACTTATAAGACTAATTACGAATTAGAAGCATAATTTTTACCACACATATTATTAGATAGATCAATATTTGTACTAATTTGTTCCGCTAAAATGTGAAAATAAACAACATAAATTAAATTAAATTATTTAATTTAAATAAATAAAAATATTAATATTGTGCTGCCTCTCAATAATTATTTTAAATGAATACGTGCTTTTCAGCAAAATGTTGGCGTTACTATCGGTTTTTTTTTTTGATTTTCTTTTAAAAACAAAATATTAAACTGAACAACTGTTGTCACATATATTTCCCCTTTTACACATAGAAAACTATAGCTGTATTCAATTACCTGCTTTAACTTTAACTGGACTAAAATATAGTAAAAGTAATAAGAATATAAGAACAAAATTATATTTTACTAATTAACATTTTAATTCATATATGTATGTTTACCTAAAAAAGTAATAAACAAAAGTTGCTTTTATTGCTATGTGCTCCATTACATTATGCAACTTTTGTCGTTGCAATATTCCTCGTTTCTTCTTTAATATAGCATTTGGGTTTATATCGTGCAATTTTTATTGCAGCAATTTATATGGGTGTATACATATGTATGTTTATATTTTAAACTTCACAATTAAACCTACGAATTTCAAGAGTACATTCATATGTGTACCCTTTTCAATACCTCTCTCCCCTCTCGCCTACTAATGAAGAATTGTAACGATAAAAGTTGCATAATGTAATTTGGAACTATTAAGGAAAAGTTCTTCAAATTTCTTTGTCTGTACAATAGTTTTGTAATTATTCTGAAATTAGTTGCGGAAAAGGAATGTTTATGCAAAATAAAAAATTTAAAACTTCAATTTTAAAAGTTTTTGTCATTATTCATGATCGAAGAAAATCGATGCACAAATTTTATTTTTATTCCGTGAATGTAACTGAGTTAACCCTAAATTTCAAGTATCGCTAAATGGCTAGACATCGATTTGAGCAGTACAGTATAAACATAACGCCGGCAGAGCAACGGTATTAATTAGTTCATGTGTTCATAGGTTGCGGATACGTGTTTATGTCATGTTCGGATAAAACATTATTTTTTGTTTTCTTGTTTAAGGCCATGAATCACCATCATACTCAGTCGTACGATTTGTCAATTTTTGATGTGTGCTCAAAAACTATGATAGTGTGGATTAAAAGTGTATGTGTGTGACAGACTTTTTGACAGATCTGTACGATTTTACATTCTTTTGAAATAATTCATAATAAAGTATTTTTTCATTCGATCAGAGTTGCAAAATCTTATTTTGTATGATAGTGTGGCATCTACATCGCCATTTTGAAACGATTTTTTGTGTTTAAATCGTACGATTGTGTATGATAGTGAATCCTGGCTTTTAAATGCAGTCTACTCCTAACACTAACATGATGTTAGTGTCTATTGCATTGAAGAAAACTTTTGCACCTTTAACTTTTGATGTCAACTAGTTGTAACAATCCCAGCTGCTGTGAATCAATAGTTTTAAAAATTTCCATTTATCAAATATAGTATAGGTCTCACCCGGTGGAATAATATAATATGAAATAAAATACTTTCTTTTATATACAGAAAAAAATATTTTCACCAATTAAAGGTTTTAATTGGTTTTAGATTAAAATTTAATTAAATAGTTAATTGAATCAATTAAATTGGAATATTTTCTTGCTTTAAACATATATGTATATACATATGTATATTTGAATCAATTAAAAAAATTAATTGAAATTCAATTTAAAAGTAGTTTAAACCAAAAAGTGGTGAAAAAAATGTTTCTGTGTTATTATAACTATCCATTATAGTGCTAAATAATGGCATCAGAAAGTGCTTCCAAGTAATGATAAAACTGAAAAAAATTAAAAACTACCAAGAAACTTATTTATAAAAATATGATTTGTTATCTTAACTTTTTAAATAATATTTTTTTACATGCATGGTGTCGTTTGCAATGAAATGGCCCTTATGTTTTCTTAATGTTTTGAAAGTTTGATTTAAAAAATTTAAAAACTTCAATAATTTCTAAATTACAATGTAACGACTATTGCTTATTGACAATGACAATTATTTATGATTTGTAATTTGACATTTGCAGTTAGAACTACAAATAATGTATAATTGCGTTTATCAATAGTAATTGTTATTAAGATTTTCACATGAGCATGTGATTAATTGTAATATTTGATATTAATTACAATTACTAGTAATTGAAATTCAGACTACCCGATTGTACTTTTTGTGTTATTGTAATTGAGGCAGAAGATCTAAGTAACAGAACACAAGACAAGTTAATTTTTTAGACGGTGTCAGGTAATTAATCAGTTTTTTCTTTTAACAACAATCGCTAATGATAAAACTGAAATCAGTCGTCGTTTTATTTTTCTATAAATTATTATGAACCGAAGATGCCGCTAGTTAACTGTCAATTTTAATAGATGTAATGGTGATTCACTAGTCATCAAATTAAACAAACTATTAACATGAATTAATTTGTGTATATTGTTATAGGTAAAAAATGCGTGTTTATTTCATTTTCTTTAAACATAATTTTCGGTTTTCCAACAATATTGTTTGAATACTTATTTCACTGCAGATACTAGGCGTACCGTTGAGATAGCCCTGTTCGCAAATACTAATGCCAACTTAAAATATTACAACAACTTCATTGTCATGTTATAAAGGAGTTTTTATAACAAATATTTTAACAGAAAGAGCATTAACATGAGCAGTCTACATTTAATACTAACATAATGTTAGTGTTAATGTTTATCATTTTATGTCTAATGCAAACTGGGGGTTAACGGCATGAGATTTGTCTTCGCTCTAAATATGGCAGTTTTGTTTATTAATGTAACCATCAGTGATGCCGTCTGGTTACATTTGTTACATTTTTCTTAACTTTTAAAAGACACCACGTGTCATGTATAATTTTGTTATATTTAACCAAATTTTCGTAACTATTGGTACATATATAATACAATATGGAGTAAGATTTGTGAAGTAGTCAGTAATTTAGACAATAACTACTCACTCTGATAACCAAATTTCTTAACATATCGATTCCATTTGAATAACAATTACATTGTTTCATACCTTAATAAATAAGCTCTGAAAAACTAATAAAATTAAAATCAATTTTCACGTAGGTATAAACTATATAAATTTTCACACTTTATACCTATAGACAAAATGTGTCTTAGCTTTTACTTTTAGATTCCGGTTCTAGATAAAAATTAAATATTTCGAAATCAAATTTGTATATAACTACGATAATTCTAAAAATATTGAAATCGAAAATCCTGCCAATCTTACAAACAAATTTTCTAATTTCACCAATTTTATTGACGAAACATTAGGATGGGGTCCTGATTTAAATGCTCGTGAGAATTGCGAAAAAGTTATTAATATAAAGTGTGCTGTCATTGTTGAAAAAAAATAATAATGTTTCATTCTTATACTTCCATTTTCCAAAACTTAAACTAACCACCTTAATCGGTTGAATACTGATACAACATTAATGATGAATAATTATAATATTAAAGATCTTACAAAATACGAGCATTCTAAATTCAACATATCCAGCATGTGTATATTTCTCTTACTTATAAATTTAGGAATTTACACGTTTCTAGAATTTTTTGCCTTGTTATTTCCCAGAATTAAATATTATATTAATCACAAAAGTTTACTATTTATTAAAAGAAAATTTTAAAATATTTACTCAACAAAGTTTGGTTTGATACTAGATTAGTATTAAATACAAAACTAATGTTGAAAAAAAAGCAAATAAACAAAAGTAGCTTTCATTGCTAACCGAAGGTTGGCTAAGGCAACAACAAATATAAGGTGGTATATATTAAAATAAAAATATTCAACAAGAGGGAAGCTTAAGGTAGTGGTAGACTTCGTTCTCACCAACTGACGATTGATAATTGAGTACAAGTTTTCTCGTATTCCTTTATTTGGGTTTGTTTCGTTAAACAGGTGATGCTTACAACTAAACACTACCCTAAGTACACTACCCTAAGAAAAGAATAGTGCTGATGACGGACGTAGCTGTCTAGAAAATGTGCATTCCGCTCTGCTGTTGTCTAAAAATTAAATTTTCCCAATTTTTCTTTAATAATATCACCTAATTTGTAATTTCATTTATTCTTTCTTAGAAGGAATAGAACGAACTCAAGCTTGACTACAAATTTCATTGTATGCAAAAATGTTATATTTTTTAAAGAAAAGCGTTACTGTTCTAAATTTTTTGCTAATGTCTTGTCAAAAATATATTGTTTAACATCTGCTAGTAGAATGTCAATGTTTTCAATGAATTCGCCTTAACAGAAATATTACACTTTGAAATTTTCAGCTGCCAAATCATAGTTATCGATATCATCGATATAAATCAAATAGTTATTATTCACCCTTATTATGAATGCCGACATCGACGTCAACACAATACTATAGGCGTCGTCACACTTCAATGCTGTCGCCGTCACCCCAACATCATATCGGTATTAATTAAAAGTATTGTGTTGACTTCGTCGTGTTATTGATAATTTAAGGAACATAAATGTCATCTCTAAATATTTTGACATTTGCTTCATTTGGTTATATTAGAGAATTTTATTGCAACTTAAAAGAAAAAATATGTTTCTAATGTTTTATTCAAGTGAGAGTTCTGATGAAGAAAATAATGAAAATCTAAAACTTCGAAGAAAAGTTTTGAGGGATAGATCGGACATTTTTAGTTTGCCAGATGCAAGGTAAGTGAAGAAAAATAATAAATTAACTTTGTGAATTTTGAAGCAGTTTAAGTACAACATTTTGCTTAATTACAGATTTGTGGAGTATTTTCGCTTAAACAAAACGGCCTTTAAACGTGTTTTGGAAATAATTCGGCCTTTCATGAAGATTGGAGTAAGGACAACTTTTATTTCTGCCGAATTAAAGCCAGCGACAACACTACGGTTTTTGGCACAAGGTTCTTATCAACTAAGTGTCGGTAATGACTTTAATCTGGGTTTATCACAGTATCTTTAATTCTGGAGGAAACACTCGATGTACTACAATCTAAGATCTATTCGCTGTATATCAAATTTGAATTGACCGAAGAGGAAAAGGCCAAGTGTAAGTTGCAATTTTTCAAAAAACTGGTTTTCCGGGTGTTGTTGGTTGTTTGGACGGCACACACATTAAGATTTTGGCCCCTAGTAAAGAAGATCAAAACCTTTATTACAACCGAAAAGGATTTTTTAGCCTTAATGCAATGGTTGTAAGTACACTTTGAAAAATATGTTTTTTATTCATTCGTATGTGAGTAAAACTTACATTTCATAATTTAATTCCAGATTTGCGATAACAAAATGAAGATAAGATATTTGGATGCCCGGTACGCAGGTTCATGCCTACGTACGTATGGAACGTAAGTACAGCAAGGCAAGTGTTGCGAGAACGCTATAATGCTGGTGAAAGCAATTGTTGGCTTTTAGGTAATATAACAAAATACTGAAATGTTTGTGAAAAATTAAATTAAAAGTATATTCGTATAGGTGATGCTGGCTATCCCCTTGAGCCTTTTTTAATGACGCCTTACAGGTCCGCTGCAGAGGGAAGTCCTGAAGCAATATATAATAGCAGACACGCAAAAGCGAGAAATATCGTCGAGAGAACTATTGGCGTGCTTAAAACCCGTTTCCGTTGCCTCCTTGGCGCCCGTCAACTTCACTATAAGCCTGCGAAAGCAACTAAAATTGTAAATGTTTGTGCCGCTTTACACAACACTTGCATTGAATATCAGAGCTTCAATGTAGAGGATGACGTACCAATGAATAGTGAGGAAAATATCAATGAAAATATTGATAACACAAGTATCTCGCAAAGTAGTGAAGCTGTTCAAATAAGAGAACAAATAAAAACAAGTTTTTTGTAGTTGCAATTCATTATTTTTATTTATTCATATTCATTGAAATACAGACATGCATATACATAAATTAAATTAATTCGTTTAATTAAATTAACAGCAAAGGCTCAAGTACATAATTGCAAATGTTATTTAGTCAATATTTGCTTTCGAGAGCTTGCAATTCTTTTTTCTTTATTTCTAACTTTATATTTTTTATTTGCATTTCTCTTTCATGCAGTTCTTGATGTCTTTGTTCCTGTCTCTCCATAATTTTAATTTTTTTTTCTTCCACTTCATATAGTTTTCTCTGGTACCGGCTTGTTTCCTTTAAAACTGTCTTTATTTCTTCAAAAGTTTTGGTTTTATCATCACATATTTTTTTCTGATTCTGACTTATTTCTTTTAAACAGTCTTTATCTTCGCTGATTGTCTTAGAAATTGCATTAAAAACCTTCTTTTGCATGGAGTTGTGCTTCTCAAACAATTCCTTTCTTTGATCATTCGATTTTCTTTTCCTTGAAGTAGGCTTTTCTAATATTTCAATGGCTTGAGCGGTAGTTGATGGCACTTCCACAAAATCCTCGCAGTTTATATGTTCTGTGATAGATATATTTTGATTTGAAGTTTCATCATTTAACTGTTGTATACCTTGGGCAACACCTTCAGGATTGAACTGCTTGTCAAATTGAAGCAAGTTAGAAGCAGATTCTTCTAAAGGTGAGAGTGGTAATAATTTGCACAGACCTCCACCTGTTGCATGAAGCTCAGCTTTGTTGCTCGTTAACTTTTTTTTTAATTTACATTTAAAATCTCTCCAAACCTTAACATAAAACACATTTAAAATGTATATGTGTGTACTTCCAAAAACTTTTTATGCATACCTTTTGCCAGCCATCGCTGTCTCTAATTGGTGGTCCAATGCTATTTAGCTTCATCTTTATTTCTTCCCAATCTTCTTTAAAATTATTACCACTTGAGCCCCTATGAAACCCCTTGGCTAATCTTGGCGTACTTTCAAGCTCTTGAATTAACAATTCAAACCGTTTATTGGTAGTAATTTTTATTTTTTTTTCCATTTCAAATATTTTTTTAAACATTTAATTTTTGTCGACAAAACCAAAGCCAATCTAAGACAATGTCGCCGTTTTGTTGCCTCTTATAATGCCAAAATGTTATCGGTTTTCATCGATAGATGACAATCTTGTCAACGGCAATGCCATGACTATACTGTCGACGTGACTTAATGTCGTTGTCGACATTCATAATAAGGGTGATTATTTCTTTTAATTTTTGTGTTAAGCTATTTTTTATATCAAATCGTTTTAAATAAAATAATAAATAATTGTGTCTTTTATTATTAAGTAAATTCATAACCTCTGGATTGCTTCAAACTTTTCTCTTTTAGCGCCAAAAATCAGGTCTCAAGCTGGTATTCAAGCAATATTTTGCTTGACTGAATAAATAACTGCTCCTGAATAACGTAATCAAAGAAACACGACTTCAGTTTGGTAGAGGCCATATGATATGAGACATTTAGTAACATATCAACTCAATGACTGCCATTACTATGGTTTATTTCGAAAATAAATTTAATTTGAATGGCCCAGATGACTACAATTATTATTTTCACGGTACACGAAAAGCTATTTTTTAAATTGCCATCATAGCAAAGAGGGTGGATTTGATTTAAAATTTCAAATTGAAACAATCGGCCATAAATTCTGCTACACATAATGGCAGACTTGTAAAAGAATGTGTTTCAAACCAAAATGTTTCTCTTCCTAATTGGTCTCCATTTAATTAGCTACTGACCCAAACATAATTGAAAACGTCTGGCACTGGAATTTTCGCGAGATTTGCGAAGGGAGAAGAATATTTGACAAGTCCAAACCCTTAAAGTCTTGCGGAGTAAGATTTCTTTAGAGTGCTAATTTGGGCATGTCGAATCTTATATACCATTCACCATAATGTTAAATATTCCTTTATTACCTTACTTCATTATTACAGATATAATATAAAGATATAAACATTTTGTTTGCAAAAATCTTATTAAAAAAATTTTGATACAATTTTGTCGAAAAATTTTTGCTAAAATTTAAATTTTATAGAAAATTTTCGTAGAAATTTTATAGACAATTTTCGTAGAAATTTTATAGAAAATTTTCGTAGAAATTTTATAGAAAATTTTCGTAGAAATTTTATAGAAAATTTTCGTAGAAATTTTATAGAAAATTTTCGTAGAAATTTTATAGAAAATTTTCGTAGAAATTTTATAGAAAATTTTCGTAGAAATTTTATAGAAAATTTTCGTAGAAATTTTATAGAAAATTTTCGTAGAAATTTTATAGAAAATTTTCGTAGAAATTTTATAGAAAATTTTCGTAGAAATTTTATAGAAAATTTTCGTAGAAATTTTATAGAAAATTTTCGTAGAAATTTTATAGAAAATTTTCGTAGAAATTTTATAGAAAATTTTCGTAGAAATTTTATAGAAAATTTTCGTAGAAATTTTATAGAAAATTTTCGTAGAAATTTTATAGAAAATTTTCTTAGAAATTTTATAGAAAATTTTCTATAAAATTTCTACGAAAATTATAATTTTCGTAAAAATTTTATAGAAAATTTTCGTAAAAATTTTATAGAAAATTTTCGTAAAAATTTTATAGAAAATTTTCGTAAAAATTTTATAGAAAATTTTCGTAAAAATTTTATAGAAAATTTTCGTAAAAATTTTATAGAAAATTTTCGTAAAAATTTTATAGAAAATTTTCGTAAAAATTTTATAGAAAATTTTCGTAAAAATTTTATAGAAAATTTTCGTAAAAATTTTATAGAAAATTTTCGTAAAAATTTTATAGAAAATTTTCGTAAAAATTTTATAGAAAATTTTCGTAAAAATTTTATAGAAAATTTTCGTAAAAATTTTATAGAAAATTTTCGTAAAAATTTTATAGAAAATTTTCGTAAAAATTTTATAGAAAATTTTCGTAAAAATTTTATAGAAAATTTTCGTAAAAATTTTATAGAAAATTTTCGTAAAAATTTTATAGAAAATTTTCGTAAAAATTTTATAGAAAATTTTCGTAAAAATTTTATAGAAAATTTTCGTAAAAATTTTATAGAAAATTTTCGTAAAAATTTTATAGAAAATTTTCGTAAAAATTTTATAAAAAACTTTCGTAAAAATTTTATAAAACATTTTTTGTAAAAATTTTATAAAACATTTTTTGTAAAAATTTTATAAAACATTTTTTGTAAAAATTTTATAAAACATTTTTTGTAAAAATTTTATAAAACATTTTTTGTAAAAATTTTATAAAACATTTTTTGTAAATATTTTATCTAAAAATTTTCATTATAATTTTTTGTAAAAATGTTATTGAAAATTTTTTGTAAAATTTTATCGAACATTTTTTGTAATTTTTATTGCGTTTAAATGGTCAGATTAAAGCCTATGTGGGCAAAAACACGCCAACATATGTTTTTTCAAGTTGTTTTTATTTTTTCTTTCGTTGTTTTTGTTCTTTTCCTTTTTGATTGCTCCTGGTTCCCTACTGCCCACAGCCTCGAATGGAATGGTCTGATGTTGCTGAATTGCTTTAGTAAACTTGATTTCAACCCGAAGACAGACGGACATATTAATCAACTTTTCCATGTATAACGACTCAGAATATATATATACTTTATGGGGTAGAAATGAATATTGTAGAAATTACACACGGAAAAACAAACTTATATATACCATTTTCCACCTGTGGTGAAGGGTATAATTAAAATTAATTGGCTTTAATCATTTGAACGAAAAAAAATATTGTACATTTTTAGTCTGAAAAAGGGAATTTAAACAACTGAAACAACCTTGTTTCAAAGGTTCGTTTACTGTCGTTAGTATTTTTGTAATCCTAAAAACTTGATCTTTTTTTGAAAAACAATTTAAAAAGATATGGCCTACTAAAAACAAAAATTTAAGCGGTTCAAATCATATGTCTACACGGTTTTTAATCATATTAAGACCATTTTATTTAACCATATAACATTTATATTTAATCATAATATAATAATTGTTTATCATATTTCTATACTTAAACATAATTATGGATATATTCTACAATATTTTTATTATTCATATTTGTTGGCCACAAGATGTTTCCAATACACTCGTCTGATGCACGATATTTAATTACATCCTAACGCAGATGTAAGTTTTCATGTGTGTGATGGTCGTCCTATACGTCGACTGCCTTGTTTAGCAATGTCATTGGGTTGTTGTCCAATCCAATTGTGTTTGCGAAGATCATTTTGTACAGGTTGTTGAGCAGTTTCTGAACAAAGTCGGCCATTTCGTACTGTTCTAGCACGGAATATATGCAAAATTTACTTAAGAATTTGTTTTTAAAGACTTGTATAGAATGTGTCTCGCGAAGTGATGCGTTCAATGTCTCGAAACCATATAGAAGTAAGGTTTTCACATTCGAGTTGAATATTTTTAGCTTCGTCCTTCTTGATACATATACATATGTGACTTACTTGAGTTGGCCGAAAGTTTTTCGGGCTTCGTATCCACAATTTTTGTCCAATATGCTTCCACAGCGATTCCACTTCTCAAGCGGATGATTCTGGACGGTTAGTATTTGATCATTAATTACATTTACTTACAAATGTTTTTATTATTGTCGATATGTTTCTAGCAATAAAAGTATTATTATGTATTATTATTATTCCTGTATAACTTTTGCTCGAAATATTGAAGTGGTACTATTGTATTATAAGCGAGAAAATTTTTATGAAAAGCACTCAGTTTCTAGACAAAATTTTCTAGACGAATCGAACAGAACAGAACAAAGATAGTTTTATTTGACTCTTATTGTACCTAATTCATAAAAACATCGAGATAACTAAGAGTTCAGTAGTACACCGATTCTCTCTTATACATTTTTAATAAAGTTGAACGGGCGTGTATTGATTTCCGTTCAGAGGTTTTCTCTGACCACTTTTTATTGTTGAGTATAGAGCAACGTTTATTTCAAAAGCCACTCTCTGTAGCGCCAATCTACCCCTTTTAAGGAAATAAAAATTAATTTATTTATCATAAATCATCCTAGATGATTACCAGGATTCGTAATTTTATAAAGTTTTTTTGGCCTTGTGGTCTTTGTCCACTGTCCAAGCCAATGTAATTCAAGTAAATGGCATCAGCAATTTAAACTATATTCCCGTAAAAAATTTTTGTGGTTATGCTCTCTTTCATTACCGTCACAACTACTAGCACGACTTTAAAACGGAAGTCGACAATGCTGCTACTACCAACGCCATACTTAGAAATTTTGCAGTCGACTAAACTTTTGGCTAAGAGCCTTTTGGCTAGTTGCTATTACCGTTAGTTTTTGTTTTTATTGTTGTTATTTCTGATTCTATAATGATTCTTCAAAACAATATTCGTTATTTGTTGAAGTGGTCTCCTACAGAGTTATGCTGACTGCAAAAGAACGTTGTGTTCGTTCATTTATTTAAGGTTTAGTTTTTTTTCTATTCTCAAGTTTTTATAAACCATCTAAATGTTGTTTCTAAATGTTGTTATAAAATTAACAATTGCAACTGAAATGTAACAGTATATTGTGTGTAAGTAAGTATGCATCAGTATAATGCCATTGTCACCGGTTGTTGCATAATTGTATTATTGTTGCTTTTGTGTTTAACCAACAATTAAGATTGTCACTATCGCTCTTGTTGCACAGTCGTTATTGTTGGTGAGTAAGTGGTTTGTTTGCAGTATAAGTATGCAACATTCTTTGTTAAATATTTAACTTAAGTGTTGCCAAATGACTTCATTCCCATTAAGTTCCTTTATTATTTTTTTTTTTTGGTTTTTTTGGTTTTTTTTTAGACTTCTATTGTTTGGTTTCATTCTTTTTTTGATTTAAAATTTCTAGTATTTAATTAAATTTAAATCATTATAAGACAAAACCACTTTGCAATATAAATATTTTAGTTGCTAAACAGTTGTTATTTTTATATTCTATACAAAAAACTGTAAATATTTTGGCTAGAATTTTATGGAAAGTTGATTTTGTTTGGTTTTTAACATTAAACAAACAGTTTTTAATTAATTCTTATTTATTTATTTCCAGCGCAAAAGTTCAAAATTATTCTAAAATTACAGCTTTTTTGTGCATTTTCACAATTTTATATTCAATCATTTATATTACGTATCAAATGTTTTTATTTTAATTGACACAAATGCTGGAGATATGAAACATACAGGTAACAAATATGAAATTTTTGAAAAACGAAAATTAATGCAATCTAATTTTAACAAGATAAAAAGCTTTTCACTTTATGTAGTAAATTTTATTCTACCAAAGAAAAACTCCAAAATTCATTAGATAGAACAGAGATCTTTTAAAATAACGACCAGTTAGTTCCACCATATGTTAAACTCATTGATGTTTAACAGGAAATAGAATTATTGCTGGGTTTATAGAGAAAACCATCTGCTTTATATAGTGCAGTATTTTTTTCTTAATTTAAATAACAAAAAACAATCTTTTATATAGAAACATGTAAAACTTTATTTGCAAAAGAAAATAATCAAGAACTAACAAAAAAATATTCAACGGTAAAAGTTTATTTAGTTAACGCTGCAGTTGATATATTAAATATTTGTTACGGTCATTATAAAGGTGAGAAAAGTATTTCGATGACACAGATGTTCAAAAGAAATAGCGAAAATGCGAAATTTAGCAATTTAATAATATTGAAAACTACAGAAATAAAATGTACGGACCTTTCATTTCTGTAAACAGGAAGTTTTGACATTTACAGGAATCTACAGTAATAGAATTTTACATAAAACCTATTTTGGAACATACTGAATGTTGAAGCGAGTTCAACTATTTCTTATATATCGATATCTTTTTTTCTTAGTGTACTAAAGATACTAATTTTTTTCATTCCTTTTTTCATTTTATGTGTTACTTTCGTATTTCACTTTTTTTTCTAAAATTGTAACCTTCAACAGTTTAAATTTTTAAATTAGTCATTGTAAGGGGTTTGATAATAGCACATCAGCAAGAAGCTGCCAATAAACTTGTTATTTTACATTGAAATATTGGGTGCTTTTATTTTTGAAATACACAAATTTAGTTGGAAAAGGTAAGACACCCAGTCCAACACTATAAATGTAGGAGTCTTAATATTTGGTGTTGATTCAGAGCGCTAATGATGTCGCGGGCGTAGCTAGTTTCTGGACTTCATGGTAAAAAAGTAAACTAATATTTAATGCTTTAAACACATAGACGATAGCGGCTACACCGCTACATGACTACAAATGCCGTTGGGTAAAATTGTCGTCGTTTAGTCAACTGCTGAATTATATTGAAGACGACAGCTGCATCATAAACGCTGATATTGTTGTAGAAATGCATGTTATGCTTTAAACCAGGGTTTAAATTGCTTGCTTAAAAATAGAATCTTTGCTTTACTTACATCTTTTTCAGAAAAAAAGGGATTTTCAGCATTTATATAACATTTTGTTATAGGCGAAGCAAAGCAAATGTAAAAAAGAGAAAAAACGCACTTGCTCTACGCGTCTCTTTCTGCAGTAAAGCAATTTTTTGAAAACGTTTTCTGTTTCTTAAGCAATAAGTTAATGTTTGTTTCTTCTTTTGCTGTTGCTGTAAAACAATATTGGAAATCTTCATTTTGCAGATCTTCTAAATTTAGTTTTTTTTTATTTACACGTGGGTCCATAATTTTAATCTCTCACTGTCAAAGAATTTTCTAAAACTAAAGACTGTAGCAGCGAATAACAGCAAATAACAACAAGAAACAGCAATCGTAGTCAGCCAAATTAATTGCTTTGCTGATTGCTTTGTTGCAGAAAGAGACACATAGTAAGCTTAAGTAAATGAGTTGTTCTTCTTTTTTTTGCTTTTGCTGAACATTTTTTCTAAGCAACAGTTAAGCAATTACATATATTAAAAATGGTCAAGCATTTTTATTCACTGCTTTAGACACTTAGACGACCACGACTATACCGCTACACTACTGCAAATGCCGTTGGCTACAACCGTTGTCGTGTAGACAGCTATGTAATTATATTGATGACGACAGCTACATAATTTCGAAGCAGCTCAAAATCTTTTGATTTTAAAAAATTTTAAATTTTTTATATTGTGACATTCTTCTCTGTTTAATAAAATAAAATTGTCGCAAACAAAAATAAAAATTATTCTAAGTTGACTACAGCCACGACGCACGGTGGTTCAGAATTAATTTTCATTGGCCAAAACCTATATTTTTTGTTGACACAGATTCTTAAAATTTTTATGTCACCAGAAAGAAAACAGATCAAAACTAAGGTAGCCGAAAAATTGGTTCAAAATATTCGCAGTAGTGGGCGTGGCATGCTGCTAAAGGCAAAGAAATTATGTTAATTTAAAAATTAAATAAAAATTGTAATATTTGATCTCATATTAATTGCGATTTCTTCAAAACTGTTATCGATATTGAGCTGCGGTTTTTTTGTTATGTTGGGTGAACTGTTGTTTTTAAGAAATGGTGTATGCGCACCCTGTATAATTTGTAAATAGGGTGTTATGTTTAAAATTGGAAACCTCCATATATTCGCAAAGTTTGAAGTTTAGTAGTATATAACTTCTAAAGGACAAAAAAAGACAAAAAACCGAAACCACCCAAAGAAAGGCAAAAGTGTTCTCTTTAAGCCTATATATACTTTTGCACCCGCCGGATCCGCCCGTAGAACACTTTTTTCTATTTTAATGAAAATACTCAACATTTTTACAAACAATTTTCTATCAAAATTGCTAGTAAATTTACTTTAGAAGTCATTCACTTCCAAAAGTACAAATTGCAGATAGCAAAACGTAAGGGGAAAGAGAGGAATCTAACTAAAAAGTTAATTTTATTCGAAAATTGAGAATTTTAGTACACAAAACAATTTTTGGTAAAATTTCCTTAAAATCCAGTATAAGTTGTATATGACAAATTTTCCCATAGAAAACTTGTATAAACCGAATCAACTTAGGTAGTTAAACTTAGTTTTTTGTGTTTAGGTAATCTACTTTAGGTTTAACATTTTTATATGTAGTATAAATCACAATAATTTGGAAATAAATTTTATTTCGGTACAAGTATTCGATTTAAAAAGGCAAATTTATTGTACGTTTTCCAAATCAGCTTAGGTAGTTGAACTTGGTTTTTGTCTTAAAAAATTCCATACAAAAGAAAAATATCTGAGCTAGCCTAGGTAATAATTGCTCTAATATTTTTTGTGTGTACGTAATCTACTTTAAGTTTGACATTTCTTTATTGAGTATATAAGGACAAAAATTTGGAAATAAATTTTACTGTCAGACAAGAATTCGATTTGAAAAGGTTGATAAATTTTTGGAAGTTATTTTTATAGCACTTCAACAAATACATTATTTTCAGCTTAATTAAAATATGGAAACTTTCAGCTATAATGAATTGACCGAAGAATATTTTAAAAAACAAAGAAGATGTTCTAAACCATATTGAAAGAAAATTGAACATAAATGCTATCAGCAGTGAAACGCAATTGGAAATAAAAAACAAAGTATCTGATTTCGTAAAAATATTGCAAAAACGCTACAAGGAAGTTCACTATAGTAAAAGTAACTTTTACAAGCGCTTTGAAAATTGGTTACAAGGTGAACTTAGTATCCAGGTGATTTCAGAAACCACAAATAATAAGAGTGGTGGAAGACCAGAAAAATCGCTAGATAACTGTAGCCATAGATCTAAGAGACGAAAACTTAAGAATATAAATGAAGAAATCGGATGTGAAAACATTAGAGATAGTTTTCTTTACAAGCTGCGACCACAAAAACAATTAACGAAAGTGGATATCATTGAAAAAGTCATTTCTGCTAGTCCGGTGAGAACAAAACGGATCCTTAAAAGCATTCCGACACCAAACCAGGAAAAACAGTTCACAAATGAGGAAGCGCTTGCATTATTTCTGGATTTAAAGTTAACAAAACAGGAATCTATCAAAATCAAAATCACACCAATTTCGGCACAGGTACAACTGCAAGCTGTACTTGATCATACAGCCGAAAGGCTGCTAAAATCACTTAAAGTAAGTGAGTTGAAAAAATATGAAAACTGCAATTTAACTCTTTTTTGTAAATGGGGATGCGATGGGTCTTCTGGACAAAGACAATGTAAACAATTTTTATGTGAGGATATTTCTGACACAGATATGTTCATGGTGTCATTTGTACCATTGCGATTGATAAAAAACTTAGAGGACTCGGAACCTTCGTCCAGCACAAAATACTGCAGACCAATAAAATTTGAATTTAAAAAGTAAGTGACATTAGAGCTCAAATTTCAACACTAAGGCCATTAGAGTAGAGTAATTAAATTGAATTACCAATTAATACTACTATGATAGACGGAAAAACTGCCCAGGTTTTGACTGATACAAAAGCTTCATCCAGCTGTATTATATGTAAAGCAACATCAAGTCAGTTAAACCAAGAACCGACAAAGTCGGAGGATAGTATTGATGCATTTGAATTTGGATTATCACCGCTACATACGAGGATAAGATTTATGGAACACATACTGAAAATAAGCTATGATTTGGACTTCGGAGCTTCAGGATCAGTAAGAAATAATGACACCAACAAAGAGATAAGAAAATTGAAAAAGAAACAAGTTCAAGATGCATTTCTCAAGCACGGGTTGATTATAGATCAGCCAAAACAAGGATCAGGTAACACAAACGATGGCAACACCGCAAGAAGATTTTTTTGGATCCCGAAACTACATCTGATATAACAGATGTTGATATAGATGTTATTTCAAGATTTAAAACAATTACTGAAGTACTTGCGTGCAATGAACTAATTAATGCTAAAAAATTTGGTGATTACGCCAAGGAAACCGCTGCTATACATACATCCAAATACAAATATAGAAATATGTCAGCAACAGTGCATAAAATTCTTTATCATGGAGAAGAGGTCATTAAGCACTATTTATAACCAATTGGAGATTTGTCAGAGGAAGCCCAGGAAAAAAGAAACAAGGATTACAGGTTTTATAGAGAACATAATACCAGAAAAATATCACGAATTTCTACAAATGAAGATTTATTTCATATATTATTGGCAACTTCAGATCCCTTTATCTCTAGCATTCGAAGTCAATGGAAATTGAATCATTCGGAACTAAATGCCGAAGCTAAGGCACTGATACAGGACACAGGTAATACAGAACAGAATATAGAATATTTACAGGAAATATTCCAGCCATATGAATAATAATTATAATTTGAATTTAGTATTTAATATAGAATATTTACAGGAAATATTCCAGCCATATGAATAATAATTATAATTTGAATTTAGTATTTGAATAAAATAAAGTATACAAACATTAATATTAAATGTTATTTTATTTACCTAGAATCTATTTATAACTATAAATAAATATGTATATAATTAAAGAAAAATTAAATTACACTGTTTTGTTTTAAAATTGACCAAAAACTAGGAAATAAGTAAGTATTGTTAGGCATAAAGTTGAAATTTGGACAATCCTAATGAAAATATGGAAAATACCTCAGTGAAAATAGGGGCCACCCTAAGGATAGCAAAATATTGTATTGTCATCCATGATTGACCCGTGGACCAAATTTGAGCCAAATTGTTTAAGGAAAAGTGGGTCAAAAATGAGTTGGCACATTTGAAACGGAATTTCAAACAAGAATTAGGAAAAGCAAATCGAAAGTTCAACTTTAGGCTTGAATTTCTCAGCAAACGCTGCACCGATTTTAATAATGCCTAAACTCGGTAAAAGCTTAAGATGTTGTCTATTGACTAAAAAAAGAACTACTAAAAAATCTTTATTAGTTAAAAAGTTACAGAGTTTTGGCCAATGAAAAACGTTTCTGAACCACTGTGCGACGGTGGTCGTGCCCAAATAACGTCTTCCTATAAACGTGTGTATTTTAGTTTCGGCAGTTTGTAGTTGGTAGCCTGATGTTGCCTATGTGTTTAATGTAGCATTCTTGATAGTAAATAAATAAATAATTTTTAATTTTGTGATATTCTTATCTGTTGAATAAAAAAAAAAAGTTGTCTTATGCAAAAGCCACAATGGTGGTCGTGTAGTCATGTGGTTATGATACCGTCAAAATAATCATCAAAAATCATAAACGTGTGTATTTTAGTTTTTACAGGTTTTAGTCAGTTGTCTGCATCGTCTATGTGTCCAATACATAAAACTGAATAAAGCTCAGAAAATTGAGTAATTCAGTGCTGTCTTTCTATAAAAACAAATAAAAATAAATTTAATTTTTTTTAGAAAAGTACTTTATAAATTAACCCCAGTAAAAAAATGGAATACTCTTACTGCAAGGAAATATTTATTTTCCAAAGGAACAAAGAGGAAACGTGGAAGGACGCAATTAATGATAATATATATTTTTTTAATTTTCTTAAAACGGGAAGTATAATCATCATAAATCATTTGTAATTACTTCAATTATCTGTATTTTTTCATTCGACTGTAATTTTAAATCCTTTTTTAACTCTATGTTTTCATATTGTTTTTATTGTTTGATTTTAAGCTTTTTTTACCATTTACCTGTTGCAAATTAATACTTGATTTACGAAACAGTAGGCTGATGTTCAGTTTAATTTTTTCATAAATCTCAAGTTGCTTTTAAAAATCTTATTTGTTCTAGTAACGAAATTTATAATATTTTTTACATCGCTTATCCAAAAAATTGCACAGTGTTATCATTTGTAATAAAGAATAATGCTTAAAAAATCTTTAAACTTTAACAGGTTATAAATTGAAATTCGAACTAGATTGGAAAACTCCTTTAGGCAAAGTGTTTGTCTAGAATCTGCTTTTATATTGAAATAAAAACAAATCTCAAACTTCGTTGTAAAAAAAACTAGGACACTGGAGATGCAATCAGAAATTTAAAGCAAATAACACAAATCTGTGTCAATTTTTAAATCTCTGATAAAGTTTTGTTTTTTACGTTTTGAAAATGTCCTCCATTTTACACACACACTCGCATAAATACACAATCATACGCACGCATACAAACTGAATCATTGAACAAAAATGCAAGTGCAATTTAACTAACAATGGGACAAATTTTTAAACATTAAATTTTACATTGTTACTGGCACTAAAAGCACTAAAAATATGTGAATGTTTTGCAGCGTTTCTTGTTTTTCGTTTTCGTTATTGTGCTTGTGCGATAGTTTTACATGTATGTGTGTGTGTGTGTTTCAGTGTAGATATGAAGAGTTGTCACTGATATTGTGTAATAAACTGGGGAAAACTGCAGAATAAAAATACAATACTTACACTCTGTGCTGTCTGCTAATGTATGAAGTCCAGAGGATGGTATCACTTGATAGCTGCCCCCTTCGACTCCGATGGAACTGTTCATGTGATAACCATAACCATTTTGTGCTCCATACAATGAATTTGCAGAAGATTTTTGAGTTGAACATTGTGTTTGCTGCTGTTGCTGTTGTTGATGATGCAATTGGTCGTCGGTATCCTGGACGGTGGCAAGTGTCATCTCCATGGCATGAGCGTCAAGTGTTTTACTATCTAAACTGCCAGTGGGATAATAGGGTGGTGGTGGTGGTTGTTGGCCACCGGTTTGGGCAACAATCGATGGTCTACCGGAATCTAGGTCGTATTCTTTGACACTAGATGTGCCAGATTTCTTTGCAGATTTTGTTGAACGCCTACAGCGACAAAACATTATAGAGAAGGCAGCAGAGAGCAAAAATAAAACGGTTGCTATGACAATCGCCACTATAGTTGATGTCGTTAGATTTGACGTTTCTGGTAGGTATGATTTTCCAACTACAAACAAAAGGAACAGTTTACTATAAATTAATTGAAAAATTAAAAAAAAAACAATAACAAACTTAGCATAACATAACAATTACTTGTTTAGTGTTGTACGAGTAAGAGTGGAGCTAAACTGTTTAAATGGAGGTGCATGTTTGACGCACATTTCACTGCATTTCATTTCGAAACACTTGACTGAAAGTTTTCAAGTTGATTTGAAGAACGTAGCTGTCATTTATTCAAATCAATTTATTTTTAAGCTCGCCACTACAAAGTAAAAACCTAATATTGATCAAATGTAAGTTAAATTACAACTTTATATATACAAATTAATATTTTATCTGTGGGAGTGTACCAATCATAGAGAAAAGCTTTCGCCAAATTTAAAGAATCTCTCTATCAACTAAGATTTAATAAACTTTTGGCAACAGTAGTGTTTTTACTTTTTTAGTCACTATATGCGCCATCAGACCTTACTTTAACAATGGATGTGCATTAAAGTCTCAATAGTTTTATGTACTCTAATATAAGAATCGACAGGGCAATGAATATTTAGTGGAACTTTAAATCTCATCATCCTAAATGGTCTTCTTCATCATCAGTTTAAAGCATTTGAATTTGAAAAAAGAGACATTCTAGGAAAAAAACAAAAGATAGCATCTATTATGGTCAAGGCTACAAAACACACTTTTTTGATTACAAGACATGTTTCTTTATGTTACTGGTAATGTGTAAAATTACTTACTTTCGGCATTTGTGTATTCCCCGCAATGGTCGTGATTAGAACGCAAACACAATTTGACACGTACTGATGGAGCCTGCTTATTTTCTGCTAATGCCAATGTTATATCCTCAGCATGACTCATCGACCGACCGCCTGTGATACTGTAGTGCGTTCTTTGTGCAATATGATTAATTGTTGTTTCTTTGTACGCGGCTTCGTTGCCGGACGGCAATGTTAAAGTATCAACAATTTCCCATGTGGCTGTTGGCGATGCACGGTTGACTAGCGTTTCGACAATTGCAATTAGTGAAAGACAAGTTCCATGAACATTAATGCCAACAACATGAGAATTTGGATCGTACGTTACATGTAAAGGAGTTGGTATTTTGTCCACTTTTGTTATGGCCACAACTTCATTGGAGTAGCCGGAGCTGCCTTTGGCATTAAGAGCATAGATTTTAAGCATATATGATTGATATTGATCCAGAGGCGCAACTTTGCACGGATTATCACGGAAGCAATCAAACTCTATCCATTCTGGGGAATTTATGCCACTGCTAGAAGCATAAGCGTGGACGGCACCACAATCTGACAACGTCGGTTCGCGGGTTGTGGGTATTCTTCGGTATGTCACTAAGAACTTGGTACTTAATATGCCGCCATTAAAGCCGGGTATCCAACTGAGAATGACGAAATTGTGTGCAGTTTCTAATACCTTTAAGTTGGTGGGTCTCTCTGGCGGTCCTTTAGGCTGCAAACGTATCTGGGTGCGTATGGTATCAAGTGGATTTACTGCACGGCAGGCATAGTCACCATAATCGGAGTGTGAAAGATGATTTATTCGCAATATAGAAGTGTAAATATCATTGTTATCAACTCTTGTGCTGATCTCGTAGTGCCCGTCAGAAGACATGGTAAGGGGTGAAGGATTATTGCCAAACTGCCATTGGAATTCTGGTTTGGGATAAGCCTGTACCTTGCAAATGACTTCTGCCGATTCGCGCACATCATACGCCACTTTATTATATTGATGCAAAACTATGGGCTCATGTTCTATACGTAAATGCATACTGGAGTTGGCCGAATTTACTTCATTTTCATAAAGACAGCTGTACAAGCCACGATCTGATGGAACCAATTGATTGCCATTTGGTCGTCCCTTACCTCTAAATTTCAGTATACTTTGCACCGTTACCACACCATTGGCTGTTTCGGTAGGAGTACTGCGTATGTCATACATTTTGCGACCTGGCAATATTTCAGTGCCATCCTTTATCCATTTTATTATGGGTGCCGGTTTTGCTTTAGCACTGCATGTTACTGCATAGTCTACATCACCCACGCGTCGAGTCATGTGCTGTTGTAATTTCGCCAAAAACTGAGGAGGTTGATGCACTTCTAGAGTTATGGTGGCCATTTTACCAATACCCAATTCATTGACTGCGTGACAGTGATATTTTCCTTCACTTCCCAAATGAGCCTTGGGAATTGAAAACTGTGGACCTTGAGCTAAGATTTTTTGTGTATTGCTAAATTCTCCGTCCATGTCGCGGAACCAACGATACTGCGGCACTGGCCAACCAGGAGGACTGGCCGAGCAACTAAGAGTTACACCATTTCCAACATGTACTACTGGCTTATTTGGAGTGATGTAGGCCTGGCCTGGCCTATGACGTACTAGTAGTGCTACTGTAGAATTTCCCACACCTTCAACTCTCTTAATGCCAGATGGTTGCATTAGATTGACAGCTCGGCAAATATAGTTGCCTGCATGTTCTGCTCTCACAGATACCAAAGTCAACAGTTCCCCCATAAAACGAAAATCTGAGGCTCCTTCTTTGAGCCACTCTACAGTTATGGCTGCAGGATTAGCTGTCACGTTACAACGAACTATCACTGTTTCACCTTCCTCTGCTTCGTGTGTCTTTGTTTCAATTATCACTATTGGCGGATAGAGAACATCGAGAATGAGATCCTTTTCTCCAGTTTTGCCCAAACCATTATCTGCGGTACATGTGTATTTACCAGCATGATGACGATTAACACGATATATTGTGTAGGTGGGTGTTGTGCTGATATACTGACCATTACGGGTCCATCGGACATTCGAAACCATGGGCTTCGCATCAACACGACAATCTAATTTAGCGATATGATCTCTTTCGACACGTAAGGGATTTTGAGGGCCAACTTCAACCCTTGGATAGTCTAAAAAGAAAACAGAAATAAAATTTTGGATAAATTACAAATTGGATAAAAAATTAAATTATCTTCAAGTTTAAAGCAAAACAGTATTAGTATTTATTTTAATTAGTGCTCGAGACATTCACTAATGAAAGTTTGAAATTTCACAATTTTTTCCGTTTACTTAGTGCGTACATAAAAAGGAAATTCCTTCATTCTAAGGGATTATTCATGTGTAGGTGAAACTTCATCACCTGTGGTCAAAAGCTAAAAAGTTTAACTAATTAACAAAACATATACCAGTATGTATGTACGTATGTGTGTGTATGAGCATTACAAAAAGTTTCCCTTTCCATTTCAACATCAACAAAAAATAAGACGAGTAAGCACCATATGAATCCTCATAGATTCTCACGTATTCAATACACACATACTAACAAACATAAACTTTTAATAAACACAAATCGCCCCAGGACCAAAAACACAAAGGTAAAAGTATGAAAAGCTATGTGCATGTATTTATAGCAATTTATATAGTTACTAGGACACATGAATATTTAAAAATATCACATACTTATAATAAAGTCACTTAAACGTTTAAATAAAGAGTGACCACGAAAAGGTTTTTACTTTTGAATTATATGGATTGAGAATATGCAAAATATTACTTAAAAAGAAAAATGATTTATTTCCTTGGAAAAGAGAAGGTAATTTAATCGGACACAAAAATTGAACATTGATTACCACGTATATTTCCAAATTTTCAGAAGAAGGAATGTATTGTTTCCTCGTGTCGAAATTGTTCGTGTTTTTCCCTATATTTTGTAAAAAAAATGATTCGTTGTTTACATCGTCTCCATGTGACCTCTTTTTGCACTTTTTTATTTAAAACGCAGTTTATGTTTGAACATTTTTAAAATATTTTTTTCTATCACTTTTAATAATAAGTAAAATAAATAAAAATTTTTTTGCTATAGAAATAATGAATTCTAAAATTAGCGCTTCGGATATATTGAAATAATGCATGAAATAGCGCATGCGCTAAGAGCAATGGATACTGGAAGCAGAATATTTAACATTCTTTGTATTACCTACTCGTTTCTTATTGATAACCTTTTCCCACTGGGTAGCGCACCCTCTATAAAAGAAAATGATTTGACGGAAAACTGGTTAAATTTGATCAATAGTCAAGTTTTATTTTCGGCTTCAGAAAGAAAAAAATACACACGGTCCTGCTTTCGAATTAGATGTTCATGGCGATTTTGGACACATCGCACAGTGGTTTATTTTGGAAATAATTCAGTAGCTCCCGTGATAAGGCAAAGTTGTTTTTAAGTGGATCTGCGTTGGTCGATCTCCTAAGAATAAGGGGAGCTTGTGGGTCAGCCCCCAATGTTGGTTACCACGGGTTTACTATTAGCATTGCGAAAATTTTCACGATGGGTTATACTTTATCGAAAGATGCAAGCTTTATTATGTGACAACTGACTTAATGACAGGCTTTATAACGTCTTTTCTTTGTACTTGCGGAGAAATCAGAATTGAGCAATAGGTCTCCGAATTTTCTATTCTTACATAGAACAATCTTTCTAACCTTCACTATTCAATAAGATTTTGGATGTTCAGTGAAATAGATTGACATTATTTTTTTGCGTTGGAAAATACGGTTGAAAAGCAAAGCAAATCATTTAAAAGAATATTTGGTAGAGCATATTTCTATAAAACTATTTTAATATTTTTGAAATTAAATAAGATATTTCAGTAACAACAATGATATAATTAAAATGTTGGACAAAAAGACAAGCGAGGCTTGAAATTGTCCGAATCATAAAAGCTCACTTTTGAACATACTTTATGTAAAGATAAATATGGTTTAAAAGTTCAGTATATATATATATATATATATTTATATATGTATGTATGGATGTACAGATGTATGTGTGTATCTATTTGGTAGTAAACAGAAGTAATTTTTCCTTTATACGGGTATCTCGAAATATATTGTGGTTGTTGTTGTGTTTATGAACAGGAAATCAGATGGTGCTCATATTTAATTATATTAATGAAGTTGGTCATAAAATCACAGGACAACGCCTTAAGTTAATGTAACTGCAATTATATGTATTTATGTATGTATATGTAATTCAAAGTGTTAACATGAGTGTATGACCGGGTACAAAACACAATACATGAGGTTAAAGGTAAAAAGTAAACGTAAAAAATAATTATATTTCAAACAAGTCTGTCAACATAATCATAATTCAATTTGTGGAAAAAAATCAAAACAAAAATTGTATTTTGGATTAGAGTTTTTGAAGTGAATGAAACATACATAAGAAAACAAATAGTCAACTACTATTCCATTTAATTAGTATGTGGAAAAAAAACAGTTACACACGTATTCATACCAGCACTTGTGGGTTGCAGCAATCACAACAGATACCACAGTTAGAAGTGAACGATAACAACAACCATCAGTTAAGTGTCTGCTAGCTGTGTATGACCAGCAATTCGACCACGGTAGTTAATTAGTTAAACAGATTCAAATAAACAAACAAAAATTTTCAACATTTTGCCACCAGGTAAATTCCACCTACTTTTGTTTGACCTGTATGACATATTAAGACTTACATGAATACCTCCATCCGCAAATGCTGGTTGTGACTGTGTTTAAAAAAAGCTTTGTAGGTTGGATATTCCGAGATGTAGTGGTAACGAAGCAAATACTCTGGATGTGTTCGGATAATTTTTCATATGGAGGTGTGTGTTTAGTTTTTAACAAATATTCCCATGCAAGCATTTCAAAATATTTGTTTGTTGTTATTGTTTGTTTGTATCAAAAGAACATTAATAGTAGTTTTTATATTTACATACATATGTTTACGTTGGGTTGCAGGACTAAAAATATTGTTTGTTTTTCATTTTGCATAGAATGGCAATTAATTAGAATATTTTTTAAAATGCTGGCAAATGGCGTGTAGTAATTTCAATTGGAAAATATAAGGTCGATTTGGGAGTTCTGCGGATAGATATTGTTACAAGTATTTTTTTGTTTCTACTGACCGGTTAAAACAATCTTTTCTCTTATGTTTGCCACTTATGTTTAGAAAATATACAATTTCAGCAGAAAGTTGTAAATGAAATGCTATGAATTTTATATTTTTCGCGCAATGTTTGGTAAACTTATTTGCCGATATGGTAAACACAACACAAACAAGGAAAAATATTAAGATATTTATTTATTGAGAAAATGTGAGGGAATTTTTCACAAATTTTGTAAAAGTAAAAAAAAATATTCGGACATGCCGAATCTTATATGCCCTTCACCACGGTGATGACAATTAAAGTGTTAAAACGAACTCAGTATTAACCCCAAACTACCACCACCCTCCCTCTGCGCTCCGTAGGACAGCAATTCATATGTCCATTATATGGTCAGACTAAAAGAAAAAAGAACCTTAAAAAAATGTTTTACAAATTTCCCCGCCCCCAAGGACCCCAATGACCGCTCCTGGTTCCAAGTTGCCATACAGGGTATATAAAGGCATTAAATACAAATTAAGGCAGAAAAACCCTATCAATCTAAAAACAAACACAAAATCGTCCCTCCCAGGGGGTTATTGCCACCCGAGATCTGTATGCAATCTATTGGTCGCTTTCTAATATTCAGTAACATAGAAAAGCAAAGGAAAATCATTACAACTGAAAAAAATAAAAACAACCTGAAAAATATAGTTTTCCGCAGCCTCGAATGGAATGGTCTGATGTTGCTGGATTGCACTAGCAAAATTTTCGAAACTATTCCTGGCAAATGGGGAGTGACACGCAACCTATAGCCAATCGTTTTCAATTGACAACCATACCTACTGACGCATACGATTTGGTGGGCGGTATAACCCCAACATCAGGTTGGCTAAATGCTAAGCCAAACGCATGTCTGGATGCGTAGTCAGCAGTCCTGGCACCAGAATCGAAAGCAGTGGACTAATCATCCGCCCAACATGATTTACGAAATCGATACGAACGTATAAATTGACGAAAACCTTTAGCATGAAATATGCATCACGAATTGGAACTTGGAACTTCCGTACACTTAGCGAAACATCTAGACTAGCCCAAATATGTAAATTCTTCTGTACTTATAAGTTCCTCCTAATGGCATTGCAGAAGTTAAATGGCCTGAATCCGGAGAATTTTTTGCCCCAAATGATCTGAAAAAAACCAACAGACCAATGAAGAGAAAATGGTGTGGGCATACTTTTATCAAAAGAGGCAACTAAAGCGCTCATGGAAAGCGCACATTGACCGCATAATATCTGCAATTCTCCGGAAGAAGGCAAGGAACATTACGATCGTACAAAGCCGTGCACCAACTGATGTCGCCGAATATAGTATAAAGGAAGATTTCTGCAGAAGTGTCCCCTCAGTATTGCAAGGTATTAATGGGGGCGATATTGTCATCCTTCTTGGCGACTTTAACGTGCAAGTTGGCAGCGATAACTCAAGCATGACATCAATAAGGGGTATGCATGGAATCGGCTCAATAACAGAAAATGGTGAACTATTTACAGGCTTATGTCTAATTCAAGGCTTTGTCATAGGTGGCACCCTATTCCCTGACAGATGCATACACAAGATACCGTGGGTAACCCCTGATAACAATACGGAAAACCAAATAGACCATATTGCATATTAGGAGGTTTGGATATAACCAGTGACCACCATCTTCTGATTACCGACATCCGTTTGCATTACGAATAGCACTGCAAAAAAATTGAACATTGATTAATTGGCAAACCCTATTATCCTAAACCGATTCGTAAATGTCAAGCAGATGATGAAACCAATGATGGCCAATTAAAGGGAACAATTTTTCCAAAGCTGCACAAGAGCACATTGGCTACAAAACAACCTCGAGTAAATCATAGACTCAGGCATCATCTGGAATCTCATAGCCAAAAACATCTGGAATGCAGGAAAAACAACAACTTCAAAAACAATAGCCCAGCAAATCTACACCAGGTTAGAGAAACTCGTAAATAAAAGTGCGAGAAACGACAAAGGCCAGTGGATCAGGCAGATTGCACATCTAAGCACAGGCTGCAGCTGACACCCATAGAAGTCGTGATTTCTTTCAATTAGTGAGACAACTCACAAACAATAAATTTTCAACCAGCAAGCCTGTGATGGACAGCGACGGTGCGATCGCAACTTCAAGGGAGAAACAAACCTTGCTATGGGAAAAATATTACAAGAAGCCTCTCTCAGATACCGACCGAACCAGGCGCAATAAATGTTCCTGTCAACATCATCAGGAAAGTACGCATTTCGATACAACTTGCCCCAGTGTAGCTGAGGTAAAGTCTGCCATAGCAGCACTAAAATCCTACAAGGCTCCAGGACCCGATAATATACATCCTAATTTTCTAAAGGCAGATCAAATATTGAGCGCCTAACTACTACATTCCCTTGTATCAGAGTTTTGGTCTGACGAATAAATAAATAATAAAAATAATCCGTCTAATTAAGCTCTTTACAATGGGGCCACATGCCGCATAAGATACGGCCGAAAAGGCGTTCAACTAGGTTGCGTTGCTTTTTAACATCGTCCTAGATGTTTTAATGTTACGAGTGTTCCAACACAACAAAGGAATTACCCTTGGAATAAACGACAAACTCAGTGACCTCGGCTATGCAAACGACATTTGTCTTCTTGGCCACAAACATTCAGCCAGTGTTAAATGACGTTGTGAAATTTGATGCACAAGTCGGATTGCTCATAAACATTCCAAAAACAAAAACTATGCACATTAACTCCAACATCTACCATAAGCGGAAAACCAATTAACACAGTAGACTCTTTCTATTATCTCGGTAGCATTATAACAACTACTGGTGATTCAACTGAAGACATATGTACGTTCTAGTATAAACAACGGCCCTGCAGCCGATAAGTTTGTAGGTCAACGCAAATTTCAATTGCCACAAAAATAAGAATATTTAATGCGGACATAAAGTCATAAGCCTTCATAAATCGCTGCCTGAGAAGAATCTTACTAGTATATTGGCCCAATAAAATCACCAATAAAAACCTATGGGCAACAACAAAGCAACAGCCTGTAAGCTATGGAATTGGATTAGCCACACACTCCGCAAGCCACCAGACGACATGCATGCAATTCTCTCGCATGGAATCCACAGGGAAGCCTCGAAAGACGAAGACCTGAAAAAAAGTTGAGACACCTTGTTGAAGCAGAGTCACATGGAATGAAATAAGCAATCGCCCAAAAGCAAAAATGAAATATAGCCCAAGAAATCTTCATACAAAATTGGGTAATATTTCAAAAGAAAGGTAACCCAAACATTTTGGGTGTTTTTTTATCGTTTTTGGAAAATAATTCATTTTTTATCTTTTTGGGCGCCAATACAAATGGATCTGCCTATAAAACTTTTTACTCCTAATGAGGTAAAATCTGAAATTTAAAAGTTGAATAGAAAGAAAGCAGCTGGCTACGATTTGATTACAGCAAACGTTATAAATATTTGGAATCGGAAATGTAAAATATTTTTAACTTTAATTTTCCATTCAATACTGAAATTAAACCATTTCCGATCATAAAGGAAATGTGTATTATGATTCCTAAACCAAAATAAAAACCTGAAAAGATGATGTTATCTTATAGACCTATTGGCTTAGAAGTAATATTCTCAACAATATTTGAAAAAATATTTCTACAGAGATTGCTACCAGTTCTTGGAGTCAAAATATTATTCCAGAACACCGGAACACCAGGACAATGTCATCGAATTATGAATTAAATTACTGATGCTTTTGAAAACAAACGTTATTGTTCAGCGATTTTTCTTGACATACAACAAGCATTGTACAGTAGGGTGGAACGAAAAATTATTTTTTTCAATTTTAATATTAAATAGTAATAAAAAGTTGCCATTTAAGGCAATTGTAAAGTTTAAAGATGATTGGAGTAAGGTAAGAGGTGCCGCAAATCCAAATGCCGCAGATCCAAATTTATTGAAATTTAGCAAATTCAATTTTTTTTTGGATCTGCAAAAACTTTATTATACTGTGAGCGTCAAAAGAAACTGTACATCTTTGGCGTACAAACTGTCATTTATTAATTTCTTTATAATTTAAATGAATATTTTATATTTTTTATATAGTATATATCCTTCTTTCATTTTTTATTAAAACAGAAAATCAAAACTCTAACAACAACAAAAAATATAGAACAAAAACAAAAAAACCTCCTGATTTCAAGCGTCAAAAGAAACTGTATAACTCTTATGGATAACGAGTTATAAGCGATTTTACAATAAAAATAACCGTTATTTTTGTGAGTTGTTATACTACGACATTTATAGTTATACTAACTAGTTATAAAAGTTATTAATAGATTTGACGTTGTCACAAGAAATTCAAAAAATAATTATTTTCGTACTTTTTTAAAAATGGGCAAACAAGCCTCAATAGATGTTCTCAAAATTGTGCTAAAATTTTATGAAAAACAAAAATATTTGCCAAAGATCGGTTTAATAATTAAAAGAAGTCACAACACTGTAAAGAATATAATTGATAAATACAAAAAATTTTCAAATTTATAAAATCGCCCAAAATCTGGATGATCAGCCAAACTAAACGCTACTCAAATACGGTCCATTGTGAGAGAATTGAGGAAAACCTCAACAGAAAGAGCTGTAAAAATATCTAGATGCATAACACAACGCACTGGTATTTTAGTTAGTGCCAGGACAATACGCAGAGCACTACATGCAAATGGACTGTATGGACGAGTTCTAAGAAGAAAACCGTATATTTCGGTAATCAATCAACGTCAACGTCAAGAGTTTACGAAAAGGTTCGACGGTCAGTATATAGGTCAATATATTTGATGATGTATATGGATGAATGGTTTTTTCAGTGACTAAAGTAAATTTGAAAAATTTGGTAAGAAAAAGCCGGGTTCAATTAGGAAGACAAAAAATTCTGAATTTGAAAATGTAACGTCTCCAGTGAAACACGGTGGTGGTTCGGTGATGGTGTGGAGATGTATGGCAGCCAATGGTGTAGGAAATTTGGTATTCATAGAAAACACTATGAATAAAACATATTTTTTTTTTGCATAATTTATTTATTGTATCTTCAATATTTTTGAACTAACAATAATTACTCGTATCTTAAGTCTAAAATAAAAATATACGTTTTATGTCCACCCAGTGCTAGACAAAAATAATGTTTGTTGCACGGATTTTGCAATCATTTGCGGGTCAACCCTCTAATGTACGGCGAAGAAAAGCAGTATCTCTTCTTTTTAGTCGAATGTAACCAGGTTCATTCAGCATGCTATGCGCCAAAGGGTTTGGATGAGATTCAAGCCTCTTTGGATATGTGACTGCGTGTTTCGATATTTCTGCTTTAACTGATGGCATGTTTAGGTCTTTGTGGATGTTCGAATTTTTTATATACCAGGGAGCAGATGTAATCATACGTAGTATCTTATCTTGGCGCCTTCAAATTTTTTCTACATTGCTAGCTGAGGCAGTGCCCCATAACTGAATCCCATAACACCAAATTGGTTTGAGGATTGACTTGTGCAGTAGAAGTTTACAATCTAAGCTCAGGGTGGAGTTTCTGCCAATAAGCCAATTTAGTTGTACTGCTTTTAGTTTCATTTGTGTTAACTTGAAATCTATGTGGCTTTTCCAAGTAAGGCGACGGTCAAGATGTATACCCAGGTATTTAACGTCTGAAAGCTGTGGTATAATTTGGTTATTCATGAGAATAGGAGGGCATAAGGCCCTACCCAGTGTGAAAGCCATGTGAGTACATTTTTATTCATTCACTTTTATTCTCCATTTTTCTAACAATTTTTCCAAATTGAGTATGTGGTGTTGTAAAAGTTGTGATGCTAATTGGGCACTTTCATGAATACTCAAAAAAGCTGTGTCATCTGCAAATGTTGATATGTGGACTAGGGTGCTAATTGGCATATGTGATGTGTACAGTAAATATAAAATTGGTCCCAAAATACTACCTTGGGGAACTCCGGCTTCAATGAGCTGTGGCGAGCTTAAAAAATCACCTTCTTTTAATAAAAACTTGCGATTCGTTAAATAATCTTATAAATAAGCTTATAAAAGTTTTCGGGCAAGTTCTGCTTTAACTTAAATATTAGGCCTTCGTGCCAAACCTTATCGAATGCTTGAGAAACGTCGATAAAAAGCGCAGAAAGTATTTTTTTTTTTCTTCAAAGGTCTTTCTAATTATATTTACTAATCTGTGTGTTTGTTGGATCGTACTATGTTGTTTTCTAAAGACGAATTGATGGTTCGGAATACATCCTTTCGCGCTAAGAATTGGATTCAGCTTAGTTATTAAAATTCTCTCAAACAACTTTGACATGTTTGATAAAAGGCTTATAGGTCTGTATGATTCTACTTTTGTGTGGTCTTTTCCTGGTTTAGGAATAGTAGTAATCAAAGAGACCTTCCACTCTGTGGGAAAGTATTCAAGACGTAAAATGGCATTAAAATCAAAAAGAATAATTCTGCGACATATACGGGGCAACTCAAGTAACATCTTGTTACTTATTTTATCAACGCCAGGTGCTTTTTTGATGTTTAAATCCGCTATTTCCCTTTCCATATCGCTAAAATCAAATCGTAGGGGTACTTCGGCACTAGTCTCTACTGGTGGCTACTCAACTATATCAGTACACATATTTGGAGTGAAAACCTTTTTCAAATGTTCAACAAATAAATTTCCTTTTTCGGTATCATTTCTTGCCCAGTCTCCACAAGAAGTTCGCAAGGGAGGCTTTCGTACGACTGGTCTTTTAAGGTTTCTACATGCACGCCATAAAGAATAATCTGATTGTGGAGTTGCGTCGAGGTCTTCCAAGTAATTCTTTAGAGATGCTACTCTTCGAGACTAGTAGTTGTCTTAGCCGTTTCGTGCAATCTTTAAGTTTAGATTTGAGTTCAGGAGATCTGTGTGATTGCCACTCTCTTCGAATTTTTCTTTTTTCAGCCAAGAGCCGCTCGACATCTACAGAATAAATTTGATTGTATCTAGCTGGTTGTCGGGTTACTGCTGCATGTTCGGCAGCTGATTTAAGGAGTTGATCAAAATTAATAAGAATTTGATCCACGTCTTCTGGTGTTCTTAACGGTATATTTTCCGAACAGTGAGTACTGAGATACTTTCTATATTTACACCAATTAATGCTTGTGCTAGTTTTTGGTGACACAATATTTTGCTGGTTCCATAGATAGACAATAGTGGGTGAATGATCTGAGGATAATTCAAATGACGCTTCAACTTTAAGCATTTCTCTCGGAATTCCCTTAATCACGCCAAAATCAACAACATCCGGTATTTTTGCCGATCAGTAGGCCAATAGGTGGGTTGTCCACTCGATATCACATTCAGACGCATTTTTAAAATTGTATCAAACAAAACACGACCTTTTGGCGTTATATGGCGTGATCCCCAAAATGTATGTTTAGCGTTGTAGTCGCCTGATGCTATGAAAATGGGACCTAGTGATTTGAAGAAGTCGTTATACTGACTATCTGATACTTGAAATCTAGGAGGTGAATAAATCGAAGAAATAACAAGGTTTTGCTGAAATTCTTCAAGGCAGATAATTTTTGCTTGAAGGTAATCCTCACAAAAATCACACAATAAATAATGATTGATTCTGGCCTTTATAAGTATTGCCGATCCACCACATTCTCGTCCGCGAGGGTCCTTGGTATCATATAATATATAGCCATTAATTTAAAAAAAACCAATTTGTTTTTAAGTGAGTCTCTGAAATCAGCATGACATCAATTTGTTGATTATTTAGAAAGTATTCGAGATTATTTTTTTGTTGGCGTATGCCGTTTGCGTTCCAGAAACATAATTTTCAACAGTTCATGGTTTGTTTAGTACCGCCTGCAACATCATAGATTGCATCCGTACCATTTCTTGCATCATGCTGCTCATAGAGCTCATAAAACATATTAACTCAACTTTTTAAAATGCAACTTGGTAGAGAGCGTGGAAGAATTGCGCTTTAATCGTACTTGGGTCTTTCAGCAAGACAACGATCCCAAGCACACTGCTTAAATAGTGAAGAATGGTTGTTTCACCACTCTCCAAAACAGTTGGGACATCCCCAGTCTCCCGATCTCAACTCTATTGAACATTTGTCGGAACATCTAGATAGGCAAATAAAAAAAAAGGGATATCAAAAGCAAAGACTCTCTCAAATGAGCGATAATGGAGAAATGGTTAAAAATTTCTTCAAAGTTACTAGAAAAGACTACAAGCTGAGATAAAATCAAATGGCAATCGAACTAAATGCTAATTGTTTTTGTTTTTTTGTCATTTAAGTAATATTATTATTTTAATATAGAGATAATGTACAATTTCTTTTGACGCTGGAAATCTGTAGTTTGTTTTGTTTATGTTCTATACTTTTTATTGTTGTTGGAGTTTTGATTTTATTTTATAATAAAACGTAAAAGAAGGAGGTATGTACATATACAAAATAAAAAATATGAAATCTTCATTTAAATTATAAAGAAATTAATAAATGACAGTTTTTAATATGAATGCCAAAGGTGTACAATTTCTTCTGACGCTCACAGTATAAATAAAAGGACCATGCTAAGTACACTAAATAAGTTTTAGTCAAAGAAAAATCATTAAAATCATTAAAATAACATCTAACTAAAATAAAGAAAAAAATATATATTTTTGATGTTTTTATACACCATTTAGGTATTAAAACGTGAAAAAAGGTTATAAAATGACTATGGATAATGAATTTTAATGTTTTGAATTATTTTGGGATTAGTTTTAATGAAATTAAAATAATAATAAATATAAAAAACCACCAATAAAATAAAAAATATAACTATATAAGATTTAAAGGCAAACAAAATTGTTCAAGGCTTCTGCGGCACTTCTCACATACAAAGGGAAATTTTTATCACTATTTAAACGGGTAATACAAACATTTATTTTCTGCCATATACCAACGTACAGTGTGTGGCACTATAACTTTTTTAAATCCTATCTTTCTCAATGATAATACCATGTGGAAAATTGAAACGAAGGATCGAGTATGTATGAAATTAAGGCAGGCATACCACAAGGTAGTGTTCTAGGGCTTACTAAGTGGAAAATTAAAGTAAATTCAGAAAAGTTTAAACATATAACTTTTGCATTAAGGAGAGGAGACGGTTCAAGCGTTACTATATACATATAACGAACAAATGCCAAAAGTAAATTCTATTAAGTATTTAGGAATTACATTAGATAGAAGATTGATGTGAAAGCCACATATTAAAGCTAAACAAACGCAGCTATATATAAAAAGCAATAAACTATATTGGCTGTTAGGACCAAAATTGGAATTAAATTTAAACAATAAATTGACTACCTACAGACCTATCCTGAAAACTCTTTGGACATACATAAAATATAAAAAATCACTCGGTATTGTATATACAATTTAACAATAAAACCATTTAACACAATAATTAAATATCTCAACTCAAATTAACAAAATATTTAACACTTATTATTCTTTTTTATTCACACATACATATTTCCTTTCATATTTATTTTAATAAATAAAAATATCTCAGAACATACGCAATAATTGATTTGCGTACGTACGTTATTAACAATATATTTAACTTGCAAACACAAATTTCCTAACAGATTTTGATCACAGATTGCATATAGAAGTTGCAAGCTCAAAGCTTACACGATGGCTGATTGGTAGCTCTCTAGACTATCAGTCTGGGGATTGGGGTTTCGTTTCCCGCCAAATATTCTAGGTTTTTTCTGCAGAAAAGCAAAAAGTTTCACAGGAAGTATTGAATAAAAAAAATTAATATCAATGCCCTTACTGAAACTATTGACTTTTTATATTTATTTTATTTAATAAGATAACTATAAATTCATTTATATTTGGGTATTTTTTCACAATTTTTGGGTCAAATTTCCACTTTCTCTTTTGGACAATTTTTCTTTTTATGTGGCGATTATTCATTTGGCTAATTTTCATTTATGTTTTTGGGTCATTTTTCATATTGTCATTTTGCATGTGGCCTTAGATAAACTTAAGTGGAATGATTTTGTTGCGGCCCTATACTCCTCTTAGGAACTACGGAAATATATACATATATACTATACGCAACTATACGCAAAGAAAAAATATGGTTAAGGTAACCATAATCTAAGAGCAACATATGTTATTTAAATTATATAGTTGTAATCAAACCATATCCTTATTAAACATAATAACAATATTGTTATATTAGAACCAAATCGAATAACAACTGTGACCAAACTAATGTTAAAGACAACTAAAATTTTTTCATCGTAACCATACGTTGTTACAGTGAACATAATCTGCTCTTCGAACGTACATGAACGTACAACAACCAGGTTTTTCTTTGCGTGTGGGGTGATGTTTTTATTTCGCACTTTTACTTGGTGAATACCTTTTTGCTCAGGCTCTTTTATACTGACACTGCTCTAAAGCAGAAAACAATATTAATTCAACTCATAATTGGAAGAAAGACAGACAAACAACTAGCCACTCTTCGTAAAACAAAAATTTGTTTAGTGGTAGCTGAAACAACCCGTGTTTTATTTAAGAAATCTTTGTTCTAGAAAAAAATTGAAGCCTGGAAAAAGTAATATTTGGGCACTGTAGTTTAATGCGATGGAAATTTTTGCATGTACTCAATATAGTACATATTTTATACTTTAACAATAAACAATTTTATCAAGTTTCTCCTTACAAAATGTTTATCCGTTAATAAGAAAATAATTTAAAGGGCAATTTAATTTAGGTTTCTACATAAAATTATTAAGAAAAATATTATTACAAATAAGTATTGGAAGATTAAATCGGTCAAATAACTGTCTCAACTGATATGACATGATGCACTGCGGTTATCACAATTTTCGATAATATTTTTGTAAAGAGTAGGTTGGAAGATTTTGCATAACTCCTGTTTCAATTTGGACAGAAATTTGGAATATAACGCTATCTAGGAGGCAATAAATGTAGTAGTCTTGTTGAAAACAAATATCCCTGATGTCCGCATTTCTCTATTAACTCGATAAAAAGTTCTTTATTATTTTCCTCTAAAATTGACTCTTAGAGGATGCATTCCTTTCGGAAAAACTATTTTAAATTTTTCAAGCCCTAAGCGAGGCTATTTTGCTTGTTTACAAATCCTCAAAGGTTAAAATGAGTCTTATAACTGAACGAAAATTGGCTTCACTTCCATAATTACACAAACCGTAAATTTTTTGAACATATGACGCACAAAAGAGCTACATAAAAGTAATCCAATAAAGCAATTATTTTGTTTCGCCGTTTGATTAAAGTACCTTAAGTTTGTAGTTTGCTTGCAAATAACTACGTTTTCCTTTTATTATTTTAAATTTTAATTCACTAAATCGATTAAGCAACAAATTTCAAATTAATTTTTTCCTGGTCCTATTGTTCGGAAAGAGAATTATCGAAATTGTTGTAATAAACAACTTTAAATACACGTCAAGTGGTGCAGGCACTTTTTCCAGTTAACCATTATATAGTAGACCGTTTGTTGAAATGACTTAAAAGCAACAACAACTGGTTGTGCTACTCGTATAAACTGTTAAAGTTTTTACTAAATGTTTATTGAAAATGAAAACTCTTTAACTATAATTTCGTACGTTGCTTAACTAAAGGTCTAAACTAATGGTGCTTACACAAATTGGGCAATAACAATATTACTAGATACTTGTACTTGTACATGTGTATGTGGCTGAGTAGTTGGCCATAATAATGAATACATACATACCATATGTACACAGATAAACGTTTGCTTAGTTTAGTGTGTGTCTGTATGTATGTACATATCTTTGGAAAATATCCCTCGCTAAAATTTAGTTAGGTTGTAACGACATTTAGTCAGGAATTTATTTGTGCTTCGTTAAATTCACATTATCATGACCAAATTGTCAGAATGTTTGGGTCATTCAGTCAATCTACACTTTAGCTAACTGTCAAATTTATATTGACTGACAGAATGACCAAAACAGTTCTGAGTAAAAACGAAAAAAATTATATAAATAAAAAGTCAATGGCTTTATTTATTGGCAGCCCCATATAGGAGTGCAAATCTAACATTTTTCTAATAATTATCTTAATTTATTTTCCTTTGAGTTGGAGCGATTAAAATGAAAGTTAAATATATAACATTCAGGAGAGACGAGATTGTTTGGTTGTGCACAAATTGGACAAATGAAAACTGTTAAAATTTGTGATTCGTGACGTTAGACATTTCCTGCTCAATGACCATACAGAGTTTAACGCTTTAGTGGCACCCTCTCTTACTTCTATTAATTGCTATTCTGAAATTAATTACACTGAAGCGTGCTGACTTTAATGTGCTTGCATGTGTACTTGGATGTAAATTAAAAAATATTTGTATTAGACAAAATATTAAATTTTGAGACCAAATGCTGTTTTCTAAATTCCAAGTTATTGTGTTGGATATATAAAAAAAGGATTTGATTTATTGCAAAAGGTTATTTCAGGGCATCAGCAGTTTTTCTTAATTTCCTTTTCAATTAATAATTATTTAATTTTGTAAACTGATAAAAATGCATATTTTCCAATTTGTAATTGAGATATTAAAAAAAAACTATTCCATTAAATTTTTACACTACCATTTACTTAATTAAACTGATCTTCAATTGAGTTAATACCCAGGTGCTCATTTGTACAGTTTCCATCCGACACGCATATACTTCTCAAACTCTTGCCGAAACCAAATTATATACATAGATGATTTGGCTCTCATATACTTTTGTCTGTTTCCAAATTTATTGAGAATTCGGGGGATATATTTCAGTAAAGTGAGGAGATCACCACATAAAAACTGGCTATTTTTAGTACAGTTGAAATTTTATTTTGCGGTTTAAAAAGTTGAAGAATCGCCTATTAGAATCGTCTAGTGATGATGTTTAAAAATTTAAAAGAAACAAATATAGTTTTGTTAAGACTTAACGTACCATTTTTTTTAATAGGCATTTTACACTTGAGTACATTTTGAGAAAACACATAGAAAATGTTGTGAACATTTTGTGAGCACATAATTTCACGTTTTGGGCCGGTCGATTGGTCACCCAGATCGTGTGATATCACACCGTTAGATTTTTTCCTGTGGGGATATGTAAAATCTAAAGTTTATGCGGACAAACCCGCTTCGCTTCAGGCCTTGGAGGAAAACATCACGCGTGTCATACGCCAGTTACCAGTAGAAATGCTCGAACGAGTCATCGAAAATTGGACCAAACTGATGGACCATCTGCGACGTAGCAACGGCCAACACTTGATAGACATAATCTGAAAAAAATAAATGCCAAAGAATGTTCTTTCAATTGATAATAAACATTCACCATTAAATTTGAATTACCTGTTTTTTTTCGTTAAAAAAGTAGGGAACCTGGAAATGGATCACCCCTTATAATAATCGAACAAATTAATATAAAAACATTTTGTAAAGATGTTGAAAAATTTCAAGCACTAGGGAGGGGAGAATTGATGGCAAATGTTGATAAGTGTGAAGAAGGTATAAGGATATTTACAACCCAGAAAAAATCAATTTGAATAAATTTATTCCCAATAAGTATTTTAGTTCAAAATACGAATAAGTGTTTCATTTTATAAAACATCCTGCATTGCTCTTTAATATATCAATTGACAACTTATTCTGGTGCCATAACTTATTTTCTATACCCAATACTTTAATAGCAATTAGTGTTAAAAATATTGATTTTTGATGTTTCTCCTGTTGATGTGTTAAAAAATATTTAACCTTTCCGTTTCGTTTGGTTTACAATCACTCAATATGAAATTTTAATATACTAATTATAATATCCGTTTATATGTTCCAAACACGCAACCTATTCTCAGTCGTAGTCGTATAATTTGCAACCATTAAAGTTAAACGAACAGATTAAAGTGCTTTTACCACAACAAACACTAGTCGGTATCTTGAAAACAGCTGCAAAATTTATTTAAAACAAAAGAAAAAAAATGAAGAGTTTAGTTTAATCAAGTCAAAACACTACCCGCACTTTAAAGAATCTAGTCAAAGGAAGGTATTGTTTAAGTATGTATTTAGTGCTAAACTTTGGAAGAAATTAGTCAATACTAAAGCATGAAATATAAATTTCAGGAAATTTTAATAATTTTTGCGGATATAACTCACAGTGGGCGATTTGGAAAAAAATAATATAATTTTGCAGTTTGTAAACAGGTTGTCTGAAACTTCCATGACTACAGAAGAGTATAGTCGGGTTTAAATTTTATACAAAATTTTTTTTCTACCGATTAAAAATGCTATAAAAGTAGCTTTTTTTAGTTAGGTTTTATAAAACAAATTACTGCCCTTATCTTTCTCTGTATCCATACTACTAGGCTATTAAAATTATAAACTCTTTTCTTGTGGCTTTTTTTTTATCAAATATGTAGTTATTCCAAAATGAGTGCATGGCTACATTTTTTCTATAATCGTATGTCAATGAAAGCCTGGGGTGGAATCGTTACATCCGTGATTGCATCGACAATCGTACGAAAAAAAATTACGAAATACGTATATCGTGTGAACTGAATCGCATTGACGTAAGATTGCCAACTGATCGTAATCTTTTGTATTTTTTGTATTTTTCAAATTAAAAGCTCTTGTTAATGAATATTTAATTAACAATAGATGTGAAACTGTCAATATAAATCAAAATTAAAAAAAAACAAAATTATTAAAACTTACAAAAATTAAAAATGACCCGAATTTATTTTTTTTTCTCAAGTGATAGCGAAGAGGATGAAAAAATAGTACGTAGGCAGCTGCGTGATCGTAGTAATCCACAGGCGACGTAAATAATAAAAAATTGGGTTCTCAAAATATGTATGCATGTACAGACATCCGTCATTGCATAATTTTTAAAGCGATATTGTTTAAGTAAAGAAGCTTTTTTCTATGTATTAGCTGAATTAAATTTATCCCACGTAGATGCCAAAGCTGTGCCACCTATGTTGCAACTGGCAGTAACTATGTCCATTTTGGCAACGGGTGGTTACTAACACTCAATGAAAGTGACTATCTGTTCGGAATGTGTCAGAGTACAGTTTCCAAAGTACTTCGACCATACTGAACAAATTGTGTCGAAGCATATAAAATTTGCACCTAATGAGTCGTCTGCGTGTAAGGAATGATTTTTTGAAAAATATGAAATAACTGGAGGTAGATTCAATAAATATATGTATAATAATTGTTTAATTTATTTTTTTAATTTAATTTATTAATTATTTATCCACATAATTAAATAATTTTAAGTTTTAGGATGTGCTGTTGGAAAGCATATTGGGTTACAAAAACCAGTAGACAATGAACACATGTACTTCAACAGGAAAGGTTTTCACAGTTTAAATGCAATGATAGTAAGTAGTCTGTTATTAAGATTTGAAAAAAATTAACAAAAGACATCTTCAGGATTCCTTTGTATGGAAACATTCCGACCAAAGATAAGCCCTAGAAATTCTTTCTACTTCGAACAGAAATGGAAATAATTAACTGTTAGGTGGAAACTTTCTTTTATTCGTAAATATAATGTAGCAGTAAATCATTTTACCATTTTTTAAGGAAGTCCGGTTATCATGTTGAGCCTTGGTGCATTACGCCATATAAAATGGCTAGTGATGGATCCTTTGAAGACCATTTGAATGAAATTCACTGTAAACCAAGATGTATCATTGAAGGGATTTGTCTTTCGATTTCATTAAGTTACTCTTTTTAGCGATTTTTTTTCCTTTTTCAATTTAGTCGAACTAAATTTTGTTAATGGATGACAATTCATAAAAGACGTACGTTTAGGCATACGATAACGTATGTTATAATCTCAATTATTGTGAATTATCATCAGTTGACGTATGAATTATTAGCAGTTGGCGTATGTCATAATCCAAAAAATCTATTTTTATGATACGTGTTGTACGTTCGCGGATGTGACGATTCCAACCCTGTAGTCCGTTAAGAATTTGCAGATTTAATTTTATTAAACTTTTCAATTTTATAAATTGTATAGTATTAGAGAAATGGTAATATAAACATAGAGATGTAAAACTTTAATTTGAACTCAAAAGCAACATCGTTCTATGGTCATGTAAAGAACAGGGTTATCTTTATAAATAAATCTATTCAAAGATTCGGCACTTGCTCGTCGGCGAGTGATTAAGAAAACAGAAATCAGAAAAATATATGATTATCACTAGATTACCCAAGAGAATCATTTTTACTGATTTTTAATTTCAATTAGAATAATCTTTATGTATATCTGTGGCAATAAGGAATAAGTGCTTAAGTCGACTTAAGCAAAATTTGGATTACTGGCATGTTCGTGCACCAAAGTACCTATGTAGAAAGTTTCAATTATTTTGTACCTTTTTTTTGAGGAAGTTATAGCGTAATGAGTTTCTACTTATCTTTTTTCAACGTCTAGTCGCATTTGGAAGAAAGCGTACCGCTCGTATCCATTAGAGATGGACATGCCTTAACAAAAGTCAAACTTTTGACTTTTGTTAAGACATATTAAAAGATATTTTTCCAAAACATAAAAAATTCTTTCACAACTTATTAATTGCAACGCCTGCGTACCTTTGGTAAATATAAGATGTTTTTCCAAAACATAAGTTTGACTCCCAAATGTAAAGTTTAAAGATAAACTATTTTTTTAAAAAATAATTTTCAAGTTTAAAATTGCTCTCATACAAAACTTAAAAATCAAACTTAACCACTTTTTCCTTGTTACCACAGATATAATGACCTAATTTCTTACAATTTTTTGACTTTTTATACAACATATAAATGCGATTATTAATAATTGTAGTTACCTCCCGCTTCTTTGTTTTCGGAATATATGTATGTGTTATACCTACATATATTGACCAGAAGTAGTCATTTTGACTGTCTGGAAAATTTTAAATAGTCAAATTATTTTGATTATTGAATTGGCCATCTCTATATTAAAATAACAGTTTTTGCAGGGTTGCCAATTTTTGCATTTTATTTAAACTTATTTGGACACACTTATTTGAAGCGATTTTTTAATTGTAGACTTGGCAAACTTACATTGGGGTAACGGAAAAACATGCGTATGGCGTTATCTTGTTTTCTATCATTCTTTAGTTGCATTTGCTTTATAAGCTAAAGTAGCTTACATATATAGCTTAGTAAATAAAATAAACAACTTTGAAGGTACTTCTTCTACAAAGTTCTTTATAGCCCATTCAGGCTGCCACGAAATTAAGTAATTTCGAGCTGAAATTACGAACGAAATCTAAAGTGTTCATACTGGGCTTTTTGACATTTGAGTTAATTTCGCAAACAGCTGATCACGCTTAGTTGCATTTGTATAATTTAATTCTTTTGCAAAAATCTTTCGAACAACACTTTCGCATTGATTTAAAATATACACGAATATTAAAAACAACACTACAACAAAATTAATATACAATTATGTACATTTCCATTATTTCATTTGGCTTTTAAATTTTTTTCAAACAAAACGGACTTTCTAGGTTGTAAATATGGTCATGGTTGTAAAAAAAGTAGCTTTTTCTCTAAAACCAGCGTTGTCTATCGTAATTTCAAGTTAATTTCGACGAAATTAAGTAGAATGAGTTAATTTGGGCAATGGTAAAATGTATGCGAAATTACGTAATTTCAACTTAATTTCGGCCGAAATCACAATATGACTTAATTTCGTGGCAGCCTAAACGGGCTATTATTTTATTTGTTTTCAACAATAAATTCATGAAAAAATGACGGAGAGAATATTTTTACAGGAACTGATTGTAGATTATTTAAAAAGTATTCCGTAAAGTTATTTTTAACTGAATAAACATTTAAAAAGCAAAGCATTTTATTTTTCTATTTATTCCAACATTTATTTCTAAAAAAAAACTGAATATAAATACTGATTTTCTGTTACAGTTAATATTTTCATTTATTTTAAGTTGGAAATTCGGTTATACTTAAAATAATAAAATTATGTATGTTAAAACTTCATTTAACAGTTCTAGAAAAAAAAAACAAAATAACAATATTTGTATGAAAAAATCATATGTATAAATTATATAAAAAACGTGTAAAATAAAAATTTAGTACTCCCGAATGCAGTCACATATAATCTGGTAAGTAATTCAAGTAACGTAGGACAATAGCTAAGTCAAATAGAAACAAAATTACGCCAATCTTCCAGTCCAATTGTGATTTTAATTGTAATTGAGGCTTGGTAACACTTAGGGTGGGAAAACTACGTTAACTAATGGCATTTTCTTTTCCGACAGAAATGTTGCATATATTTTGCACTTATTAAATTTTCGTCTTCTTTTCTACAAAAAAATTTAGAGTGTGAAAAAACAGCATGTTCTTTTCTAAATATGTCGCACCAAAACCAGGTAAATATGCTACATTTTATACACTCAACTTTTATTAGGGTTCCGTACACCAAGTGTAAAAAAGGTTACGTTTTCGCTACAATATCTGTCCGTCTGTCTGTCTGTCAGCGCCTTTTTTTTCAATGAAAGCAAGAATTTTATTTTGAATTTAAATTTTTATGTGAATAATTATATTATTTTATAAGTCACATAGACATAAATGTTATATGTAAAATCAGTTTGTGTTTGTGTTCTTTTGAAATCATAAAAAAGGTCACACTTTTCAAGGGCTGGGTGATCCATAAAAAGTATTACCTATTAATAAGGCAGATTTTTTTTTTCAGAAAAGAAAACGCCATAACATGGCATATTCTTGTTTAAAGTTGCCAAACGTGCAGAACGTTGCATTACCTCCAATTGTTGTTAAGGAAATATTCATTAATACGCTTAATAAGCGTGTTAGTGAAAAGGGCTTTTTCAATACGGTTAATAGCAGGGACTGTGTTCTGTAAGGAAAGGACAGTAAGGAAAAATAAAAACGTGGTTTGTTTGTTGGTGTTTTGTTGAAGCTTTAATATTCTGTAATATTATTCTATTAACATGCATAATTCTCATTGTGTTTTGTAGAATTTTATTACTTATAGAGTATTTTTGGCTTCTCTAAAATTAGGAAAAAGGTTTCCTGATGATCTGGCCTAAGCAACCAGTGAAATACGTATAGGGACTAGCTCTTTCCCCCAACAAAAAAATTGCATTTTATTATAAAACGTTATGGTTAATTAGCATAATAGTAAATAATTAATATTTGAATTCCCAAAAATTTTATTAATAACGAAATATCGTTTATTTTTACGAAATTTGTAGTTTAATTTTTTGTAGTTAAAAAAACAGAAGCAATGGAAGAATCGTTTATTTTAACAGAATTTCAGGTTAAATTTTATTACAGTTAAGAAAACAAAATCAACAGAAATATCATTTGTTTTTACGGAATATTTAGTTGATTTTTGTGTTGTTAAAATAAAAGAAAAAAACATTTGTTTTTACGGAAACTATCAGTTAATTTTTTAGCATTTAAAGTTAACAAAACCTTTCAGTTTATTTAAAAAAATAATGATGAGACCGGTTTTTAACTGAGTTTTTATTTATTTAAAATTGCATTTTCAGTTATTTTAACTTACATAATATTTGGAGTGTTGGAATAGTTAACGAACAAAAGTGAAGAGTGCTCGGATATAGACTTAGCAAATTCGGAACTATCATCTCGAGATGAAGAGGATTACATTCAAAGTGAAACATCTGACACTGAAGATAGCGATGATCATCAACGATAAAATTAAGGTGCCACCAATATAACTAGAAAAATATGCATGATGCTAATTAGCAGAAACTCTGATGAAGAAACTGCAAATACCTCTCAGGAGACTGAAACTGCTGGCGAAGATACTGTGCGGACAAAAATTTAGAAGAAGGCAGTAATACTGGAAGATACCATCTACTTGTATTTACAAGGGTGTAAAAGCGCCAACAGGCTACGCAAAAAGGAACATTTTGGCAGGTTATCTGATCAGTGCATTCGCGTTGATAATAGATAACTGTATTATCAAACATATACAAAACTGCAGAAAAGTAGAAGGCTGCCGTATTTTTAGAAACGATTGCACAATATCATTACCGAAAATACCTGCACATATTTGGGATTTTATATGCTCGTGGAGCCGACGAGGCAAACAATTTTAAACTGATATGCATCATTGCATGTTTAGTATTCAGATACTATAAGCTACGGTATGCTCAATCTAATAGTTGTGTTTGCATTTAATGAAACCCATTAAATAATATATCAAAGATACTATATTTGCCAAAGCATCAAATTTAAAAATTTAATGCAGTGTCACACATATCGGAGAAGAAATATGAATTTCTTTTATTTATAAAACAAATTTTTAAACTCTCATATAAAATATTTTTCGCAATTGGCAGCCTTAAAATGAAAACTTCTATCGACACCAATGAATTTAAACCGAGTGTTTTTTAATTGTAAAAATCGAAAAAACCTGTTTGTGTGTGTGTTTTAAAGCTAAACTGGGCGGAGATCTAATAAAAATTAATTTCACTTTTTAAATGGTCATATCAATAAAAAAACACATTTTTATTTTCTTATGTGCAACATATGGTTGAAAGGGAATAGTATGATGTTACCAAAGACAGAAAACGTTTCCATAACAATAAATGGTGAAATTAAAACGTACGATTCGTTTGCACTACACACCTACAATAAATAGTACAATCTGACACTTTACAATGCAAACACAAGCATATTTACACATGCACATACATACCCATACACATATCACATTGTTCATTCACAAACACATACATATGTACATAACAAATTAAATTTTGCAATTTGTTTAAATGTAATAAAAATTCAACAAATCTGAGCGGTTATTTTATGGAACCAAACGATATAAACTTGAAACTCACGTACGCTCAGGTTTTCACAGGTTCACACGCGCCCATTCAGACATATGCATGTACACACATATGTACATGCAGACATACAATTCCAAACATCACCTTTTTCATGTTAAAACAAATTTAAAAAAATTGCTTAAAAGATAAACGTGTATTTTTTGGGTGAAAGAAAAATAAAAAATAACTGTAACATTGTGCTGCATCGCTGTATTGTGGCATTAATGACAACAACAATAAAAAAATCATGGTTAACAAACCAACACATAAACATGCTCCCTCTTTTTTACAAAACGAAAAGATAAATGCAAGAGAAGCAAATAAAAGGGCCTTATCCATCTGTGTCGAAGTTGTTATACCCATCATCTTTTTAAATTCACTGAAATTTATAAAATAAAATTTATAATAAAAAGTTAACTTTTTGATTGCAGCAAAACTAAAGTGAAATGTTTTTGCATTTATATATCGTTACCTTAATATAAAAAGGCCCTAACTCGTTTTTTTTTTAAATCGAGTTATTTTGCATATTTGGATATATGATCTTCTAATACATATCTATAAACAAAAAAAAAATTTTACAGCATTAAAACGCTAAGAGAATTTAATAAAAATTGCGTTAAATAGTAATTCACCACTGCAAAACTATAATTTTTATTAAGTTTTTCCTCCTCCTGCGCAGAAAAAATTATTTTTCAGATTCAAACAATTAATTCACATTAATAGAACATTTTTTGTTTGAATATGGTCCTATAAACAAAATTGTAAATTCAGGCAATTAATTTTAAAATTAGTTTATTGAAAATATTTCCCGATTTTTTCACAGAAATAATTGTGGTGTTTGGTAAATAAAATTTATTGACTTTACAAAAAATTTTCAAAGAAAACATTTGTCTGAATCGGACAAAAAAGTTTACTGAAAATTATAAAAAAATTTTAAAAAAAATATTTTCTGAATCAGACAAAAAGTTTACTGAAATTTAAAAAAAAAAATTCAATCAAATAATTTGTCTAAAACTAATGAAAAACTTTACTGAAATAACAAACAATTTTCAAACAAATAATTTAGCTAAATCAAATACAATTTTCGCTAAATGTTTAATAGTAACAGTTTTGTGACTAATTTAAATAACTACTGAGTAAAATTTGACCATATTAAAAAAAGGCCAAAACGAATCACTTCACAGGATGGCAATGGCAAATTCATTCAGTTTCGCTGTTTCTTAAAATATCAAATTCTATATAAGTATTTAAAAATGTTATCTAAATATGGAATTTGACATCTTGAGCAACAGTGAAAATAATGTATCTCCCTTTTTCTTTTTACTTTGGTCAAATTTTATCGACTAGTTACTTGCATATGCATATGTACATATATTTTAGGCACAAAGCGTTTCCTCTTGAGCACAATTGGGGCAAAACCTTGTATTTGATTCATCAAAATTATAAGTATGGGAATTGTATGCTGGTCAAAAGCATATGTCTGTCATACATATTTACATAAAGTTGGCCATTGCCGTCACCTGAAAAACTGCGAATAAAAATCAAAATTTAAAATATATGTATGAATATGTAAATATGAATATGTAGCAATATCTTCAATAAAAATTTGTACATTTTTACCTTTTCCTCTGCATCTAATGGCTTTTAAATGTTTCAATATTTGTGCTTTAAATATTTTTTTACTAAAATAAATTTTCTGTCTTGAAAAAATCAATATAAAATTTTTTGTTATTTTTTCAGTGCATGACAGAAAGTGTTGCCGTTTTTTGCGAATGAGTAATTTTTAATAAATTGGCCAAAATAAAATTTCTTGGATAATATCTGCAAAATTTTCGTGCAATTATCCGCCTTCATATAAGGTGAAGCTTATCAAATCGCCTGAGTTAACTCCCAGAAATCATTTAATTCTGAACCGATTTTTATTTACTTTTATTTGAAAGGCAATGCTTATAGATTCGTTTCATTCAAAAAAGTTCATAATTTTAAAAAATAAAGGCTGTGCATCGGGAAAATCATGTATGATTTTTACGTGTCTTTTGAACCCTAAAGTGCACCAATTTCATATTTTAACAAACTAATAACAAAATTACCTAACAGATTAGTGTCCTTATAGTTGATGTAACTTGGAAATTAGGTATAATTTGAGATAGTAATAGATAGAAATTAAACAGTGTGCCGATAGGTGATGTTATTTTATATATATGGCCTTATCTTTTGAATCGTTACAGTCAGATACTTGATATTTACACAGCCTTCATATTGCTATATCCGCAATATTAAATAAAACTTAAAATTAAATACTGTTCGCATGGATGACTTAATTTGACGTATACCTCCTTATCGTATGTGTATTGCTGTGTATGCTATAATAGCAATCATTGAAGTTAAATGTTTTGAGAATTCAACTATTATTTTAATAATATAATGCTAATAACCTATACTATTTTATAATAAACCAATTTATTATTTAAATATATAAGCATTTTAAGAATAGAGAAAATTATGTATAAAAATAATGATAACTATTTAAGAAGTCCAACACAAACAATAAAAGAATTAACAAAAACTTCAAAATGATTTTTAGTTTAAATATTAATAAGTTTTTTTATTTGGCTGTTCAAAATAACTTCGTTATTTCTACGACACTAGTGCTACGTTTTGTGTAAAACCGATTTAAATAACAGTACGAAAATATTTTTCTCGCTATATGTAAATACCAAACTTAAATTTTCTTAAGGAAAAAATTTATATACTTTATAATATAATTAGAAGCTATTAAAAATTTAAAAGTTTTTTTTAAATTTAATTTTTACATAAGAACAACATTTCCATATTAATAAATTTAGTTTGATCAATTATTTTTATTACGGCAACACTGTTAGCAGCAAATTAAAAATCAAACAAAAGTATTATTAGATGCAAACAAAAAAGTTTTTGAAAATGAATAAACATTTAAAAAAAAACCATTTGTTTGTAAATATTTTGGTAATAATTTTTTCTGTGTGTAAAGTATGAAAAACGTTAGTTAGGGCCTTTCTATATTAAGGTATCGATATGTATTTATAAAAGAAATTTATAAAAGAAATGTAAAATACAATTTTTTAATTTTTTTTCTGTGATATAAATATGTAAAATATATATGTGACCCAGCCTATGAAAAGGTGGCTTATGACTAAAAAAAAAAAAATTTCCACTTTTTTTGGCTTCGATAGTTTTTGAGACGCTCTTTCACGTGGTGAAAACTAGAAAGTCCTAACTTGCTTAGAAGTATACTAAAAATGTAGAAACAGAAGAGCACAAATGAAAGAAAAACAGAATTTTATTGAAAATCCAGAATCAAGATAATAAATGGAATTGCTTTGCATTGGAAAAAAAAACATCGCTCTTTATATACACACACGAACTTATCTTATGCCTTTTGGGCATGACTGTTCATAATGCTAAAGAAAAACTACTAAGAAAATGAAGAAATGCATTGTTTATCTTTACGGCTAATTTTTCGAAATTTTGTTTTTGAGTCATAAGCCACCTTTTCATAGTCCAGGTCACATATAGTGATTTATAAAACAAATTTTCTTCTTTGAACTTTGTTAAATTCTTTAATATGTTGAGTATTTAACGCGCCGGCTATAAGCATTTAATAGTTTGTGGGCACCCCAACAAGATTAATTTAACTTTTTTATTTAAAACAGCCAAAATGCGTACACATTTGCATTTCGATATATGCATAAAGAACAACTTTTTCGGTGCATAAAAGCACGGTTTAGAACACATACATATATATGTATTTACCAATAATACACATGTTTTCAGAGCGGTGAAAAGGAGAAAAACGGGAATTCTTATTTGGCTAAAAACTTTTACAAAGTTCAAAATATGCTGTCAGTATTCAAAACTAGGGATACCAATTTTTCAAAGACCTAACGCGTCGACTCAGCAGTCAAAAAGAGCTAAAAAGCGCTAATTTAAAAATAGCGATTTTTTCAGTCTATTTATTGTTATATTTTTATTTTAAAGGTACACATTTTTACGTTTACAAAAAGTTCACTTCCGTTTTAAAAAAATATACAAATATTTTCATAGCTATGTAAATTAGAATGGGTCAAAATCGTATTCTACGAGGAATTCTAAGAAGGTTTCCCCAAGAAACCATGGGTCTAAATCAAAATTGAGCTTCCCATTTTTAACGAAACATTGCTTTTTTATCATACAAAATTCTAATTTAATATTTTGGTTTCAGACACACGGTTTATTGGGTAAACTTTCTTAGGGTGCGTACAGAGTGGCCGCTTGTTGCTGAGCCGACCCGGTTGGTCAAGAAAAAAATTGACCCACTCTAATGTACACATTTAAATTAAAATCACATCACCGAATCTGAACTTTTTCGATTATGGCACGAATCCACATTTTTACTGTTTTGCAAATCGAAATCCTATTTTACATTATTTATTTTTAAATGTCGAAAGTAAAACGAGTAGGATTTTCATTTGATTTAATATTTTTCTTCTAAAATACCTGTATTTTTATGTTACGGACTTTTGAATTATATACACTGCTTTATTTAATAATTCCAGTATTTAATATTTCTATATTGTTTAGGGGATAATGATCACGAAAACATATTTTTTTTTAATTCGGTTATTATATTTCCTTAATTACTCGATATCGGCCCATTGTATCTTAAATTTTTTTAAACCAAATAAGTATGAAAATTATAAACTAAACTATAGATATTGTATTTGTGATAAAAAAAAGCTTCTGAAATATAAAAGATTGGGTGCGATCCCGTACTCAACATTTGGAGCCCTTGGGTTCCCAATTCTACCGAAAACGGGTCACTTACTGCGTGAATGGGTAAAAGAGAGTAGTTTTGAGAGAATAACAGTATACAGTTGGTTTTTACTCTTCCCGTACTTTTAAGCATTTTTGTCTCTTTGTTTACTCTAAAATGAGGTAGTCTAAAAGAGCTAAAAACAGTTCGAAAAGAGGTAAGTTGGCATCGCTGTTCAAAACTAGTCCCCAGAAAGTAAAATTTTAAAAATAAATGTGTAGATTCTTATCAAGAAGACCCAACTGTCTACACTTTCAAAGGGGAACTTGGACTCCGAAGAAAGGCTAAAAAGGCAATTTATGTATGATAATATTAGTGTAATATATTTTTAACTTCTTTTGATGAATTGTACTACTTTTTTAATTAAGAGTGATTTTTTAATTGAGTTTTATTAGATTTTTGGTTTTCTTTTACCAAAATCTGCTTAGTACATAACTTTACCGCCTTTAAAATTTTCGCCGTCGTTTTATTTTTATTTTCATTTTTATTAAAATTAGAGTTATTTTTAAACTTTACTCATCGTAGTAACGAAGACAATATAACTCCTTATAGCGGTCGTTACTGGAAACAAGAAAAGCTTCTGACTAATATAGCGATTGTCGTATTCTTAAAAGTTAATGAAGTGCGCTTCAAATACAAAAAATAGCAAGCTCTTGAAAACGTTTTCTTTTTTAAATATCTATACGGAAAGACACAGTAGACTTTAACATATAGAATAAATATTATAAGTTTACACTCAGATGAAGTTTGAAGTCAAGCTTAAGTTCGTTTTATTTTCTCTAAGAAAGAATAAATAAAATTACAAATTAAGTGCTAATATTTACTTCTTCACCATGGATATGGAAAAGGCGAAATTTACAATGTTGCCACACATTTAAAAAAAAAAACACTAAAGAAATTATGTAGTACAATTTTTAACTAAATAAAAGTATGTCTTTCAGAATAGTGGACTAACACCATTTCCAAGTAATTATATTTGTAGCTTCATTAACAACGAAAATTTATAATGATAAAAATAATGAAAATTTTAACAGATTTTTTTGAAAATGTTTATAATTAAAAAGTTACTATGAACTTTTTGTATTGTATTAATTTTTAACATACTAATTTTTTGTCAAAATAGATTTACACCACTTTCAAAGAAGACGGCTCGTATATTTAATTTTCTTCAAAAATAAAATTTAAAAATCTTAGTAATGTAAACGAAACATTTGTCAAATCAATGACCAAATTAGTCATATTAACTTCTTTTAGGGATGTAAATTTTACTAATTTTATGGGCTGTTTTTCTTCGAATGTTTTACTACTGTTTTAACTAAATTTTTGTTAATTTAACAGAAGTTTATTTGAATTTTTACAAGTTTTTTCAAGCTGTATTGAAATATTGATAAATTCTGTTTATATGAGTAAAATTAGTTTATATGAATAAATTGTTTATAGATTTCAATAAAAATTAAGTTGATTTTCCCTATGCGATGGGTGGTCACCTTGAGTCTTCAGACACGGTGCAGGGGCTTAAGCATCAAGTTGATGTGAACTAAGAACCACCCACCCATAGCTCACGGCGTCTGTACTCCAGGTTAGGGGCGGCCGTGGGTAAACTTCTCCTTCTGGTCGACTTGGTCGGTCAATACCGCTCTGGTAGCGTCTGTTCCCTAGGTTAAGGGCGGCTACTGGAGACTTTATTCGTCCGTCTTTTTGTCGGTCCGTAGGGGTTTTTATTAAATCCAAGATGTGTCTGACTCATAGTGAGCGGCATCTTGGTCTGCGTCTGTCTCCAGTGGAGCGGCAGTTTTTCACTACACCTCTGGTGGAGGTATAAAAGGGCCCCGCAAACAGACCTAGCGGTAAACGGCAAAGGTCGGGTGAAACGCAGGTACCTGACGGTAAGCGGTTGAAGCCTTCAACTAGCTTAACGTCAGCTCCTGAGCTACAAGTAGCCATTATTGATCATAACCATCCCGGTGGTAAGATTACTAATGAAAGATGGCTACTCTTAGAAGAAAAGATCCTACGCAGATTGGTCGACGAACTCGCTCATAATGACGACGACTCGTTCACTGCGTTTGACGGCGCTAAGTGGTCAAAGGGCGTCAAGATCATCGGATGCGGTAATGAAAAGTCCTTAGGCTTTCTCAAAGACTGCATCCGTGATGTTGGCGAACTATGGCCATGTGCCAAAATAGAAATCGTCCCCTTGGACCAGGTTCCGTTTCAGGCGACAGTGAAGGTATGGTTTCCTCCTCCTATTTTGGAGGATGAGGCCATCCTTACACTGATCAAGCGTCAGAATAAGGGCCTTGGCACCGAGAGCTGGACGATTAAAAGAGGACGCGCAAGGGACAAAGGGGAAGGAAAAGATCTCTGGATCAAAATCGATTCAGAATCCCTCTGTCTCCTACGTCCCTCCAAAGGCGTCATAAAATATGGGCTTAATCAGCTTCGGCTGATTCTGCCCACAGAGAAACGCGATGGCAATTCCGAGCGGCATGAAGGTGGTACAGATTAACCTGCATCACTCCGAGGCAGCATCGGATGACCTGCTGCGTTTCATGGAGAGGGAAGATATCCACGTGGCCTTAATCCAAGAACCCTGGCTTGTAGCCAACAAGGTTCGCGGCGTCCGGTCACGAAAATATATGCTCTTCTCTCCAACCCAAGAAGGTAAGATAAGAAGCTGCATTTTAGTTAGGAGGGATGTTAATATGTTTCTTTTATCTAATTTCAGTGCGTGTGATCTGACGGTAGCAGCGTTCGAACGCAAGGGTCTCCCGACGGTGATCCTGGCATCAGCGTATCTACCATATGATGAAGATGATCCGCCTCCATGTGCCGTACGCAACCTGATTCATTGGTGCGATACAAGGGGCCACGATCTCATCCTAGGATGTGATGCGAATGCCCATCATACTCTGTGGGGGAGCACGAACATTAACACTCGAGGTGAGAACCTATTAGATTATCTTCTATCTACTAATCTTAAGATATGCAATAGACAATAGTTAAGATAATTGATTGGGGGGTTCGGCTAGACTGTTCTTTCTCTGATCACAATAGAATTGTTTTTAGGGTGCAACTTACCCTCGATGTAAGTAAACCCTTCAGGAATCCTAGGAACACGGATTGGGGGAAGTTCAGAACTCTCGTTGAACTTATGCCACCTCCCACTGAGGTAATGTTGGCAGTCACACGAGAGCTGGATGACTCCACATCCTTTCTATCTAGGACACTAATTGAAGCTTTTCACTCATCATGCACTGAACGGCATCCGTCTAAGAGACTTCACCAGCCATGGTGGACTCCAGGGCTCAGGCAGTTACGCACTGATTGTAGGAGACTTTTCAATAAAGCGAAGCGGTACAAAGGACCCTCTGATTGGGTCGAATACCGCCGGAGTTTCAATAACTTCAAAAAGGAGACCAGAAGAGCGAAGCGAGAAACTTGGCAGCGCTTTTGTGGAGACTTGGAAAGTACCACTGAGGCGTCCCGTCTAAGAAAGGTGCTCTCTAAGGATCCCGGTATGCCAGGATTCTTAACTAAGCCAGACGGAAACTTCACTGAAAGCAGTGTTGAAACCTTGAATGTACTAATGGAAACTGACTTCCCGGACTGTAAGGATGTCGAAGAAGAGCCGCTTTCTTCTGCGGCTATCTTCTCATCAGCTGTCCACAGTAGTGATTTAGTGGATTCCATTGTAGATGAAGCCAGGGTAGCGTGGGCTGTGAGTTCTTTTAAGCCCTATAAATCAGCAGGGCCGGACGGCATTTTCCCAGCGTTACTACAGCAATCGATAAAGGTTATCATGCCGTGGCTGATTTCCATTTTTAGGGGCAGCCTGTTGTATGGGTATATCCCCAAAGAATGGAAAGAGGTTACTGTGGTATTCATTCCTAAGGCAGGAAGAATAAACCATGGAACTGCAAAGGACTACAGGCCAATAAGTCTGTCATCGTTTTTATTGAAAACACTGGAGAGACTGGTGGACGTGCATGTCAAAGGTCTTCTATCGTCAAGTAACTTCTGCAGGGCACAACACGCATACCTAAAGCGAAGGTCGGTGGAAACGGCACTGCATGATGTAGTCGGTACAATAGAGTATACACTGGACAGGAAGGAGTATGTGCTAGCAGCCTTTTTGGATATAGAGGGCGCTTTCAACAATCTGAATATATCCTCGATACTGGACGCCCTACAATATGTGGGGGCTGAACAGAAAATTATAGAGTGGACGGAGAATATGCTTCGAAGTAGAAGCATTATCTCCAGTCTTGGCCCTAGTACGATGAGGAAAGTTGTGACCAGGGGAACACCGCAGGGGGGAGTCATGTCCCCACTCCTTTGGAACCTTGTTGTAAATAAAATCCTCTTCAGACTAGGCAACGGAGGCGTTAAGGTGGTCGCGTATGCAGGTGACGTTGTAATCCTTATCAGGGGTAAATTTTTATCCACGATAAGTGACCTTATGGAATCGGCATTAGGCCAACTACTCGCTTGGGCGAAGGACAACGGTCTGGGCCTAAACCCTGGAAAGACCGAACTTGTTCTCTTCACCAGAAGATATAAAATTCCGGAATTTAAACTCCCAAAAATGGGTAGCATTACTCTGGAATTATCAAAAGAAGCGAAGTACCTCGGTGTCATCCTAGACTCAAAGCTCTCGTGGAAACGTAATGCTGAGAGCAGGATGCATAAGGCCCTATGTGCATTTTACGCATGCAAAGGGACCTTTGGCAGGAGATGGGGTCTAAAACCGTACATGGTACACTGGATGTACACGGCAGTGATTAGGCCCATTCTCACCTATGGAGCACTCGTCTGGTGGAGAATGGTGGACACTAAAGTTCACCTCTCTCTTCTGGATAAGGTCCAAAGGTTAGCTCTCCATTACTGGTGTGATGAGGTCAACTCCACAGGCCAGTTTGGGGACAATGCTGGATTTGACCCCTCTAGATGTCTATATCAAACACGTCGCTGCCAGGTCGGCCTTAAGACTCAGGGAGTCGGGCGAATTAAGGCATTGTCGTGTTGGACATGGCACCATCCTACGACAGGTGGGTGGCAATATCTTGAGGGAGCAGACTGATTACTTAACCCCTGTTATGGACCTCGACAAATCGTTTGTCGTGAAAATTCCTACCAGGGATGAATGGAAGGAGAACTCTGTAATTCGGAACAATGCGGTTTCAATATTTACGGATGGCTCCAAGATAGACACGGGGACCGGATCGGGGATCTTCTCTGAGGATCTTGATCTTTCAATTTCACTTAGGCTTCCCGATACCTGCACTGTGTTCAAGGCTGAATTATATGCTATATCAGTAGCGGCAAGGAAAATTGAGGAACTTGCGATGGAGGCGTCGACTATCGATATTTTCGTAGATAGTCTAGCCGCCATTAAGGCCCTTAACTCAAAAGAAGTGAAATCTAAATGTATGTTAGCTTGCATACAATCTTTAGCCCTACTTGAACGACATCGTATAATGATAGTGTGGGTTCCAGGACATGAGGGCATTCGTGGAAACGAGATGGCCGATCAATGTGCGAGGAACGGTTCGAACCTGGATGTGACGTTTGCCCAAGGGGAAATCAATATCCCATTGGCCGAAATGTCTAACATACTGGGAGAATGGTCGCTGAAGGAAACGGCTCGCAGGTGGTCTATACTAACCACTTGCAGATTATCTAGAATCCTTTGGCCCTCAATTGATAAAAAAAGGACAAAGGCACTACTGATCCTCGAGAAAAGCTCGTTAGCACTTCTGGTTGGTGTTATAACGGGACACTGTATGATCGGACGTATGTCAGAGCGTATGGGAATCTCTCGTGGAGGGTGCTGCAGTAGCTGTATGGATGAGGAAGAAGAGGAATCAGTTCAACACCTTCTCTGCGACTGCCCGGCTCTTCAAGAGCGTAGGCTCAAATTTCTGGGTCAAAGATTCTTCCAGGACCTGGACTGTCTCAGGGATGTGACACTGAGTAGCCTATTAGGCTTTGTGAAAAGCTCCGGGTGGTTTACAAGAACCACCGGTATCGGAGCTCTTTAGGGAATGGTGGGGGTTGACGATCGTTGGGGCATCACAATGGGCCTTATTGGCCTCCGAGTGAACTCGCGTTTTTGCGGGCGGCCCGTTTAACCTAACCTAACCTAAGTTGATTTAACTATTGTTGTCGTCAAGGTGCTACTAATTTTTTTCGTTAATAATACCTACGAAATTTGGTTCATTGCAAAATATAATCTGTGTACATTTTAATTGTCAGCCTAATACTGTATAAGATCAGAGCAAAATGAGAGATGACAGATTATACATAATTTTTGTAGATTAAATTTTTCTTCTGCTTCCGGTTCAAAATAAGGCTGCATACTCGTAAGTACGTAAATTTGTGTCACGTTTGCAAAACCCTTTAATTTTTATTTTTTACGTTTTTTGCTTAGTCAGACATAATTGTACACTGTATACATTTACGCTAAAAATTAAAGTCATAAAATCAGTAAATACATATGGTTTTTTTCTTTAATTTTAATTTGAAAAATATTAACTACATTTTCGATAAAAATAAATGATATTTCCGTTGATTCTGTTTTTTTAACTGCAAAATAATGTTTAAATAAAAGATTGCTTCGTTGTTTCTGTTTTTTAAGTCTAAAAAACATCAAATTACGTAAAAATTAATGATATTTCCTTTGTTTTTACAATTTTTATTTTATATTCGAATAAATTAATACAAATTGATGTATCTTGAAGCTGCAGCTATAATTGAAATTTAACATATGTATATACATACGAGTATATTTGATTTAATTTATCCACCCCAAAGAACTGTCAAAATAAAGAGGTAATCTAGCAAGTAGAAATTAAAAATAAAAAAAAATGTATCTAATAAATAATTAAAAGACTCTCAAGTTGTAAACTTCTTACTTTTCTATTGAAGTACCGAACCGAATTGTAAGTATTATTAGGAAGTTTGTGAAATATTTATTTGAATGGAAGAATTAACTGCTTAAAGAACCATCTTAGCTTTGCAGAGAGACCGAGTTTAGGCATGCAGAAATAAAAAAAATTCTCGACATCATCAAGAAAATACAACATAAGGCTCTGCATCGTTCAGGTTTAATGGTAGATCCAACAACTTTAAGTTTATGGACCCCAGCAATGATTTGATATGGTACCTTTTTTAGGCAATTACCTAAATGCAAAAAAATTGTTGTAACAAGAGCCATAAAGGATAGAAATAAAATTATGTCATGCAGATAGTTAACGTAGTTTGACCATCGTAAGGTTTTCCGAGTCTGTAATAAACAAATTGCTTCAAATAATTACGTGCAAACCTGCATTTAAAATAATAAATATTAGCCAATAGGAAGACAGTTCTGTAGTGCATTTCGCTAACTTTTAACGATCTAACACTTGTTAAATATATCAATATGTTTTTTGCTTGCACTAACGCATTTTCGATTCACTAACCTATGGTTAACTAATTAAAAATATAAACAAAAATAAATGGCAATGGCTGCTAACCAAAATGGCAAAATAGCGAAAAAAACAAAGAGGAATGAAAAATAATAAACAAAATATACAAAACTTTCCACAGAAGTGCTTCATTTTTTGTTCTTTTTTAATTTTATTTCTAAAAAATTGTTTAAATTCATTTTTATAAGGTAGGTAAAATACATATGTATGTGTTTTAATTATAAATATTAATTATTTACCCCCATATTTATATAAAATTAAACTTATTTGAAATGAATTTTAAAATAACTTTTGTATGAAAAAATAGTTCTAAAATAGATTTCAAATATATTTTATTTTTTATAAATATAGGGGTTGGAATATTTTACATTATACATCTAATGGCCGACTTTATCTTTTGATTTTTTGATAAAGTAAACGACACAAAAATAGTTGCAGTTGAATTAACAATACTCGACTTGTTAAGAAAAACAGCTGATTTATAACAACATCAAATGTTATTAAAAAGAATTTCTGAATACCAAAGTCTTTTGTTTTGTTGTTAAATTTTTTTAACGAGTCCCGAATCGTTAAAATTGAATAGTGAATCGCACTACTGGTGTCGTTATTAATCCAAAATGCGCACATAGTTTTAATTTTATGTGCGCTTTTGTATGAAAATTTGTTTCATAAACCTTCTATAAAATAAAAAGAATTTTTTATGAATTTGGCACTATGTGACTGCGGTCGTGAGCTTTCAAATTTTTAACGTGTTGTATATAATTAATGTCTGTTTTTTTCAAACTCATATTGTTATTTTAAATTTTATTTTTCTAAAAATGTCATGCCGACTTTACGCAGATTAAGTGCGATCCCGTACTTTTTGGGAAAAGTTGGGTAAAATGAGAGAAAACGAAAAACTCTCTTAGAGACAAAAATGCCCAAAAGTACGGGAACACTAAAAACCAACTTTATATCCCAAAACGTGATGTCAGAGTGTTTTGCATGCATGCGCACGTAATAAAAGTAATTTTGTTTGTTTATTTTCAAAAATTTTATTGCTTTGTATTTTCACAATCAGCCCAAATAAAAAGTTTGGACTGTTTCGTGCAAGAAGAAGCAGAATACTTTCTCTCAAAATTACTCTCTTTTACCCAATCTTGCAGTACGGGAACAGTTTTCAGTATAATTGGGATCCCGAGGGCTCCCAATGTTGAGTAAGGGATCGCACCTATTGTTTTTTATTTAGATTATAATCGAATTTTCAAATTAAAAAAAAAAAATTAATGATAATATTAACTGCAACTGAAAATCAGTATATACCCAGACAGCAAAATATTCCGACATTATCTGAATCAGACAAATCTGATAAATTTCTGACTTTATTTTCTGATATTTCGTACGGATTTCTGTCAGACGTGCCTGGAAAACTTTATTTTCTACATGTCTGATAGATTTCGTATAAATATGCCGTAATGATTTTATTTGTTCTGAATATCGACATGTCTGATAGATATCTGAGTGATTTCGTACAGATATAAATTGTTTCATGTTTTATTGAAAATATCTTCTCAAATTTAATAGAAAAAAAAAACTGGTTGCGCTTTAGAAGACTATGAGGAAACACCGCTGTGCTGTTAAAGGTACTAAACTTTTGTTTTCCGTGAAACCTCCTTCGAAGCTTTCCACGGTAGAAATATTATAACATGTAAAAAATTCTCAGCCTGGTAAGTTTTAGATTCTATACATTTGAGTTTTAATTACTTTATTTATTATATTTTAGATAACAACATCTAATAAATAACTGCAGGACATCAACCTCAACAGTATAAAGTGGAAGTTCACAAAGATTCTTTCAGATATCTTAGAAATCGATATGAATGTCTGATGTTATAACAGAACTTTTCATGTTTTTTTGTTTAGTATTCTGTTAGATTTCTATCAGAGTATCGCCAAGAAACTTAGAATTTCCCACGACATGTCTGTCAGATTTCGTGTCAACCACCTCATATATTTTTGGGTCAGAACTCTGAAAAAATTTGAATACAATTCTGAGTTTTTTGTAGACGTTTCTGTCAGATACATAGATTACATAGATGGCCAACTCACCAAATGTCAAAAACGTAGCTATAAACGTCTTCACACTTATGGGTACGGTGTGAATTCAACCCACATAGGGAATTAAATTTTTACTCAAAATTATTACGCGATATTTCGTTGCACTTTTCAAAAATGTAATTTTTAATTAATTTAATTTTCTTGACATTTGTTAGGTGAAATGTATTTCTCCACAGAGTAATAAATAATTAAAATTGGTATTCAATCCAACGATTTCTGCACATAAATATCATACCTGGGCATACTGCAGTAATAACCAGTAAAAGCTTACTGGTTACTGAAAAAATTTTCAGTAACTAGTAAAATTTTACTGGTTACTGCATTTTTTTTTTCAGTAACCAGTAAACTTTTACTGGTTACTGCAATTTTTTCCAGTAAACCAGTAACCAGTAAAAGTTTAATACAAATTTTTCTACCAATACATTCTTAGACTTAGGTTTTTTGGCATGAGACTTAGGTTTTTGACGTTTCAGTTGACCATCTATGAGTTATCTATGGTCAGATATCTTATGGATGTCGGACAATTTTGCTGGCTGGGTATATAGTTTTTTTTAATGAATGTTGGAATCAGTCAAAAAATAAAACGCTTTGCATTTTAAATTTTTATTCATTAAGAAATAACTGTACTTTTAAAATAAACTACAGTAAGTTACTGTAAAAATATTCTGATTGTATGAGAATATCAAGTGCCTACCTATTGCGGTTAAAAAGTAAGACCACATATATGAAAAACATATCACTATTGAAACATTCTTTATTTTTTAGTAATTGTTTTAGCGGCCGTGGCAATATATCTTCTATTAAAATTTTAAGAGTCTACATATTATGGCACTAAAAACGTAAGGGTCTTTGGTGTGGATTGCTTTCAAAGCAAAATCGAACAAAATATTGTACCCGCTGACACAGCTAGTTTTAAATATAGCTTTTGTTTTTGTTTTCTTAACTTATGTTTCGTAAAGTCACTTCCTTTTATACAACTTTTATGTTTCGAATTAGTAAATAAAATTTCTTTATTTTGCCGATGGGCTCTTACATTAACAATTGCGCTGAACGATGTGGTTCGTTCGGTAACAAATTAGGAAGTGAATATGTTATAAAGTTAAGCTTTTAAAATATCTTCGTTTTTTTCTTAAAGTAAATACGAACTAAAAACAAATTGACAAATATTTCATAATCACTGTTTAACCAGATAGACAATATTACATATACATATGTAATTATACGCCCATAAGAATACGTAAAAGGTAAGTAATTGTAATAAAGGTAAATATAATAATAAGATAAAGATCAGTACAGACGGTTGTCAGATCTTACAATATTGTCAGAAAAATATACAGAAAACGCCTAAGAATCGTGTGAACTTACAATTGTCTTCTGGAAATATTGTCGGAAAAAACATTGTCTGACTTCAAACTAACAATAATAATGCGAAATATGTGACAATCGTGTGTCAGCACATTGTTAGGTCTGACAATATTGTAAGATCTGACAACCGTCTGTACAGAGCTTTACTCATATTAGTTTTAATGTAAAAGTTAATATAAAAATTATAAATAGTGTTGTATACCATACTCGTTTATAACTAGCTGTGCCCGCCACTTCGTCTACGTCAGTACAATGTTTTGTACGATTTTTCTTTGAAAGCAATCCACACCAAAGACCCTTACCTTTTTGTGAATCAGTTGTGGTTTATGTATTTACTTCATATAAAGGGTCTCATTCCTACTAAAATATGCCGCTTTATAGTATCCACATCGGTAAAATTGCGTACTTTCACTGCATTTGCTCCACATTCTCTTGGAAATAAAATACCTTATAAAAAGTATCCTATATTTAAATCAGGATACTAAAAAAATTTTTTTAAAATCCATCTAGTAGTTTTTACGTGATGCGAACGCAAATATTCAGACAGACTGACAGATAGAAAATAAATTACTGTTTTATTATATGTATAGATTAGATTAAACTTAGTAACGTGTGTCCAGTTACAATCGAAACAAAACGAAGTACGTACTCGTATGGATAGCGTAAACGGTTAAATTTGTAATCATGATTCAGGGAGTGAAGCAAGTGCTTCGTTTTTCTGTGGAACATGGTATTATTCAAGGATGATCACGAAAATAAGCCGACATGTGTACAAAATTTAAATTTTACTTTCGGGCTGGCGTAATCTTATTTTTTATCATTTTTGCTTCTAATCACTTCTGCTCCGAATGGCAATTTCCGAAAATATTTAATGTTGCACATGCTGACAAGACATGGAATCAGTGGACTAGGGCTTGTAAACAACCTGGTCAATAACACTTCGTAAAACATATGCTAAATTTCAAAATTTTTGCCTGTTTACTACTAAAAAATAAGTAGATTTTCAGATAAAAAAGAAGTAATAAACTTTTGCTATCAATCTTTTAACTTTTAGTTTTAAGCGATAAATAGAAATAAGAAGACTGCTGGGCACAAACTAGTCTTTAATGTTTTGTATCTAATTAAATCATTATAAAACTGTTACAAGTAAATATAAGAATGTGATAAATTGGTGACAATGATACTCTATCGAGATATTTTTCAGCAGTTAAATTTTGCATTTGTCTCATTAAAAATTTATTTAATAAATAACGTAGAGGCAACAAAAGTACATAGCGGAAGCCCTACAACGGAATTTCAATGTTTCAAATCACTAATACGATTGTTTGCTTTTCAAACAACAAGTGAAACGACCATTTTAATACCTTTCAGTTGCATGTCGGCTTCACCTGTAATACCAGCCAAAATAAAAATTGCATCACGTCGGTGTTATTGCAAAATTTTAATTTTATTTTTACCCAACCTTTTTATATTCTAAATGTTTGCAAATGCAAGGCTCTCTTTCTAATCAGAACTTTCAAATAAATTAATCATCCGCACCATTATAAAATTTCACCAGTTGAAGTTGAAATCCTTTTAAAGTGAAATTGTATGTTAAAGGATCTGGTTGCGGCACTGAGTGGTGAGTGACATGAGAGTTGCTTGGTTGGCTGCACTGTTTGTTTAATATTTCTGGCGACCAAATATCCACCGAAAATTGTATAGAATGAATAACGTTAGTAGACACGTAAAATTTATTTTTGTGTTTCATATGATGTATTTTTTAATTTCACGTTTTCCTCTCTTGTTTATATGGGGAATTGAAATTTGATGTTTGTTTGCGGTGAAAAAAAGAAAAATATTGCAAAAAGAGGAAGAGAAAGTAAAATAACAATGATTTTTTGTACGCAGTATTTTGTTTTAATTTAAAGTTGTATAAAAACCAAGGAATACAACTGCAACTACGAATCGTATGCAACAACGTCAATAAAGTTGTTTTACTGGTTTAAGGGATAAAAATCTGCATTTTGAATAATTCAATTGAAACTTTGTTGCAGCAAAATTGTTAATCACTGGTTTCCGCATATAACATTTAGAGCATAGTGTATTGTATGGCTTTTTATAAAGAGGTCTAGTATTTTAAAAATAAAATTTGAAGTAAAATTCAAAAGCAATGAGACCTATGTAGGTGACGTTAAAGTCAAATTATTCACGAAAAATTAATTTGGTACAGTCATTATTTTTATTGGAATCGTGTTTATCTATATATATAAAAAGAAGTGTACACTTTGATGTCACCACTAACTGCGGAAACGGGTCGACGGATTTTAGAGTATGTTGGGGATGGTCTCTAGATAGTTTGTGTGAAGTTGTGTGAAGAATTTGGCCCAGTGGTTCCGGAGATATGGCATTTAAATTTTCCTATATATTCCCATACAAATATCAACAAAATGCCCTCAATTTTCCATATTATGATTTTTTGTTGTCACTTGAAAAGTTACCAAACCATGTATCGCAATGTCTTATGTGTATAATGACATTCGATCTTTCTAATTTGAATTTTGAGCTAAATCTTACTGTCGATGTTGATTTTAAATAAAACACAAATAATTTAGGAAACTATTGGCATTTCTTTTTATTTTGATAATATTGATATTGTTCAATTATGTATAGAACAAAATATAATTGAGGTTCTATGCCATTAATGTGCCGAATTATCTCATCCTTTAGTTCTTGAATTGTTGGCTTATCGACGTAAACCTTTTCTATCAAATAACCCTAAAGAAAGAAGTCCGACGGTGTCAAACCACATGATCTTAGCGGCCAATTAACATCGCCACCACGTGAGATAACACGGCCATTGAATTTTCCGCGCAAAAGAGCCATTGTTTCGTTAGCTGTGTGGCAAGTGGGACCGTTCTCTTGAAACCACGTATCGTCCACATACATAGCATTCCATCCGGGCCATAAAAAGTTCGTTAGCATCTCACTTTAGCGAACACCATTCACAGTAACTGCCTGACCTGCCTCAGTTTGGAAAAAATACGGCCCGATGATGCCGGCAGAAATCCTGCCAACGGCAATATCAGTTCACAGAGATAATGCATGGTGTTATATTTTCAAGTCTAAACATTTTTTGTTTGCAAGATTTAATATCAACATAAATATCATAAATTTGGTACATATTACGTTAGGAAAATCGACCACGGTGGGCCATATTGTGCCCAATCCTGCATTGTTTCTGTGCTTCGTTCTCCAAAATTAGATTTTTTAGATTTTTTTTGGTGCTATGTGCGACATTCAATAGTACATATTGATTACCACGTATATTCCCAAATTTTCAGAAGAAGGAATGTACTATTTCTTCCTGTGACAATTGTTCGTATTTTTTCATTTTTATTACCTTCTTGATTCCTGATCTATCTTTCTAATATATTACATATAATTATATATGTAATAAATGAATTTTTTGATGCTCAGTACAATATTTTCTTTACATAGTGCAGGGAGCAGCGGAAACTTTGTACAAAGGATAGAACAGCAAGAATATCCATGCAATCGAAACTTTTGTTTTTGAAGAAATATTTCGTTACGGCCTCTCATAATATTATTCCGTGCATTATGTACAAAATCGAATCGAATATTTGAGCGACGCCGTATACAAACAGCTAGTAGTTTTGTAATTCGTATCGTGTGTTTTTCACGGTAAATTTTACCATTAAATGACCATGCCATTTATATGTTTTTTTTTATCCCTTCCTCAACGATTTCCGGTACTAGGTTGGTAATTTTTCTAGCTGACTTTTATTGAGTGGCATGCTGTCACTAGCTTTTACTCTCGGTTACAGTGATTTCAGACTAGCGACTAATAAATGTTGACCTTCTTATTCATCGCAGAGTGAGTTACTAATACTTCTGTAAGACTAATGTCACCCATAGCTATGTGTCCAAAGCCTAGTGTAAGCACACTTCCTAATATCACACCGAAAAAACGAAAGCTTTTATTTAGTTTATAATTAAATCAAAATCATTTTATTATGTCTTATAATTAAATAATTAAATTTTAAAGGCATTTTTATATGAATAAATCTATATAATGGTCATTTCTTTTCAACTTTGACTGTCTGTGAATATTTATGTGTGCAAGTGTATTAAATAAAGTAAATATATAAAATATAAATGTTAAGGAAAAGTGTTTGACTTATTTTGTCCAGAGTAAAAAATCTCCAGCTTTGTAATATATCTTGGCTTTATTTATACAAAAGAAACACAATGAAAAAAAGTTTTTTGTTAAAAGTTTCAAGAAAATTTTATTAGGGTACACTTACAAATGAATATGGATGTGTATAGTTTTTTATATCTGAACAGGATTTTTTCTAATTCGTCGACGAATTTAAGAAACTCTACTTGTATCCAAAAACTGGAAAAGGGAAATCCCATTTTTCCCCTTTTAATCAATTACCTTTATCAATTATTATAAATAAGGATTCCGATATAATTCTCAGTGTATTGAGAAAAGATACTGCAGTATTAAATGTATACAATTGCATGAAAGCTGAATCTATCCTTAAGCCAGACACACACAAACACACACACACACACAATCAATACAAAAGATTGGGTTATAAAGTATCAGTATTACAAAATTTAAATTGTTTATTTTCTTGGAAAGATTTTCAAAGTTTTTTTAATATTAATTTTGTTATTGTTTCTCTTTTCTGTGGATTACTTTTTCTTCTTATTTGTTTATTTTTTATGCTTTTAAGCTTTGGACACTGCATTTCCTGTAGAAAGTTATTGAAAATGTTACAAATTCCTGAATTTCTAGTTTCTTAAGATGGTTTTAGCAAACACACAGTTTATTACAAATATATTTTAATACTTCGTAAAAGTGTATGTATAGAAGTTTTTTGTTTACACACAAAAACAACAATTCCAAAGGTTTTATACACAAATTTATAATACGCTGCTATTTGCTGCACCCTACACTGTAGTTTGCTAATTTGGATTGCTTTATTTTCGTATGTTTAAAACATACGAAAATTGTAGAAGGACAGTAAGGAAAAATAAAAACGTGGTTTGTTGGTTGGTGTTTTGTTGAAGCTTTAATATTCTGTAATATTATTCTATTAACATGCATAATTCTCATTGTGTTTTGTAGAATTTTATTACTTATAGAGTATTTTTGGCTTCTCTAAAAGTAGGAAAAAGGTTTCCTGATGATCTGGCCTGAGCAACCAGTGAAATACGTATAGGGACTAGCTCTTTTCTTTCCCTCAACAAATAAATTGCATTTTTATTATAAAATGTTATGGGTAATTAGCATAATATTAAATAATTAATATTTAAATTCCCAAAAAAATTTTATTAATAACAATTGATTAAGTTAAAAAATTTTAAATAATCCTAAAAGCTGGTAAAATGGAGATACCTCTTGTGGTGTTGCAATCAATTATAATTTTATTTTCACAGTGTTAGCTGCTGCTAAGATCTGGATTCATTACTTGGCCTTGGTTGCGTGGGTTAGTTAACAATATAATTTTTTACTATTCATTGATTGTATTTGAGGCCATCAGCGTAAAAGTGTTATAACCCCAAAATATATAACTAGGAAAGAATGTGTATTTACACTTAAATTAAAACTAAAAAAATTAAAAAATATATATATTTTTTATACCCTTCACAAGAGGTAGAAAGGATATATATAAGTTTGTCATTGCGTGTTTAGTTTCTACAATATTAATTTCCTTATAAATAGTGAAGTTGATTTAGCGATGTCTGTCTGTCCGTTTGTGTTCGGGTTGAAAGCAACTTTGCCAAGGCACCCGAAGATAACTCACTAATGAAACACCAGACCACTCAAATCGAGGCAGCAGGAAAAAAACCACGCCCCTCTATATTTTTTTAATTTTTTTTAGGTTGTTTTTATTTTCTTTCTCGGTCTAATATTTATTTAAAGAGTTTTCAGAGTATTCGATGTAGTTGTCGTCTTCAATATCATTAAGTAGCTGATTACACGGCGGCAATTGTAGCCAACAGAATTTGTTTTCATTTAGCTGCGTAACCACTGACTTCTATTTCTTTAAAGCTTGAATAATGAGTTTTTTCTCATACGACTTATTTGAATTTATGTAAAGAGTCAACAATATGGATAATGCAGCACATGGTGAAGGGCGTAGAAGATTCGGCACGGCAGAAGATAGCACTCACTCTTACTTGTTTAAGTTAATAATATGAAAAGATCTGGAGTGGCTTGCACTCAACTTTACCATATCCAATGAAAACATATATTTTTATGGATACATAAAAAATATCAGTTCAAAGTATATTCGAATCTAAAAATTAATTATTTTCGGTTTGGTAGGTTAAGTAAACTACCCCTTGCCCCTTCCCGATTATGTCCAAAATTAATACAGCTCTTCATCCCCATATACCAAAGGCTCATACTAATTGTTAATGTCATACGGTATGACCTTTAGATCGTTCACAAAATTTGGGGGTAAGGAAAATACCCCTTGCCCCCTCCCGATTATGCCAAAAACTATACAGCTCCTTATATGCATATACCAAAGGCATATACTAATTTTCATTTTAATATGTCAAACGGTATGACCTGTACAAACTCCACAAAAATAGTGGCATACACAGTCAGTCAAAAAAATAATAGAATTTTAGTCTGAAATCAAATAATAAATCATTCAAGGATAACGTCGAGAATTATAATATAAAAATATTCTGGGTTTAATGAATATGGTAAATTCAGAATTTACATCCTGATACTACCTACATACGGGTAGGTATAGAAAATTTACTTACAACACTCATTAGCTTCAGCTGCCTTTCTTGACAAGGTACATTCTCATCACTTTAACTAACAGAACTTTTATTTCGTAATCGGGAGAATTTAAGATTCGACATTGCCGAGAAATATTTGCTTTCAAATTGCTTACATAGAATTTTAATAAAATAAAACTCATCATACTGGAAAATATAATTATTATTTTAATTGTTTGATATTTTCTAAAATATTTGCACAGCATCTGTTTTACTACAAACATGACTCTCAAAAGTTTGCGTCTTAGTAGAAGGACATTTTAATAACTTATAATATAAGAAATTCCCATTATGTTGTTTTATATTTAGATACTAGTTATACACAGTAAGTACGTTTGAAAAAAAAATCCCACTTATTTCTTATATTTCCAACATGTATCTACGTATTTAACATGTGTAACAGCCATTTTGATTTTTGATTAAAGCTATTCTGCTTTGTTTTGAAAAGAAAAGATTATACAATTCGTATATTTATCTTCAGTTCAAGCAGAATAATGTTAAAGAAACCCCCACCAACCATCATGTGTCACAGATACACAGTAGAAAAAATATAGGCATAGGCGTTCTCAATAAAGCCGATGCAAAATCAAGCACCACATTGTTTTTTGAGTGTAAGAAGAACAAATTTGAGGGATTCACAATTTGTACTAACATGTCATGTTTTCATAATATTCTAAAATTCTATAATAGCATAATTGACAGAAACTTACTAAATTTACTATGTTCGCAATAACAACAAGTAAAAAAGTTCAAATTAAGGAGTATTCCATTAAAGTCGTAGTTTTAACATATTTATATCGCTTTTAATTTTGAACCGTAATAGGCAGACGCCTAAAATTCAGACATAGTATGTACTTCTGCCCGCTGCAATAAAAATTAGTAAGGCCATAAAGTTAGGGAGACTTGAAATTTATAAATATTAATTTAATTAATTTTTTAATATTATGCTAATTACCCATAACATCTATATCTAACTCATATTCGTCTGTCTGTCTGCTTTTTTTGTAAATGTGTAGTTTAGAGTGAATATTAGTCTGTCCGCAGCCCCGCCCGTCCCTATTTCCTGTCTAAATGTCTGTCTGTCTTTATTTTCGTATTACGTAACAACTACTGGATGGATTTTAACAAAATTTTGTGAGAAGGTACCTTATTACCACAAAAGAATCTTATTTCCAAGAGAAAGTGCAGAAAAAGCAGTGAAAGTACGTCGATTTTCTTTTTCCGATTTAAAGGTACTGCATATTTTAAGCAATGTTACGCAACAGATGGCGCTGCTTTAAAATAATGAGTAACATATTTCCTGTCTGTCTTTTACAGAGCTTTATAATAATTTTTAAAAATTTAGAATTATATTATAGTTTAAAATATATTCACTTTTTGTTTGTCATTTCGTTAGTAAATATTTATCTCGGTTAGTAATATTTTTTCTTTTTCGTTTGTTTTGTACAGCACACGCACAAATGAAACAGTCATATTCTGAACATAGAGAACATTTTGCGTCAATTAAATGTTTTAATTAGTTTCAGATACAATATTTATAATTATGTAATTAGAATTTTATTTTGGTCTTTTTTAATTAAGTTTATAGGAGAATCGAAACAAATATTATCTAAAACTAATTAGAATCTTTATTTGGTGCAGTCTTTTTTCTTTGAAAGCAATCCCCTCCTGTTGGTTGAATCCATAACCCAGCGATATTTTTACTGTTAAAACAAAAACTATCTGTGATTTCCGCTTTTAAAGTTATCGGTTTTAAATAGGAATTTAACGAGTATAAGCTGCTCTAATTAGAAGTGAATGTATTGTGTTTGTCATTTAACTGAAAAAAAGTGCAGGGCAGTCGTTGGGACTGCCAATAGAAGTGAAAACTAAGCAACTTATGATTACTTTTTTCCAAGATTTTTTTGTAATACTTTCAAAGCAAAATCGAGCAAAATATTGTCAGGACGCCCACGACGTGGCGGGCACAGCTACTTTTACTATATGATTTAATTTGGACTATTTGGCTAAAAACGAAATTCTGCCTGCAGTGACCATAATTTATAAATTAAAATACACTAGAAAGGACTTACCAGATTCAGACAGGCCTTTTATTTTTGCAGAAAATGAGCAGTCATTTTTCATTCATTTCATTTTTCTCTCAAACCAAAATCAAACTTGCTTCAAGAACTTGTCTATGTGAAATACCGATTTTACCGTATTAGTTTTACAATATTTTACTACAAAAGCGTTTTAGTGCAGTTAAAGTATTGGGATTATAAGAAAAAAAAAAAAAACATAATTTATATATTGTTGAAAATTAGTTGCAAACGTCATCCATTTAACCAAGGTAATAGAATACGAGAAATTGTTTATCGAATTTTTATTTTTATTTTTTTTTATCGAATTTATAGTTAAAAGAAATAAAAATAAAATAATAATAACAAAATTTAATTAATCAATTTTTTTAACATGGAAAAAATTAAAGCTTTAAATCTCCATAGAAAATATTATAGATATATGCAAAAATTTTATAGATACACATACATACATATTATTTTAGTTACAAAATAAATATTTTACATATTTTAATAAGAGGTTGTGTTACTCTCGTGTATTCTGACCAGTTTGGAGCACGGGGCATTGACTCCACCAGTTTTTTCAGGACAGACATATCAATATGATTTTTTAGCTGTTTCCAGCTGTCATATAGCTTTAAGATGCATGTATTTTGGCAGAAGGTATCCACCATAGTTCCTCAATGGGATTGAGGTCTGGGCATAAAGCAGACCACTTGAGCAAACTAATTTGTCGAAAATTCAAGAAGGCCTTTATTCTCTTCACCACGTGGATCAGTGCATTATCCTGCTGGAAAGTCCATTTGCCGCCTTGTAAATCACCAGCAAAATCAAGGTGTTCGCTTTGTAACAAATCTATGTACATATATCTATATCTGCATTCAATTTTCCTAGCACAAAGCATATTTTGGGCTTCCCTCTTGATAAAAAAATACCGTCCATACCATGAGTGATCCTGCACTATGAATTCGATTGTGGCATGCTTCCCGTGAGCGTCATAGTCATCTGTATTTTTCAAGAAATTTGTTTTCTTGCTACGGTGTCTCTTTATTCAGATAGCAATTTGGCAATTTTTATGCCGGATTGACCCATTCCCTTGATTAATCCACTTTCTTCATATGTTGAATCAGTTTCACGTGGCATTTTTCTAAAGATTCCAAAGATTTGATTTGTTTTTCATCTTATGCATTATGCTTATCCCCCATACTAACTTGTGGATCACTTTTTCTGCTTTATAAGCTAGTATCAGGGTTGTCAGATTTATTTTCACCTATTTCGCCAAAGTCGATGTGAAAAATCGCCAAAACAGTTTTTCGTTAACATTTGTCTCTAATACATACAATATTTTTTAATTTTAAAAATATTTTTAACAAATCAAAAAAAAATAAATTTAATCAAAATAGCTAAATTCCGCCAAAAAATAGCAAAAAGTCGCCAAAATATATAAATATTTTGTTTTTTATTTAAAATGATTAGTGAACACGAGAAAAGTAAAATTTTTACTTAAAACAATGGAAAATAGTGGTTAATATAATTAATGGAGACCTAAAAATACTCATCATTTAGGTGTTTTTCACTGTGTTCTTATTTAGAGTATATTTTATAGGAACTAAATTTATTCGACATTACTAAAGTTCAACAGATGTGTGCCACATGCTTTAATTAAATTCATGAAATTTATAGCATGTGTTTCGGAGTCGAGCTTTTGTGGAATTCATTATTTAAATCGATCTTTCTATCCAGTAATTAGCAGCATATAAATTAAAAAAAATCCAATTTTTCTTGAAAATTAATCACCTTATTTGTAAAACATATTCTTTCAACTTAGAGATAATAAAATGAACTTAATCCTTACTTCAAAACTTCCTTTGTATGTAAAAAATAAGTATACAAATTTCACTGGAATTACCAGCATAACCAGTGCAAAACTAATGTAGCTGTACATATGTAGTTAGATAGAATATCATATTTTTATAATCTTCCTAAAACAAAAGTTAATATTTTGTATTATGATTGATGAGTATCCATAAATATGTTAGGATTTATAAAAATTTTAAAAAATTTTCGAAAGATGTTTGTAACCTTTGAATAAAGTTTCCTAAATAAAATAATCTTTAGATATGAAAATGGAAAGATGTTCGTGAACTTTAAATAAATTTATATGTTTCGAAAGTTTCCGGTTCCCAGAAGTAAAATTAAATTCTTTGTTATCCATTTTGATATTCCGTAATTCAGTTCGTAATTTTGGCCAAAAGTCAATGATCAATCGCCAACAATATCGCCTACTATTTTAAAAATCGTCAAAAAAAAGTCGACATGTCGTCAAATCCAAAATTTTATCGCCAAATAAGATTGAAAATCGCCACGTTTGGTCGGAAATTGCTATATCTGACAACTCTTTAGTATGTTGATTTGGCACCAGTTAGAAGACAAACAATCCATTTTGCACATTTAAATATTTAACACGTGATTTTGACATACTTTATTAAAAATAACGGTATTACGAATGAGGTGCAAAGATAAACTTAACAAACAACAACAAAAGGTAAAGTATTTATAAGAGTATGTATATGGCAAAAATAACAACTCTACCATTAGTATAACATAATGTACAAAAAACAGCAATTTCGTAGATATAAATAGTTGATTGGGAGTATTTTATTAATGAAAACTTGTAGATGATTAAAAATTTTTTTTGACTTGATTAATTTATTTTAAAAATAGTTTCATTTGATATTCAAATTTTGAGCATAAATAATATGAACTGATTTCATAGCTTTTCGGTAATATAACATATGACTTAAGTGCCCCAGTAGGCTAGTAGGTAGTATGCTGGTCTATGACTATGGGGGTTATGGGTTCGATTCCACGAGTAAAAATCTTTGCTAGTAAGCTCGAAAATTAAGTTAGAACTTAATTTGTAATTGTATTGTGACATTAAAATAAAAATATGTATTATTATAAATTATAAAAAGTATAATTTTATCGTTATGCGAAAAAAGTAAGGAACGCGTTTTTAACATAACATTTTTCATGAAGTGCAAATATTAATTGTTTACTTTTACACTTAAAGCACAATTATGTAAATACATCTATTAGACACATGGACACGTGAGGAATTCTTTTTAATTTATTTCGCTTTAACTGATACTTATACACAGATAAGTTTACAGTTTACCTGTTAAGATAAACTTTACACTACTAAGAAGATTTGAATTACATATGTATCATATAAATAGTAAAAATTTTAAAAACACACCTTGAGTATGTTTATATTTGAATGAAAAAAAGTCATTTTCGATTTATGAAAATTTATATGGGTTATATGTATTATTTCTTATCTGTTAGAAATTATTCTTAAACAAATAAGAAGAAACATATCTTTAAAAAAGTGAAGATCTTAATAGAAATTAATTTTAGTTGATATGTCGATTAACCGATATAATTTTTTCGAGTTCTTTTTAAAATTTGCAATTTTTCTTACTCTAACGATTATTCGATTTAAAATTCTCTGATTAATCGAGCGATGATTGTATTCTATACATTATCTGAGTTTATTTGGTTAACTATATAATTATTGCAGCGAAAAACTATCTTCTGCTAATGCCCAAAAGAATAATTGTTCCACTTTTCCCACTAATTTGTGAAAGAATATTCTTTATTATTTAGTATTATTAGAAAGGTGGGCGGGTCACCGACAATTAAATAAAAGAAAGCTTTTCAAATTACTTATTTTTAACTAACACCAACAACACTTTTCAAACATATTGAATTAATCTGACAGTAAAAATTTTCTCTTGAAAGGTGGCGTGGCTCTTCCATAAGAAATATGTTTGCTTTTAAAATACATACTCATATTCAACCAGTTATAGTGAAGCTTAGACACTCATTGGTTTATTCTGACAATATAAGATTATGATTACAGATCTCGGCGGATTAGCGTACATACAAGTTTTTAATTTTTTAGTTAAAAATAGTTTTTTATTTATACTGAGTTATATTTTACTAAGAATACCATTCGTTTCGTAGTTTAATGGAGTCCAAAAATTTTGAGAAACACTGTTAATATTTACATATAAATTACGTGGCTATATATGTATGTGTGTATAAACTAATATGTGTAACTTTTATTTCTGTTCATGCAAATGGCTTAGAAAGGATTTAAATTGCATTAATTAACACTTTACAGACGCAAGCAATCATGAAATGTACATTCGCTTCATTGTTGTAGAAGATTTTAAATATTACAATTAAAAAGTCTGGACATCAAACAAAGTGCTCTACTATTTACACATAAAATATATATTTTTATGAATAAGGATAGAATGTGTATTAGAAATGTTTAGTTACCACTTATGTCCTCCTAATGATACATATTTTATGTATTTACTTATGAATATCCTCCTGATGATATATATTTAAGGTATGTACTTATGAGTGTAGCAAATTGTTTGGTATATTTTATTATACAAATATTTTTTTTAATATTTTTAAAGTTCCAAATTTTATTTAATAAAAACTAATGAAAATAATAATAATAAGAAAACCTTATCCTTTGTTTGAAACAGTAAATAATACGTAAATTTAGTTATTTAAATACTAAATTAGATAACATTTAAAAACATTAACATTACAAAAAAAATCAAGGTGCCTATAAAGTTATATTCAAATAAGTATGTATATATAAAGTTTATATTCAGTACAAATTCTTAAAAACTGACCCATGTTTAGCGTAATTTGCTCTGACATGGAACATTGAAAGAAATATTGCTTAACAAAAAATCTGAACAGATATTTCCTTTTATTACATTTAAAACAAAGGTGACATTTAACATTGTTCTTCGGCTTTTTAGAGTTGGCAGCTTTATTAGTGCAAGTGTACTAGTGTAGGATGGTAGAATTAAGGGATTCCATTGCAAGCCTGGAAGACAAAATACAACAGCGGTTTTTGCACTGATTTAATTCTATTACTATAAAAATGGATGTTAACTTTTATTTTTAATCACTGTACATACTGATTTTGGGTCAAAGCTTAATAATTTTGTATCCTATTTATTTTATTTATAAAAAAATGTAATGGGTGATTTTTTTAGGTTAGGATTTTCATGCATTAGTATTTGACAGATCACGTGAGATTTCAGACATGGTGCCAAAGAGAAAGATGCTCAGTATGCTTTGACATTTCATCATGAATAGACTTACTAACGAGCAACGCTTGCAAATCATTGAATTTTATTACCAAAATCAGTGTTCGGTTCGAAATGTTCAAATGTGACAAATTTTGTTCAGCGATGAGGCTCATTTCTGGTTGAATGGCTACGTAAATAAGCAAAATTGCCGCATTTGGAGTGAAGAGCAACCAGAAGCCGTTCAAGAACTGCCCATGCATCCCGAAAAATGCACTGTTTGGTGTGGTTTGTACGCTGGTGGAATCATTGGACCGTATTTTTTCAAAGATGCTGTTGGACGCAACGTTACGGTGAATGGCGATCGCTATCGTTCGATGCTAACAAACTTTTTGTTGCCAAAAATGGAACAACTGAACTTGGTTGACATGTGGTTTCAACAAGATGGCGCTACATGCCACACAGCTCGCGATTCTATGGCCATTTTGAGGGAAAACTTCGGAGAACAATTCATCTCAAGAAATGGACCGGTAAGTTGGCCACCAAGATCATGCGATTTGACGCCTTTAGACTATTTTTTGTGGGGCTACGTCAAGTCTAAAGTCTACAGAAATAAGCCAGCAACTATTCCAGCTTTGGAAGACAACATTTCCGAAGAAATTCGGGCTATTCCGGCCGAAATGCTCGAAAAAGTTGCCCAAAATTGGACTTTCCGAATGGACCACCTAAGACGCAGCCGCGGTCAACATTTAAATGAAATTATCTTCAAAAAGTAAATGTCATGGACCAATCTAACGTTTCAAATAAAGAACCGATGAGATTTTGCAAATTTTATGCGTTTTTTAAAAAAAAAAAGTTCTCAAGCTCTTAAAAAATCACTCGTTATAATTATTGAATAAATTAATCATCTAGGCTTAAGTTCTTAATTATAAAGAGATAAACAATAATTCTTGCAAAAAAAAACCGATTTCAAAACAGATAGAAGGGCACCAATGTAAAAAGTAATCTGTAAGAATTAGATTTAAACCAAATAAAATATGCGCCAAAATTAGAGGGAAAAAGTAAAGACTATGTGAATGTCAAGCCTCTCCCTATTACTGTTCAAAAGTTAAGCTATTTTCACCAGCATCCGTCTTTTATGGGGGACACCATTCAAGCCTCTGTGTATAACGGTTTCAAAGATAGGGTCACATAGATCAAATAACATCTCCTATTGGGACACCCGTTAATTTACAATTTTAAATTAAAGACCTGTTGTTATAAAGGACTTGGTCACAAAGATTCTTTGTAAATTTCAACTGTCTGTCTATTACGGTTCAAAAGTTTGGCCATATATATCAAATTACATGAACTATTGGGACACTCTTTAAATTATAATTCCAAATATTTATACTTGTTATAATACCATTGAAAGTAGTGGACATTTTGCCTAATTTTCAAGTGTTTGTGTTTTACAGTTCAAGAGATAGGGCCATATAGATCAAATTACATAATTTTTGGGGACACCCTTTAATTTCCATATTTAAATTGTATATTTGCTATAGTGGACTTTGGAATACAGGTTCATTGAACATTTCAGCTGTCTGTCTATAAGAGTTAAAAAAAAAGTTTAGCCAGATACATAGAATTACATTAACTGTTGGGACACCCTTTTATTTCCAAATTCAAATTTGATAGTTTTTGTTATAGCTGACTTAACAATACAAGCTCTTTGTAAATTTCAGCAGTCTGTGTACAACTGTTCAAAAGTATGGACATATACATCAAACTAAATGAACTATTGGAGCAGCTTTTAATTTAAAATTTTGAATATTTATACATTTTATTATAACGGTCATAGTAATCGACATTCTGTAAAATTTTCAAGGTTTTGTCTATAACGGTTCAAAAGATAGGCATATATAGGTCAAATTACGGCACCTATGGGGACACCCTTTAAGTTTTAAATTTATTTTTTTTATTAATTTCTGCCGTTGGGAGCTATAGCGACACGCAATTTTTAAAATTATAATTTTGTGCCCTTTACGGTTCTTAATACACGTAAAAAACATGTATGTTGTATAGGGACACCCTTTAATTTTTAATATAATGAACTGTTTTTGAAACGGAACTAACCTGAAAGCATAAACTTTCAAATAAAGAAAAAATTTTAAAATCGGTTCAGAAATGGCTGAGTTCTGCAGTTACATACATAAAAAAGCAACATTCAAAAGAATTGATAACCTCCTTCTTTTTTGAAGTCGGTTAAAAACTAGACACCAACAGAGTGGAATGCATTTTCTAGACAGCTACGTCCGTCAAGGTAGTTTCAATTGTTATTAATTTTCTATTTAAACAATAATTTAACCATAATATGTTGCTCTTAGATTATGATTGCCTCAACCATGTTTTTTCTTTACGTGAATAAATAAAATAAATTTTATTCTAAACTAGTGTGTTTTACCCGGCGTTGCCTGGGTCCACCCATAGAGCCCTTCTAAATGCTTGCGAAATAATTAACCTTTTTCGGTTTTGTCCACCCTGTAGGTTCACTCTTAACAGAGGATAAACAATTAAAGTTTCGCGACAAAGCATTTGCATACATCTCAACAACAGCATCACATATCAGGTTCAACCAATCGAGGAGGGGATTAAGGAAACGCAAAGAAAAAATAACACACATATAATACAATGCAGCAATGACGATCAAACTAACGACTGAAAAGATTCAGCTCAGAATTCAAAAAGATCGAATGTCATTATACACATAAGACATTGCGATACATATTTGGTAACTTTTCAAGTGACAACAACAAAAAATCATAATATGGAAAATTGAGGGCATTTTGTTGATATTTGTATGAGAATATATAGGAAAATTTAAATGCCATATCTCCGGAACCACTAGACCGATTTCGTGCAAACTTCATACAAACCATCTAGAGACCATCCCCAACATACCCTGATCCTGACGGTCGATCCGTTTCCGCAATTAGTGGTGACATTAAAGTGTACACTTCATTAATAACTTTTAATTTGATACAAGTCATAATTTTTATAACCATTTTTTAAATTTTTTTTCTTTAAATTTTTTTAAATGTACATGTTTTTTAATGCTTAGTACATCATAAAAATTTTAGAGTGGGAGCTTGGTGGGATCAGAAGTTATGTTAAAAAAAAAATATTTCCTTAATTTTAAATGAAATAAAAGTGGAGTGGCCTACACTCTACTTTACCATACCCAATAGAAACAGATATTCTTATGGATATATTACATAAAGAGTAAAAGTTCAAAAGATATATACGAATCGAAAAAATAATTATTTTCGCTTTGGGGTTGTTAAGTAAACTACCCCTTGACCCTTCCCGATTATGCCCAAAATTTATACAGCTCTTTATCTCCATAAACCAAAGACACATACTGAATTTAATTTTAATCTGTCTTACGGTATGACCTGTAGAGTGTTTACAAAATTTGAAAGTAAGTAAACTACCCCTTGTCCCTTCGCGCTTATGCCCAAAATTATTCAGCACTTTATCTTCATAAATCAAAGACACAGAATTAATTTCATTTTAATGTGTCATACGGTATGACCTGTAGAACGTTCACAAAGTTTGGGGGTAAAGAAACTACCCCTTACCCCCTCCCGATTATGCCCAAAATAATATTGTTTTTCATCTCCATACATCAAATGCACATACTAAATCTCATTTTGATATGTCAAACGGTATGACCTGTACAAACTCCACAAAAAAAAACTCCATATATGTACATACCAAAAGCAGTGTTGCATATCGTAATTTTTTGTGCAACAAAGCCGAACTATTAAACGCAACATGCTCCAAAATATTTTCGTCTCTGTCAGTTTTTAATATTTTGTAATAAAAACAAAATTTTAACAATTTTTTTTGTGTTCAGTTTATAACTTTACCATACGTGTTATAGGTAAAGTATAGTCGCGGTCACGATAAAAATTGATGACGTTTAGAGGACTCCTGAATTCATTTTGACTGCCACTATCTTTGTGAAGGCTCTACAGGTCATACCGTTTGACATATCAAAATAAAATTCAGTATGTGCTTTTGGCATATGGAGATGAAGAGCTTGACACTCCAGGTCGAACATAATTATTGTTTTGAACTTTTTTTCATTATGTCATATATTCATAAAAATATCTTTTTCCATGAGGCACGGTTAAGTTAAGTGTAGGCTACTCCAGATTATTTATCTGCAAGGATGGTGTTGTTTGATGTTCCAAAATATGCGCATCTTACTAAACAAAAAAAAAAAACTGACAACTTCTGGCAATGTTCTGACAATAGCAACGATTATAATATATCTGACAATATTGTTGTCAGGTAGCAGTCAGCCAAATTATCTGACAATTCATTTCCTGACAACATTGACAGACAAAAGTTTTTACTTAACACAATTTTAAGATATTTTCTGGCAATTTTGTTAGATCTTACAACAGTTTATTTAATGACAAAAATATACGTTTATAATATTTTTTACTTGCACAACCAACAGTAGGTATTTACGGATAGAGATAAGCGGTAAACGATATACATAAGCCGTTAACAGCTCTTTTTTTCTGTTTCAGAATTTCAGGTTTTACTTGGGTACCGCAAACTTTGTATTTGGAAAAAGCTTTATATAGAAGCTTTCGTCATCCTTAAGTATTTCAAAAATAGCACTCGACTTTTGATGCTTCAAGAATAGAAATTTCACGTTTCAATTTGTATACAACATTGACACAAATATTTTGATCCTTTTATTGCAAACTAAATTGTTACCCAACAAAAATAATAAATATTTTTTATTTTTCATTGTTTAGTTTTTGTTTTCGTTTAGCAATAAAGTTAATATTGTTTAATTTATAAATTAAAAGAATTTCCCCCCTTATAGTAAATATTTTTCAAACTGTCGCAATATGAGTATGATTAAGAAAACTTTTTAAATTCCTTTTTTTCTAAAGATGGTTCTATTACTGCTAAAAAAGGCGAACAAAATTAAAGGGGTTGAAAAAGTTAAAATTTTTAGTGTTTAGAGTTTTAGTTTATTATACGTTTTAAAGTTTACAGAAAGCGTATGTAAACTAAAATAAACTTTATAAAGTAAATAATCCTGGATGTTTAATTAAAGTTTCTGACAAAAATTCTTTAAAAAAATCTAGTAAAGTTGGGGTACCATAATTAAAGCGATAAATGCAAATAAAACCTTTAATTCTGTATTTTATAGAAATAGGTTTAAAAATTTTGATATCTCCATATAAATTTTCTAGACAAGTTGCTCGCTTGTAGTACAGAAACAGCAGATTAATCGCTGAGGATTTTTTTTAAAGTTGTATAATGAGTGGGAGAAATCGATTTATATATATAATGCCACCGCCCTGCCAATGAGGGAAGCTAGGTAGGATTATTTAAATCTCTTCACCAGAAGAATTCTTACAAGCATAAAGATACAGTTCTTAGGCGAGGATAAGTTGTAGAGGGCATCTTAAAATTTGCCATTCTTATTTGCGACGGGTTATATTTTGATATCATGAGTTGCAATAATCCCAAAATGCAATAGGGCGCCAACCCATACATGAGAGTTGTATTCCATTTTAGGCTCGATATAGGTGATATAAATAGTAAGAAGATCAGATGGAGTGAAGTATCTTTTATACCGTTTCAAAAAACGGAGGCACTTGAAAGCTTCTTTCGAGACTTGAAAATTGTGTTAAGCCCATCTGACATCGTACTGGATTTTAATACTAAGAACATCAAGAGCTTCTGATACTTTAATAACTACATCACCCATAGCTACAGATGAGTCATCATTTTCGAACGCACGTCTCTGCGTAAGCATACAATATTGAGTCTTACGAGAATTAAATTCTACTCTATTTGCACGACCCCAATTAGAAATTGAGGTATAATCATGATTGAGCGTATAAAGCAATAAGTTTTGTCTTTGCTGTTAACTGTTAGATAGATAGATAGATAGATAGATAGATAGATAGATAGATAGATAGATAAATAGATGTTTGAGGCACGCATAAGTGAGTGGGTGACACGCACATTTCATCATAAATAAATCTAAAATTTTATTCTTTTATCGTTTTATTCTCTCTAAGAAAGAATAATTTTGATTACAAATTAGGTGATCAATTAGGTTCATAGATGCGGAGAATATTGAAGACGGACGTAGCTGTCCAGAAAATGCCTTACATTCTGCTAGTGTCTAAAATAAAAATTTCCCAGTTTTCTTTAATATTGATTCCCCAATTTATAATTAAAATTATTCTTTCTTATAGAGTATAAAACGAAATTAAGCTTGACTTCAAATTTTATCTGTATATATAGGTCCGCTTATAAACTTTTAAATATTCAATATTAAAACTAAAATTTAATTTTTAAAAAGTTGGGCTACCGTCAAGGTAGGTGCTGTTTTGTTATAAAATATTTAACAATTAAGTTGTAAGATCTAAAGCATCGCATTGGACTACTTCTACCAAGCCAGAAAACAGATCATGTAATTGAAAATACGAACATACATATATACAGACACGAGCTGTCATGCACAAAATTGACTCTTTACAAATATTTTTTAAGAATTGCATTTGCCCTGGTTCTTCATAGTTCTAAATTCGATGATATTGAATCGTCAAAAAATTTCGACATACCTTTGATAAAGGTATTCTGTTTTATTTTTTTTACGTTCAGTAGCCTCAATTGCACTAATTAGTGCCCATATTATTTATTTAGACTTAAAAAAAATCGGAATTTTTTAGGCGAAAAATCTTTAAATCTGCATTTGGCCATTTTTAGTGGTCAAACTCTGCAAAAAGCAGATAAATCTGCTCTTCTGGTAACAGTGTAAGTATATATAAACAACGCATTCGCAAAAAGGACAGCAAATAATAATCAGCTGGTCTATCGATTACACCTAGTAAATTTAATTCGCCTTGGTATAACAGTTACACAAATTTCATCAAAATCGAGGGGTTAAGAAAACCTGTGATTGCTCTGGCATGTAATGAATCAGCTACAAGTGCCAAACAAAATCCAAATTCCTTTTTGTGCAAAAATATTTTACAAATAAAAACCAAAATAATAGAAAAAAATAAATTGGTTTTATTTGGGAATAGAAATTTGTTAAATATTGAATTTGTATGTTGTGTGTATATTTTCAATCAATTTTTCAAACACTTCATGCACTCAATTGTTGTTGAAAAATTGAACAAAAACAAAAACTTTAACCAAATAAAATACAAGCGAATAATTTTAAGTTTGTGGCGATGAGTTTTTTTTTGATGGATGAGTGGCACTCGTCTGCAGTTGTATATATTTACACATGCACGCGAATGTATGAGCTTTATTCATTTACCCTGCAAACATACAAAAGTCAAATTTGTCATCCATTGACAAACGTAACTTATTTGGATGAACAAATAAATATTTTTTAAATACATTAAATCTAAAAAGATATCAATCAGTGAAAGGTAATAGTCTTAAGTAATTTCAAAGATCTTTACACCAGGACCAGGAGGGGTGAAAAAGGGAAAAACAAAATCACGACTACACGGCTAAACTGATTTTAATGAAATTTGAAATGTAGATAGATCCTTACCTAGTAGGTCCAACTGGCTATGTGTGTTTAAAAACTCCGACCCAGAGGGCGGAAAATGGGAATTTTTGTGTAGGTGAATCGATTTTAATAAAATTTTAAACGTGAATAGGCTCTTATCTACACTCTAACTTTTTTTGTAAACAAGATCGATAGCAGTTTTCAACACTTTACTGAATATTTCGGCCTAAAAACGGACAATTATATTTTTTTCAATTCGAACATTGCACTTTTATTCTTTATGTAATATATCCATAAAAATTTCCGTTTCCATCAGGTATAATAAAGTTGAGTTTTGGCCACTCCAGAATTTTTTTAATAATTTTCTGCATTTTTTAGATAGATAGCTTAAGCATGATTGTTTAAAAATAAAAACTTTTAACAGCATATTTATGTTTTTGTGTAAAATAAGACAAATTATGTTTGTTTGTTAGAAATAACTACATCATCGAAGTAATATAGACAACAAATTTATTTCGACAAAAATTTTGACACTATGTGATCCTAGATTTCAAGAAATATTTTAGAGTGTAGAAGTTTAGTGTACTTGTCTGTTTTGGCAACTAGGATCCAGAGACTAAAAAGATGGGAAACTTTCATTTTTGGATTTTAATAAAAGTTGAAAAATAAATAGTAGGTCGTTATCTACAATTTAAAAATCTTTAATAATTTCTACACACCGTGTGTGCCTTCTGACAAAATTTATTCGATTTTGCTTTGAAAGTAATCCACACCAAATTTTAAGACTCTTCAGTATGAAATTCTAAAATTTATATCAAATTCTAAAAATTATTGTAAAGCTCTGTAAAAGACAGACAGGAAATGACTTGCTCATTATTTTAAAACAGCACCATCTGTTTCGCAACATTGCTTAAAATATACTGCTTTCAAAAATAAAAGATGCCTTAATGTATGCAGTACCTTCAAATCGGGAAAAGAAAATCGGCGTACTTGCACTGCTTTTTCACCACTTTCTTTTGGAAATAAGAAATTTTTTCGGAAAAAAATCCTATATTGGGATCAGGATACTAGGGTACCTCCAAACAAAATTTTGTTAAAATTGATCCAGTGATGCGAAAACAAAAAATAAATTGTTTTCCGATATGCATACTTTAAGGCGCCTTTTATTTCTGAAAGCAACATATTGTAGTAGGGATGAGACCCTTTATATAAAGTTTATACCTAAACCATAACTCCATAACTGAAGCGATAAAAAATATGGGTCTTTGCTGTGGATTGCTTTCAAAGCAAAATCGAACCAAATATTGTAAGAAATGATCCAATGATACAATTGAAATGTATTATAGTACAAACTCTGTTCTAAAATACATTTCATGAAAGGTTTTTTATTATGAATATGGGCAAGAGTGTTTAAAATTATTTAGTTCATAACAGACTTGAAGGATGTCAATTACAGTTTGTAATTAATTACACTTGGAACTACGCAAATATATGTAGTTGTAATTGGATTTTTTCAACTACAATTACGTTTAACTAGTTTAATTGAGATTTTGTTCAACTGCTCTTTACATCTACTCTTACAATTACTTGTAATTTGTAATTAATAGTTTCCAATTACAATTACATGCAATTGTAATTGAAAAAATACAATTCTAATTAAATGTAATGGAAAATAGTTAACAATTTAATTGTATTTTATTTAATTTTAAGTAATGGTGATTGTGTAATTACAATTACTTGTAATTTGTAATTAAAAATTTCCAATTACAATTATATGTAATGTGTAATTGAAAATTTTCAAGTACAAATTACAAGTAGTTGTAGAAGAAGGTGCGAGAAAGTCGTAAAAGAAAGTGCATTTTAAAACTCCTTAAAAGGAAGCGGCGGAAAATCGGATTTATTATATGACTGAGCCGATTTTAATATAATTTGAAGAATAGAATAATTTGAATATAGAAGGTGAAATAGGAAGAAAATAGGAAAAAGGCAAATTATTTCTAAAACACGGAAAACAGTTTTTGTTCTTGGTAATCTCCAAACCCTTTTTCAATAAGCTTTATATCTGCGTGTCTTTGTTGACAGACTTATGAGAATGAACCTAAAAATGTTTTAGATTCGAAAATATTAATTTGATTTGAAAAATTGTTTCGTCTGTGTTAAGTAGGCAAGGCTTAAAATGGTACTTAGAAAGACCTTGAAAACGGACGAAGGCAACGTTTGCTGAAAAGGCGACTTTTAAGTAATTTTTAAAATTCTAATAAAGCATCACATTATGAAGAATACACAAACTTAAAGACCACTTTATCCCTCGCGTTTCATACTTTTACTTTTCGATATCTGACCGTCTAATGGTAGTTATTGAAATCATTACTTCTGCATTATCCAGATATTTACTACGATATTCACTTTTTGTATTTGCTTAGTGGACTCTTCATACTATTTCCAGTCAGTGCACATGCATTTACATATAATGCGCTTTGTCATTTTAAGTTTAACATTATATGATTCAATGTTGTTTTTGGTCAGAAGATATTTTATATCCTGTTACGTAACCAGTTAAGAGCTTTGCGTATCTATATTGTATCTGAGAACAATTTTCGATTTCATGCATAACAATAAAAATTATCTTTCTTAGGAAAGAATCAAAAATGCGAACTCGGACCTGCAAGTAAGTTATGTAAAGTTTGCATTTTTAATTACTAATTATTTCTTACCGATTCAAGTTGAATCCATTAATCATTTACTATTTTAAGTTAAGCATGGAAGGTAGGTATGGGGATATGTGCTTATATGGTTATGTAAGAAACAACAAATACTACAGAAAAATAACCAGTTCTGCAAAATGCATACCCTTATTTACAAAGTATGTAGAAATCTCTCAATTCTAGTGTTGGCAAATTTTGTAAATTTAGATAACTGACACCACAAAAATACAAATAAAGCATTTTTCTAGCCAAACACTTTATTGGCTGTATATATAATAATTTCAACTTGTTTTTTTAGCATCCATTTAAGCCTTGCTTAAACATTTTTACTCATATATGTATGTAAATAATAAATTTATTTTAGAACAACTTTTTCATACAAAATAATTTTTAAAATATGTATATTTGAAATAAGTTTTATATTTTATCCCCCATATTAATAAAAAATAATACTTATTTGAAATGTATTTTATTAGAACAACCTTTGTATGAAAAATTAGTTCTAAAATAGATTCAAATATATATATATATATTTTTATAAATATGGGAATTAGTATATACATATACATACTCGTATGCTAATTTGTAAATAATTTTTTATATTATAATTTTATAAATTATTGTTTTTTAAATATTTTAAATTACTTTTGTCAAAAAAATACATCAGCTGTGCAGATTGTGAAAAAATTTAATCAAAATTGTCGTGAGATAACGGGCACATAGTTTATGTTTAATATATTAAGTGCATAAGCCAGTCTCATCGTTTTATTTAGAATGCCATTACTGAATGGTCTATTTTTTCGAAAATTACAACCTCTTTACAAAATACTAGTTTCTATTAAAATGTTTGCAGGGTATGCAATTTCATGCATCGAAATGTAAAAATACTTCAATGTTTGAATGTGGTTAATCCAAAACCACTGTAATGAAACAGCCAAAACGAAAAGGTATTAAAACATTTTCTAGTAACTCAACTATGATTTGATAATTGATGACAGCAATGATACACTCATGCAAAGTTTTTCATCTAGGGTAACCAACGTTTTAGCCCCCAAGACCAGCAGTTTCTACCTTCTGCTCTACCATTCCTTAAATTTTATAAAAATGCTAGTGAAAAGTTTTTTTTTCAACTTGTTTTGAAATTACTGTTTAAGGTAGTGATTACTAACACTCACAGTATAGCATCTATTTAATTAAACTGCATATAGCTAACTCACTCATCCCCGCCTTCATTGTATTGGATTACAAAACTTATAGATTATAAACATCATTGTATATTTGATTTGGTGTTGGCATTTACTTATTAAGAATTTGCACGGTGAAGGAACAATATTGGCACTAGTCATGAAAATACATTCCTTGTACCAAACATCAATAAACCCTTTTTTAACTTTTTATGACGAGTATATAGAAGTAAGGTAATCAGCATTATTTGAATTTTTACATTTTCTTGTATTTTTACAGTATACGAGTATGCTGTCATGTTCTGAGTTTGTCGACGTTTCCCTTCTTTTGTGAGCATGTCAAAAGTTCATATTTAATTGGAACACACTATAAGTAATTAGGACAAACATTTTAACGACAAATTCTGAGTAATCTTCTGGCTTATAGTGATCAAAAATTTACAACCCAAATAAGAATCATAGTTTTTTAACTGCATTAAAATAAGTATAAAGCCCTCCGCTAATTGGCCCCATGCAAAGGTATCTAAGGACAGGAAGAATGATAGGCTGAGTTCGTAAAATTATTTTGCAATTTTGGATGGTGGAAAAAAGTTTGCCTGTACGGTTACGTTATTCCCTAATGGGATGGATGAATACAGCTCCTGTCGGTGTATTAAAAACAATTACAATATATAAAATAAAGCAGAAATATCGAAATATGCGCCAACGTATTTAAAGAAGCTTCTAATGTACCCAAATCCGCTAGCCCACATCATTCTAATTGTTCGTGGCTACATTTGACATAGGATTATAAATTACCAATTGCTAAAAGTAGGATGTTATAAGTCACATTTTCATTATTACAAGTGTGTTAAGCCAAAAGTCTCTGATAAGCTGTCGATTAGATTTTTTATTTTTAAAGTTGTCATATTTTGTATATTTTTATAAAAACAAAATTTTTTATTCTATTTAATTGAAAACTTCAATAAATTTTAAACTCCCCTTTTCTTATTTATAAGAAGCATTAAAAAAATATTTACTATTTCTAAGAAGTGACTGTTGGCACTACGAACTTTCTCAATTGAATAGTTTTGTTTCCTGTTTTATTTATAAAAATAAACAACTGAATTTCTGTTGCACTAAACAAATTAAAAATAAAAGAAAATAATAATAAAAAATTGCAAAGTGAATCCCTAATGTAATTGCTTTGTAGAAATCTACGGGTATATTATCAGCATTCCAAGGTGTCAGAATACACTTGTGCATCTATAATACACAGACTCTATATATGTGTTTGTGTCTGTATTTTTTATTTTTTCACCTTGTGCCACACAAAAAGTTGATTTAAAATTATTTTGAATCAAGGTGGAAGAAAGTAAGAGAAAATGGCATAAATGCAAATTATTCAAATGTCAAAAAGATAAATCAGGAAATGAAAACAAATGAGGAAAATCCAGATTGCTGCAACGAAACTAGTTTCTTGCTAAAATACTAAATTCTAAATTCTCAATATTACGACTTTTGTCTATAAAATTATTTTTTTTTATTTAATAATAAATTTAAACACAAAATAGAGATAAAATCGCTAGATGAAGCAGAAAGTAACTAAAATGTCACCACTCTTACAAAAAAAAAAAACAATAACAGTTTGTTAGTATCCAACTTCACTACCTAACGCTATGTCTAAAATGGATTTTTTAATTACTCAGCGTTGACGCCACGCTATTTAGGTTTGCTTCATACATTTTATATGTACATAAGAATTTTTGAGTTATTTTGCGCACAACGTGATTGTTTAGGTTTGGCTGTTAGTTTGCGCTCTAAACAAGCGCGCTTGTTTAGGTTTGGTTGTAAGTCCCTAATAAACGACATTTTTTTTACATCTGATTTGTCAAATTTCCCACAACATTTTGTATGACATTTTTAAAATACATGTTTTCTAAAACTTGTGTGCAAAGTCATCTGATAATGTTTCAATCAGAGCGTTTTCTATTTTGATCTAACAAATTATCTGAGTCAGTGCTTTATAGGTACTATTTTACGAGATCAATATCATATATCATATCAAATATTTGAACTTGCTGTAACTTGAACTTGATGTATGTAATAATAATTATTTATAAATCATATCTTGTTATTTAATGCAAACTTAACTTATCTTCGGATTTAGAGAAAAAAGAGACGGCTGACTCATGAGTACTTCTATGGCACACGCAAAAATATTTTATGGTGGCAGTAAGCCATTTTGCAACCAAACAACTTGGATATCGATGTAGTGAAAAATTCTATATAAAGGATCAGATGTTACAAACAAACAGAATCTTTTAATTTGAAATATATGTTTACAAGCCAATATTATCTACCTGACCCACGATGTCTCTCGATGTCGATCGTTTGCACAAATATATTTAAAACAAAAACAAATTCAAACATTTTGTTGTTGTTTTAAATGTATTTGTGCAAACGATCGACATCGAGCTACATCGTGGGACTGGCAGTATAAATCTTCTGGAAAATAAAAATTTTTATAGACATGAGGAATTCCACAGCGTCACAAAGTTGAAATTCACTTGTAAAAACATGACGTTTTTTAGAGGCTTTTCTCGTATATTTTCTACAGTGGAAGACAACATAGAGAACATGTCTGAGATGAATGTCTATCGATGCTATTACTTTGAAATAAATCTCTGTGTTATATTTGCTTAGATTTATTTATTGTTTTTGTGAGTTGCCTTTTATTTAAAATAAATATGTGAATAAATACATATGAACATAAATAATTAATTTTTGCTTAATTGAATCAACATTTAAATGACTACATGTACGTAGTTTAATGTTCGTTTGAAGAACATTTAAAAATAATTTTGTTTCACCCTAGAAAAACATGTTTATGGTATGGTCACATGATACATTTTATATTCTCTGTTGCAATATGCGGTTGCGATGAACAAATTATAGTTCTTTCAAACATTACTAGTTTACAAGTTTTAGTAACCATTTACTACAGCCAAAAAATTTAACATGGTTGGTTTGAACTATATAATTTTCAAATCACAACCAAAGTTTGCTCGTATGTAAACACAGTATGACTGGATACACAAAAATGATGTTGTTGACGTTTTTTTAAGATTTGTTTTGTTGTTTATGTTTCAAAATTAAAAATTATTGCAAAAAATAAAAATTTTGGAATTGAATAATTTCTCATATGAAAAGCCTAAAAAACTAATAAATAATTGTGTCTTTTGTTACAAGTTGTATGTTTATTTTAACAAATAAGGTAATTTTTTCCTTATATTTATTTAATTAATTTCATAGTAAAATAAAGTTTCATATTATATTTTACAATGTTTTTATAAACTAGACCATAATATGGTTCTTACATAATAATATTATTATTGTTAATAATTACATGATTTGACTACAACGATATAATTCGATAAAATGTATTTCTTTTTCTTTCTTATTAATATAAAAAGGCGGGTGTAGTTCTTCCCTCAAGCAGATATTTAGTTAGAGCCTGTATACATTAAACGTTTTGGCCTGGGATAATATCTGTATACTATTTTGGATTCCCTTCGTACTTCTAAGAAATGCACTTGGCATCTGTAATAGATATTGGGTTTGTCCTGTTGCAACTATCAGAGGAAACTTTGACGTTTATTCGTTTTTACATTAGAAATACAGAATATGTTTTCAGAGACTAGATATTTTACATGCTTAAAAAATTTAACCAAAAATTGTTTGGGAATAAATTTCAATGAATCAAAAACTGTTATAAAAAAAATTACAACTCGTTAAAATATCCTACTTAAGAATTTATCTACACATGTGTGTACATGCAAAGAAAAAACATGGTTGAGGTAACCATAATCTAAGAGCAACATATTATGGTTCTAGTGAAACCATATTATTGTTGAACATTATAATATTATGATTAAATTAATTATTATAGTATGTTTAAAAAATATGAAATGGATATGCCAGTTTTTTTACCTTTTAAAATACAAAATTATTTATTATTTTTTATTAATGATTTTATATTAATACATTGATACAAAAATTAAATTAGCATTTTCTTCTTCCAAACCGTGTTTCAAGGATATAAGGGAGGGAACACTTTGGCTATCGATTTAACGGTATTCGCACAAGGCCCATACCATCGCAGTTCATAGAAGAATTGTTCTTGAACACATCAATTTCGGGGGATTTCTTTTGCAACTCAGCCAACACCTTTTTCATGTAGTCTTTCAAGTACAAAGTAAAGTCTTTCTTGTCTCCGAAAGCATTCTTGTAAACTGTGATTGAGAAGAATATCAACGCCGGTCTCAACGGTTGAGTTTGTATCCTCATCGGCTTCTTCAGCTCAGGTATAGAAATCTTCACTTTTAATGTCACCTGGTAAATTACATCACCGTCCAATTTTGTTTTGTATCTGCGAACATTTCATCAGCAGTAATAGTATCCCTGTTGATTTTCATTGTGAGGTTTTATTCATTTTTCTGGTCTAAAAATTAAAAATAAATTACAGTCTCACACCGAGAGGACTCGAATTGTTTATATCCAGAGAATATGGTTGCCACGCGCTAAATTTAACAGCGAAAAAGAAATAATTAAATATTTATTTTTAAATCGAATTCCCGAAACAATGGTTTATACACTTTTTATTACTTATTTAAAGCACAAAACAACCCACTAAACCAAAGTTTTCGGATTTTTCTGAAGTCAGACTTGTCGTAAGGAATTTGTTAAGACATTTCGGTAGTTTTTCGGAAATCAGGCTTTTCGTAACGAATTCGTTAAGACCATAAACAAGGTAGACTCGCGGCTAAAAAAGAGTACAACTCTGTAATAAAAATACGTACATTTTGTTTTTGTATAAATCACTTTTGGTTGTCAAAATAAAAAATGTTAGCACATTTTGACACTGGAAGATGGAGACTACAAATAGTCAGCTGAGCTCTCGAGTTTACCTGTTATGAATTCGCCTTGGTTTCGGTTACGAATTTGGAAGATTTTATCGAATAGTCGTTACGAATTCTTTATGAAATCGGAACTTTTGGTTTGGTGGGAATAAACTCCGATGACATAAACAAATAAATAATTTTTTTTTTTTAAATCTTTTGGTTACCTACGAAAAAACTTTGGTTGTGGATTAAACATTAAATAGTTAAAACCAACCATGTTGAATTTTTTGTAGGTAGTAACCGTTTAATGATAAAATTTTAAACAAAACTTTTTTACCGGGACCAAAGTAATGTTACAAACAACTAAAATGTGTTCATCGCAACCATATATTGTTACAGAGAACATAATGTGGTTCCTGTGACCATACCATAACTAAGGTTTTTCTTTGCGTGTATGTGTATGAATGTATGATTATCAAAATGTTTGACATTTGTTATTTATGAATGTGATTGGCCGGTGTCAGTAAGTAGGCTTTGTTTGTGCTACAAGTATTTGTTCGCATTGCTACTCTAGTCCTTGTTTGTTTTTCAACGAGATTTGATAAACGTGACGTGTTTTTAAATTTTTTAGCTTTTGTTTTCTTAGAGATATCTCTTTTTTTTTTTTGCTTAAATTTTGTGCTATTGCTTATTATGAAATTCTTCTAGTAATAATGGCAATAACCAAAGCAAAAGTCCAGCTTAAGGAATCTGCTAGTAAATACTCTTCTAAATATGTTGTCTTTAGTTAGAATGTAGACCTCCTTTGTATGTTGGTTCTTATATAATAGATTTTTTTAGCTGATTTATAATTATTTTACAATAAATAGATCCCGCAATGGCTTTAATGCACTTATAATTTCGAATAAGTGAAAAAGTAAACATTTTCCCGAGTCCATAGTCATTTCCAAATGAGGTCAAGGCGCAACTTAGCGTTATTTTTTATGCTATGATATCAGAATCAATTTTTTGCACAATAAAACCTTTGATTCTTAAAATAATATTTTTAGTAACCAATAAGCTCGACATGCAAGACATGTTTGAACTAATTTTTTACTTCCGTCTCAGAATTTTGTAACAAACGTAATAAGAATACCATAATACCCTACAGTTTTCTTGTAATTGGAATAATGATAAAAAAGCGAAAAAATTTCAAAAAAAAATGTTACGTTAAATATCAAAACTAAATAAATGAAAATTGTTAAATGAATGTAACAAAAAAAACTTAGAAGAGAATTGCAAGTTTTTTTGTTGGCTGAAAAAACATTTTACGAGTATAGCAAACGCAATATGAATCCTAAACAGGGACAATTAGCATTGAAGCTACTTTGTATTACGCCCAGTCTCCTATATTTAATAATTACATTCAGGTGTACTTAGAGCAATATTTCCTAAAGGTAAACAACTAGTGTAATAAGAAATAAAATCAATGTTTTTTAGAACATTAAATGATATAAGGAAAGACGGGCAGAAAACTGAAATGTACTGTGGCCGCAGTTTTCTAAAAATTTAATCAGTATAAACACAATTTCAAACACTATTTCAAAAAAATAAAATAATTGAGAAGATTTTGTTCGGCTTAAGGTCTTTTACAAAATGTTAAAAATGAAAAACAATAAACAATATACATAGTTTGCTTCATTTTATTTTTCCAATATTTCGGTTAACCATTATCAAGGAATCTACATACAAAGGAACTGGATGCATTTTTTATATAATACAGAATAAGACAAAAACATAAAATTTTCGTACAATACATATGTACCATGGTATAATAATACAGGTATATGCAAGGCGAATTTAAAAAAACTAAGCAATCTGTTTTTACCCGACTGTGTCAAAATATTTTACTAAAATATAAAGAAAAATGTAAATAACATGAGCTATGTTCGCAAACATTTCTATGACAAATTATTCATCAGAATAAAATAAAGCTGGTTTACTTTAAATAATTAAAATAGATTATATGTAAAACAAAGCATTTTAAGAAATGGTTTAAAATATTTAATACTCGGTACATGGAAGTATAAAAAATTTTAGATATTTATTTAACATACATATGTAAGTAATGATATTAATTTTAAAAGCTAAAATCTATAAAGATCAACCTCCCATAATTCATTTTGATCAAGATTAAAATTGATTAAGTTCATTTTTCAATGTTATTCCGGTTGGTCACCTGTATAAACCATAATATAAAGATGACCAAGGCATAGTATAAAGATGACCAAAGCCCTTACATTGTGGGATAAAATACACGACTGCTGAGTTCATTTCGCCTTCATTAAGGGACAATGTAGATATATAGGCTCCCTGCAGATATAGAAAGGAAACCTAAAGAAATACACAGTACTTGTGAACTAAATCTAACGAGTCTAAAGCCAATATGGCTGCTTTAAGCAAGTCAGGCATTAAGCTGCATATGGCTCTAGCAGCAGCATCGAATCCTGCTAGCCATGTTATTTTATTACCAAATTTCCGCCTACGAGAACTGATTTAAATTTAGTTGAAAATTTTTACTAAAAACATACATACATATTTTTCTATTCTTTAAGTAAACATTGCAAGTTAAAAAAGGATTTAATAAAACACAGCAATTAGTTCACAGTAATATAAAAAAACTGTATTTTGTTTTTGTTGAAATTATTACTGATTTATAAGTGCTCGAATAGAGTTATATACAAGGTTTTTAGAGAAGAAAATTTAAACAGCTATTCTAACAGTTTTACCTGTATTATTATGCCATGACTGGTATGAATTTGGCCTGTCAGGAAAATATAATTTTGTAATTGTCTTGTTTTGACATTACTGACATTTAGTTTTAAGTATTTCAAACGGAATCTTGTATCATTTTTTTTTGTCATTTGTGTTTTAAAACCTTCAGCCAAAAAGCAAAACAAATCTTGGCACAAAATTAGGTAGTATCTATTTTATATGAAAAGCACCGATCATTAGTTTTTCGTCGTTTTTGGAGATTAGTATAATTTTAATTTTTGAGCGATTACCCATTTTTGCGTCGGATACTCAGTACGTTCGAAAATGAATCTATTTGCATCACTCCAAATGTTGTGTGTACTAAAATGCATCATTGAAATAGATGGTGTGCAAACAAACGTCAAGGCCGCATCACAAAAATGGCTGCTGCAATGGATGAGGCAGTATTTTATTTGTTCTTTATTAATAATATTTTGTTCAATTACATTTGTTTATACATTTTTACAATTGAATTTGATGTAAAATTTTCGAATTTATTAATAAGAGTTCGATTAGATATGTTGGAACAGTTTTATTTAATTTTTGCTTTCATCTAAATCAAGAAATAAATTTATTATTAACTTCACCAATTGTAAATTATAATTTTTTATAATATTATATAAATTATTAATTTGTTAGCGCATCAAGTGAGTATCAGTATCAGCTAATCACACAGGCTCATCAGATACAAGCGCTTTATTCTATGAAGAAGTCTTTGGAATGGAATGTTAAAATATTATAATTATTGTTTGCCTAGATTATTTTGACCAAACATTAAGAAAGAGTAGAAAGAGTTTTTTTGCAATAATTTTAAATACTTCCAGTTGTTATAAAGAAGATGAATGTGCTTACTATAATTTATTTTAGATTTATGAGACGCAGGAAAAAAATTATAAAATTAGTAAACTGTTGCTTTCCATATAAACATTTATTTGGTAAATAAATAACAATGCGTATACTTGGTCGCAAAAAGTTTTCTAACAGGTTTTGAACAGATATTACATACAGAAGTTGCAAGCTTAAAGTTTGATGGATCAAACAAATATATCAAACACTACAGAGCTTTATAAATTATTTTATTTAATAAGAAAAATATAAATAAAAAATTGGCCAAATTTCAATTTTTGCAGTTATTCATCTTTTAAAGGTGATTTTTAATATTTATTTAGTCAAATAGGACAAACTTAAACGTTACTACGACTAATTTGAGCGAATTACAGTCATTAAATAATCTGCTAATTGCACTAGCTTTCTTTTCTCGCAATGCAAAGAAAATAAGGAAGATAAAAATTAAAACCCAAAAAAAACTTTATGTGATACAAGATTCTTCTATAAATGAATTTATTTTAACGCCATTCTAAATTTTTATGAGCTAAAATTTTATTGTTTATCTCCTTATACTGATTTATATTTTTATGTAAGCAAATCGTTTAATTTTACTTACAAACTTTTTAAAATAAAATCAGTAAAACGACAACAACAATGACGCAGAATATAAGAACAAAGTTCGAAAACAGAAAAAAATCCAAAGAATGAGAAATATCTTAAAGTGGAAACAAAGGTCACCACAAACAACAACAGATGTTGAAGATGAAAATAAGAATTTCCTTAAGATTTTATTTTATAATATACAGCAAGATGTCCTTTGGCTTTCTTAACTTTCCGATTACGTTATATTTGTTTATCTGTTACTGCTGTTGTTATTTCTTGACTGGTGCTGTTTGCTGCTGCTACTAATGGATTTTAAATGAGCATCATAAATACCAGTTAATAGCGAATTTATTTGAGTGGGCGTTCAAAATAAGAGAGTGCATAGACAATAAAAACAAGAAGAAAAGAAAAAACATAAACAATAAAAGTGGTTGTTGACCGAATATTTTTGTAAAATATTGCGGCCAAAATCGAAATGGCTTTTTATGACCCCTATTTTGTTATAAAACTCACATGACTTTTATATGCAACTAGTTTTATTTTTAACGTAACAACAAAGTGCCTTTTTAATGGAAAAAGCCAAACTGTTATACAATTACAATTTATTTAAAAGTATATTGTTTTTCTATTTTATGATGTAACTTACAGAGTGTGCTGAGCCGTAAATAATGTAGGTTACTATAATTTGAATCTTTGCAACACTGTCTTGCACTCAGAAAATAAATAGATTTTATATGACTCAAAAGAGAACATTATTGAAAGAACCCAAGATTAATTACATTTTCAGTAGAGGCCAAAATCTGTTTCCGTTAATTGAGACTAAAGTAGTTATTCCAAAAACACAAAGAGGGTCATATCGGTTTATTTCACGGAAGAGAAGACAAATCAAAGGGAGATTTTTACAGTGGGTAGATATGACCTCTGTGGTTTGATTTTTTTGCAAAAAGTAAAATTTGAAAATTTTGAGTTGTAACGCCTTTGAGGAACAAGTGCGATATATTCTGCTGATCTTGCCTAGTAGGTTTTAGAAATTAAAGTAGCCAAGTAGCTATGCTGTAACTAAAGTAGATGATTGTAAATCGGACTAATACCAGATACTCTATAAAGTTATCTGTATATATTTATTAGATAAGAATGTGTAAATGTTTGCCTTTATGTTGCTCATTAAAAATAAACCGTTCGATCCGAAGTTTCAGATCTCAAGCCACCACCATCAAGTGAATACAGGAAATGAAAACTTTATTTGAGTCACAATGATTAATTAATTGATTAAAGAAAACATTATTTTCTATTACTTAGCGAAGTCTGTAGCAAAGCTTAATTCAAAAGCATATGGAAACATGTTTAGTCGAGTACAATTCCGTTTTGAAAATCTCGAAAAATATGCTAAAGCCTATATTTATGCCTTAAAAAGTAGAAATAATATACGAAGGAGATAAGAAGCCACCGTCAAAAAGACTAGATAAATTAGAGTTTTGTTTTATATATGTATATAAAAAGGTAAAGTTTCCAAGTTTAAATATTGTTGAAAGCTAATTTCCCAATTTAGACGGAATTCTCCCATTTATACAAACTAACCTAAAAAATGTTTTCTATCTTGAACCAATTTAAAACTACTACTACAGTTTTTATATAATTTGTGAAGAATCTATGTTACAGCACTAAAGTATACATATAAGTATGAATAAATCAAAAATATGTGGCAACGTTGTCTAAATAAATTAAGTTGTTGTATTACATCGTATATTGAAATATAAATTTAACAATAAATTAAATTAACAAAAGATTAAGCGGAATTATAAAAATGAAAAATCTCGTTTGTTTACATACAGCCTTAAAATAGGTGAAAACTATTTTATAGCTACTATACAAAATAAAATATTAGTATATTTCAAATAGGCTAACAGCTGTACTATACATTACAAACTTAATGAGTTTTCTTCAAAAAGTGAGCAAACTAGAATGAAGAATAAAGTATGTTCAACAATTGTCTAAAAACTTTGCAAGAGGCAAATCTCTAGTTCAATAAAATTTTCTTAGTAGCCGAAAATGACATAAGGATATCTGATGTGTATAGTAATAGGTACAAAGATTCTATTGGTGAACTCAGGTTTTTCGTAAGTTCTTTATATGCTAGTCCAGCCTAACTTCTTTAATGTAAATAATTTAAATTTAAATTAAAAAGAAAATAGTCAAGCTTGAGGCCAGTATATTATTTATAAAAACAAATATTTTTATTTTTGTTTCCAATATTTCGATATCCATCGGATATCATTATCAAGGACTAAAAAAATAAGAAAAGGGAAAAATACTTTTCATACCAAATCAAGAGTTGTAACCACTGTGCAAAAATAAACAATATAAATACTACAATAAACAAAAAACTTACAATGAGTAACAAATGTACATGAAAAAAGACGTCACACAGTTTTCACACAAAACATTGTACTAATTGGACTATTTTAATTTAATTTTCCCCGACGTTTCGCCAAATCTTTGTTGACTTTTTCAAGGGGATTACTAAAAGCAATATTGTCAATTATATTAAAATATGATTTTACATATTTCATTTTACAAAAATACATTTAACATTAATTAGAAATACACATATATCACAGGTTATTACTAAAAGTCTTTTTACACTATTAATACTTTTGTGGAAAATGAAACCCTGACATGATGAGTTGTTATTGTTATTTGAAAAATTTCAAACAACGATTAGATCAGAGTTGCATTTTATTCAAAAGTATTAATACTTGTATTATAGTGTGAAATGCCTTTTAATGGCAGCTTCGTAGCAAGCAAGCAGGCTTTAACTGGCTGAGGCGAACTTAAAAAATCCTTGGTTATGTATAAACCTACTGCCAGTTTCCGCCAATAAAAAACATAGAGCAATATTTTTTTTCCTCAAACACACATTTACTAAACTGTGCGTTTTTCAGTGCGGTATTTTGGAATACAGTACAGAGCAGAGGTGAGTACATGTTTGTATTTCTTCTATTGCTCATCACATATAATAGCTAATTTAACATATCAGTGGTTATTCGAGTACTAAAAAGGCAATGTAGCTCCGCACGCGTTATGTTGAGAGAGATGAGAACTGACAAATCTTTAACGCGAAAGGAAGCAATAAATAAAAATATGGGACGATGGACAGCAAGAAGAGCTCTACACAATATTTTTGATGAGTGAAAGGTCATAATATATTCAGTTGAGTCTAAACCAAACCGATATTAGTCTGATGGTAAACAGTATTACTGGCGCCGACAGCAGAAGAAAATTTAACGACATCATATTAAACAACAAAAAAAAAAAAAAAAGCACGTCGGAGGCAACATCATTGAGTGGGTTCTTTTTACGTGGTAGTATGTTGGTCCAGTGCAAAATATTAAGGGTATCATGAGATAGCAAGACTATTTAAACATCCCGATTTGAGTCTATTTAAACATTCCAAATTTTTTTAGATATGACTTCATATCCTAAGGAAGAAGTTGTATTTCAGGTTGGAGAATTGAAACCGACCTGAAAAACCAATGAGGAATGTCTGACTTGATAAATTTTTCAATTGATGCTCCAGTTGAGAATTTGTATGTAAATGTAAAAAGACGATCGGGAAAATATCGAAGAGCTTCATCTAACTCAATCGAGTTGTGGCAACGAATGCAGCTGGAGTGGCAGAAAAATTTATATATATTTTTATAAAAATAGTGTATTACAAAATAAATGGCAATGGACCATGTACTAAAAATACAAAGTAGTTTAAGTTTTACCAGAAAGTGCGATATTGAGTACATAAGAGTTATTTTTATTTTAATTCTGATATTTTTAAACATGTAGTTTTTTTAAATTATTGTTAACAACTGAATAATAAATAAAATGAAACAAACAAATTAATCGTTACATTATTACTATTTTTATGCGCTTACAAGGATTTTCCTAAATAGTTTTCACATATTTGATAACAGACTTATTGGTCTATATGATTCTACCTTCGTGTGATCTTTTCCTGATTTAGGTATCATAGTAATCAGGAAAGTACTTAAGACGAGACATGGGTTTTTTAGACTTACGTTTCGTCAAATGTCCAATGGGTTTGCTGCTTCGACATCTACGGGTTGCAGCTCAACTATATTGGAAGTATTAGGGAGCTAATTTGATGTTTTTTTCAAAATCAATGACACAACTCTACTTCTTTTCGTGTTCTTAGCGGTTTGTTGTCCGAATAATGAGTAGTGATATATTTACTATATTTTAGCTAATTTATGCGAAGGGCTTGTCGTCGCTAAAAATCCAATTAATAATACGATATGTTGGGGGTTCTAATTGAACCATAATAAATAAAAATAATTAAAGTGATGCTTTATGTTTAAACATTTCATTGGAAATACCCTGTGCTTCTGTTGATCGGTAAAGCCAATATGCTGGTTGCCCAATAAAATCAAGGAGGGGAATAAATTGAATAAATGAATATATTTCGATCAAAGTTTTCAAGGCATATGTTGCATGAGTCAACAATTACTTTAATAACAACTTGCATACATCTGCCACCTTATTTTGTATGTTTAAAAACTCTCGGCTTTCAAGTTTCGTTATTAATTCGTAATAATCTTGTTCACGATGTACCTGTATTATTATTAATTATGAATTGAGAAAAAATAGCAAAAGTTCAAAGCCACAAATAAAACAAATGAGTTTGTAACAAAAAACATGTTGCAAAAAACATGTTGCGGATATTTAAATTAATTAAATAAGTTAAACTCTTTTAATTCTTATATGTTATACCATTCTTGATTAAAATCTCAATAGTTGAAAAATTGAAACTTAAGGTACGGTCACATTAGGCAAATATTTGCCTGAAATCGTCAAATATTTGTTTGACATAGTCTGATTACAAAATAAAATTGATAGGCAAACAACAAAACAGCTGATTCTTAGCAAAGAAAATTATTTGCCGCAAACCAAAATCTTCCTAATGTGACCACTTATCGGCAAATATTTTTTTCGTTTTTGGCCAAATAATTATTTGTTCTTACAAATTTTTTGTAACACATTTTTTGTAAGAACAAACAGGGGCAGACAACATTTAATTCCAGCAGAGGTTTTAGCTTTTAAAACTTTATTATTAGCAAATAAAATAAAGTTACACATGATAACACACTGGTTTTAGGGTTCCGTACCTAAAGGCTAAAAACGTAACCCCTAATATCGCTACCAGACGTTTTTTCTCTTTTACAGTAATAGTGCTCACCGGTGAAATTTTTACAGAACGTGTATTGTTTAGCCGCTACAGCAAATAATAAAATGAAATACAAAATTAAAGAGTGTCCCAATAGTGGCGTGATTTTCTTATATATGGTATAAATTGCTTAACCGTTATAGCAGACCTTTAAAACAACTATAAATGTAAATTTTAATTAAGAATTAAAGGATGTTACAGGCCTAACATCGAGCATAAGAGCATCCTGGATCTAGTTAGTAAGGAGGGTAGAGAAGCTCAAATGCCGATTGAATGCATGAGTAGAAGAAGATTAGTCAAAAGACTGCGTCCGACTCTCATTGCGAAAGGCGTTATACACAATGTATGGAGAACGATATAAGAATTTTTACTGATGGATCTCTTATGGACGGTAGAGCAGGAGTAAGTGTATACTCAGCTGAGCTGAACATGTCCTGTAATCTCCGTTTGGATGAGTATGTCTCCGTTAACCAGGTAGAATTGCTTAGACTACTGCATGCGTTGGATCACCTGCTGGATTGTCGGGTACTCGTCCCTCCACATTTAAACCTAAAAAGGTCGAGGGAGACCACTATCTGTAGGCAGGCTCGAGTGGTGCTCAAGGAGCCCATGGGAAGGCCATTAAGGTACTCAGATACAGTAGAAGTACCTTAACCTAGATAGCTGCGTTGGTGACAGATTATGGAAACTTCAAGTATCATCTAGCCAAGATGAAAATCGAAGAATATGATACTTGCAGACTACGCCTGGTAGAGGCTAAGACGTAAATCAGGGAAATTTCGTTATATTTCGAATACCTCTATGACTATTTTTATGTTACTTAGAACCATTGCAACCACGTTCTAAAAAACTGTTTTTGAGTGACTGTTTGTGATTTTGTGTGCGATATGTATGTACCTGTACAAATGCAACATCTTTCTACAATCTTATCTTTAAGCTTTTTTTTATTTTCTTTTATATAAATTTTTATTTATGTACACACCAATGTATATTTTTTATGTACATATGTACATATTTTGGGGAAATAAATTTATATTTTTTGACAATTTAATCAAATAATTTTTCAAACGTGTTTTCCCAAATATCTATTTGCTTTTGTTTGAATAAACAAAAAGGAGCAAAGAAATGGACCTAGTGTGACCACAAAACAAATTTTAAAATGTGTTAAGAAAATTTAAATCAAACACGAACAAATAATTTTGAGGCAAACATTTGCCTAATGTGACCTTACCTTTAGTGAAACATAGAAAAATAATGTATTAGAATTTGGAACGAACTAGGTTTTTTAATTTTTGAAAGGAACGAGTTTAGCATCTCAGCTACACAAATATGTGTATATGTATGTAAATAACAAGTAGGAGTTTCACATTTGAACCGAATCTTATAAACCCTTCACCATAGTAATGTTCAATATTGCCTTAGTATGTTGAGTGTCCCAGTTTGACAAGACCATATTTTTAGTTAAAAAGTTAAATAAACTTGTCTTTCATTCGTTCGAACGTACAATCCCTAATGACGTTTCTGCCATAATTTTAAATTTCTTAGGCCCATTGTTATAACTTGCTTTTAGCTAAAGGTAGGATTTTGTTGGAGCGATAAGTAGTTATAGTAGTAGTTATTCGTTATAATAATGAGGATAATGCTCATTGCTATAATTTGCCCCTATAGTACGTTATAGTTAACGGTGGGTTTTAGCTTACTTTTAATAACGAAAAACTTAAATAGTTTTTCGTTCAAACAAAATTCTAACTTTAGCTAAAAACAAATTATAATAATGTGCCTTAATCACTTAATTTACAGTGAACACAATATAAGCAGACAATTTTAATAAAATACTCAACTTTTTGCAGTTGTCCTAGAGTTGCCATAAAATCGTAATTAATTTAACCATTGACTTTTCCAAAATCGCTAGTAGTGGTTTACTGCATAGATGTGAAAATATTTCATTTTGGTCTAAACCATTATATTGGATATCGAATTGCAGTGTAATTATTGTCTCATAATAATGGCCATTGCGATTTTTTATGGACCTCCGCAATTATAATATAAAGATTAATAAACTATAATTTAGATTACATAAAGATTCTTCTGTAATTAAAAGTTAAATTTTTAGACCAAAAAAAAAAAAAATTAAGCAGTTCCCTTAAAATTTACTCCTTCAAAATTTACTCCTATAAACTGGCCAAATTCTTAATGAAGAATTACCAACAACAGTAGCAGGTTGAATAAAACGGCAGATCAACGTAATTGAACAACGGATTCGGAAATGAAGCGGATTGACAAACTTATATATGTATAGGTTATACAAATAAATCAATAATCGATTTTATTAATGAATATGCGATTTTTTGTAAAAAAATAAAACAAATAAATAAATAATCAACGAAGTGAAAAACATTTTCTGTTTTTCTGGTCTAGCCCGGGTTGAACTCAGGCTGCCAAACTAAAAGTTTCTTGTTTAAATAGGGATGATTTGTTTAAAATTTAATTTTTTGGTCATTTTATACGTAAATGTGATTTTTTGGTGACACTTTTATCTTTAAGCAAACTATCATCATTGACGGTTTAATCAAAAATGTTTCTTAATCTTATATTTGCTTAGGTGTTGTCCCAAGTATATATTGCCGATTTTTGTCATCTGTTTGAAATAATCAAAATAAATAAATAAACAAATTCCTTAATGTTTTCAAAAAATGTACTTATTCGTAAATATAAAGGTACTAAAAATGCTTGAAAAAATATTAAATACGTAAATAATGTGAATTCGGGCATAATTGGCATACTTAGAGGTGGTTTTGTAATATTTTTATTTAAAATTATTCGTTGTAAATTATTTGTTTATTTTTATTTTTTTTTTTTTTATAAAAGCATTATATTCGCATGTTCGTATAATTACAAATATTAAGTGGCTTTTTCTATTATTTTTGTTTAAAGTAATAACAAATTTATAACAGTATGATGACCGTTATTTGTATACTTATTTATGTCTTTCTATTATAAGGACAGCCTTTTAGTAGCTGTTGTTTATGTTGTTCTATCCACATAAGATAGATTTATCAATTTTCCTCTTCCAAGTAAGCACCGTAATGCTAAACAGGGATTATATATAAATGTCTTGAAGTGTGTTCAGTGTCGTTTTTTGTGGAAAACTTAAAAAAATAAATAAAATGAATTGTATAGCTGTCGGAACATATGTTTTTGTATAAAAAAAATAATATTTATATTATAATAAAAAACAACACACAAGCTCACGCTCATATAAAAAGATATACACATCTGTGTATAAGGACCCAGTTGGCCAAACTTCCAAAAATCTTACCACTTGCAGCGCATTTTAAAAAATATGTTACTCTATATACACACATACATAAATATGTATATTCTTAATATTAATTATGTTATGTTACAGTCATGATTTTAATTTTCAAAGAAATATTGAAATTTTTGTTTTAATTTTTCGAAAATTGTGTGTAAAAATTTTTTGTAAAAATAATTTTTTAAAAATTTTTTGTAAAATTTTATTCGAAAATTATTTGGAAAATTTTTAAAAAAAAATTTTTCAAATATTTTTCTGTAAAATATCTTTTGAAAATGTTTTGTAAATTTTTTTGTAAAAATTTTTTTTTGTAAATTTTTTTGTAAAATTTTTTTTTTTTAAATTTTATCGAAGTTTTTTGTTAAATTTAGGACCTTTCTGCAATCTATATTGAGTTAAAATGGTCAGACTAAAGCAAAAAAACTCCTTACAAAAAAATTTTTTTTTCTCATATTGACACATGGGGGTCCTTTTAACTGCTCCTATTTATCAGTGGGTACCCTGTGGGTTCATTGGGTCCATTAAGAGAAAGCAATATATTGCTTTCTATTAAGGTCACTAATACAAATCAAAGCAGAAAACCCCTACCAATCTAAAAACAAACAAAAATCGCCCCTCGCAGGGGGTTATTGATCCCCCGAGATCTGTATGCACTCCTTACGATCTACCTGTCGCAGTCTAATATTAATTTGATAAAAAAGTCAAAACAGAATCATTAAAGCCGAAAAAAATTTAAAAAAAACGTTAAAAAAATATAGGTGGGCGTGGTTTTTTGGCCCACAGCCTCCAAAGGAATGATCCGATGTTGCTGAATTGCAACATTTTCGAAACTATGCCTGACAGATTGGTGTGCTTAAATTTTTTGTATCTCATCTGGTGCCTTGGCAAATGACATTACAACACTAGCACGGACAGACGGACAGACGGACATCGCTTAATCAACTTCTCTATGTATAAGGATCCAGAATATATATACTTTATGGGGTCGGAAATGAATATTGTAGAAATTACACACGGAATGATAAACTTATATATACCCTTTCCACCTGTGGTGAAGGGTATAAAAATATGCATATTTAAAAATTGCAAAAAGAAGTGTTTAGAAAGTACTACTAAAACCATTATAAAGTGGAATTAGTCTGTTTGTAGACATCCGTATTCTATTTGGAGGTACATCCCATTACATACATAATATAAAATACTTTAAATTTAAATTAGAAAAATTAATACAAATATATTAAAATTTAATTATAAATATTTTTATTTGTATTATATTGTCGTCGACGACAAGGCGGGAGATATTATCACCAAAATGTCCCTTTAGTAAACTCTCGGCGACAAGGCTGAGGAAATTGTCAATTATGTGGCCGTCGGCGTCATAGGGGAATTGTTGCTTATGTAGACAACAAGATGCTTGCAATTATCACCATCTTGCTTTTCTTGCTTGTTTTCGAGGACAACATATTAGAAAATTACTAGTACATATCTTGTACCCGTTGTTTATTGCCAATTGGGTTAGAATAAGTATTTAGTTTTAAATACATATGTATAATAGCCTAGGAAACAGGACCCTACACCAGACGCAAGTGTATTTCTATATGCTGTTACAGAATTGATTCTGGTCCAAAGTTAAAAAAAAAATTTTGTTATTTTTATTTTTCTATATTTTCAATATCTTTTTGATAGATATGCAAAGACCGTTTTATTATGTGTGGGTGTTCCAAAACTCCCTTTAGATTTAAATTTGCAGTAGTGCTAACGTTAAGTAAAAATTTAGCAATACACTAGAGAACAAGCGTTTACAATGTTGAACAATATTGTAAGAAAAATGATTTTTAGCGAAAAAGCACATTTTTAGCTAGTTGCTCTATTAATCGTCAGAAGAACCCATATAAGTCACTGTTTTTTTTTTTTGAAAAAGGGCTGGTAAAATGGTGACTTACTCACTTCTTCCGGTGATCCCAAATGGGCCTCAAGATTTTGAGATTTAACACCAGCAGTTAATCATTGAAGTCAAAGGGCAACATTAACAAGGTCATAGCCACACATATTGCATGAACTATGATCATTCATATAAAAACCCCATCTAAAATGATTTTATAAAAAATAAACTAACAAAATTTCACATTTAATTTTAAACTTGTGCTATTATTCCTAAACATTTTGTTTAAAAATCTCAAAATTTTCTAATATTTCAGCGTGAAGGTAAAAAGATTAAAATACATTTTATTCAACAAAAATTTTAAGTAGTGTTCGTTTCAGATGTTATTATAAAGTTAGAGCGAAAGAAAAAAGGTGGTTGCAGTAATGCCAAGAAAAAAAAAATTCTAGATATAAACATTTAGTACCGCACCCATGAAACCATATTTATAAAAAGCTCTATTGTTTGATCAAAGAAATTTATTTGAATACATTAATTAACACTAGGGTCTGCTTTATATAGTCTAAACAATGTCTGAGAAAAGTATTTATACCGAAGTATGTTTCGTAATCAAAGATCACAGTTTAATTTGAAAAAAAAATCGTAAAATATATAGCGATCATATATAAAAATGGCAGCTTGTTTGCTCGATTTATAGAGAGACAGTAAACTTTATCAATCAAAATAAAGAATATAAATATGACACTGTAACACTAAATTCAAATAATAATTTATTACTGGCTGTGCCCGGCACTTCGTCAATACTTACAATGTTACAATATTTTGTTCGATTTTGCTTTGAAAGTAATTCAAACGAAATTTTAAAACTCTTACTTTTATAGTGCTTTAGTTATAGTTTAGATATTAACATATATAAAAGTTCCCATCCCTGGGTATTTACTCAGGAACATGGGCTTTATATGAAATTCTAAAATTTATATAAAATTTTGATATTATTGTAGAGTTCTGTAAATAGTCTTTAAGGTTTCGCGTTTTCGAAAATAAAAGGTGCTGCCAAGTTTGCAGTACCATTGAATCGTTAAAATTACGCACTTTTACTAATTTTTTCTCTACTTTTTCTTGGAAATGAGACATTTCCACGGGAAAAAATATCCTATATTTCAACCGAGATACCAAAGTACCTACTAGATGCTAACACAGACATTTAGAAAGTTACAGTTTTAATATAAGTATAGATGATTATAATTAGCCAGCTTAGGGTTTAAAAACAACTAATTTAAATTCGAAAATTGTTTATTAAAAAATATTATATGTTAGTTCTACTTAGTTTTATTTATTTTAATCATATGGATAAACTGAAGGTTTTTATGTATAATATGGTCAATTACACTGGTCGGCAAAAATTAGAAGAAATCGGGAGCTTGAGCCTTGTTATGTGATTTTGATTGAATTTTGTGTGCTGAATTCTAATTAGTTTTCGAGATATTGTTATTTAAAAAAAATAAAAATATTAAAATATTAGATATATAGTTTTTGTGATAGCAATGGTCGGCAAAAAAAAGTCGGGAACCTTGTTATTTTAATGGACTTTTATGTGGTGAATCCAAATCTGTCTACAGAATGATTTTATCACGTCTAGCTTTTAAAATATTCTTTTTCAAATAAAATACTGATATTCAATTTTTAATATTTAATAATCTTAATGTTTGTCGAAGTAGGTACCTGCACTTAATTGTGAATAAAATCAAATCAATTGTGCATAGATTTTCATCACCTTTGGCTTATTTCATTACTAGTATACCTAGCTTTTAAGTTTTTTTTACGAGTTTTTGAAAAAAAAAAATATTTTGTCATTAAAAATATGTATTTTTTTTCGCCACCAATTTCTGAATAACTCCGAAACAGTTGAAAACGAAATTATGTAAAGATGACTTAAAGGTAATTTTATCCAGCATCTTTTGATGTTTCAATTATTAAAATCGAACAATCCTTTAAAGAGTTTTATTTAGAAATAAGTAAGCGACTTGTTCAGGGGAAAATATAAGCCATGGCAATAAAAAAAAATTTGTAAGTGATACGAGAAAACTGAAAGCGGATTTAAGTTTAACGAGTTCAGATCAATTTATTCCACATATTTATGTTCAGGGAGCAATTTTTTTGCAGACCAGTGTTATAGATACATATATCCTTATCAAATAGCTGGTTTAAAATTAAAGCTAATATTTTTACCAGTTATTGTATTCAACTTCAAAATTTTTCTAGCAGTATTTTAAATTAAAATTATCAACTCAATTATCATTTAAGTGCCAATACTTTATATGATACAAAATCTTCTTTGATCCGGAATGCGGTAGCCAGAACCGTTTTAATAGTTGCTGGTTTACTAACGCTTACAGGAACCTATGGAGCATTAGTGAAAATTTCAAGCAAATATAATCGATTCTTAAACCGTTCCAAATAACGAGGGCTGGTTTATAAGACTTCAACAAGTTTTCAGGCCAATGATTTCAATAAAAACCATTAGTAGGAATGCAAAATTAAAACGTTTTCTAATTAGTGCGATTTCGAAGAATTAGAGATTGAGTAAAGTTTTTAAATTCTTATTACAAGTTTTAAGCATTACACGCACTTATCTAAAAGTCCACCATCTTTGTGCTGTAGGGTGTTAAAATCCATACATTAGCACATACATTTTGGGATAAGTATGCATGTATTTTTTTTATAGATATTTGGAAAATCTCAGTGGCATATGCAGCTGTGCGGAAACAATTCCGGGGAGGTTAAAAATGGCTGCAATTTATGTTTTCCTTTGAATAATATTTTATGCATTTCGTGCTTGGTATTCTCTATTACTGTTATTACATTTTTTACTGCTACTAAACTTATTTTTTTATTTGTTTGCACATAGTAGTTTGTTTGTTATCGTTGTTGTTATTTTTATGTTCTTTATGTCATCTACTTTTTCATTTCCATTTTTTATTATATGTATTTTCTAGTTTTTTTTTTTGTGTCGCTGGTTGTATTTAATTTTATTTTATTGCCCTCAAGGCACAATAATCGCACACCCATTTATATAAGAATAAATAGTTTCTTTTTTGCATAAATATGTACATATGTATAATATGTATATAGGTGTATGAGAATTTGTTTATCATTTTATAATACCGGCAAATATTTATCAAAAATAAATGAAAGCACCTGCAGCGTTGCCGTTATGGTTATTTTTAACCAAAATTGCTTATTTTATTTTTCAATGTGGAGATGTGATTAATTTTAATATTAATACAAATATGTATGTATGTATATTTTGATATTTTATTTATTAAATTTGCAAATTGCTATACACGAGTTTATATTACGTTTATTGAAAAACGGAATCAACACTTGTTCTTTTTATCAAATGATCAGCTCTTGGTTGTACCAATTGGAAAATAATTTTTATTTGACTACAGTAGTGGTGTAGATAACAAAAAAAATATCAAAGTAAAGTAAAAGACAACACAAGGGCGTCTCTAATCAGCAAAAAAATTTAAAAATGTCAATCGAGTGTGAAATTAAGCATTTTTGCTGGCAATTACCCAGTTAATTATTTTAATGATTTCAAATAATTAATTAACTGTGTGGTAGGTCGCAAATCTGACTAGAAAAAACTAATAAATCGCGTTGGGTTAAATAAAAAAATAGTTCAAATATATAAATGATTATAATAAATCAAAGAATTTGTTTTTTATTAAAATGAAGCAAATTTTATATTAGTTTATTCACTTTCATATGCATCGTTAAAAGATTTTTCCTCCTCAAAAGCATCAACAGATAATTATGAAAGAACTTTTTTTGTTATCAAACATCGAACTCGAAAGGTAATGTGACGCAAACTTGCGATAAAAGGATCTCTAGAAATTAAGAGTCGATTGAAATGATCTGTATTTGTGTCTACTCTCGATGTTTTTCTCGTAAACAGCTCTCTTCATTTCGTCGTGTTCTTATTTCTTGCTTATTGAGCTTTTTCTGACAGCTGTCCAGATCTTCTTTTGTCTTTCCAAGAAAAAGGATTTTAAGGATGCTAACCGGCACAATATAGCACGGGTACTTGTTTAAGTACAAATTTCGTGTAACAACAATAAAACTTTCAAAGTATCCAAAATAATATAAAACGGTTCAATTAATTCCAGAGATATCTGAACTTTTTTCTGCTGCTCTAAAGAACCGTCTAGCAGTGTTACCATCATTCGTATTACCTCCTTATTGTGTTGGCATGTCTACAAACAACCCCATCTCCTTTCGAAATCTCTTCTGAATATTTTTTTTCTTAATTTTTCTTCATTTATTTTCCTCTCCCAGAGCTTGCCAGGTCGTTATAGGAAGCTTATATGCTATGTGCAATACACACTCTATAAAACGGATCCATGAATGTAGCGGAGACATTCCAAAGGTTAAAGGTCATTTATCCACAATTTTGTTTAAAATCACAGAAGGTTTATTTAGTTCACTGGGTTTCACTCCACATATGAAAAACTTTTGGGGTGAAGAAGTTGCAGATGATAGTGTAGTACAAATATTAAATCATAGTAAGCATAAAAGTTGACTTAACAAGAAAATTTTGTTCGCCATTTCTTGCTGTACTAAATTAACTTCTTGAGAAATTAATTCAGTGGACTCTTGGCCTTAAGATTTGTTTTCACGTCTTCTGGTATATATTGAAGACGTCATTGCGATGTATTTTGGGAATTTTTACCCATTCTTCAAAAATTTCCTTTTGTAAAAGAAAAGTGAAAAAAATATATGGCGGTCGAAAAACGCTGAAGATATTTTTATTTTACCTTAAAGTAAACACTTGAAAGATTAACCTAATAGTTTTACACCGAAACTATCCGGAATAAAATGCTTTAACTCTGCTCGAAAAATGTAAATATTTAATTTTTTACACTTTCTGAACTTCTAGCAAAAAAATGGTTTTTAAATGGAAATAATTAAATGAAAATTGCAATATATTTCCTTGAAATATAGTTGAAGATAAATTATGACAATAAAATCACCGTAGCCATTTTAATCAGGAACCAAAGTAATACAAAAAATACGTTTCTTTTTGAAATCGAATGCACTTGTTGACAACAACTGACTTTAAAGTTTGCTTTTTCCTAATCAGAACTAAATACAAGAACAAAACATGAATTACAGTTACCTATTTTATTGAGAAGCTCATTAAACAATCAGAAGGCGTGTTTTGTTAGAAATTTTTTTCCAGCTAGATTTGTGATTTACCACACTGTGACTAGAACAACCAGTCTTGAGAATTGATTAGGTAGTTTAAATAGTTAATTATTAGATCAAAAAAGGAAATCTGAACAGAAAAAAACCGCATTATAAATTTTAGTTCTTTTTTTTAACAAATTAAGGTTGAAACTATTCGTTGGTCGTGTCAACGCTGAACACTTATGTATATATAAGAACGGAATACATTAAAAAAATTCTGTATATCTAGTTCAAAGTAAATCTATAATACCAGTGGCGAAAACCTCATCATGTGTTTGTGAATGCAAATATCATATAAAAATAATTTTTTATATATGCAGTATGATACATGTAAACGAGACAAAAATGCCGAAATTCGCCTATGCATTCATCTAGTAGTAATTCGGTTTGAACTTTGAATATTTGAATATTTATACAGAATATACCATAGAACAGCTGTTTGAATTTGCTTGTCTCAAAAATTCGTAATAATTTCTAAACTAAAATACTGTTTATTTTTATATTACTTAGTGCATAATCAACTTATTACTGTATCTGTAGTCCACCCAATTTCTCATTTACTTAAAGCAACCATATCGGTTTAGGCTCGTTAGATATTTTCAGAAGTACTGCTTATATATCAACAGGGTCCCCCTACAGATCCGATGATGAAGACACAAGGTACTCAGAAGACGTGTAATGAAATCCAAAATGTTTGAGATTGTTAGGACAATTGTACCGTGTCTTGGTTATCTTCATATTATGACCCTTTTGGGTGCCCAACCAGTATAATTTAGAAATTTAACTTTGACAATTTAACACTAAACAATTTGATTGAAAATTTTTGTTCAAAAAGTTTAATTTAAAAAAATCAATCATGACGTTAGAAAGTATATTTTAAATCTGTTATTTAATTATTTGAATAACGTACATACATACATACATACATACATACATACATACATACATACATACATACATACATACATACATACATACATACATACATACATACATACATACATACATACATACATACATACATACATACATACACACATACATACATATAACGTTAAACAGTTTGGTTTCCGACTTATTCATTTAGCGGAGTTTTTCATTTTATTAATATGGGCACAACTTTTCCGTTGTTTTATACAAATGTATATTACATATATTAAGTGAAATTAGGTGTTATTTATTATGTTACCAAATATTTTTCTTGAAAAGTTCGCAAACACGCCTCCTGCTTTTTGTATTTTGCTTTAGAATTTAGTAAAATATTTTGGAAAATTCGGGCAACAAAAGTTTACTTTTTGAATTCGCCATGCATATTTGTATGTACTTGTATAAATATGCCTTGATTTCAACTAATTATATATTCTTAAATTTTATAGCACTGATTGAACATTTATATCTACACACAGAAAAAACAATGTCTAAATACCTAATAATATAGAACAAAAATTATAAGATATCTCTATGGTTTCTTTTGAAGAAGGAAGTTTTATTACATATTTTAATAAGGAAAACCTTTTTGAAAAAGTTTGAAAAAGTTAGTTTGTAAAAGTTATAGCTTATAAGAAAAATGTAGCCTTCCTAGTCTGTTTTATTGTTTTGTAATTTTAAAATTCATAATCTTTGGTTAGTGTTCAGTATTACGAATTTTCATACACATTAAAATTTTTTTTTTTGCTTAAACTTAAGATTTAGTTAATATTAATGTTTCAAATTTATTACCAATGTTATATATACTCGTACGTATATTCAAGTTAAATTCAAATATACACAATTAATTAAAAAAAAAAAATAAAGTTAATTTAGTTTTTAAAAGAAGTAAAGAAGTATTTAAAAGCACATCAAATTAAAAAAAATATTGACTTTTAATATAAAACTATTTGCTTATCAATTTTTTAAAACAACACAAACTAAAAAAGTGTTAGTTATGACAATGCCTTTGCAATGTTGTTGTAAATTGTATCGTATGTAGTGAACATACATTTACAAAATGTTATAGAAGATGAAGTTTTTAGCTGGTTACATTAGAGATGGGCAACGCTTAATTGATTAACGTGATTCAAGCTATCACATAAGATAGTTTTTTTAAATAGTTAATGAGTTACGCTGACGTACATGGACGTGAGATTAATAAATTGTCGTGAGGATGCGTGCATGTGTAGAGTTTTTGCGTGAATAGCTTTTATTTTATTTTGTGTTTATTTTCAACCGACTCCAAAAACAGAGAATGATATTATTTCGTCTGCTTATAACTTTTTTCGTTTGTGCCCGCAGAACTCACTCAACACATTTTTTTATTTGAAAGGTTTCGCTTGCAGAAAAAAATCATAATTTTGAAGATAATAATATTTGCAAAGTCCGTATGCCTATAGCTCCTAATAACGAAAATAACAGACATGAAACTTAAATAAAACGTATATTTACCATGTCCGTAATAAACAGTATAACAAAGCCTTATCTTTTGAAACGTTTAAGCAAACAGTTAAAATTTTAACAAAAACATGTATTAGTGAAGGAAAAATTAAAATTAAGCTTGAGGTCAAATTATAAATTAATAAATAATAAATTAATAATAGAAAATGTATTACTATATCCATTAAAAAGAGAAATTAAAGGGTTTTAAAATTACACAGAGTCCTTATTACTATATTCGCAATAACAACAAATTAAAAATAAATGGTGATATAATTTCATGTATTTAGTTTTATCTTTTGAACCATTATCGATATACACTTGAAAACTACATAAGCGGAATTCACTTCATTTCAATTTTATTTTCAACAACTTAAATATTTAAAATATTTGAAATTCAGTTTATATAACCAAAGTTTATTTTACCATTTTAAAATTTGTAAGTTTAATAAAAAAGTTGTGAAATTCGGCTAGTAGTAATGTTTTATTGCATGTAATTTATTTGTAAAAAATGTTTTTCATAAAATTTAATTTTGGAAAACACAAAATGTTTTTATTTCCTAGTTTTTTTCGTGAGTAAATTTTAAGCGTTAGTTTTCGTAGTCATGACCGTTTTTCAGGCTCACGTCAGCGTAAATGAATGTGGATCAAAAAATAAGGAAATGTATGATTATGAGCGCATGAATAAGTGTTTTTTTCGTGAACATGCACGATGATGAGTGAAAAGTCACTCACCATGCCATCTTTAGAATGCTTGTACGATATAACATAGTATATTCTAAAATATAGTTTTTTCTGCACTTTTTTTAAAAAAGTTTTTATCGGATTATTATAATTTCAATAAAATTGCTTGAAGTTTTTTTGTCCCATTCAAGACAAAGAATAAAAATATATTGACAAAATTAAAAAGAAATTTGTAACTCAACACCTGCTATTACATACAAGGAATTTTTTAAGAACAATATTCTCAAAGTACAAACAATCGAGAAAATACCAATATTAAAGAACATCCCAGCAAATAAAAAGTGAAGAGTTTAGCTTAATCTCTTTTGTGTTATATATTAGGCGTAATGGTCGAACCACATTTAAAGATATGCAAAAACAAGATAACAAGATTTTTTATTAGCGGAAATCAAGCTTCGTAGAAAACAGCAGTTTGAAACCATATAGATGATGTAAACGTAGCAGTTACGCTATGCTGAGGTTAGGACCTAAAGGGCGATTTAGTCCGATTTAGTGCTGTTGCACTATCAACTGAGGCATCCATAGAGTGTCGGGAGTATAGATTGTCTCCAACTCCTAAACAAACGATTTGAGCATGGTCCTACCAGCCATGTTCTGAAATTGCTATGCGCAACAGGGGCGTTGGTAGACGAATTGTTTTTACCCAGTAGTAAGACCACCAGATAGACTAACGTAACATGGAGGCACTGACTTAAACCTGTATCACATTGCCGTCGAGTTGTAAATTCGCGTTTATATAAAATATGTTTTTTCGATGTCTGATAAGTTTTTAAGTTTGGTTCATTGTTCAAGCATAAAACACATTTTGGCTCGCGAAGGTATGATTCTGACTGTCAATATTTCGGACAGAAAAATCTACCAGTGAAAACAACAAATAAATTTAAAAAAAAGATACTAGTTTTTAGACCATCCGATACATTATCTTTGTATAGTTTTGATCTAAAATTCAACATAGTGGCAACGAATATCGTTACACTGGAAATAACTCTGCCTAAGTTAGAATGCTGGGCAGAATCCACTTGCCAGTGGTGGCGACATGTGTTCTCAGAATTGGGTACGCATTTGCAAATTATTTTAGATCTTGGTATTTCTTAAATTGTTGTTTTAATTTTGAAATTTATGTATGGTCTTACATGTCTAGTTAATACTTACAAAATGATGTTTTAATCTATAAATTATGTTTTATTATGAGCGAGTTATAAGAAATTTAAAATTAAAACTGTTGATTTTTGGAACCCTGTCCAGTTTTTGCAAAATATTGATTACAATTTTCAGCAAATTTTTAAAATTTTTTTTCTGGTAGTTAAAGAGAAAAATTCAAACTATTGTGGTAAAATTCCAAGATTATGGATACTCTAAAATTAAAATTCTAAAATTATTGCATTTTAGCCTAAAAAGGGCCAATCTTGTGTTTTTAATAGAAACAATTTTTTTTATACAAATTTTATATTTTTGTGTAAGCTAACTATATGTGCGGACGTTTAAACTAAATTTCGTGTAATAGAATGGAATGGGAACAAAAAGACTGCTGTTATAAAGCTATATATACTCTCAATTATTGCTGAAAGTATTTTATGAGCCCTAGTCCATATGTGGACTATATTGGCAATATACTAAAAATTTAAATTTTGGGATTCTTAGTCTTTATTTTGGGAATTGTGGGATTTTCTATACCTTACGTCGACTTATTTCATATCTACTTAAAATTTTATTTGAATTGTTTGACTTATAAAAATTTTGTTGAATATTTAATATCAATATTTTGAGAAAACTGGACCAGGGCACCAAAATTTCAAAATTATAATTTGAAATTGCTTTATAACTCAGACCGATTAAAGCATAATTTTTATAGGAATTAAATAGATCTTCAAGGCCATGCATAATTTTAAAAACAAAAACTGAAGAAATGCCAAGCTCTAAACTAATTTGCAGATGCGAAGTACACAACTTTGAGACCTCATAGCATCACCCCTAATAAGTCGATGGTTCCCAGTGTCAAAACTTAAGCTCAGACGCTCCTCTGCTATGCTCATGTCAAATTTTTGGTCAATTGGTCAATCGGCCAAGCCATTATAAATAGAATTTATGAATTTAATAATGAAAAAGAAGATATAAAAACCACGTTTCACATTTAATGTAATCCACATTTCAAAAGATAAATTAAAACACATTTAAAAACCAGTTAATAATCGAACAATTTTTCAGTTTGAGAAAATTTTTTCTTCCTTGCTGAGAACGCTATATACATATGCATATGATTTGATATCAATATTGCATGTTTGCTAGGACGTGTGTGTTTACAAATATAGATGTTTTTGAAAATATTCATCCAACAAAGAAAACCCTATAAATTGTAACTATAATGTAGTTGAATTTTCTATTTTTTTTTCTCTTTTATCTTTACCAGAATTTTCCTTACTGTAGATGTACATACATAGATGTAACAGGCTTTACAGACATGTTTGTATGTACGTATTCATATTCATAAAAATTCTGAGCTTAAAAGTGTCAGGATATTAGCTTCACTTACAAGAAAAACATAAATTAATTTATTTGCATACTGGTATATGCAATATATTGAAAGTTTGTTGCTGGAGTGTGTGTTTATGTGTGTGTAACAGAGGAGTATTTAAATTGCAACATAAAATTTGCTAAAAATTACAGTATTATTAGACATCCTGTTGGCTCGTTATATAACTAATTGTTGGAACGTCTTCCTTACTGTTTCATAAAATTCTTTGCATGCATACGAGTAGAAAACAACTAACGAAACATGAAGTTTTGCAAATTTAATAAAAAGTCCATTTATATTTATTTACCTCAACTTACGACTACGGGCCTCATTAAGTGTGCCCTTAATTGTTAAAGAAAATAAAGAAAAAGTAATATTTTTAATTAGTTTTTTAAAGAATTTTTGTGGAAAGTTCATTTAATGATGAAACATATTACGAATAATAGAACATAAACTTATGCAGTCTTTTAATAATTCTGTAATTAATTAATACTGCTTATATGTAGTAAGGTAAACTTTTAAATTCTAACGCCTACAGTAAGCAAAATGTCTCAAAGCGGCAATAATTTGAGAAAAAATCTACCTTATAGATTTCCTATATATAAATATATATATATATATATATATATATATATATATATATATATATATATATATATATATATTTTTTAAAGAAAATGAATAAATAACAAAATAATAAATTAATTTACGGAGATAAAATATCTCTGTATACTTCTTGCTGGAATATCTTACTTGAAAAATCCATGTAGAAGGATTTTTGACACTGATGAAGTTGAATCTTAGCTTAGACTCCGCTCTTTAATTTGATCCGAAAACTACTACGATAATAAGGGGTACTGGCTCTCTTTAAGCTTGCAAAAAATTTAACGGTGTGAAAATTAGATTCTGCAAGTGATCACAACTGCAACGAAGGAGAAATCAAGAAATATGCGGCAACGTATTTAAAACAACTTAAAACGCACTCAAATAATTATTTAAGAGTCACTTTTAGACTTAACAGATAAATAATTATTGTTAAGTTTACATTAATTAAGAATAAAATGAAAAAAATACTAAATCACCACCACAATGCATCGGCGGGCACTTAAGTACCCGCTGTAAAAAAGTGGTGTTGAATGAGGTGATCACAACGAACGATCAAGAACGAACTCTTATTTTGAAAACTTATAATTTTATTTTTTGCAGGAAAATTTAAAAAAAGCTAAGGGCTTTAAGCGACTCTATTAAAATAAATTTCATTTAAAAACACGGAGTTATCAATCTGCTCGCGTACATACATAAAATATTTAGGCACGTCACAAATATTTTCCAAGTGGAATTTTTAGCTTCTATCGAAAAATTTAAAAAATAGAAGTAAAATACATTAAAAGTGGTTAATGTATAAAATATGGCAACATAACAAGCGAATATAGCAAAAACAATAATAGCTCTTTTTAAGGCAATACAAATTCAAATATATTAGTGTTGTAGTGCCAAAAATCAAAGTAATTTAGTATTTATTTACGGCAGAAAAAATATAACAAAAATACTCGAAATATCTTCAATTGCAGGAGCAAATTGATAATATATGTCGCACAGTTTAAAGGGATGCTCATTCAATAATAAATTGATATTGTGAATAGTTTAAACACCCAGAAAAAATACGAATTCCACATAGCAAATTGAAACTGGTTTCAGCCCGAAAAATTTTTTCGTTTTCGTTTTACGTTTTCTTTAGAAACAAAAAACGGAATCAGATTATGATATTTTATATACCAATCATAAAGGGGTTTTTTGAGTTATTATGAGGGCTGAATTCAAATTTGTTATATCGTTTGCAGTTTTCGAGATATACATAAGTTGATAAATATATATATAAGTTAGATAAATGATAAATGTAAGCATATCTCGATACTAGCTGAGCCCTTAAAGTTAAGTAAATAATTCAAAAATCCACTCTAAGTCATAGAAACGTCTTCTTTGAATCTGCTTAGTTGTTTTTGAGATATATATTTGTTTTTGAGACAAGTGTGTAAGTATTGAATTCATATTACTTTTTTCACAATCAAAAGTTTTTAATAGATTTTAATGAGATGTGCTTGGGCTGTTCCATGTGTTGAAGAACATGTTAAAGTATGATCAACTGAACAACATTTAGTCTGTAGTCAGATGTATGCAGTGGTATCCAAATCGTAGCTAGAATGTATCGTGATACACCAATTGATTATGGGTTGAAACGCTTTACATAAAACAGAACAGCAAATAACATTCAAAAAATGGGTTCAGCTGTGCCTTCTTCCAGGACGCTGCTACTAAAAAGCAATCTACAATAATGATTAAAAAGCTCCTAGACTGACATATGAGTTAACCACGAAGATGCAATTTAAGTATTACAAATGTTAAAATTAATTTTAATTAATTAAGAAATTTTCAGTAAAGGCAGAAAACTTTTATTTTAATATATTTTCATATTAAGAATAGTAATAAAACTGTATTTTTTGGCGAAAGAGTAGCGAAAATTATGTAAAAAATTTTCAGTGCGTAGAAATGACCACCGTACATCGATTTCTTGCAAAAAGTGAAAATTGAATAATTTTGAGTTGACTCTCTTTAGAGGAACAAGTGCGATATGTATAATAAAAAATAAATACTCAGGCAAGAAATTAGACTGACGACTAGAGCACCTATACCGCACTTGATCAACAAGAGGGTATTAACTCAAAATTTAAATTTTCACTTTTTTCAAGAAATCAACTAACAACATAAATATCTATCTACTGTAAAAATTTAAACGTATTCTGATTACTCTTTCATCTCAAAACCCACATATGAGACCACTTTCGTGATAGTGTCTTGAGAAACCTTTATATCAACAAAGAGGTATTATTTTGAGTTAAACCAAAGTTAAAACAGAAAAACATCGTATATTTTCATAAAAAAATGTTTTACTTTGATTTGAGAGTTTGTTCAAGTTAAAAATAATCAAGTTGTTTTTTTAGAATTGGTGGTATTTTGAGTTGGTTTTATTTTGTTGCTAAAATTTGTTTTACTTTATGATTTTAATTCGAAATGAGACTCTTTTTATGAGAAAGTTGTTCACATTTTTTTGAATTGTGACTCTTTTATGAAATAATTCAATCCTTCTTTGCTTATAACCATTTTTATGATATATATCTTGTTTATAATACATTTACTTTAAAATAAATATTTGCTGATAACGAAGTTGGTTACTTATTGCAGTAATAATGAAAATATTTAAATATAAAAAATTATTGCATTTTATATCGTACAAACAAATAATATTTAATTTAAATTTAATATGACGAGTCCAAACATGTAACCACTTTGCCTCTTAGAGGATATACATAGTGATTCTGATTCGAATGACGACTTCGGACATAGAATTTCAGAAAGTGATTGATGGAAGTAAAAAAAAACGTACAAAGTCTTAAACACAAAGTGACTTACAGTAAAATTAAAATCGGTGTGTTTTTATTCTTGCAATTATGTTTAAATTCTGATTTCTTGATATTTTAATGAATTGAAAAACTGATTTTTTGGGGTTTTCGTTTAAGTTATCGAATTTTCGAAATTTCGAAATTTTAGGTAAATTTTCTATTTTTGGTCAGTTTTTTTTTTACGTGAAATATGTATATAAAATTTGTGACAATTTGAAACTAGTTGGAACTTTTCCAAATTTAGTAGGTAGGTTCTCTCTTTATATGATTTTTGAAAATTCAATAGATACGCTGGGTAATATAGGAACGAAACATGCTAGTAACGAGTATTCCAATATAAAAAATAAATTAGAAATCTCAAATTTAAAACGTACAAATTTCTTCATTTAAATTAAAATATAATTTCATACCAAACACGTCAAAACCACCAGTTATTGTTTTAAAATTAATTTATGACTAAAAACTAAAAAAAAAAAAATATTTATAAAATACTCAACTACAGATTATTATACTGTACATATGTGTGTATATTTGTATGTGTATATATATGTATGTATATATTTGTATATACATGTATACATGTGTTTCAAACTGTGTGGTATGCATATGTTGTATAATAAAAACATTTAAAACAAACTTATTTTAATGCAGAAGACTGCTACAAAACTTACAATCAATGTATGTGTATAATAATTTATAATTTGCACAAACATTATTCAGCAATATTTTAAATATCTCTAAAATGTGCTTAGAGCACCACACAAACAATATGAAAAATTCTATATAAATACAAGAAATATTACAGTCATTGTGTTACTTAAGAAAAATGTTGTATTCCTTTGCAGTAAACTGAAAATTAATAAAATGAAAATATCAAAAATTATATACATCATGTTGCAAATATCTGTTACAACTTGTTTCTTTCAAGAGCAGCAGCAATAAAAACCTTTCTCCATTTTAAATAAATGTGTGTTGATTATTATCGACTGAAATGCGTCTGTATGAATGTATGTGCTTATGTAAGGATGAAAAATATGTAAGTTTATAATTTCTAGAAGTATTTAAGATATTTGGAAGTTATGTTGAACAAGCAAGTTGTACCTAGCAAAAATTTTAAATACAGAATTCCAAACTACACAGACATGAACTTACATACATTTGTGCATTGTTCAGATACAAAATTATTTGAAACACTCACACACCTCTCATTTGTAGTACATAAATTTGTATCTAATTTTTTGCTTGTTTGAGTTTTTCGTCTTTGTCTCACTCTCAAGTTAACATAACAGTGGGTTTTATATTTGAACTTAAAAAGCAATTAATTTTCCTGCGTACTTACAGTTCACATTCAGGGCGACAGTTGTTTCCAATGTATGACCCTCGGTCATGGCACGATTCCAAACGACGCATTTATATTTGGCGCCATCATCAACCCGCCTTGGTAGTATCTGCAATGTAGCATTTGTATAATGATTCTTTGAACCGCCCTTTAAAATGTACGATTGTAGTGGAACAGTACTGCCCTCACGATACCATCTGCACAGAGACGTGTAGAAAAATTGATGCATTGGGGAAAAGAGAGTGGAAAAATAACAAGTAGAAAATATTTCATTATTATTATATTCTTTCTTTGAAAATTAATTATTAGAAAGAAGTAAAAATTAATAATATGCTACATAGTATGCACTAAGTTCAACGTATCATGATGACTTTCATAGAAAAAAAAAGAATGTATTGAAAGTGAGGCAATTATTAATCAAAGGAAAAATATATTAAATTATTACAACTTTAAACAAATAATATATGTATGTATGTGAATATAACACTTGTTTACTTTTTAGTAACTATATTTGTACAAAAAATTTAAAAAATATTCTTATATCGTAAATGTTGTTTACTGTTTTTCACTAATTTAATAAAATGTCTAAAATTTTATTCAAATGAATTATTTTCCATCCTTATAAATTCTTTTTATTTTTTATATTTCTTATAAATATTTTCTTATATAAAAGTTTAAGAAGAAAAATTGTTTTACATAACCAGGGTTTAAATTAAGGAATTATACTTTTCTTATTAAATAATTTCATTAATCGATAAGGAATTGCAGATTTTTAATTATAGTTATTCCATAGTCACTACAGGGTTTTTTAAATTTTAAACTTTTTCATTTTGTTATTTTTGGTTTCAATCTCCAATAAGATAACAAAATTTGAAATCATATTCAGGGCTCTCACAAAATCCAGGTTGGTTTTACAAACCAATGTTGGTTTTACAAACCAATGTTGGTTTTACTTATTGTCATGAAACCAACTCCGTTTGGTTGTTATCGAATGAAAATAAAACCGATATTCGAATCAATTGTTGTTTGACACTCGTTCATTTGTTTACAATTTTAATGTTACTTTTTTCACAAAATAATTGGTATATTACGATAAAACAAAATGTCTACTGTAGTTGTCAAGGCGCTCAGAAATTTTGCGAGATTGCAGCAATCCACTTGAGCTGCTGGAGACAGCGTAAGTATATATTATATACCGAGCGTTCATATTTAAAGCTGCTATGCAGATTTATAGCATAATATCGGTTTAACAATGAAGTTATACGAATGGTCCTTGGCAAAATGAAAGGACACTTGTCACGTTCTAAGATCCCACCATTGCTGCAACCAGCACGTTCGTTCCCATTTTTAGCTAAAGGATCTTATCAGAGATCTGTCGGAAATGACTCTAGCATAAATATGAGTAGAAGCACGGTCTCAATAATTTTACACGATTGCTTAAGGTTATGAAGCGGTTCATTTGTCCTCAGTGGGTGAAATATGAAAGGGAGTGCAACAAAAGCGCAGATCAAGGGACTATTTTCACAAAATTCCTTCATTCATACAAGCCAAATGTCTCAAAATAAATTGAGAAACTACTAGGAAATAAGTTAATCTAGACTGTTTGATTAAGGATATATTTCGAACCATTAATTTTAATTAAGAATTACAATCGAATCAAATATCCAATTGATACATGCAGTGGAAAGGCCATTAAGGAGAAACATATTGTTTTTAGATATTTATCGACATTTCTTAAGCATTTAACAAGGTATCTTATGCTAGTAATTTAAAATAAAAAGGTCGAATAGTAAATTTTATAAATTTTTTTAACTCATTCCTCTAACCAAGACGTCTGTTTTGAAGTCATATTATGTCACCAAACAAGATGTTCTAATCTAGTATTGCCTTTTCTACGAAACGTACTATATTAATTTTTTTTAAAAAATTCTCTTTTTAAGTTAAACGAGTCTATATAAAATCATACATAGGCGTGCTTTTTTTCAAAATATCGAACAGAAATATAATCCCTTACAATTCTTTTTGATTTTGTTTTGTGTTGGTTCTTGCTTTACATTTTAAACAGTTTATTTTTTTAACAAACATAATTCTACCTTTTATAAATTTTACAAAGTAAACAAGAAAATCCCTCAATTTTTTCCTGCAATTAATTTAAAGTTTATCTTGTCTCGCTTATTACACATAACTATTCCTAACTTGTTATTTTTTCCATTTTACTTTTGTTCCTTTCTTTTTTTTTTTTTTGTTATTTTTGGTATCCTGCTGTGTAAACATTTGTTGGCTCTTAAAGTGATTGTGTTTCCATTTTCTATACTTCATGTGTATGGGTGTGTGTGCTCTGTTCTGTTCTTTATCTTCTTCTTTAGTTCCCGGTCATATTAACTTATGGCGTAGAAATGAATGAATGAATAGTTGGATGAATGAATGCATGAATATCACAAACAAAACCCCACTTAATCTGCATCTAAACAATAACACAAAAGCACACTTAAACATTCAAACACACACAAACACACACACACTCATACATCTATGAGTTTTTATTCATGTACATAACGATTATATCCAGATAATCATAACTCTTACACTCTTCTCTCTCTCTCTGATGTCATCAAACATACAATCACACAAACAATTTGCAAGGGAACGGGAAATTGCACTGTGTAATAATGTTTGTGCCCTGCAAAGATGAAAGTGGAGTCCCGTTCGGCAGAGGATGTAATATCTACTGCTGCCTTAAAGTGAAGTATCACTTAAATACAACTAAACTCTCATCACCGCAATTTACTGTAACAAAAGCATCACCATTGTCATTTTTCTTTCTTATTTTTATTTTTTTTCCTGGTCTTATTTTATTTTTATCCTTATTTTTTTGTTTTTTACTCATAAATCTACATTTAAAGGCAGACAGGACGATTACTTACGTTATCATTGGATCTGGCGAACCGCCAACACTGCTGCACGTCAATTCAAGGGGTTTGTCTTCAGTGGCAACGGCAATATTGCCGGGCGATATTATAGGCGGATGGGGTGGTGTCAAAACTGTCAAATTGTAAAATTCCTGATGTACATCTGCACCTGTACCTTTGGCCTTGATGCGACACTCGAAACGCCCATTGTCGCGATTGTATGATGTATTTTTAATTTGTAAGTCATAAATACCACGTCCAGGTCGGAAGTCCAATCTGTTAAGAGGAAATACAAAAAGAAGAAAAGAAAACTGTTAACACAGAATAAATGTTAAAAAAAACTAAATTTATAATAAATGAAGGAAAAATACTTTTTGCTCAACAACAATACTACCCAGCAAAAACTTCACTTACCAAGAAGCTATTTAATAATGAGAAATCGTTGTCGCAACTACTTACAATTCCACTGAAAGAACTACTTATTTTTGCTCGGGTTGTCGCTAAAAGAAGCCAATACAAAGTAAATAATCATAACCAAAAAAATAAGTACTTGAAATAGGTAAATTTACGCGATAAATATAAAAAAAAAACTTTTTTGTAGGAGTAGATAAGATAAGGCAGATGGTTCATGTGACATGACAGCTAAGCTTCAGTAGTTATGGCAACGCAACATACTTATTTTTAGAACAGTACGCACTGTAGCACCCTCTTGCATTTAGGTGCATTAGTTCCAATTTATATTATAATTACGACAAAGGATGGCTCTTGCATTATTGTTAAGAGAATAGAATGTTATCAGAAAACTTCATTTTATTTTATGTTGGCACAGCTGAGTATTGAACTCGTGAACATCGTTTTTGTAATCAACGTGCTAACCACTTGAGCTACAGCATCCTTTGGTATAACAATATCTACATATCTAATAAGAATATTTCTTCCATAAACATTTTAAAATTTAAAAAAAGATAAGCGAATCATCTTGTTACCAATCAACTTGCTTAGGATCCAAATAATAAGCTAAATACAATTAAAAAAAAAATTATTAATTAACAAAAAATTTGAATATTCACAGATGGATAAAATAATACGATGACTTCTTATTGGAATGTTTGGCCAGTGTTACTTGGTTTCTTTATTTAATAAATAAGCTAATATGGCCTGACTTCTTTAATGTAAATAAAACACTGTATTTTACATTTTTCCCGACGTTTCGTCAATTATTTGTTGACTTTATCAAGGGATATCTTATTTATCAAAAACATTACAAATTGTTTAAATATTTATCAAAATATGGCTTAAATATTTGTGAAACTTAAAGTAAAATTTTTTCCTGTTTTTACATTTTAGGTTTTAAAAATGTCATTTATAAAATTAACTCTGTTGTAAAAATATTTATACCAAGGCATATTAATCAGGTAGCCTCACTACGGAGGGGAAATATTAAGGCGAAAATTGTCAATTTTTTTATATGGATTTTGACAGTTCAACTTACAATTTTTCCCCTTAAATGGAAATTGAACTTCATGTAATTGAAACTTCATATAAAAAAAAATTTAAAATTTTCGCCTTAATATTTCCCCTTCGTAGTGAGGTTACCTGATGAATCTGCCTTGATTTATACAAAGAAAAAATACTTTATCACATGAGGGCAACGGGGATTCCCACATGTCCATGTACATACCTATATTTATATAAATGTGTTTGATATACAAAATGTATTAAAATGCGTAGATAATACAAGGGCTATTCATCCCAACATTTATTTTATTACTCTAAATGAATAAAACATAGTGTATTGTATTGCGTATGAATATTAATACAGCTGATTTGCTCACGAGACACAGGTTAATGGTAATTTGAAAAAAAAAATGCGTTCAAATGTATTAAAAATTATTTTTTTTATAACACATTATTTGTAAGGAAAACAAGGTTGTCTTGTAAATGTTAGCATATTTAAAAATTTTAGATCTATAAGTTTTACCTACTATATCGTAAAACATTAATTTTCGTTTTTAAATGAAATGTATTATTTTATACAAGAAAATAATGAGTTATATAATTCATTATAAGGAAGTAGTTATTAAATAGCTTCTAGGTAATGCAGAGAGTGGCGAATAGAGCTACTAAGTAATGCATTTAAGAAGTTGTTCCGATTGAAGTTATGAGTATAAATTTTGCTGGGTAAAACCATTAATTTATCTCTAGCCCACGGAAGTGTGAGATTGTGGGTGATGATGTTTACTGATTATAATTATAATGAGGAAAACATTACAAAATTAATTATAAATGGGACAAACTTTACTATTTGTATGCATTAACAACAGTTTTTCCATTAAATGTTCTGTAAGTTTATGCTTTTTTATTTGTGTAATTAATTCAGAAGTTTATTATCGCACACAATTTTGCAATCTAAAGGACACAATTTTAGCTGCATGCGTTTTAATCGCGAAATATTTCTAAAATAGTACATTAATAACAAACAGTCAGATATTGTATTGTTGTTTAAAATTAATATAAATATTTCAATATTTGGATGCAGAATAAGTTTTAATAAAAACGATAAAGGCCCAGCGGTTTAAAAATTTTATTGTGAAAATAATTCATCACTCAGTCCCTGGAACAATGACGGTGATAAGAATACCCGGAGGTAAAGCAAGGAGTATAATTAACATCTGAACTTGCAACGTTATGTGCCTATATGTACCTGGAAAACTAGACAACGGTATAAACGAAATGAACAGGCTTAAAAAAGACATATTGGGTATCAGCGAAACATGGTAAGAGGAGTATGGAAGTAATGATGAAAATGACACAGTCCCATGAGATTAACACTATTCAAGGCAACTTTTATGCAAAAGTTGGACAAGAGAAAATTATTGATATAACTAAAAAATATAGATCCGGTCAAAGAAATGGTAGAGGAGATAGGCTTACATATTTGTGGCAAGAATATAAAATGCAAATAATACCATGTTTAACCTTCACCCGAGCCGACTCTATACATGGAAATCACCAAAGGACAATATAGGAAACCAAATTGACTACATCTTAACGTACTACATCCTGTATGATAAAATGTTCAACATAACTGAGAGCAAATGAACCATCAGATCATAACCTTCTAATATGTAACAAACTTACTACAAGGCGAAAAAAAAATACAACTATGAAAACATTGGAAAACTTAAAGACCCATTAACTACATAAGTAGTTAAAGAACGTTTAAAAAATCTTATGGACGTTGAAAAACTAGCTATAGAAAACTGATGGAATATAGTTAAAAATATCATTCACACAACCACTTATAATATTCTAGGAACCAACACATCTAATGAAAAAGAAGATTGGATGACAGATGAAATACGAGAACTACGAAGAGAACACAATAACATAAATCACGAACTTTACTGGTAGATTAATCAGGAAATTCGAACGAAAACATGTGCTGCAATATAAAAATGCACAACTTAATCGACTATGCACATTGGGGCAGAATCAATTATTTTTTAAATAACTCAGCCATTTATAAATGGCTAGGCCTAATGATCCAAAATTTGGCATAGCAGATGAATATCTCAGCTTAAGGGTACCATCCACCATCAAGGGTACCATCCACTTGCCAGGGGTGGCGCTATGTGGTTTCAAAGTTGGGTACCTCGGCCCTGCAAATCCTTTAGAGCTTGGCATTTCCAATTTTTTTTGATTTTGTTTGATTTTTAAAAATTAAAATTCTACTTAATACCTATCAAAATTGAAGAAATGCCAATCTCTAAAACGATTTGCTGGGCTGGATGTTATCCACCGTCAAAACTTAAGCTGATATACTCCTCTGCTATGTCCATGCCGATGCTTGGATCAATCGGCCTAGTCTTTTACAAATGGCTGAGTTATTTCCAAAATATTTTGATACAGAGATAAATAAAATTAAGATTAAATATCATAATGATGTAATGTTGTCACTCGGATTACGATTGAAGCATCAATAGAATAAGAAAAAAAATAAAGATTTATTAAAAAAAGATGATGACGATAATTTTGTTTGCTTTTATCGTAATTGTTTGCAATTCGAACTGACTGTTTTACATTATGCATCTTAAAGCACACGATGATGACAGCAATTGAAGGACCAATTACTTGGAAGTAGGAATATTTATCCTTTTTATAGTTGCATAAGTTTATTCTTATTTATGTCTACTCATATGTAATCTGATAAAAGGTTATATTTTACTTTCATTTTTATTATGATTATTTTCAAAATGATATTCTTTATACTAGTATATAAAGCCGGAAGTTTTTCCCTTAAAGATTCTGTGGAAATTTGTTATTTTTATGTTAGCCACAAAAAACGCTGCTAGTTCTTTAAACTTGAAGTTTGATAAAAATTGATTGTGCCAAAATAAAAAAAAAATAAGTTATACGCTTCTTCAGCAGGTACAATTCCCTCTGTTATCGGAGATGAAAATGGAATAAAAAGTAAGGAAACTTGAGGCAAAGGTACTGCGATTTTTAATAAAAAAATTTTCTTTATGTTCTTTTAAACAATATATGGTTGCGATGAACAAATTTTAGTTGTAACTTAATTTGGTTACGATAAACAAATTTTGTTTAAAATTTCACACTTAAATGCAAACAGCAACATGGGTTGTTTTATATTTAATAACGTTAAAACATGACATTTCACAGTTTTTAATCATGCTATAATCGTTTAGTTTAACCATAGAATGTTTATTTTGGATCATAATATAATAAATTTTTATTATATTATGTGCCATATTTTATTATAACAAAAAAATTTTGATTATTTAAAAAAAGTCATTATCTGAATTAACAATAATATGGTTATATTAGAACAATATTTTTATAACTTTTTGAACGTTTTTCAGTTTATTCAACAAATTCCTAGTTTTTGTTTGTCAAATTTTTACCGTGATATTTATATTTTTGGATGCTAAAAATTTTAATATCTTTTATTCTCTGTTATATTCTAAATTATATTTTTAAAGAGAATTTTTCTTATCTATTGTATTTTTTTTTTTTTTTTTTTTTTTTGATTATTTTCCATGAAGATTAATTTAAGTAAGATTATAGTAGCTGTGCAATAACTGCAGATCCAACATTGGTTGGATGAAATCGCACGATGCAAGTTTAATAATGTGGTCGAATTTATTATGGAAAACGTATGAGTTATTTACAAATAATAAAGAATAGAGTCCATGGGTTGTACCGGATGAAAAAAATGACAATGTCACAATAGGTCTTTGAATAAAGTTGTCTAGAGTATCTGGCATTGTCCATTCTTACTTAATCTGACTGATGAAGTCTTGCATTGTTTTCTCAAAATAAAATTTTTTTTTACTCACCTAAATTTTTTCTTGTTATCAATACTAAGCTTGGTTAAAATTACGAAAAGACAGGTACGATAAGAATTTTAAAAAGGACATTACTTAAAGTTATTCAAAAAATATATCTAATCACTTTTTGCATTTACAAAATAAATCTCTCTCAGTTTACCTATTTATAATATTTAATTATTCACGAAAAACGGAGGATAACGAGCTCAATCAGTGGATTATTGGTCATGTAAGAATCGCTCTCATAGATAATTGAGTAGAACAATACTTTAAAAAACGATATAACAACTTAGAACATCAAATACCGGTTATGAAAAGAGCTGAACTCTATATGATCCGTTTTCTTTGATAGTGGTGTAAGTTTACTTTATTTAATATGGAGATCTTTAAGGTTCTGCATTTAAATAAACTGAAAATATGGATACATTTGATTACACTAGTTTTGTGTTTTTTTAAATACTAAATTGATTTAAATTTATAAGTACGATCAAAAAGGACTACAGAGGACTTCAAATCGACATCATCACTTTCAAAGTCAGCAAAAAGAAAAAAATCTAACATTTACAAAATATTGACTACGGGATCTCAATTGAAACAAACCAATTTTTATCAAATACTTCAACAATAAAAAAACACAAAAATAACAAAATAAAAAGGCTTTATTTCAGGGACCGTAAATAACACTGTATATCAAAAAAAAAATTAAACTCAAAAACTCTTGATAGAGTCAACGGAGATTTATACTGTCATATAGCAATAGATGAGCTCTTTCAGAATATATGGTGATCTTAAAAAATCGATCTCAACTCCATAGTTAACAGTTATTTTTCAACGTAAAAAAATAAAAGCTCAAATGAAAGTTTTAAAAAAAGAATTTTATTTTGCCGTCATTATATAAAATATTTTAAAGTTTTATTTTTTTTTTTTCGTCAGAAAATAAAACTCACATTGTTTATTTGTTTATTTTGTGGATAGATTTGAACTGAGGCCGCTCAATACCAATTTAGGAACATGGAATGCTCTTTCCACTCTTCCCTAGGTGCAGGAACAAACTGTTAACTTCTTTTGCCAATTTCTGGATATGGATAATGTAAATTTTTAAGAAAATATTTTTTCAACCTCATTTAATATACATTTTCTTCGCCTTCTTGTTCAGCTCCAAAAGCGATGTATGAGATGTGTCGCAAAAATCCGGCGAAAATACGAAAAAATACCTTAATCAAACAATAACAAATCAAAAACCTACATAGGGTTGGTTATCAATTTAGATAAAATAAGTTTTATTTTTTGAAAAAAAATAAATCTCCTAAAAAAGTTGTATTTTTTCACGGCAAAATAATTTTTTTTTTTTAATTTTCATTTGAGTTTTTATTTTTATGTTGAAAAATAACTGTTTTAGATGGATTTTTTTATTTAATTCTCAAAATAACTGTTATAAAATAATTTTTTAAGACGATAGTTGTTATGTACGGTCCTTGCTTTATTTCAACATTTATATTTTTATATTTTCCACCAACATTATTTATACTCTTACTATTAATATATTTTAACTTTTTTCATTATGTAGGCTTAAGTTCTTAATTATAAAGAGATAAAGAAAAATTAGACACCAGCAAAGCAGAATGCATTTTCTAGACAGCTACGTCCGTCATCAGTACTCTTTGTATCAATCTACCCGGTAGTTTCAATTGTTATTAATTTTCTATTTAAACAAACTTATCAAAGAAATAGAATTTGAGAAATTTTAATTTTACATTATATTTCATAGAAGATAGAGCTTTTTGAAATTGTTTAACACTTGTAAACTCTATTTATTTTTCATATTATACTACCAAGCAAACATTTTTTTTATTTTAATTCTCTTTATATATTTTCTTTTATTTGAAATGCATTCTGCTTTGCTGGTATCTAATTTTTCTTTATCTCTTTATAATTAAGAACTTAAGTCTAAATAATTAATATATTAATTCAAAAATAGATTAAATAAAAATTCATATTTTTTCATTATGATTTTTTCGAAAATAGTCATAATGTATTGGAGGTATATATGGTAATAAATCAATGATATGGATGATAAATCAATGTGATGGGTCTAAAATGATGATATGGTGCTCCTCGCGAGGCAATAAATTTAGTGATTTAAAATCCTCATTCTCAATAAATAAAGTTTTATGGAACATTGCTTTTTAACACCCTTATCCAACATATTTTCAACTAATTTACTTCTTCACTCTCGATAATTTTCGCCTTCTTAGAATTCCATCTTCTAAGGGTTTTGTTTTTATTATATTGTATAATAGACGGGGAAAAAAACCGATATTCCGGGAAACTATAAAATGTGTATGTCATTAACAATGTTGCCACACATACAAAATTGGATTAAAGAAATTATGTAGCACAATTTTGAACTAAATAGTAGTATGTCTTTGAGGAAAGTGGACTTACACCATTTTCAAAGTAATTATTTTATTATATTTGTAACTTCTTTAACTACGAAAATTCGTAATGATAAACACAATGAAAATTTTACAGAAATTAAATTTTTTAATTTCAATATATTTGGATCTGCGGCATTTTGATTTGCGGCGCCTCTAATACTACACCAATCTTCTTAAAATTTAACAATTGATTTAACAGCAGCAAATGGCAACTTTTATCGATATTACATACTGAAATGGAAAACAAGGAACTAGGTCTTTTCCTCAACAAATAAATTGCATTTTTATCATAAAACGTTATGGGTAATTAGCATAATATTAAATAAATAAAAAATTTTTTGGTTCCATCCTACCCTGATTTACACACGCGATCAATAAAAAATTCTACCTATTCCTTTTTTATTTAATTGCCGTTTGACTCAACATTAAAAATAACTGGATGTATGCATTTTTCTATTTTGATCTTGCAAAAATTACATTAGATACTTTTTATCTTCTTTTACGTTTCAATTTAATAAAGTTATGCATACGTGTACGTATGTACATATGTATGTGCGAGTTGATTTTTTTTTTCTTTTTTGAACGAAGGAAATATTATGTTACTGCCTTTAATGCATTCACATAAACATCAGTCAATTATATTCTTGAAATAAGATTTTTTTGCTTTTTATATTTTATTCTTACAGTACACATTTGAAAAATACAGTCATATTTGTGTTCTATTTCCTTAAGTACGCATTAAAGCACAAATACGAGTATAACAAGTTAAATAAGCTTTATTTTACTAGGAACACACTCAAATAAGAAGATGTAGAAACAAGTAAATATATGCGCTTGTTCTGTAGGTGGGTGTATATCTTTACGGTAAGTGCATTAAAAAGTACCGGATATGCGCCACTACAACGGTTTAATGTGAATATAAAAGCACAGAAATTTAATGCATCCGTGTGTGTGTGCATGAATGTTATCGTTGGAATGCTAAATGGAAAATATTTACGAGTGATACCCTACACTCACTCTATATGTCAAAACTGCACTTAGATTTTATAGTTAATTTACAATACAAGCAGTAAAGCGATTTGCATTGTCACACAGTGTCAGTTTATCATCCACTATATATATATTATATTCCACTATAGGAAATCTATTATTGCGGTGTTAATACTATATATTTAGGCACCTTTACCTTCAGTAAACAAAATGTGAATTCAAGATTACATTTGAATACAATTTAAATTTTTATATTTAATGTATTGCAAGCAGTTTTAGGAATAATTATATTATAGAAAAAATTGATGGAACAACTTAGCATGGAGTAAAAACTTCCATTCCATCGTGATTATTTAATTTTAGAATAATTTTGAGTCTTTATTGTTCCGGTCAAAATGTTTGTCATTATTTGTGAACATTTATGTTATTTATTTCCCGTACATTTTGAATTTATTTAATAGCATTTACTAAATAAAAATCTTTTCTGTAGTGTGAAAACTCATATAAAAATACCTTGATTTTAGACATCAAAGGCAGAGAATGCCGCTAAGATATTAAAATCTCTGTTATCCACGTAGTTAGACATTCCAACATAATTCAAATCATATATTTTTCTTATTTCACATTCAACGTTCATGTTTCCAATGATTTCCTGTTGTTACTGCTACATGCCATTCTGCACATTAACAAACATAACAGGGCTGAACTTTTATTTTTGTTTATTGTATTCGATACTGAAAAGTACCCTGAAACTCTAACGAGTCATTTAATGGTTTCGAGAAATTTTAAGATTAATTTGTATGTATCCAGAAGCTTTAAAATGTACATTTGCCGATTTTTGCTAATGTTGATTTATCTTTTTAATAATTTATTTAACTAAATGATTTTTTAGTGAACTGCAGGTAGTTGTAATGTTTTAATTCAGTATTTTTTTAATTAAAAAGAAAGAAATTAGATATTAGCATACTAAGGAGGGATATTGCTTCCATTGGTCCAACATCAGAACGATGATAACACCAACCGTAAGGCATACAATTTTTTTGTCACTTTAAAAGTAATTTCTTTTTTCTTTTAGACATAAGGTATGGGTATTTTTTGTTAGTGCAAAAGCATTACAGATACAATAAATAAATATATGAAAAAAATATCTAGTATATCTTATACCAGGGTTTAGAAGTTTATGAACAGAAACTACAGCTTCGCCGTATGCGGGTTTGTAAAGGAAGGACGAGTTGTTATTGCTTACAAACCTGCTTACGTATGACATGATTTTTGTTCGCGATGTTTCACTTAAAACTATGATTCACTATCATACTCAGTCGTATGATCTGTCGTATGATAGTGTGGATTAGGAACGTATGAGTGTGACATAATTTTTGACAGGTCTGTATGATTTGATAATCTTTTAAACAAATTCATAAAATATTATTTTTTCATGCGATAAGAGTTGCAAAATCTTTTTTTTTAGATAGTGTATCATCAACAACGCCATTTTGAAACGATTTTTGAGTAGGACAGAATTTTGTGATTGAATCGTACGATTGTGTAGGATAATAAATCTTGGCCTTTAGTAGCATTTCGTTTTAAGCGATTATTTGTACGTAGTTTAGATAGCCTAAAATCATATCATATTATGTTCGTAATTCGCCGTAACTCCTCGTTTATTTAAATTTTTGTATGAACTACTGTAAGGGGAAATGTAAAAAATCCGTTGTTTAATAAAAACTCATAAATGAGATTTCTAAGATTTAAAATATTTTTACGGTCTTAAATGAACAACAAATAATGTTCTGAGTGTAACTATTTATTTTTTGAGCACACATACATGAAGGGTGAAAAACAAAGAATATCCGTATTATTCATATGCGATAGTAATATATTAGCTCATTCTCACTAATGTTCTTTTTATAAATGTTTGTCCATTTTCTTCATTTATGAGTGTCCATTTATGAAATTTCTCATAAATGAGATTTTTAAAATGTTTATTCTTTTAGTACTTACGCATACAGACGACCATTTAACACAAATTAACAAAATTGTAAATTTTCATTTATTTGCATTTGCGTGAAAAACAAAATATTTTCTCATTTATTCACTTTTAAATAGAAAGAAAAAAAAGAAATATTTTCACTCATAAATGAACAAAGAAGCAGAAAAATAACATGATTGAGCAGTAAGTAAACATTTCGGTACTCTGCCTTATACTAGATAGAGGCCCAAATGATCTGTCAAAAATCAAAGTCTTGTTTCAAAAAACTGTTGTGTAAGAAATTATTGGAAGCATTATTTATATTAGCGTTGTTATTTAAAACAAGTTGCTCTACAAACTGTGAAATAGATGAAATACTTTTATTGTTATTGAATGAAAATAAGAATATATTGTACAAAAAAACATTATTTGATTAACATTAATATTTTGTTATATTGCATTGCAAATGTAAACACCAAATAAATAAATAATTTACCTCTCGTTGAGGCTAATTATTTACTTTAATTTTAATAAAGAAATATCAAAAAAATTACATATTATTTGGGGGTGCCCAGGTAGGTTAGCCGGTAGTGTGCTGGTCTATCAGTCTGAGGGTTGTGGCTTTTATTTCAACAAAAGAGTCTGGGTGTTTCACTAAAACGAGTGACAGTGAAAGTGCAACAGCATAGAGACAAAATCACGGAGTACCCGTATATTTAAAAAAGTACACATTTTTTAATGACAAAATGAAAGTCAAGTTTCAATGTACTTTATGGTAGAAAACCCATTTTTTTAATAAATTCATAATCTACCAATGAAACTTGCTTAATAAATTATCAATAGCAATCATCTTTAAATCAGAGTTTGAAAAGCTACCATCATTGCAGCAAAATAACGGAAATAAAGCCATTTCGATAAATAAAATGAAAATCAGAATACAATAACTAACCAGTGCTGAAACTTAAATAACGCACTCTTTTCAAAAGCAAAAGTCAGATAAACACACTGTTTTTCAAATGTGACTTCTTGAATAGCACTGGAAATGGTGCAAATATTAAATTCAACAAAAGCATATAGAATGAAATAAATGACGAATGAAAATGAGAAGAATGTATTAGAAAAATGAATTCGGCTAGTATCCGCATGAATAAAATTGACTAGTAACACAAACAGTTTATTTTAATTACATAAACAAAGGCGTGAAGAAATATCTCCAAAATTTCATGCAAAACTAATATGTACTATGTATATAGCAATATAGATTTAAGTGCAAAGAAATTGGTTATTTTGTATTTAATTTATTTAACAAGGTGACAGCAACACGATCACAAAAAAAATACAAGTTGTAAAATGGTTAGAAATCAAACTCTTCTAGGAATAATAAGCGTATAAAGTTATATTGAAAATTATTTTGAATCTAATCTTTAAATTTTGTTCTCTAATAGTTTTTTTAAATATGTATTTTAAAAGTGAAACATTTTGTTTTTTAAATTTATATACTTATCAGATAATTATGTTAACTTACTGATAAAAAGCTATTGCGTAATTATAAACTTTTAAAACTAGGGAGCTGCAGTGAATTAACTGAACTAAGGAGCTGACTGAGCTAGTGAACTGAAGTAAACTAATGAGCTGAACCAAACGACGGGGCGGCTTTAATTAGCTCAGTGTGGTGATCAGCTCACTTAGGTCAGTTGAGTGATTAGTTCAACTGAAATAGGTCGTTCATGAACTAAACAACTCTCTATAAAAGCATATCCATATATAATTATAGAATCAAAAATATTAAATCAAATTTTATTTTATTATTGTAATTTTTTTTTACATAAGTGCTTTTTTTATTGATGGCGTACTATAGTTACTTACTTATAATTAAGCAATAATAAAGATAATATCAAACTAAAGAAGTATCTTTTTTATTAAGGTTTAAGAATTTCTGGCATAATTTTTGCAAGACACCTATACTAACAAAGCAGAGCTAGAGCTAATCAATGCCGCTCAAAGCAAGTGAATTTCGGCTTGGTTTAGATAGTCTTTTTAATGTTCTTATAAACTTTATTTAAAAATAAAAAAAATAATAAAATTAGTTTATAGAAATATGTAATCGATTTCGCTTACTTCTACAAAAATGTTTAAGTGATTATTTAAATAAAATATACACCGATAAAAATCATCGTACAATTTCTGTATCTACATAAATACAAAAGCAAAATTCTTGATACAATTTGTTACAATTCGTTACAGTAAATCACAAAGTAATGTTTGGCTTAATTTAATTGATATTTATGATTTGCTTGTTTTTCGTAAATTTTCGTGGGACTATTAGACCGTTTTTGATATTCAACAGATTTGTTCCTATTATTATCAACGAGATAGAAGTTTCCTTTGTGTCGTTTTTTATAAAATAAAATTTATAAAACCAATTGGAAATGTAAATTCGCGAATAAAATGAAAGCTTTTTAATACAAATGTAAAGCTTGATTTTAGTTATTGCTGAGAACTTGAAATATTTTGGTAGCCATTGCTACAATAGCTAAAACTAAAAATCAATTTCCAATGCTGTTTTGAACACTGGATTGAAGTAAAAACTATTAATATAAAATTAGAAGAATTCGTAATAATTCGTCGTTCTCATTTTTTTAATGTTTGTAATAACATAATAAATTGTTTACTTTAAATAAATAAAATATAAAAATGGTACTATTTATATATTTGTTACAAAAAAACCGTTATAAAATTTTCCATCTCTAATTTATATATTTGCGATACACCTACTCCTTGATGGTTGTCATTTAATAGGAAATGTGGCTTTTTGTCATTTGAGAAAATCTTTTGTTATGCAAAAGTTATTAATATTTTTTCTTTCTGACGCTTTTGCCATTATAACAGGCACCTTTTTGTGCATGTGAATTTTATAGACGTTAAAAGATTCTTTCATTGAATGTTATAGAGTATAAGTATTTATGAAGTGAGTTTGTGCTTTAATAGAATTCTTATGTCACTTTAAACAAAACAAAACATATTAATATTAATATTTTTTATGTTTAACAGAGATCAAGTTTTTTACATGGCAACTAGCAATTTTCACAGTGCTTAACATTAAAATTGTATGTGTTTGGATTACAAAAAAAAAAAACATTTGCGTGACAACTTTTCAAAAAATAATTAGGCTTTTGAAATCTTTCAAGAAATACAAGAACCTATTTTTATTATTTCATGAATAGAATATTTCTTTACATATCATAAGGTAATGCATATATTATAATTTTTTTGTTGTTGAAGTTAATATTGAATTTCCTGACAATATTGAACCATCAAAAATCAACTAACAGGAGGATATAAAAAGTATTGTTATTTTATATCTATTATTTTGAAGGTTTCAGAAAATGATCCTCATATAAAATCTACGGTCAATTAATATCTTTACCAAAAGAGCCACGGTATATTTATAATAAATTATGATTTATATTTTTGATATTTTTGATTGTTTTAAGTCACTTGAAATCAGCAGAACACAAGAGAAGAAAAAACCCGTTTAGGACAGAACTTTATTTAATGAATTAGGACGAATTACACGCAAATTGTTAAATGTATACTGTTACCAGAAATGCAGACTTATCTGCGTTTTGCAGATTTTGTCCTCTAAAAATGGTAAATGCCTTAAATTGCATATTTTTAAAGTCTAATTATGTGATAACTTCTACTACTTTGTCTTTAATATACGAGCCAATTGTTGCAATTGAGGCAATTAAACAAAAAAATTAAATATTTTCTTTTAATAAAAGTGGAAGTAAAAAGCTGAAACACAATATATTGTCAAAGTTCTTTTACGATTCCAAAATATCATCCAGCCAGAGATAATTAAAAGTAGAGCCACCTTTTACTACATATTTCGAAAAAGAAAAAAGTATACTAAATCTTCATAAAAAATTGAAGGTTTTTATTTTTGTATGACCGAACAACTGACCTACTAAAATGCTACAGACCTGTTTTGATAAAAAACTTAAAATGAAATATATACGTAAAAACATTCGAAATTCCAGATTTTAGGTGTGAAAAATAATAGAGCCACCCACTTCAATTATCTAAAAACCACAAAATTCCAAGGGATGAATAAAATAATATACTTTAATTATATTTAATACCTCGGTACAAAGTAGAATATAATTCATTTATGATAACGACTAACCACCGTTTTGGCGTAGGGTCATCAAGTTTTTGTCATGGCTCAAACGTAATATTACTCCTTGCTCCTTTTACTAACGTCCACAAGTGATCTTTATTTGTTGCATGTTTTCCCTTAAGAGCTAATTTAACTATTCGCGACAAGTCTCAATAGGTTTAAGACTTTTTAGCAATTTTTTCCAAATTTCATCTTTTTTCTCTTTTGGCTTATCTTGCATAGGTAAATCCAAGTAAGAAACCTTTTTGTCGGTCATAAAATGTTTTTGGTTTCTAAGATGTTTTAAATAAATTAATTGTCATTATTTTTATTTTAAATAAAATTTATTGTTACTAATGTAAATTATTTATTATCTATACATATAATAAAACTGCGATTTTCTGCCTGTCTGTCAGTTTGTGTTCGCATCACGACTTTTGGATGAATTATAACAAAATTTTATGCAGAGGTACCTTGGTATCGTGTTTTAAATATATGATATTTTTTTTCCGTAAAAATATCTCATTACCAAGAATAAAGCTGTGTTTACATTACGTGTACAAGTCATATGGAATGTCAGATTTTCCATATGTAAAACTATACACATAATGTAAACCTCTTGAATCATAACATATGCTATTTTCGTATGTGCAATAACATGTGTTAGTTTTTTATTTAGAGCACGCTCTATTTGATGTGTAAAACTATATGACAACAGCTGTTTTCAGTGTTGTTCACTTTTATTTTCAAAAATTCCGCTCATACATTTTTATTATGGATTTAAGGAGTCAAAAATTAACCAATATCTTTATTCTAACTTTTGTTAGTAATTTAATGTTCGCAGATTTATATCGATACCTCATAGATGCTATAAATAATAAGTTATGTAATCTAATATACCTACATACTGTGTAAACTGTAATAATACCTAATTAACAACTTTGGACCGTAGGACAAAAAAAAAAATGCTATTGAGGTATTGTGGGTATCGAAACTGCTACAAATTACTTAATTCAGCCGTTGCTTTTGAAAATGAGCTCCGTTTTGTGAAAATAAAATGAATAAAACCTAAATCTTTTTACAAATTAACATAATTTTATATTTTTAATCCATGTTGAAAAGTACTATTTTTTATATTGCAATATATTTAGAAGCATTATTGGAATTTAGCAATCATACTGCAACTATGGTGAAAATTTTTCGCTATGTAACCTAAGAAATATAAGTATTGTAATTTCTTTGATTCTTTTTTCACTTTTTACTTTAAAATTAAATATAATTTTAGTTTTTTTTTTTGTTTTGTTTTTTGTTTTACTGCACCAAAGAAGAATGAAATGATATTGAAATAAAATATATAAGTAAAAAACTATTCAATATTTTTGGTATTATAATTACATTCCAGTAAAAGAAAATCAACATTTTCATCAAACATTTTACCAAAACCTTTTTTCAGATAAAATGGATAACTATTATTGCATATTAAACTTCCGTGCAATAAGACCACAAAAAATATAAAATAAGTCTATTACGGCTTGTGCATTTTTTAACGCCATTCAAATGCAAATCATTAAATATAATAAAATGGATTTGGCAACGACTCAATTATTTAAAAGAAATTTAATTATTTTCTATTGTCATAAGAATTAGGATAAAAATATTTTATTCCAAGGAAAAAAAGAGTGAAAATAAATTGACAACATCATCAAAATTATTCATTTAATTGTTGCTGATATATGTACATAGTTCAAATGATATTAATTATTACTTATTGTATTATTTATTATAATATTATTTATTTCTTTAACGCATAATTCCTTTTTTTAATTTATTATTATATAGTAATCCAAACAGATTACTATTGGAAAGCATATCCATATAGCATATAGCTATTTCACTGGTGCTTACCCAGATCGTCAGTGGACTTTTTTTAAATTTTCTGAATAAAAACCCAGATTCTTATACTCAAAATTTAATAAACCAAATGAGAAGTTTATTAAATCTAGAAATCAAGAAAAAATCCAAAATTTCTAAACAAAAAACATAGTAACCATTTTAAATTTAAAAAATTTAAAAACTTTACTTTTCTTTTTCTTTCTATTTTCTACATTAACGGTTTCCATTGGATACCATTATGCGTTAAAGAAATAAATAATATTATAAAAAACATTCCAAATATAATTTTTTAAAATTATTTATTATAATTATTTTTTGTTTTGATATAATTTCTTTCTTATAAATTAATTTCTGTATTGTTGTAAAAGCTCCCAAATGATAACACAAAACGGTAGTTCTTTGCATAGTTGACATCACTAGCGGGTTTCTTATAAAATAAAATGGCGGCAAAAATATGCAAAATTGCATAATAACTTATTACAGCAATTCCCAATAAAGCTATTATTAGTTTTATTATATAGCCTAATAATTGAAAAAAATAATTCATCTATACCACACTTTGAAGAACAGCTGTTTTAAAGATTTAATTTTTGTTTTCAACAACAGGAGGTTATGTCATATGTATGACATGTGTACGTTTGAACACAGAAATTATAAACCATATGTAAAACACTGATTTTGACATACACATGAAATTCCATATGGATAGCAATTTTGACAGTACATATGACTTGTACACTCAATGTAAACACACCTTAAGGGAGAACAAGTTGTGAAATTACGCAATTTTAACTATTCCATGGTACTTCAAAATTGGCAGCAACTTTTATTTTTGTCAGCTAGAAATTTAAAACACTATTTACAGCAATCTACAATATTTATCGAATTATATACAAATTTTAGATTTTTATTTAAAGCCTATGTTTCTGAGTAATTACGCAGGTATAGGTACCTTTTTATAAAATAAACTATATTTGAAGCACTATAAAATTAAGAATCTTAAAGTAAATTATTTTCAGGGTAAAATAAGGACGCTGACGAAGTGGCGGGCACAGCCAGTTATAAATAAATAAATAAATTATTCTCAGATAAATTTAATACTATAAAGTAATAAATTACATAAATTACTTTTATTAGTATTCTTCTCTTCTACATAAAAGCTTAAAAATGAATATTTTTTGGAAAATAGCAAAAAAAAAATTTTAAAAAATCACATGGACGTTTCAGGGAGTTGTGATTGGCCATGAAAACTTAAAAATATTATTTTTGTTGTATTGACGCGTATGTAATCATTTCTTTTAATAGTTCCATTATTTTTGCAAACAATATTTTATGTCATTGCCCTTAAAAGGGGAAGGGGCGAAAAATAGCATTTTATAATCTTCAGGATCAAAGTTTAGGTTTTCGACTATAAAAGTAATTTTTCAGAGGCAAACTTTTTTCTCCTTCGTCGGATTTTTGCGATTAAAAAAAAATTGGTAAAAATGTTACCCAATATTTTGACAAAACTGGACCAGGGTAGCGAAAAATCAAAAACGTGTTCTTAAAATGCTTATAACTCATATAAATTTAGACACCATTTTGTAGGTATTAACAAGACCTTTAAGACCATGTATAATTAAAAAAAAATCAGAATAAAACTGAAGAAATGGCAAGCAGTAAAGAAATTTTCAGGTGCGATGTTCCCAACTTTGAGATCACATAGCGCCACCGCTGGAGAGTGTAGGTACCCACCTTTAAAACTTAAGTTCGGATTTTCAAAATATATTGATTCTGCCCCACTCTGCAATGTGCGACGGTGCTTACTACTTAATCTAGAGCACCCTCTCCTATTACATTTTGCGAATTCGTAAAAAAATGAAAACCACAACATTTTTAAAAATATACCTTTTATGTAAAATGAAAATATAAAATTTTGAGATAATACACGATAGATTAACTAGTGAACTCTACTCTCTACAAATGACAAAATTGCAAGAAATTAAAAAAAAAATTAGAAGACGGTTTGAACAATTAAAAAATTTCATTTACTATCCCGGTTCGTTTTATTGACTAACAAGGCTTTTCAGTATTTTTCAAGCGTCTCTAAATATTTCTACATCGTTTAAATTTATCTTGACCATATTTTTTCAGGAATAACGATGTCATTGTACAGCTCTTTAATTATACACGTAGATTTAGCATTTTTTGGAAAGATATTTTTTTCTCTAATAAATTGGCCTCTTATTAATTATAAATGTTACGTTAACAAAAAAATAAAAAAATCGATTTTATTTTTACTGCTTTGTTGCGTTATCTACTGTCTGGTTGGTGCTTCGTATTTTTATTTATTTCATTAAAAATTGCGTGAGAATATCCCATTACGAAGGATAAATTATACAATTAATGATTATTTTAAGCCATTCAGTATAAAGCTTTAATGATAACCATTATTACATAAGAACTAATGTTGTGAGATTAACTATTATCATGTTTGTCATTACATAATACAAATATAAATGTTATACCTATTATGTTTTTTTTAGCTATTACAAAATATTTGCAAACAATGTTGGTTTGTTACACTATTGGGTAACTACAGCTCATTTTGAAGGTTCATCACATCCTAATAAGATATTGTTATTATGCATTCACGATAGAGTCAAGAAGATTTTCAAAGCATATTATATATATATTATATTATACTTTTAAAATCTTTTTAACTAGTTATTGTCAATCGTCATTCAATGGACTATTTAATGTTTGGTGGTGAAATTCAAGTGGACTGGTTGAATCACCAACCAACACTAGAAAATCAATGAAAAATCAGATCGCATTAACAAAAAACAAAACATACATTGTGTGAATAATTTTAAACAAAAACAAACCTGTTTTAATACAACAACAAAGTTGTCTGTAATTTTTTTTTTCTTTCTTTCTCTTTATTTTTTACAACGGCATATTGAATTGCTACTTTAAAAATAAAACAAAAACAATAAGGGCTAATGAGCCTCTTTAATTTAAGCAAAAAAAATGTAGACAATATTATATTAAATAAAGATAAAAAAAACTGAAAATAATTTGTGTGTAAATTCTACGCCTGTTATACGTGCTCAATCTTGTTCGTCGCTTTTGCTAAGCGATGACAATAATATAACTACAAACAAGTCGCCTTCTGAACACAGTGTTACCAACAGTAATATGGATAGTGTTAAACCCAAGACGCAAGTGGGAATGGACAGATACATTACGGTATTAAAAAGAGGTCGAAGCCCTAAATCTTCGCAGCTTGCACCAATGTCTAAGGTACATAAAGACAAGGGCTCTAATGGAATAAATTCCCATAATCGTTTTGCTATCTTAGATAGTGAAACAAGTGAACATAAAACGGCACTTAAGTCGTTCAAACCACCTCCAGTTTATTTAAGGGAGAAAAATTCGAACGACTTAATAAAAAAGTTAATTACAATTATTGGCGAGAACTCATTTTATGTAATTCCCATCAAGCGTGGTAACATTGATGAGACAAAAATTCAATTTATTGATGAAAGCAGTTATCGTAAAGCAGTAAACGAGTTCGAAAACTGCAAAAAGAACTTTTATACCTATCAGCTGAAGAGTAGTAAAGGTCTACAGGTAGTCATTAAAGGTGTAGATTCATACGTTGATCCAGCTGAAATAAGAGCCGGACTCCAAAAAGCGGGTTTTAAAATAAAAAGTGTAGATAATCTCCGTAATCGGGAACGTGTCCCCCAACCACTATTTCGCGTTGAACTGGAACCTGGAGATATTAGATTGAAGAAAAACGAAACGCACCCCATTTACAATCTGAAATACCTGTTACACCGTAAAATAACTGTAGAGGAGCCGCATAAGCGTCCAGGACCTGTCCAGTGTCTAAATTGTCAAGAATATGGTCATACCAGGGCTTACTGTAAGTTGCCTCCGGTTTGCGTTGTATGTGGCGAGCTACATTGTTCCGCCCAATGCGACAAAGCAAGGGATGACTCGAAAGTTAAAAAATGCAGCAATTGCGGTGGAAACCACACTGCTAACTACAGAGGCTGTCCAGTTTTTTCCATGGTAAGGAAAACCACTCAAAAATCAAATACTCCTGCTAAGCACCCACAATATCGAGCAAATGCTCATTATCCTCAGTTAGCCCAACCAACAACACAACATGTTTCATACGCAGATATGGTAAAAACCAATCATACTGCAGTACATAAAGCGGCACCGGCAACTAATTCTACTCCTAATTTGCAATCGCATCCTAAAGAACAAACACCATCTGGTAATTTCAATCATCTCGAAGCAAGCATCGAGACATTAGTGCAGTCGATAAACAGTTTTATGAGCTCTATGAGCAGCATGATGCAAGAAATGGTACGCATGCAATCTACTATGTTGCAGGCGTTACTTAACAAACCATTAACTGTTTAAAAATATGTTTCTGGAACGCAAACGGCTTACGCCAACACAAAAATGAACTCGAGTACTTCTTGAAGAACCAACAAATTGATGTCATGATGGTTTCAGAGACTCATTTAACAACAAATAGCTTTTTTAAAATCAATGGCTATATATTATATGACACTAAAGACCCCCGTGGCAGAGCATGTGGTGGTTCAGCAATACTAATAAGGGCTCGAATTAAACATCATTTACTGTGTGATTTTTGTGAGGACTACCTTCAAGCAACAAACATCTGTATTGAAGAATATCATCAAAACTTTGTTATTTCTTCGATTTATTCACCTCCTAGATTTCAAATATCAGAGAGTCAATATATCAACTTTTTCAAATCACTAGGTCCCTGTTTCATAGCATCAGGCGACTACAACGCTAAACATACGTTTTGGGGATCACGCCTAATAACTCCAAAAGGTCGTATTTTGTTTGATACAATTTCCAAAATGCGTCTGAATGTGATATCAAGTGGACAACCCACCTATTGGCCTACTGATCGACAAAAAATACCTGATGTTATTGATTTTGGCGTGACTAAAGGTATTTCGAGAGAAATGATTAAGGTTGAAGCGTCACTCGAATTATCCTCAGATCATTCACCCACTATTGTCTATATATGGAATCAGCAAAATATCGTGTCGCCAACAACTTGCAGAAGCATTAATTGGTTGAAATATAGAAAGTATCTCAGTACTCATTGTTCGGAAAACATACCGCTAAGAAAACCAGTAGATGTGGACCAGAGTCTAAATTATTTTGATCAAAATCTTAAATCAGCTGCCCAACATGCGACAGAAACCAGACAACCACCTAGATACAATCAAATTTACTTTGTAGACGTCGAGCGGCTCTTGGCTGAAAAAGAAAAATTAGAAGAGAGTGGCAAGCACACAGATCTCCTCAACTTAAATCTAGACTTAAAGATTGCACGAAACGACTAAGACAGCTGCTAGAATCTCGAAGAGTAGCATCTCTAAAAAATTACTTGGAAGACCTCGATGCAACTGCTCAATCAGATTATTCATTATGGCGTGCATGTAGGAACCTTAAAAGACCGGTCGTACGTAAGCATCCCTTGCGAACTTCTTGTGGAGACTGGGCAAGGAATGATACCGAAAAAGGCAATTTGTTTGTTGGACATTTGAAGAAGGTTTTCACCCCAAATGTATGTACTGATATAGCTGAGTTACCATCAGTAGAGACTAGTGCCGTAGTACCCCTAATATTTGAATTTCGCGATATTGAAAGGGCAATAGCAGATTTAAACACCAAAAAAGCCCCTGGCGTTGATAAAACAAGTAACAAGATGTTAGTTGAGTTGCCCCGTATAGGTCGCAGAATTATTCTGTTTGTTTTTAATGCCATCTTACGTCTTGAGTACTTTCCCACAGAGTGGAAGGTCTCTTTGATAACAATGATTCCTAAACCAGGAAAAGACCACACAAAAGTAGAATCATACAGACCTATAAGCCTTTTATCAAACGTGTCAAAGTTATTTGAGAGAATATTAATAACTAAGCTGAATCCAATTCTTAGCGCGAAAGGATGCATTCCGAACCATCAATTCGGCTTCAGAAAACAACATAGTACGATCCAACAAACACACAGATTAGTAAATGTAATTAAAACGACCTTTGAAGAAAAAAAATACTGTTCTGCGCTCTTTATCGACGTTTCTCAAGCATTCGATAAGGTTTGGCACGAAGGCCTAATATTTAAGCTAAAGCTGAACTTGCCCGAAAACTTGTATAAGCTCTTAAAAGATTATTTAACGAATCGCAAGTTTTTATTAAAAGAAGGTGACTTTTTAAGCTCGCCACAGCTCATTGAAGCCGGAGTTCCCCAAGGTAGTATCTTGGGACCAATTTTATATTTACTGTACACATCGGATATGCCAATTAGCACCCTAGTCCACACATCAACTTTTGCAGATGACAAAGCTTTTTTAAGTATTCATGAAAGTGCCCAAGAAGCATCACAACTTTTACAAGACCACATACTCAATTTGGAAAAATGGCTAGAAAAATGGAGAATAAAAGTGAATGAACAAAAATGCACTCACATAACTTTCACACTGCGCAGGGACTCATGCCCTCCTATTCGCATAAATAACCAAATGATACCACAGCTTTCAGACGTTAAATACCTGGGTATACATCTTGACCGTCGCCTTACTTGGAAAAGCCACATTGACTTCAAGTTAACTCAAATGAAACTAAAAGCAGTACAACTAAATTGGCTTATTGGCAGAAACTCCACCCTGAGCTTAGATTGTAAACTTCTACTGTACAAGTCGGTCCTCAAACCAATTTGGTGTTATGGGATTCAGTTATGGGGCACTGCCTCAGCTAGCAATGTAGAAAAAATTCAAAGGCGCCAAAATAAGATACTACGTATGATTACATCTGCTCCCTGGTATATAAAAAATTCGAACATCCACAAAGACCTAAACATGCCATCAGTTAAATCAGAAATAGCGGAACATGCAGTCACATATCTAAAGAGGCTTGAATCTCATCCAAACCCTTTGGCGCGTAACATGCTGAATGAACCTGGTTACATTCGACTAAAAAGAAGAGATACTGCTTTTCTTGGCCGTACATTAGAGGGATGACCCGCAAATGAGTTCGAAATCCGTGAAACAAACATTATTTTGAGCTGGACTTAAAAAGAATATTTTATTTTAGACTTAAGATACGAGTAATTATTGTTAGTTCAAAAATTATTGAAGATACAATAAATAAATTATGAAAAAAAAAATGACAGCATAAGTTCCAGTATTTGCTGAAAAGTTTTGCTTAAATTTTTATTAAAATTATTTGCTTTTGTTTTTTACTGTTTATATTATAAAGACAAAAAATAAATGCATTATCTCAGTTTAAGTGGGCATAAAGTTATTAGTTGGGCTGATTTGTGCCCTGAACAAAAAGCCTTATTTCAGAAAAAATCAGGTTGCGCATCGGTGCGCCTCCAAATTTATGGGTCAATTAGTAACAACCTCACGCGTTGAGTTTACCAACATAAAGAACTAAGGTCAGGTGTGAGTCATGCATGACTGAATAATGCATGGGTGTGATTATTTTTATGTATTATAATAATTAGTGCCACCCTCCCATCACTTATTAGTTTGGCAGTTTGTTATTCATCAACATGCATAAATCCTTGCATGTTCTTTTCATTAAGAAATAAAGTCTATAATATTTGTTGTATTATCAAATTTAGTTAACTTCACTTCTGCAGATATACAAAATTTAATATATTTTTCGTATGGGGTTACCGTCTCTCGCCTCCTATACCCCCAAAATTTTGTTGAAACATGTTGTTTGCTCTAAGAGACACACTCATTCACTTAAGTGTTCTCGCTGCTGTAGCTCTGTAGATATAAGAAAATTATTAATTTTTCAGTATGGACGAAAAAAGGGATTTTGGCTCCTCTGTACGACGCTATTGCGACGGTAATGAGGGTTCCTTAACATCAATAAAACATACTGCCACAAAATTTACAGTATAATCTTATTTTTAAAATGTTAACGCCGAATAAAGCTTTTCTGACTCTTGTTTAGAATGCTGGCGCAATGCTGAAAATCTAAGTTTACAGTTACAAATTTTTTTCGCAATTATTTATTGTATCTTCAATATAATTGAACTATCAATAATTACTCATATCTTAAGTCTAAAATATAAATATACTTGTTTTGTCCAACCAGTGCTGGACAAAACAAAATGTATGTTTCACGGTTACTGTAACTTGAGGGTTATCCCTCTGATGTACGGATGAGAGAAGCAGTGTCCCTCCTTCTTAGTCGAATGTAACCAGGTTCAGTTAGTATGTTCGGGGCCAGTGGATTCGGATGAGTTTCAAGCTTCTTTAAATACCTTATGGCAAGTTTCGCTATTTCTGCTTTAACTGATGGCACGTTTAGATCTTTATGAATGTTCGAGTTTTTTATATACCAGGGAGCAGATGTAATAATACGTAGAATCTTATTTTGGCGCCTTTGAATTTTTTCTACGTTGGTAGCTGAGGCAGTGCCCCATAATTGAATGCCATAACACCATATTGGTTTTAGAATTGACTTGTATAATAAAAGTTTGCAGTCTAAAGCTAGAGTAGAATTTCTGCCAATTAGCCAGTTTAGTTGGACTGCTTTCAACTTCATTTGTGTTAACTTTGCTTCTATGTGCCGTTTACATGTAAGGCGCCGGTCAAGATGTATACCGAGATATTTGACGTCTGAAAGCTGAGGTATCGTTTGGTTATTTATCCGAATAGGGGGGCAAGATTTTCTGCGCAGTGTGAAAGTTATGTGAGTACATTTTTGTTCATTCACTTTTATTCTCCATTTCTTCAACCATTTTTCTAAATTGGATATGTGGTCTTGTAAATATCGTGATGCTACTTCGGGTCTTTCGTGAATGCTCAAAAAAGCTGTGTCGCCAGCAAATGTCGATGTGTGAACTCGGTTACTAGTTGGCATGTCTGAAGTATACAATAAGTATAAAAAGGGCCCCAATGTACTACCTTGGGGAACTCCGGCTTCGATTGTCTGGGGTGAGCTCAAAATATCTCCTTCTTTCACAATAAATTTTTGTTCGGTTAAATAACTATCTAGCAGCTTATATAGGTTTACGGGCAAATTCAGTTTTAGCTTATATATTAGGCCTTCATGCCATACCTTATTGAATGCTTGAGAAACATCGATAAAAAGCGCAGAGCATTATTTTCTCTCTTCAAATGTCTTCTTAACATAATTGACTAACCTGTGAGTTTGTTCGATCGTACTATGCTTTTTCCTGAAGATTTGGAATACATCCTTTGTCGCTTAGAATAGGGTTAAACTTAGTTATTAATATCCTCTCAAAAAGCTTTGACATATTTGATAAAAGGCTTATAGGTCTGTATGATTCAATTTTTGCGTGATCTTTTCCTGGTTTAGGAATCATGGTAACCAAGGACACCTTCCACTCTGTGGGGAAGTACTCAAGACGTAAAATGGCATTAAAATAAAAAGAACGATTCTGCGAGCTATACGGGGCAACTCAAATAACATCTTGTTACTGGTTTTATCAACGCCAGGGGCGTTTAAGTCCGTTATTGCCTTTTCAATATCACCAAATTCAGATCTTATCGGTACTGCTGCACTAGCCTCGACAATTGGTAACTCAACTATATCAGTCGATATATTTTGTTATAAATTTGTTTGTTTCTAGCTAGTTGTCGGGTTATTGTTAAATATTGGGCAGCTGATTTGAGGTTTTGGTCAATATCAATAAGACTCCGATCTACGTCTTCAGGTGTTCTTAGCAGGATGTATTCCGAACAATGAGTATTAAGATACTTTCTATGTTTCAGCCAATTAATGCTTGTGTTAGTCGTAGGTGATATGATGTTTTTTTTGTCCCATATATAGACGATAGTGGGTGAATGATCTGAGGATAATTCAAGTGACGCTTCAGCTTTAATCGTTTCTCTTGGATTACCCTTAATCACGCCAAAATCAATAACATCCGGTATTTTTTGTCGATCAGTAGGCCAATAGGTGGGTTGTTCACTCGATATCACATTCCGACGCATTTTTGAAATGGTGTTAAACAAAATACGACCTTTTGGAGTTATTAGGCGTGATCCCCAAAACGTATGTTTAGCTTTGTAGTCGCCTGATGCTATGAAACAGGGACCTAGTGATTTGTAGAATTCGCTATACTGATTTTGCGATACTTGAAATCTAGGAGGTGAATAAATCGAAGAAATAACTAAGCTTTGATGAAATTCTTCAAAACAGATATTTGTAGCTTGAAGGTAATCCTCACAAAAATCACGCAGTAAATAATGTTTGATTCGGGCCTTAATAAGTATTGCCGAGCCTCCACATGCTCTACCACGGGGTCTTTAGTAGCATATAAAATATAGCCATTGATTTAAAAAAAAACTATTTGTTGTTAAGTGTGTCTCGGAAATCAGCATGACTTCAATTTGTTGGTTCTTGAGGAAGTATACGAGTTCATTTTTATGTTGGCGTAAGCCGTTTGCGTTCCAGAAACATATTTTTAAACTGTTCATGGTTTGTTTAATACCGCCTGCAACATCATAGATTGAATGCGTACCATTTCTTGCATCATGCTGCTCATAGAGCTCATAGAACTGTTTAACGAATGCACTAATGTCTTGGTGCTTGCTTCGAGACGATTATAGTTACCAGATGGTGTTTGTTCCTTAGGTTGTGGATGCAAATTTGGAGTAGAATTAGTTGTTGGTGTCGCTTTATGTACTGAGGTATGATTGGTTTTTACCGTATCTGCGTATGAAACATGTTGTGTTGTTGGTTGGGCTAACTGAGGATAATGAATATTTGCTCGATATTGTGGGTGCTTAGCAGAAGTATTAAATTTTTGAGTGGTTTTCCTTACCCTGGAAAAAACTGGACAGACTCTGTAGTTAGCTGTGTGGTTTCCACCGCAATTGCTACATTTTTTAACTTTCGAGTCATCCGTTACTTTGTCGCATTGGGCGGAACAATGTAGCTCTCCACACACAACGCAAACCGGAGGCAACTTGCAGTAAGCCCTAGTATGACCACATTCTTGGCAATTTAGACACTGTACGGGTCCTGATCGTTTATGCGATTCCTCTACGCTTATTTTGCGGTGCAACAGATATCTCAAATTATAAATAGGGTGCGTTTCGTTCTTTTTCAATCTCATATCTCCAGATTCCAGTTCAACGCGAAATAGAGGTTGAGGGACACGTTCTCGATTTCTGGGATTGTCTACACTTTTTAACTTAAATCCTGCTTTTTCGAGGCCATCTCTAATTTCGACTGGATCAACATATGAGTCTACACCTTTTATAACTACTTGTAGACCTTCACTACTCTTCAGCTGATATGTATAAAAGTTCTTTTTGCAGCTTTCAAACTCGTTTACTACCTTACGATAACTGTTTTCATCAATAAATTGAATTTTTGTTTCATCAATGTTGCCACGCTTGATGGAAATTACACAAAATGTGTTCTCACCAATTACTGAAATTAACTTCTTTATTAAGTCGCTGGAGTTTTTCTCCCTTAAATAAATTGGAGGTGGTTTGAACGACCTGGGTGCCGTTTTTGTTCCACTTGTTTCGCTATTATTTCTTTATTATGGGAATTTATTCCGTTAGAGTCCTTGTCTTTTTGTACTTTGGTGAAATCTGCGAAGATTTAGGGCTTCGACCTCTTTTTAATACCGTAATGTATCTGTCCATTCCCAATTGCGTCTTAGGTTTTCCTACTCAATCCATATTAGTTTTGGTAATACTGAGTTCAGAAGGCGACTTGTTTGTACTTATTTTATTGTCATCGCATAACAACAGCGAGGAACACGATTGTGCATGTAAAACTGGCGTAGCAATTATACAGAAATCGTCACTAGTTTTTTGTTTTTATTTATTTCAACATTGCCAACATTTTTGTTGCTTAAATTAAAGAGCTCATTAGCCTTTATTGTTTTTTTGTTTTAATTTTTTAAGTAGTAATTCAATATGCCGTTGTAAAAAATAAGGAGAAAGAAAAAAGGAAAAAAATATTTTACAAACAACTTTGTTGTTGTATTAAAAAAACAGGTTTGTGTTTTTGTTTTAAATTATTCACACAATGTATGTTTTGTTTTTTGTTAATGCGAGCCTAAAAACAATAGCGACCGCACTTATCAACGCACAAACTAAAACAGTTACAAATAAATTCTGTAGCGACAATGTTTAAACGATAACGACAATTGAGATTAAAATGATAAAATACTAAAATAGAACTGAATAAATACAAAAAACACATAAAGCACAAGACTTTTCATACTCCGTAAGACTATATTAGCAATCAGCAGCACCTATCACGCTGTTTTGAATTCTTTAGTTCACTTTATTTATTTCTTGTGGTGTTAAAGGCTTTGATATTCTCTTTTCTTTTTACTATAATTAATGCGTCGTCAACATACAACTTTTTAAATTTTATATAAGTCAATAGTTTATAGTTATGGTAAAAAATATATTTTAATGATGCTACTTAATTTAAAGAAAATAAAAAATAAAAATATTTATATTTATATCCAACAGACTTTATTTCTTTCTTTGGAATCTAGTTTAAGTGCCACTGGATTAAATTAGAGCACAATTTATAAAATTAAATGTTTAAGAAGTTTATTACCCATGCCAATAGATCTAAATTACTTAAGGAATAAATAATAAAAAAAGAAACATTCAGAATTGCTCTTCATAAAAATGATTGCAAATTTGTTGCAAAAACTGCATTTTTCAACAAAAATCAAATTGATGAGCTCACTTTACAACGTATAATAAATAATAAATAAAAAATAAAAAAGTATGTGTATGGAAATAGAAATAGAAAACTATAGCAGCAGTAACTTTTGGAATTTGAAGTTGGATGATTTTATTTATTTTTCTTCTTTGCATACTCACATAATTTAAGAAGCAGCGGATGATGTAGAAGTCAGTTTATAGTGTCTAACGAAACAGGAGTTGTCATATAATATCATTGCTTAATTTACAATGTTGTTTAAATTACAAAACAAAAATGGAAATTTTACAAAACAATAGAAAATTTAACAAAATATTACACTGTCACCAACATTTCACTAAAAAACTAAAATTTTACCAAAAACTGTAATTTTAGATAAAAAATTTTAAAACCGAAAATGCACAAAAAAACTAATAATTACATTACATATGTATATGTAAATAAAACATCTTATTGAGAAAACAATATTAGCGCATTTACATTACACCCAAATCTAGTACTTTTTAGATTTCGATCAAAATCCATTCCGTTTCTAGATTTCGGCGAAATCTACTATACATCTATCAGAACTTAGTGATGCAACTATAGTTTGTTCCAAGTTGTACTGAAAATACTAATGCACAGGAAAAAATCTCAATTTAAAAAACATATTAATTTAACTATTTTCTTTTAAGCTTTAGGTCTTTAAATAATTTTATTTTTATTTTTTCGATATTTCGCTACTCCTTTGTGTAGCATCATCAGGAAAAATTAACAAATTAACGTTATGAAAATTATAATTAAAAAAAATATATTGAAAAAATTTTTGTCAAAGTAACATATTTCAAAAAAAAAAAAAATTCATAAAATTATTAAAAAGTTTTTAAACAAGTACAAACAATAATTAAATTATTTCTTATTTACTAAATGTCTGTAAATTTGAGCTACATTATCAGTGTCCGCCTTAAAATTAATTCTCTGTGTGTTTGGTGTATTAATAATTTGTAACATTTCTAATATGTAACGACGTTTATAATTGTTTTCTGAATTTAGTACTGAAACATTATCAAAATTGGGATAGTGATTTAATTCAGCACAATGAGAAGATAATGCTGTTTTTTGCGAATTAATATTCCTATATTTTTGGTCTGATTTATGTCCTGCTATTCTAGTTTTAAGTTTATTTTTCGTTGTGCCTACATATACTTTATTACAATTTTCATTTTCATTTCCGTTACAAGGTAGAAATAATTTAATTATTGTTTGTACTTGCTTAAAAACTTTTTAATAATTTTATAACAAAAATTTTTTTTTTTTTTGAAATATGTTACTTTGAAGAAAAATTTTTTCAATAATTTTTTTTTTTTAATTATAATTTTCATAACGTTAATTTGTTAATTTTTCCTGATGATGCTACACAAAGGAGTAGCGAAATATCGAAAAAATAAAAATAAAATTATTTAAAGACCTAAAGCTTAAAAGAAAATAGTTAAATTAATATTAACAAAAAGGTCAAATAAACTATATAAAATTTAAAAAACATAAAAAAGCAACATTCAGACGAATTGATAACCTCCTTCTTTTTTTGAAGTCGGTTAACAAAGAAATATGTCCGAGAGATTAAAAGTTTATAAAAATTGTACATACATATGTACATACAATATTTCATGAAAGTATTAATAAAACAGAAAATTTAATCAAGGAGAAGTCTGTCTCATAAAAATAAGACTTGCTCAGGAAAGCTTGCATTGCGCAAACTAGGTATAAATGAGATAGGTTTTGAGAAAGATTTCAGATGAAAATCTTATAGATTTCGGTGTAATGTAAATGCACTATAAGACTAAAATCCAAATATATAACGCTTTGAAATTGGAAACATAAGAGCGCAGAGAGAGGTATTTTGCCAATCTAGCAGGACATTAGACCAAAAAAATGGTTTTGAGAAATGAAAAAATTAAGTACGCAGCTCGTCAGACAACTAAATTCTGCATCGCATATTGAATTTTCATTTTGCTTGCGATTTGTCGTTTTGGGCCACAGTTAAAATCAGGAAAGTAAATCCTGAGAGGCGTAATATATTTTTTGTGTCTAAACGAATAAAGATATTGTATTGATTTATATTGTTGTGATGGATATATTAGCAGCTACTTACATATATTAATTTTTAGAAAAATTTTATTTTAAATTTTTATGAAATTGAAAAAAGTTTTTTTTTGTTAATATTTTTTTGTCAAAAAAAGTGAAAAGGTTTTTGAGAGTGAAGGCGATCGCAATCTTAAAAATTTTATATATCACTATAAAATATAGGATCTTGCACGGTTTTGCCCCATTTTTTGCGATTTTTTCCAAATTGTATATTTTTTGTGTTTTTGCTCATCTTGCATAGGCCGATACGTGAAAGAAACCTTTTTGTCAGTCATAAAATGATTTTGTTTCGAAGATGTTTTAAATAAATTAATTGTTATTGTCTTAAATGAAATTTATTGTTACTAATGTAAATTATTTATTATCTATACATATAATAAAACTGTGACTTTCTGCCTGTCTGTTTGTGTTCGCATCATGTAAAAACTACTGGATGAATTATAATAAAATTTTATGAAGAGGTACCTTGGTATCGTGTTTCAAATATAGGATATTTCTTTCCCGTAAAAATATCTCATTACCAGGGAAGAGTTTGAACAAGTACTGAAAGTACGCACTATTACCGATTCAATGGTACTGCAAAATTGGCAGCAACTTTTATTTTTGTCAGCTCGTAATTTAAAACAGTATTTACAGTACTCTACAATAATTTTGGAATGTTATACAAATTTTAGATTTTTATATAAAGCCTGTGTTTCTGAATAATTACCCAGGGATGGGTACCGTTTACATAAACCATATCTGAAGCACTATAGAATTAAGCGTCTTAAAGTGGATTACTGTCAAAGCAAAATAAGGACGCTGACGAAGTGGCGGACACAGCTACTTATGAATAAATTAATTATTCTCAGATAATATAAATTAAATTACCTAAATGACTTCAAAGCTTAAAAATTAATATTTTTGGAAATTAGCAAACAAAAATTTTTAAAAAATTCACATGGACGTTTCGGTGTGTGATTAGAGGAGTACCTTCCCTGGCCCATAAATCTAAAAAAAATTTATTTTTATGGTAATAAGGCATATATAATCCATTTCTTTCAAAAGGGGGAGAGGCGAATAATGGCAAGGATACAAGTTTAGTTTTTTGACATTCGCTGACTTTAAAAGTTGCATTTTCTAAACAAAAGTATGGGAAAACTTAAAAAAATTGAATTCTTCTATGGTAGGATTAGTTCTTCTATGAGTAATTTTATCATCCTTGGTCCGATTTTTCTCATTTTTTAGCTTTTTCTTTTATTAATCTAGGGGCACTCAGTAAATTAATGTCCGGCTAGATTGGCAAAATAGGTCTATGTGCAGCGTAAGGCACTATATAACTTCACTTATAGTGAAGGGTATATAAGACACGGCACGAAGGAATATAGGATAGGATATAGCAAGCTTATTGGTTTATTGTTATTAAGTAGAAGAAAATCCTTAAATACAAACATTGCAGGTTGTGGCAGTTAACAGTTTGAAATGCATCCCCATGTTTTTGAAGCGATCGTAATTTTATTTTTAAGACTTATAGAACAAATCAAGGTGAATTTATGTAAGGTGGCATCGCTGCGACAATAAATACACCAAAAAACACCCACATGGATTTTGTTGTTGGTTAAATGTACGACAGATTTATGATGAGGTTTGGCACAATTGTCAAATTGATTAGGAATTTCCGTAATTGCTTTTCTATCGCTTTGCATTTAAAATTGATGGTGAAAAAAATTATCACTAGACCAGCATTTTGGGAACAGAAAAATATATGATGTTATGCAGTCACATCAATCATTCTTTTTTCCCTATATGGTGATAAAAATATGTAGTGAGCTTTTTTGGTTTCTTTTCATACCACCGACAAGGCTTCATTCTTTTTAAAAATTTGGAAAGTATTTTTCATTAGTTTAAACATTTCTCTTCATTTTAAGGGATTAATCAATAAGTGATGATTATTAAGTATTTTTGTTGGATGGATTCCCAACAAACTAAATGACTTGAGAAAAATATTGCAAACAAGTTACATACATCAACCTTAAGCTTGAAAATCATGAATATTATATATGCATGATTAGTATAAGCTTATTCCTGCAATTGTAGAATAAGCTTACTGAAACAATATTGTTTTAATTTTGTATAGAAAAGCTTATTCATATCAATATTTTTTACATAATTTTAAAAATAACAAAATAAATAACCAACAAATAATGTACATATGTACGTATGTTGTATGTAAAAAAGAAACGTGGCTATTTTCTACAGAAATGTTTAACTAAAGCATAATAAAAGGCAATTGAGTACATCAACCATCTCATAATCTCAGTATATCGCGACCTCCTTGCTATAAATACCTTTTTAGAATAGACAAGAGTTGGTACATCAATATTTAGCGCAAAACACTACTATGAGGAATATTAAATTTTAAATAATTTTTCTAAAGTAAATAAATCAATTACATGAATTTTTAATTTTACTTGACCTATTTTTAAATGAATAAATTAATTATTTAGGATTAAGTTCCTAATTCTAATGAGATAAGGAAAAATAAGACACCCGCAGAGTGGAATGCATTTTCTAGACAGCTACGTCCGTCATCAGAAAATTCATTCCACTCTGCTTTTATTATTTACCTCTTTATATTTAAGAACTTAATTCTAAATAATTAATTTATTCATTTAAAAAGAGTTCAAACAAAATTAAAAATGCATATAATTGATTTATTTACTTGAGAAAGTTTATTAAAATTTGAAAAATTTCAATTTATTGCGTGACAATAATCTAAATGTTTTTTTATTATAAATTTATACAGAATATATAAAATGTGTCAGCTATAACAACAATATTATAAAATTAAAAAAATCAATAGTGATGCGATTTTACTTATATCTGTATGTTCCCGAGTTTGAACCGTAATAAAAGACACTTAAAATTTAGACAGAATAGTTTTTACAATATCTCAACAAATAGCAAATATAAAATTAATAAAAATGGAAGGAAACTAAAATTAATAAAAATGAATTAGGGTTCATTCGATAGCAGATATTTAAAATTTCGAAAAGCAAGTAAAAACAATATAAAATTAAAAGGGCTCCATTAAATAAATGAAATATCATAAATAATATCTTGCACTTGACTGATATATATCAATACCTCTTTTAGCATTGTTGTTGCTTAATGACATACAAGAAATTATATAAAATAGTTTTTAAAATAACAACGGCAAAATCAGCTTTAGTATACGGGTAGTCGGTTTTTATAAAGTTAGCTTGACCCCAAACCAGTTCCGCCTTGTTGAGACTTTGAAGAAAACATCCTTTTTGAGCAATTGAAAGTATTTCGAATATTTATCTGTTTTTTTCAGCGTAAAAGAGTTATTGCCTAGAACGTTGTTTCGTTTTAGTCACACGGAATATGTTAATGAAGCCAAAGGTCCAATCGATTATACGCTGTCCAAATTTTTTTACATACTATCGAATTTAATCCTATATAAGCTAAGAAATAATATTGTATCTCAGAGGTAAACTGTCGTAATTGTTATGCGTACTTTATGTTGTAACTCAAGTTATATGAGCTTACTTCCACCATTTCATGATAGATACAATAAATTCACATTGGCAATGATTCCGTTCAGATACGAAAATTTCCAACTCAAAAATATTAACCTAGACAATGCAGTTCCATCAATAACCCAGATGGGTTAGAATTGCCTTCATCCTCATCACTCAGTCTCTAGTAATTGTTAGAATTTGCTCAAGGATCAGGGCCCCAATGACATCCACATTTAACAAACTTCTACCAGTGGTTCTGAGTCTTGTGTTAGTTAGTGCTGGAGACTCACAGTCTGCAGGTATCATATTCTTCGATTTTAATCTTAGCTATGTGATACTTGAATTTTTCATGACCTGTAACCAACGCAGTTATCCAGCTTAAGGTCGTTTTTTGATATCTGAGCACCTTACTGGCTTTCCTTCCCATGGGCACTTTGAGCATAATTCCAGCCTGCCTACACGTAGTGGACTCCCTCCACATTTTCAGGTTTAATGAGTTCACCCATTGTAGGACCTTAGCTCTCGTTAAGCCATTACCCATCGCTACTCTGGGTTCTGGTCCACAGAAATTCACATCAGATACACCTTTTTCTAGTTAGTCCGCTGATTCATTGCCAGTTGTACCTATGTGTCCTCATAAACCGAGGCACATCTGTTAACACATTCCAGCAAAACTTTAGGGAGGGTACACGTTCACCTGCCTTATTCGCTTTATAACCAAGTGGTTGTCAGATACAATAATAAAATTTCTTTCCTGTACCCGATACCCCTGCTCCTGCTTTAACGCCCATAAGAGAAACATTACTAAAAATGCTGATGTCGTTCTCCATGCACTCATTGTGTATAACGCCAACCGCAATGAGTGTCTGAAGCAGTCTTTTGACTATGTTTCTTCTACTCTTACATTCCATCTGCATTTGAGCTTCCTCCATGACCTCCAGCGCTGACATAGCTGTCGTTGACCTAATAATTATTAATGCGTTGTTTGGACAAATTGCTTTGTTTTTATAACACCAAAATATTTCCAACCTTAAGTCTAATAAGAAACTGTAGCTACATAATATTTTTTACAACTAAGTATAGTGTAATTATGCAGTTTTGCCTAATAAGTATATGCACCCCAAACATTGGCTTTTCAGTTGGAGAAAAAATTTTTTTCTCAAAACTCCAATTCAGTGTGAACTTTTGATTATCAGTAAAAAGATTTGTTTGCAATTTTTGAATTTTTAATTTGCGCTGCACTTCTTGATACATCTGTAAGATTGAAGATTGAAAAAGAGTGAGATAAATTTATGACTTATGGGTTAATCTCCTTACTTCAGCCTGTCTTCAATTTAAGCAAATAATATGATGACAGATAAAAGTTCTTACATGCTCTAGAAATATACTACTAATAACATACAGTTTTGGAACTTGATATATGTATTTTTATAAAATAAAATTATATTTTAATAATTTTAAAGCCTAGAAAAGGATGGATAAAATTACGAGATATGAAATTAATTTTAAGGCGTAAAAGAAACGATTTTCCTCATCAAAATGTCTTATTTATTTAAATACAGAAAACATTCTTCCCTCACTGTACATTTGAGATTTTCTCATAAAAACAAACACACCGTCTTGCATATTTATTTATGAGGGTACATGTGCAAGATGGTTTATGCAAAGTTAAGCATATTTTTTATTATATCAACAACAATAACAACAGCAACACAAACAATAACTTTCGACATTGCCACATCTTCAACTGAAGCTTTTGCTGTTGCTGTCAATGTTGTTGTTTGTATATGGAATTTTAGCTAAAATAAATTTTAATGTACACTGACAGTTTATCATTGTCATCAACAAACAACATCATCGCTGTCATTCTTTATACGAGAGAGTGATAAACAATAAACACTGAAATAAAGGAAAATATCAAATTCTGTGCAAACAAATACAAATACATAAACATTTGTGCGCACATGAGGTATAGACACACTACACACTATTCATAAACATAATGTTGATAAGCATAAATATCTCTTCATTTTATGGTGAACAGAGAATAAATATTGTATACCTTCGCTCACACTACCGCACACTGATACACACAAACACTCTCCAATGCATGCAAGTCAAAATATTTTTTGAGTAGTTGTGTACACATTTATGAAACTAATAAAATAATTGTATTGTTGTCTTTGTTTGCATGTTTGCACATGGATACAATACACACAGAGCCATATATTTATTTATGTAGAAAAAATAACGGTTTGACAATGTAATCATATGCATGTAAGTTAAATAATTTTTTACTTCCGCTTCCAAACATAAATATTTAGTAGTACTTTATTGCGGTACTAATATGTTAAGCGTTGTTGCTGGTGTATGTAGTGATGAAAACTATCATTTCTTTCTTTGTTTGTTGCTGTTTCTGATTCAGCAAAAACATACTCATCTTAATCGCAAAGAGTCAGAGATATTTTATTTTTGGAATTTGCATTTAACATGCAAGAGTGAATATAAGGGAATAATGCGAATTAAAATGATGAACGTAATATAATGATGAACATCTATACATATAGTAAAACTGTAACAGGACTATTTCTGAAAATGTTGTTGCTGGTGCAGATATTAATTGAAATGGATTACAAAACAGCAATCTTTAAATTTTTTGTCTGTCTGTCTGTCCGTCCGTCTGTGTGTCAGTCTGTTTGTCTGACTGTCCGTCTGTATGTTTTCACATCACATCAAAACTACTAAATGAATATTAATAAAATTTTATGAGGAGGTACCCTATCATGTTGATCGCGAAAACTCATGTTCCCGATTTACTTACTAGCACAGAAAGATAGTTGCATCAGTTTTTTCTCAAGTCAGAAAAAACAATTAAAACAAAAAAAGAAGAGATTTAAATAGCAAAAAAATCTGAAATCAACTACGCACAAAAATGTTGATCATGTAAGCTCACATGTAATCATATGTGATTTCTGCTTATCACATATGCGCTGACCATCTCCACATTTTAATACCCAATATCGAAATGGTACAACTTTATTTAAAATAACATTTTTGTTATTTTAAATTACAACGCGAGAGATTCATTTTTAAGATAAAATTAAAATTTTTAGGGTTATAATGGAGATTCGTTATTGTGGAAGTAATGATTACTCCCTACTTACAATTATAATTACTTGTAATTTGTGATTGAACTTTTCCAATTACATGTAATTAGTAATTGATTTTAGTCCCTGAATTTAATTTCAATTACTTGTAATTAGTAATTAGAATTTTTAATTACACATTACCTGTAATTGTAATTGAAATATAATCTCGCCATATCTGCCGCACAACCGGTTTGGCTGAAATTTAAATTATAAATGGATCGTTAATCGGAAAATGCTGTAGAATGTATGATTTCTGTAAACTTGGACGAAAACAGTACAAATAATATGTTAGAACCATTAGTGGTGAAAAATCGAAGAAAATCTTTAGACTAAAAATGTGTTTTTATATGCGTTTTTACAGTAGATACTAATATAAAATCATAGCATTTCACAACTTATCCGTCGATTTTAAAAACTATCTTATTTTTATAGCTTTATGGCCGAGAAATAAATTAGGATTTTTCGATATTTTCTATTTTAAATTAATTTGTTATCTATAAGTTTACGCTATTTCATAGCACTCCAAGTAACTGTTTGCTTACATAAATACATTTTTTTCTTGATTATATATATTGTAAAAACTATACATGTAAACATACGTGAAGAGCTCGGTTACGAAAATTATAAAAAATGTAATCAAATGGCATAATTCATTTTTATATCTGTCGAAATTTAATTTTACTTTATTTTTATTAATTATTTTTTTTTCATTTTTGTTTCTTTTGAAACTTTTCTGTAATTTCAAAGACACGTTTTTGTTGGAGTTTACACCACGTTTATATTTGTGGCGTAAGTTGTACATCGGCAACATTTGTAAAATGTCTGTTACTTGGAATGATTTTCTTAAACTTTTTTTCGCATTCTTTATGCTGCTGGTGTTTGTTTTGGCATTATTGTGGTTTCTGTTTTTCATTTTCATTTCCATTTTCTTTTTCTATTACTTTCTGCTTAAATAAATAAATAAAAATAGAGCTAAATCTAATAAATGGTTTTTATGATGTAGCCATCAGGCATCTTGTAATTTTAGTACTTAAAAAAAATAATAATGCAGCCGCATTTTATCTTCAAACAGAAGCTCACATAACTAGAGATATCCGCGATGAAGAATTCGGTTGATATCAACAACTTACATTTGTTAGTGAATTCGCTTACGATTATAAATGCGAAAGAGAATAAAACATAAAAATTTAAGAACATTTTGATGTTACTATTTCACACTACTTGTCAGATTTTGTACACCTTAAGAAATTCAAAGAGTAATCAAATGGTTTTCGATCGACTTTTTTGGTAAAAAATGTAGGATGTAAAAAAATTATTTACCTAAGTTAAGAAATATTCTTTTAATTTTGTGTCGGATGAGAACTCGAAACCCTATAAGGAATTATTTAAAATTAAAGCTTCAAAGATACGTTGACAAAAAAAAAACAAAAAAAAAAATTACATATTAAAATGTTGTGTAAACGGCGATGTGTCATTAAAAAGTCAGAACTTGCATGTTTTAGGACTGCTTGATAACAATCAACTTATCACAAAAGTTCGTAAATAATATAGAGCTTTAATTTTTGTTATGCTTAAGTACTGGTTGGAGGATGTATATTTATTTTGTTTCATTTTTATTTAATTATGTTTTAAATTTTTTGGTAAATCTATTTTAAATATTTTATCCATCTCAGTAGGCAATCCTATCAGCTGAAAAATTTTAAAGTTTAAAAGCAGGATTAATCTGCAGATATTCTTTTTTATAAGACATATAGCATAGACAGACGACAGAGTTAATGTGCATTAACAGTCTTAATTCAAATTAACATGTGAATTATCGTTGATTTGCGTTAGCAGTCTTTATTCAAATAAACTTTTGAATTTATACTGAATTTAGCTATTTCAATATGGCTACACAGTCACCAATCAATCAGATAATGACAAATTATTTAAAATTATTTAAAATTATTTAAACATTTTAATTATGGAGTAGTTTCAGAAAAAGTAATTTCAGCTTTATTTGAAATAAACGCTGATTTTTTCACCAATCCGCCAATCGCACTTTCTGCCTTCTATCGATTTAGTCAAAATATTTGTAAATAAATTTGCTTGACAAAAACTGGTAAATGTACATATTCACATTAGTGAGCTTTTAATGCACATTAGCTATGTCGTCTGTCTACGCTAATAGTTTCTGAATAAAATGACTCTTTAAACAAATTGTAACTGGCTTAAACAAATATTTTAAGCAACAAGCAAATTTATCAAACAACCTAAACCACATTTATCATATTTCATAAAAATTTAAAAATTTTTTAGATTAAAAGTTATGAGAAATATCTGATAAATGTGTAACAATGACATATCACCCAATGGAAATTTTTAATATTTTGCAAACGGCATTACAGCACAAGATATTACTTTTTGTTTGTTTAACAACTCGCCAATACATCCAGAATATATATTCGAATCTGAAACTAAAGAGGGCCCAGAATATGATTATGTATTCCCAAATTACCATATTAGTAGTAAATAAGAATTTATTCCACACTTAGATGACAAATTTCCCTGGCCTATTTTTCCGCATATCTTCAAAATACACTTAAATCTTTGAAAGATTAAATTTTTACAATCAAATGTCGGTATGTATAAGGGTCTCATTTTTATAAAAGTTTGACATTTCCTATACACACAGGTGTACGTATACACAATGAACAATAATATACGTTGCGTATACGTGCTCATGTATATACAAGACAGCATTACCAACTCACAATGTAACCTAATCGATCCTGCTTGAAAAGTTTATAATTTTCTACAAATCTGTTTTTGTAAAGTAGGTAGATGTACTAGTTTTATTTTACGAATTTAAAACACTTTGAGCAGCATCTGAAACCCTAATTTAACGTTAGGCTGAATAAAATACGGGCCTCGAATTTACTGATTATAAAGGCTCGAATTTTCGTGCAATTAAAAGGCAATTTTATGCAAACATTTATGAAAAAAAGAAAAAGATGCTATAAAATATGCATTTTACTACAAAATCTGTATAGGGAAATATTGACTTTCTAAATTGTTTACACTTTTTTCCACTGTTTCGGACATTTTTATTTTATTTAACATTTTTATTTTTTTAACTTCTAGTTTATATTTAGGTATGTAATCAAAAATTATTTTATTAAAAAGTAAAAACAATTTAGGTGTGATGAATTTTGATTAGCTTCATATTCCTCTTCTGTTCCATTTCACCAAATTTATGTTATATAATGCAACCACAAAAAGGTTGCAAAATTTTGTGTCTAATTTTTGTTTGCAAAATATATAACTTATATTTAACTTATATTGATTAAATAAATTGGCAATTTACTTATCAGGGTCGTAAAACAGAAAATCGAATATAAACTGAAATAACTGAACAAAGTTCAGGAAACCATCGCATTGACATTAGAAGCAGAATTGCAAAAAGTTGAATTCATTTTTATTAGGGTTCCGTACCCAAAGGGTAAAAGCGAAACCCTATTGTTTTCGCTACAATGTCTGTCCGTCTGAAATTTTCACAGATGCTGTATAACTGTTGCCGCTATAGCAACAAATACTAAAACTTATAGGGTGTTCCGATAGAGAGGTGTTATTCACGAATATGTGTTTATTTCTTGAACTGTAGGAGGCATAGGCTAAAGATTTACAAACAGTGATTAAAACCTAGTTCGCTTTAAAAACAAGTATACAAAATTGAGCCTAAATGTTAAAGGGTGTTCCGATTGTGACGTGATTTGCATGAATATGGCCTTAGTTCTGAACGATAATAGGTAGAATCTAAAATTTTTATGGGAGGAGTATTACTATGGTCTTTATAACAAATAGTGAAAATTAAACTGTTTCCGACAGTGGATTGATTTGCAAAGCTATGTCCTAATTTTTTAACCATAATAAGTACACTCTTGAAATTTTCCAAGGCTGGGAAATGACCCCTATAAAAATCAATAAAATCTAAAGGGTTTTCCGGCAGTGACGTGATTTGCATGTATAAAGCCTTATTGCTTTCACCGTAATAGGTAGACTCTTGAAATTTTGTACAGAAGATGTGTTGCCACGGCCGATATGACAATTACTAAGAAACTAAAGGGTGTTGCGACAGTGACATGTTTTTCACGTATAATGACTTATTTTTTTAATCGTAATAGGTAGACTCTTGATATATTTATAGAAAGGGAAATTATTAACTAAATTATTACCTTTCACTGAAAAATATGCTTTTGAATAGAAATCCAAACCTTGCTGCTCACTAATATTCAAAATTAAAACAGAAAATTAGCCAAACATTTTAGAACTAAGTAGTAATTTCCTCATTTAATTATACCTTAGTACTCTATATTAACATAAGAAGATGGTAGATGCCTATTCTTAATAGTAGATTTGAGCAATATAGCCAAAGTAGGTAGACCAACCTAAAAGCAGGTGGAGTCAGTTACTCTGTTTTTTGCCATTTGGGGTATTATAATGTTTTACCTGTATTATTCTTCTGTTCCAGATAATAGCAAAATCGGATTATTTTTATATTTTCCTCAAGTTTTTAACCCATTGATAAGGAACAAGGGTTGAAAATAGAAGAATACGGTTGAAACGATCCATTACAATGCATTACATTCTGCTAGTGTCTAATTTTTCTCTATCTCTTTATACTAAAGAACTTAGGCCTAAATAATATAATTAACGAATTCATTAAAAAAATTCGAATAAAATTAAAGTCACATTATTTGAGAAAAGTATGAAGCATCTAAGATCTATTTTCGATAAAATAGATCTTAGATCTTAGACGTTATCAAGTGATCAAGTGCTTCCATTCCTGAAAGTTTAAGTCCTCCTCGACGATCCTCTCAGACAATCACGCAGGTATGTATATATATTTGCAATCGGCCCCATTGCGAGTAACTTATCTTATCAAAACACTGAATATTTTCACGAATTTGTTTCACTTTTTGAACTCCTATTTAGTTATTGTAAATATTAATAAAAAAATTTAAACACGAGATTTATCGATCAAACAACACATGTAATATTGCAGAAAACAGTTAGTCCGCGATTATTTAGGAACTAAATTTTTTCGATGTTTTGTCGAGTTAATTTCGTTGCTCAAATTTGCATATTGTTTCTTTTTCTGTGATTGATGCAATTTGATAATCCAGAAGATTATTGGGGGATTCGCAAGGTTTGCTAACATGTTATATTGTCATAATGTTCAAATATTTTACTGTAGTATAAAAATATTATTGTTGTGTCATATATTATATTTATTGTTTCGTCATATAAATGAACAAAAACCTGAGTCGGATGGCTAAGCCGCCTTATTCGAGTCGACTGTAATACTTTCAAGCCGCTACAATTTACGTCCTTCAGAAGCGTATTGAAATTTAAATATACTTTTTACTGCTGTGCCCGCCACTTCGCCAGCGTCCTTACGATATCTTGTTCGAATTTGCTTTGAAAGCCACCCGCAATCCACCAATCCACTTTTTTAGTGCCTGAGTTATGGTTTATGTATTTATATGGCGTTCACACTACTAAAATTTAACGTGTCTACGCGAGTTGTTTAACAAACTAAACCAAAGTTTTCACACTACAATTATCGTGTTTTAGTTTGACATTTATTCAGCTGACCACACAGCTGGTAGAGAAAATAAAGTATGGTACTTAAAAAAATGAATAAAAACAAGTAGTGGAATTAATGGGATATAAATTAAATTATATAAACTATGCAGTAATACACTTTGTTGAGCTATTCAGACAAGAAAAAAGATACTATAACAGGCGGCGTTCTGCCTTAATTAAAAATATTTTAAGTTTGATAATGGGGCAACTGCAACTCTTATTAATGTTGGCGGAGCATTTGAACGGTTTAAACTATGAGAAAAGATTGTGCAAGTGGTAATATTTATTGTAATTACTATTATTAGAGACAAACTAATTTTATTACTCTTAGGACCGAACAAAATCAATTTGGGAAGTCGATTGCCAAGTGGTAAATGATAAAGGATTTAAAAATAGTTTTCGTTTAAACCGTCAAACATTTGGACTCCTTTGCAAAAAATTGAGATGCTTGGAACAAAAACAAAACAGAATTCAAACGACAATACCACAATGTTCAAAAATATATTTATATTAAAAATATTCGCTTATCTATTTAATTTGTTTACCCATTTTGACATGACGTTTAATTTATGTTCGTCGCCATTATAAAACATGTTTAGTTAACATAAAAGTGCAAAAAATAACTAAACGCACCTCAAGATTATATCCGAACTCTGACTTTGAAGTGTTTTGCGAAGTATTTAAATCTAAAACACTTCATTTTGAAGTGTTTTCAAAACACGCTAATGTATGGGAAACATCTCAAAAACAACTTGTTTTGCGCCTAAACACTTCAAAACTGCTGAAACACCTAAGTGTGAACGCCATATTACTTACACTTATATTATAAAGGATTTCGTCGGTACTAAAATAGGCGCTGTAAACTATGCAGTACCTTTAAAATATCCCCCTTTCAAAAATAAAAGATGTATGCATCATGTCATCATGTATGTTTTTTCTCCACTTTCTCTTGGAAATAAGATATCCTATATTGGAGAAAAAGTATTCTATATTGGAATCAAGATACTAAAGTACCTCCTCACAAAATGTTATTACGTGATGTGAATCGAAAACAGTTCAAAAGATAAGGCATACATTATATAACATTACCTATAGGGACACCCTTCCATTTCTAATTTTATGCTTCTTATAGCAGACATAATAATATACGCTCTGTGTAAATATCATTCTCTATCTATAAAGACATCCTTTTTTTTTGGTACTTTTTATTGTAGACTTATTAATATTCGTTTTCTTAAAATTTTAAAAGTTTATTTTTTTAAGTTTTAGCGTTCAAAAGATAAGGTCATATAGTAGCTTTAAGCACACCCTTTAATTTGCAAATTTTTCATGTTGCTATAGCGGACATAGTAATATAAGGGTTTAAGAGATACGGTATATACTGCAAATTACGTAAGCTGTGAGCACCCTTTATTTTTTAATCTTATTATTGCTGACTCTGTCTATAACGGTGCCAAAGATAGGGCTACACAGATAAAATAACATCACCTATTGGGACAGCCTTTAATTTAAAATTTAGATTAAATTTAAATTTAGATTCTTATATACATAAAATTACATTAACTATTGCGACATCCTTTAGTTTATAATTCTAAATATTTATATCTATTATTATACCAGACAAAGTAGTGGACATTCTGTTTCAATTTTGTGTTTTTGTGTTTGTCTAAAACTGTTCAAAAGATAGGGCCATTTAGGTCAAATTATATCAATTATGCGGACACCCTTTGATTTTTAAATTCATTGTTATAGCGGATTTATCAATATAAGTTCATTGTAAATTTCAACATAACGGTTTTTTACTTGTTTGTTTTAGCGGACTTAGCAGTACAAGTTATTTGTAAATTTCAACATTCTGTGTACAACTGTTCAAAAGTATTGCCCTATACATAAAATGAAATGAACTATTAGGGCCCCCTCTAATATATTATTTTGAAATTTTTAGTTGTTATAGTAATCAACATTCTGTGAAATTTTCAATTGTTTATCTGTAACGGTTGAAATGTAGTCCCATATAAGTCAATTAAGTCGCCTGTGGGGACACTCTTTAATTTTTAGAATTATTTTTTTATTACTTTTTAATATTGTGGGCTTTATTGATACATTACTGCTCTTTGTGTGTTATATCTGGACACCCTTTAATAAACTGTTTTTAAAACGAGACCAATCTGTAAATAAAGAAAAAATTTTCAAAATCGGTTTAGAAATGACTGAGTTCTGCAGATACAAACATAAAAAAGTCGGTTAAAAAATTGCGTACTATCACTGTTTTTTTCCACTTTCTCTTGGAAATAAGATATTTTTGGAATCAAGATACCAAGGTACCTTCTCCCAAATTTTTATTAAAATTACGTGATGCGAACACAGGCAGAAAGACAGACAGACTGTCACGTAAAAACTACTGAATGAATTGTAATAAAATTATGTGAGAACGTACCTTTGTATCTTGATTCAGATATATAATACCTTTTTCCGTAAAAGTATCTAATTTTCAAGAGAAATGTAAGCTTGACAGCACATATTATTTTTGCCAGCGGGATATTTTACACAGTATTTAGAGAAATCTACAATACTATTAGAACTTTATATAAATTTCAAAATTTTATGGATTACTTTTTAAGCAAAATCGAATAAAATATTGTCAGAAGGTCTACGATGTGGCTGGCACAGCTAGTTATAAATATACATACTTCAAAAAACTTAAATGTAAAATTAGTTGGCAGCGATGAGAGTAATAAAGCAGTAACAATTAAAAAATTAAGAAGATAATTGGCTGGCTTTAACTGACGTTGCTGTTTTAAAAACTATTTTAAACCATTATTCGCATATAAAAACCATTAATTAAACATTTTGCAGGATTTAATCTTATTTGGTAGGTTTTGATAGTTTTAAGGAAAGTTGTGTTAGGAAAATTTTTTTCTTTAAGGCAACACTGGCCATTACTACCTCTAAAATATACTTTTCGCACAAATTGGCTATTATATTCGCTTTTTTAGTTATTTTTGCATTCTGATAAAAATAAATTATTTTTATACATATATTTTTTGTCAACTGACTTCAATTTAAAATAGTATAATCCAATATGAGGGTTTGTTAACAGCAGTCATATTTTTCCATGTTATTATTTTAAAAAGTATGTCTTTATGACACCTTGTGAATCCCCAAAATATTTTTTATTTACATAAAAATTGAATAACATTTTCAATCAATACAAAAAATGTTTTTTTTAAATTTAAAAATTTTCAATTTTGCAAATATGTTTTTCTTAATACGAATACGGGAAGGAGTAAATGTAAAAATAAAATTTTAAATCTATCTACATACAAGTACGTACATACGTGTTTTTATATAACTTCTTATCATTTCAACAACGAGTTATGAATTATCTCAGTTAAAGCATAAATAAAACCACAACAATATACATATATTTATAGTCTAATAGTAATAGGTTGGGAAAAAATAAATCCACTATTTTTTCGGCAGATGGCTGTAATGATCGATATTTCGTAAAGTATTGATCAAAAAATTTCAAATTTATGTTGGATGTCAAGGTGATATAAAATATATTTGACCGTTTTTTGTTCGGTCCACTCTGTTGTGAGTAACAGGGTGTTACTAAAGAAGTCAACAAAATATGAATGGTGTTTACGGTGTGAATGTTGTTTACGGTGTCGATGCTGTAACAGCTAATTACGTACAATTTTGGTTTCATCGATTCCTTGCAGGCATTTTTGATCTTAAAGATGCACCTCGCACAGTCAGACCCATCGTTGAAAATGTCTTTAAAATCATAGAAATAATCGAAGTTGACCGGCATATTAGAAGTTGTAGCATCGCTCTAGAGCTGAAGTTCGACTATAAGACACTTTTAAACCATTTGGGCAAATTAGGATTTACAAAGAAGCTCGATGTTTGGGTACCACAACAATTTAATACAAAAAACAAGATGGAACGATTTTCCTTCTGCGAAACCTTGGCCAAACGGAATGAAATCGACCCATTTTTATACGAATGGTTAAGAAATGGGTCAAGTACGACAATATTGTGCGAAAACGATCGTGGTCAACGACTAACGTTCAGAAAGGTTTAATTGTTTGTTTGGTGGGACTGGAATGATTTGCTTCCGTATGGCCAAACTATAATTCAGATCACTACTGCAAAAACATGGACCGTTTAACAACCCCAGTCTATATATATACGTCTGTAGTGACATCTAAAAACTCTAACGGACTATATGTATCCACCATATAATCCGGACCTGGCACCAAATGATTACCATCTTTTTCTCGCATTGCAAAACTTCCGGAGTGTTAAAAGAAAGAAATAAAAGAAGATTGAGCAAATTTATTACAAATTTATACAGTTTTCCGCCAATAAGGACCAAGACTTCCATGAGAGAGGCATTATGAAACCCTTAAATGTCAACAAATGATACAACAAAATGATGCATATTTGAACTAAATCGGACAATCCGAAACATGTTAAATAAAGTCATGAATTTCACGCAAAAATAATGCATTTCTTTTTCCCCAACCTAATATTTCGTATAATACCCAGAAATGAAGTATTGTTACGTTGTTTAAAAACAGCATTATTAATATAATGATGTTATAACTTACCTCAAATAATAATCCTTTAATAGTACGAGTAGTAATAAAATCACTTAAAGTTAACACAGGCATTTAATCGTACATGATGTAGCATGATCTATTATTTACAACTCAAAATACATTTTAGTTGGTTCATTAGTATTGCTTCCACCTATTTTACTTAATGCTCTGACAGTTCTTATATTCTTCTTGCTTTTTTAAAATGACCAACAAAATATGTTTTTAATCGACACGACAAACTGTTTTTTTTTTTATGTGAACTGTACTGTACTGTACGTTTGCAATTTAAGTAAAAGTATTAACAATTATTATCTTTTCTAAAACTTTTTTTTTTGTAATTACTTTAGCGATAGATACCATAAATTTTAACTTATAATAATTTCTTCTACGTTAAGGTTTATATTAAGTTAAATGATTTATTATTAATATAATTATTTTGGCTTCTTAAGTTCGAAATCCCTTTTTTCCAATTATGCTATCAGTCTCTGTACTTTGCTGACTAACTGCAAGCTGCTTAAATTTATTGCATGAAAAGTTTAGTTTATAGTCAAGTAAAGAAAAATTAAATTCAATACGCTTAGTGAGCGATTATACATACATATATACAGACTAAGGTAAGTTACAATTTACACAGTGGTGCGATTTAAAAGAAATATTATTTTCAATTAGATATTTATGATGAAAATTATAAAATTTATTTTTATAATATTCCAATTGATACAACGAGATTACAAAATAAAGCCTAAAAATAAATTGGTATGGGTTTCCCTTCACCAATCATTTAGTGAAGTGAAATAAAGAACGTTGTAATAAATTTGATTAAACTGAAATTCCTAACAGATGATTCAGGATTTTGATTAACTTATTTAGAGGCCTCCTAGAATATTTTGATTTTTAAAAAATAAAAAAATAGTTTGCATTCGTCAGGATAGACAAACATGCGAATTTTCTAAATTTTGGAGTTTGCTACAAAACAAAAATTATCGGAACCGTTTAACATTTTATAAATATTGTTAAATTTTTTAGATATTATTAGTGTTTATTAGTTAATCTATTCCACTGTGCAGTATGAATTAGGTAACGGAACCAGGGACTGTATAATAAACTAATAAAAAATAAGCTCTTACTGTCTAGTGATAATATACTTAAGACAGACTTAACTAAAGTTTTCTCTAAATGAATAATCCTTTACGCGTTACATCATCTGGTGTTCGTTAAAATCGTAAACATAGAATAAACGCTAAAGAAAAACTAATCAAATATTTATGTTGATTTTGGTTATAATTTTATTGTGAGTTTATTTTATGTGGGTGTACAAGTTATTAAATAAATCCGTGAGATAAAAACACATTGTGTATTAACCGTCCTTAACAATTATGCGCAAATAATGTAAAAAGTGGGACGCGAGAACAATGAGATTAATAAATCAATAAAAGTATCATCAACATTTGGTGATAACGATAGTAATGATGATGGCACTGGCGATAATATTGCTGATGAGGAGCACGATTTTAAGGATTATGATGTTGATGATAATAAAGGAAACATAAGGGTCCGTCTCTCATGGCATAAATTAAATTTGTTTTTTACATTGTTTGCATACAACAGCAATATTCATGTTCAATAACAAAGCCACACGATACTGATGTTACCAACATCAGTTTGTATGTTTTGGTTGTTTGGTTTCATTTTTTGAACAACAAAAACTTTATTTATTATTTGAAAAATTTTATTTATGTTATTTTTATTGATAAAGATCTCTTTTGTTTTTTTAGTTTTTATCATTTTAACGATTTAAATAAAAACCAGCAGCATTTATATTGTTTTTAAATTTTTATTTTGAAATATATTGGCGAGATTGGGTCATTTTATTTTAATTAAACCTGTTAGTTTGTCTTGGTTTTTGGCATTTGTTATCAAAGCAAACGACGAGAAATGAAATGTTAGATGATATCGAGCCATTGATCGCGAATGGTATTTGTTTATGTAATTCGAATATTAGAGTATTATATAAATATGAAAATATAACTTTTAATGCAATAAAATTACTAAGGGCAAGCAATAGTAAGGCGGGGAAAATGAAATAAAACGAATTCAATTTCCGCTACCGAAAGTGGCGTGCATTATTGTAAAGAGAATTAAATTAATATATTATCAGACAAACTAATTTTACCACGGCTGAGTATTGAACTCGTGACCATTGTTTTAGTAGATAACGTCTTAACCACTTGTGCTACAGCGCCCTTTGATATATTGATATCTTTATGCTATTTCTTTCACAAACATAACTTCTTACCCATTAACTTGCCTAAAATCCAAATAATAAGCATAATAATACCCAAAAATTTTAATATTCAGAGATAGGTAAAAAAATATTTCAATTATAAAATGTATTCATTTTTAACAATTTTTATATATAGAAACAAAAAATACATTTGTCGCATGAGGTAGTAACTCATTTCCGTCTGTCTGTCTACTTTTCATTTACGTTCGCATCACGTAAAAATTACAGGATGGATTTTAACAAAATATTGTGAGGAGGTACCTAAGTATCGTAGTCCCGACATAGGGTACTTTTTCCGCAAAAAATCTTATTTTCAAGAGTAAGTGAAGAAAAATTAGTTAAAGTACGCAGTTGAACTAACCGGATATGAATATTTTATTTTTTATAAAGTAAAAAAATACATAAACTGATATAGCATATCTTAAGGCGGAACTAGGTACTGCTTAGTACAGCACGGCACCTTTAATTTTTGAAAGTTGTATATTTTAAAACACAGATCGTTTTACCTACTTAGTACGGCACGGCACCTTTAATTTTTGATTTTTAAACACGGATGAAGCTAAAAAAATATGAATTACTTACTGTCAAATAGCCAATTGAATAAAATTTGTATTTGTTTGAAGAAGGGTACGTGTTGTATAGTTTGGTTATTTTGTGAAATACATACTTAGGTAATTATGTGATTACATTATTTTTGTTATTTAGCGTTAATTTTTAAAATGAGGTAAGAATACTACGACTTGAGAGTGGCTATAAGATTCTGTTATTTTTAGTTTCTTCTTAGTTTAGTTCCATTTTTATCTTATAGGTGCTACTCTATATACGTATGTCTTACAATATTTTAGCGAAAGGCTTACAATGTTAGGAGCTGGTTAAACTCCAATTTTTATCAAGTGCTTGAAACTAAGCTAGAGTGTATGCCTGCGGTTATTTAGAAGAACAATTAAGGAGTAATCTAATTGCTAAAAGATCTTTAGATTTTTATTTAAAAAGAATGGAAAAATGTATCAGCGGAATACTGTCGGAAACTGATTGAGAAGCGAATGCAAAAACGTTTAAACGCTGTAGTTCAGCTAAAAGGCTTAGTAACTAAATTACGTATTATTTATACATAAAAGGAGTATTAAAACCAATAACAAAAACCCTAAACAGAAATCAAGAATGTTGCAATTTTTTGATTAAATAAAAAATGTATTGAATAAATTTTAAAAGAAATTGTACCAAAAAAGCACTGATGAGTCGATTGTACGAAATTTGGTAAAATTGTGCCACAAATCCCAACATTGATAAATAATAAATGTACATACATTAAAGGCGATTTCCTAATTATACAAGCTTAATAATACGTTTGTCTTCTTATACACGTGTGTTTTTAAATTATCAGTTTGGTTACATGCTTGATGAGATTGAAGATAGGTGGCAAATATCTTTTTTATGCTTAATTTTATTTTTTCGACGATTTAATTTTTTAAAAACATCATTGCTCATCCACTACATACGTCGAACATTTATAAACATGATTGTTTTTTTAGTTTTTAACAAACATATTTAAAAATATTTACTCCAAAGAAATAAACTAAAAAATAATTTGAATAAATTACTTCATCATATTTTGTTAAAAAATCAAAATAATAAAAAAGATTTGCAACTGTTAACGAAAAATTTATCAGGATTAGTGATGCTTCAGGCACCGCAAATACACACCATTTTAATTTTCATATGAATGATTTAAGACGGGTGCCGCAGTGCCGTCTTTAGCAAAAGGTACGACAAGGAATCAGTGCTCGGGACTCCGAATTTACGCAGGCTATGCCCATACACTTTCATAAAAAAATTATCTAAATTAAATTGTTAACAGAACACGATAAAAAAATTCATAGTGAGGAAATTCCTAGACATTGAAACATAATATATACTTTTACAGTTTACACGTAAAATATAGTAGAAAAAGTAACATCTCGCTGTAAATTTTCTTTCCATTATTTTTCTCTACAAAAATGTTCGACTGTAGGTATCGCCAAATTGCAAATAGATTTAAAATAAAGAAATAACTAGTAACGCTTTAATTTGTTATACACCCCAGGTATGCTATCTTTGAGCATCTTGGCACCACCCTCCTAAAAAACTATAAGTCTAAATGGAAAAAATTACCTCTTCTATAGCCATGTCAATAGAAATTTCCAATCTTTTTTTACAAAATTCCATTGAATCCGTAAACAGTTTCGTCATTATCTCATTCTGTCACTATCGATTATGCTATTATCTAAGAAACATCTATCAGTACAAATTGGTTTACAACGAAAAATACCACATACTGACTATAAAGCTAAGGCCCATTGTTATAACTTGCCAATAGCTAAAGTTAGTAGTATTTCATAGTATTTCATTATAATAACAAGGATAATGCTCGTTACAATAACTTATTCTTAAAGTACGTAATAGGTCTTTTTATCTTACTTAAAATAATAAAAAACTATTTATCGATCCGACAAAATCCTGACTTTAGCTATTGTCAAGTTATAATAATGGGCCTAAGTCTGACAAAAATTTACAGCAACAACATCTTTAGCAAACATAAAATAATTCTTCGGACAGAAATCCAGATTTGATATACATAATTATCAAAACAACCCAAAACTAGCATTTTTGTTTTGCATTGCATTTTTAATTCCAGCGTTATCACGGATAATAATGAATTGTTGATATCTAAGACCTATTTATTTATTTAACTGACCGAAATTTAGTTCTAAAGCAAGGAATTTTATAAGGTCACCTCAGCCAAGGTAGTATATACGGACAGATTTTATACTTTTTGTATACTTCGGATATGCCAAAGACCTATCAAGATTGTGGAACAAGATTAACGTGAGTACCTGCCTACTTACCACCGACTGAAATTTAGGCGTAGACTAGCGCCCCCATTGTGTAGTATAACAACACTTTACGATTGCCACCAATCGCTTTTTGTGTGTGATACAGTCACAATGAGTATCAATTTATATCATATGGCAAGCCTTTCTAAGGCAAGCCTAGATCCACATTATAACCTCTTGCTTAGGGGTTTGGAGACTATCCAAACTCCGTCTGTTGAGAGTGGAACAGCACACTTGATCGACCGTGCACCATACCTACATAAATCGATCTTAAACCACCACGTGTACCCCCGAAGGGGACCTCACCAATAACCGGTCACAGAGAGGATAGGCTCTCTGTGGGGCCACCGAGTCCCGTGGTACCAGTCGTTTGGGCACTGGTCGGGCCTCGAAGAGGACCCGTGTTATAAAACAACAGACCTTTTCTTCCAGATTTAGGCTCTAGGAACCCTAGCGTCTGGTGCCCCTATTTTCCCCGACTGAACCGCGTCAAAGCATTTGCCATATTCCTGCAGTGACAATTGGAACCCCCGGGGGTAGACCTATCAAGATGCGGCTTTTTAACCGTGATGAATGAAGAGGAATGTATTAGGTCCAATCTGTAAGAAGAACCTTTTAAATAATTCAAAATAGTTCGCGTATTACGAAGTTCTGAAGTAACAAACACTAAAAACCAAAAATTGCAAATATTCTCGTTTTGAAAAAAACATTTACGGCAATCATCAAAACAAGAATATATTTATTGGTAACACAAAGGACACATGTTCATTATATTACATGTGGTTGTGTTTTATATTTAGAACCGATTCAGTTTTATTAAGTTGAAATTATTTAATAACAAAATTAATCTTTAAGGTTTAAATGGTTTTCACATTAGATTTAGGATAAATTAAGTTTTTTTTATCCCCAGTACTTCACCTTAAAATATTAACGCACCTTTTTTTAGCGATAAAATATTTTGCTTAGTTGTGTTTATTTAAAAAAAGTTATATCTCCGTTTAATAAAAATGCTACAAACCATAAATATGCCGCAGTGTTGTTCTTATTGTTGTTGTAATGCTTTTAAAAATTATTTTATTTACATAAATGTAATTTGGTGTAACAATGCTAGAGTTTGTTTTTTATTTTTTTTTTTTTTTGATATTGGATGTGACCTTTTTATAGAGTTTTATGGAATTTTATTTATTAGCAAACAACTCATTTGATAACAGTCGTGCGGTTTGTTCTTGTTTAATTCTGCTTGATTGAGGTTTGGCTGCATGACTACAAACACCTACCTACAGCCAAAAGATTCAAGTATTTTATATTCAACAATTGTGTTTATTAAAGGCAATAGAAAAAATATAGTTTCTAAGGCACCGAATGTTGAAATATTAAGAATAAAATAGTAAGACTCCTGTGCGATTGAAAAGGTCTAATCCCTTAAGAGACAGCGCCATAATCGCATTTTTTTTTTGATTTGCTTATTATTCGTCATACCCGAAACTGGAGTATATTCTCAGAAGATCTATAAATTATAATCGGATAAGACCTGTGACCACTTCAAGCAACGAACAAAGACTCCGATTTTGTACATGAATCGTCCCGTTCGCAAAGTCAACCAACTGGCAACAGGCACAAGCAAGTAGACTATGAATAAAAATTTACTCATTAATATGGATATCATAGCAAAGATCCTGACGTTCAAACTAACACACCCTTTGCGAACTGCCGAACGAGATGTTGAAAAACATTACAAAATTTAACTATAACGCTCATTTGGGAGATATTAGAGAATACCCTGAACACGCCATGGTTAGGTCTGTAATACGTAGGGAAGGCATAAGTGAAATACTAAATTACTAATCAAAGCAACTTTACCAAACAAAATCAAGGTCGCTGTAGGCATTATAAGTTTTGAGAATGGAAAAGCAACATATTTTAAAAAAGTTACAGTTAAGATCATATCGGATGATCTTCACTAGCTTCGAGTGGTTGTAGTAAATGTCGGACTGCAACAATTTTATTCATCATCAAACTAGTGATATAAATAATCCTTGAGCATATAATCAAACGAATTGTGCAGATATTGTTGCCGGCAGCAAGAGATTTTTAGAGTTGGTAGATGCGGTATCGACCAAATCAACTCATTAGAGCTCTACTTTTTCTTCTTTTAAACCGACTTCAAAAAAGAAGGAGGTTATCAATTCGTCTGAATGTTGCTTTATTTATGTTTGTGCTCGCAGAACTCAGCCATTTCTGAACCGATTTAAATTTTTGTTTTTTTTTTCTCTGTAATGCATTGTGCGATTCACTGGCCAATCGACCACAAATGGATGAGCTCTTAATGAACAGCGTATTGTGCGCGAAAACGTGCGGAAATCGGGAACTAGTTCCCTAATTTCATCAGAGCACATTCCATTGTAGTAACGATAAAACAGCGAAACAACCCACATTTCGTCGATGTTCAAGAGAGTCAATAGAGTTGGATACCCTACTGTCTTCGCCCTCTCCTGCACGCGGCCGAGTAGTTCCAGAAAAGACATTGGAGCACCGGCCCATACATGAGAGTTGTATTGCATTTTTGGCCGGATGTAAGTGGTATAAATAGTAAGGAGATCAGATGAGGTGAAATATCTTTTACACCGTTTGAGAAAACCGAGACACTTGAAGGCTTCTTTTGAGACTTGACAAATGAAAGAGTGTCCCTATAGTTAATGAAATCTAATGTATGTCTTATATTTTGAGCCGTTTTAGATAGACAACTGAAATTTACACATAATATGTATTACTATGGGCGCTATTACAGCTATAAAAATTTAAACATAAAAGACATATGTTGGTGAAAATAGCTTAACTTTTGAACAGTAATAAGGAGATGCTTGAATTTCACATAGTCTTAACTTCTCTTCCTGCTAATTTTGGCGCATTATGTTTATCTTTTATTTGGTTTATATATAGTTTTTACAGATTACTTCTTACATTTTTAGTTCAGAACTGGTACCCAACTATATGTTTTGAAGTTAGTTTCGCAAGAATTATCATAGACTACGATGTTGTTGATAATGAAATAAGCGTAAGAAAAGATTTCCCAACTGACCACTGTTGTTTTATTATTATGGATGCCGTGCAACAAAAAAAATGAGTTACGAGAAAACGTCCAAATCTGATGATGATAAATGAAAATTGTCTCAAACAAATAGGCCCATAGTACAAAAGCTAAATGATTTAGATAGCGCAGCTGTTAAAGTTGGTCTCAATAAGAGTTAAACCCGAAAAAATGAATATCGCGCCTCTTTCAGAAACTACATTTAGTTTATTATTTGGTGTAGACAGTATAAGCTCTAAAAATGCTTTTCAAGAGTGTCTCGTCTATAAGAGTTTTTATATAAGTTTTAAACAGTACCTTACCAAAAATTTAAAATCCTGAAATTTAATGTTACCCACTAGTTCTTCTTGAACTATTTACCCTTATAAAGCAATAATGGTCTCAACCAGTTTTTAGAATATATGTATATGGTGGTAAAATGTAAACGTATTATCTCTCTTGTGAGTAACGAAAATTGTCTGGGTAACAACACCGTGGTGTGTAAACGAGTTTTTTGGACATAATACGGTATCTCATGAACCATTAAATTTATCTTGATGAAATTTCACACAACCAAAGCAGAGGTGTTTCTGAGTGGAGCTGCGAAACACCTCTGGGATAACGGTTATAATTTTTAACCTAATTTTTCTTTTATTCGCATTTGCTATAGGTTGTTTTAAAATGATTTAAAAAAATTTACTACTACCGAAGTAAGTTTAAATTACATAAGCAAAAACATAAAACTACCTTTTTGGGGAGAATCCTAAAAAAACGGTATTTTTTAAATTTTTTCCAATTCAGAAGCTTCTAACTTTTTAACGAAAAGCTCTATCAGAACAAAATTTGAAACTAATTATTTAGGGCCATATTCATAAACAATATTTTTGCGTTATAAAAGGTTTATTGAACAAATTTTGTATGAAAATTTGTTTTGTAAACCTTTTATAAAATGAAAATATTGTTTATGAATATGGCCCTTAGTATATGAACCTGTACTAAACAATAAAAATTAAATCACAATAAAACAGTTGAAAACAAAACTGACTGCATGAGATTAAAATTTTACCACCTGCAAACAAAACTAAACATTATGACGTAATTCTAAGTTAATAAGACAGTAACACTCTTAAAGCTTTTGACAAATAAAGAAAATATGCGTAGATTTTATATCGATCCATAGCTGGTTTACGACTGTTGCAATGACATTATAGAATTACACTTAAAATTAGGCAAAAAAATGTCTGTGCCACAGTTGTTTACCCCTGGTTCGGATGCCATATAAACAGTTACATAACACAAAATGTATTGTTAATGGCCTGATAGTGTGGCATCAATATACTCGTACATAAGAAAAAATCACTGAACGCACAAATGTAGCACTTGGGATGTCTGTAGCTGTGGCTTAAATTTATCACTCACTTGCGAATATTCCAAACAACAAAAATAAGTAGCAACAACAACTTATTTTTTTTGTTTTTTTTTTTTTGGGTCTTTTGTTGCTACTGCGGTTGTTGAACATACTTTTTATTTTCAGTTGCCATAATTTAAAGATTTTTCATTTTTCGTTCTTGTTTTTGTTGGTTTTTATTTATAAGAGCCATGTGTTTATAAATACTCCATTGTAATCATATTGTTTTGTGAAGTTGAGCAGAATGATTGCTGAGGGGTCGGGCGTTCGATGAGATGAATAGAATAGAATAAATGAGTAGTAAATGGTATCCGTTCAAGTTAAAGGAAAAGAAAAATCTCAATTGAAATGGTTCTAATCGGACGTAAAATACACATAATAATCATTTCAACAAATTATAAATGACTGATTCTTTTATTTCACATTTTTTGTTTTCGTTTACTGGCTCGTAACAAGTGAGATTTTAAATAAAATAAAATTATATAAAATTCTAAAAATTATTTCAAAAATCTGTAAAAGGTGTTTAGAATATTTTAATAACAGTGTAATGCCACAAAGTAATTCCGAAAATTAAATACAAATTTTATTCAATTGGCTATTTGGCAGTAAGTAGTTCATATCAAGAATAATAGAAGACAAGATTACGCCATGCGTATGTTTTCCCATTGGATGACGTTTTTCGGCCAATGTAAGGTTGCCAAGTCTGTAATCAACAAATTGCTTTAAAAAAATACGTACAAAAAATCTAACTAATAGGCAAAAATTGGCAACCCTGCAAATTATCTCTCATAATTTAAGTTACAAAGTCTCTTAATTTATAATAATACTCTCACTCAGAGTTATAAGCCAATAGGAAGACAGTTTCGTGACGACATTAGACCGACATGTTCAGAAAATTTAAATTTTATTTTCGGGTTGTAGTAACCTTGTCCTCTACCATCCTTGGGTCATATATTATCTTAATTTTAAAACAGCGCCATCTGTTGGACAACCGTGTTTAAAATATCCCGATTTCAATTAATGTTTTGTCATTGTTTTAAAACAGCACCATCTTCTGCGCAACCGTGTTCAATATACCCCGCTTTCAAAAATAAAAGGTGCCTTGAAGTATGCGTATTTGCTTTTTCTCTACTTTCTCTTAGAAATAAAAATATTTTTGCAGAGAAAAACTATCCTATATCAAGATACTAACGAACCTCCTCACAAAATTTTGTTAAAATCCATCCAGTAGTTTTTAAGCAGACAGACAAGAAATAAGTTACTGCTTTATTATACGTATAGATAATAACGCAACATTTAATTACATTTAACAATAAATTAAAACAAAATTTTAACGTTTTTATTTTATATCATTAGCATAAACCAAAACTAAATTTTTTTTAAATGCATAGAACTGTATTTTCATTTTCATTTACATATATTTTTTTAATCATTAAGTTTTTCCACGGAATCGCGCAAAACTGTATTTCATTAAGAATCAGCATAAAATATATTCATCAATATATCAAAATTATAGATTAGTTGAATATTTCTAAAAAAAATGTCGTCTAAAAAAATACATTTTAAAATATCTGAAATAAAAAAACAAGAAACAATATTTCAATCCGTTAGCTTACGTGTGTTTCTGGGTCTTTAAAAAAATTACATAAATTTCAATTTAATGTTATACGAACATCAATGATTTTTATGTTCGGTTTGCGCTTGATGTTATTACCGTTGTTGTTATTTTGGTTTGCGGTTATTGTCGTTGTTTTTTTTTCGGTTTGCTTTAAAGTAAAAAAAAAACGTGTCAATTGAAAGTGCAAATACGGTAATTTATTCGATGAGGAAGGAATAATAATGCCACTCACAACTGCCAACAATATTCCGCCCAGAGCATCAAAATGGCAACAATCCTCAAAATGACATAAATAAAAAATTTAAATTAAACCTTCACATACACATTATCCAACTCAATGAATGACATTTATAATGAAAACAAAGCAGAGAATAAAAAATGAAGATGAAACCGGGAAAACAAACCCCAACAAAAGAATAAATCGTTTTTAAATAAATCGAATTGAATTCCTACAATTTTATCAATACGAGTTAACCAGATGGAAAAGTAGCCACACATAAGGTTGTAGCCGATAGTGTAATACGACTATTTTGTGATAACGACGCAGAGTAAAACATTACCGAAAAAGACAATCGAAAATGTGGGTTCTTTGCTACGAACTATCAGTAGAATAATTTAAAAGTTGAATTATTTTTTTTTTATTTAACGCGTTTTAACTTTTATATCAATTTTTGTAGTTTTTAAAGCAGATAAAAAAGATAAGTAAAATATTTTCATTCTGCTTGTAATTCCTACTGTATAAATTTGCGACCACATTGAGTAAAATAATTTTCCAGATCTGAATAGGTTGGTGAGTGGATTTAATTATTTAAATCAGCAAAGCCGGTCCGTGCATGACTATTTTTGTTTCAATATGTACATATGTTTAAGATTTTGTGTAAACAAATTATGAAGTATGATATTTATTTATTTATTAATAGTCGAAATTTTAAAGCCCATAAGGTCGATTTAATAAAATTATAAATCTACTTAATAGCTAAGGCAATGAGCATTAAAATTTAAAGAAAAAAATTTAATTAAAAAAAAAATATATCAATAAACCAAAACTCAGAATTTTACGAAACAAATCTGGCCTACATTCAACTTTACCATAACTCATAAAAACAAATATTTTATTGTATTGTAATAAAAGTTCAAAGTATATTCGAATTCGGTTTGGGGTGTCAAGTAAACTATCACTCCCCCTCCCCGATTGTCCCCAAAAACTCATACAAGAGTATACGTAGTTCTTTATCTCCATATACTCAAACACAACGCCATCGCGAAAACAGTAAAAATGGATTCAGGACACCTCAAAAGGTATAAATCCGTTGAAATCCCGACATCGATTTTACTATACTTTACATATACTAACTACGTATGGTAACGTAAAAAAATAATTCTTACTCAAAAATTTTACAAAAAACTGAATTTCACTTAGAAAGCGAATCTTCACCGAAAAAATCGAAATTTGAAAAAATTTATAATTCATTAAGTTTAAGCAAAACAACCAAAATTGACAGAAAAATATCGAGAAGAAAGCAAAAATTAAAATTACACCAAATATTGTGTAGTATAATGATAAGGTATGTTATAATCCATCCCTGTATTAAGTTATAGTAGGATGCATATCTATAATTAAGAATAGCTTAATAACTAAACATACCCAAGATTAATACTACATATATACATATGTACGTATGTATAACATCATGTGTAAGAAGGCAATTGTATCAAATAGACACTTCTGAAATAAAATTCAACTTGAATACATCGCATATCGAAAATAAAACTTTTTCATTTGTTAAATTCTATTTGAACTATTTTATAAATAAAGGGTTACTCCATGTCAAATCAATATGGCACTCAAAATACATAATGATTACTTAAGATTTCATTGAAACTTTTTTATTAATATTCCTTGACGCCCTGAATTCAAATATAATTAAAAAAAAATTATATCGTACAATTTTTTAGCTATTAAAGAATTAAAATATAGAAATATCGCTTTTTTGCCATGCACGCACATAAATATGTTACCCAGGTTTCTGCGTCAGCTTCCTGGGCAGTAGGTCTACTGGTAACCAGTTAAGATATACCAGAAAATTGGAGTTGAGCTGATGGTACCAGTTATTAGGATCGCCATATTGCGCAATACCTATCTGCACTAGAGATGTTTAGCCTGGCATTATCAGGTAATAACTCCGTTTTAAGTCACCAATTTACATTCCTTGAGTTAATTCCCCACATCGTATATTTCCGTAATGGCTTTAGATGCTCTATACTGAATGTTTAATTTCCAAGATAATTTACTAAGATTATGCACAGATAGAGTGAGTGATATAATCTTAAGGGTGGGAGCTTTTACTTCCTAGAGAAAAATATAAGTTCGATTTAGTTGGATTAACACTTAGTCGATTTTGTTCCACCCTAGGCACCTTGAGTATCATATCCAATCTTTGTGTTATTATATGTATGATTAGAACCATTTAATTAATTTTAATTAAAAATGCAATAGCCCAATTCACTATCTTGCGTAAATGGTCTTGCATCGTAGCATTTACACAATGGTATTGAATAATTTTACAACACACTAACAAAATGTTAAGAAATACATATGCTACACTTTTGGAAATAAGCATCACCTAAAACCACATTTTTTATATGCTAGGCAATTACTAACTGACAGCTGATAAAATAAATAAATAATATATATATGACAAAGTACTAGTAGTAGAACACAGTCAAATTTTGGACAACTTGCGTCCATTGCAGTTTGATAATTCCGAGATTTTTTGTATCTCTGGTGCAGTAGTTTTCAATGCAACAATTTTCCCGCTAATTATTATTTAATACTAGACTGCTGTCGATTTTTGGGCATGATGCGTCTTTAACGAAAACAATTTGATAATTATTTTGTGACTTTTTGTGTTTACAACTCCCGATGCAATACTGCTCCACCGCGTCAACAGTTTTCTTATACTAGACTACTGAGGAATTTTGGACAATGGCTTGTAATTGAATGACTATTTTATTAATTAGAAGGTATGAAATATCATCGTGGAAAACAACTTATTCAGCAGTAATAGCTATTAAAAAATTTTATAATTGCACATTCCTTCAACGAAACTTTGGTTAAAGCCAAAACTCCAATAAAACCGTTCATAATTTATGGGAAATTTTTGCAATCTCAAAAGCACAAGATTGTGAATTGGGATAATATTATATAATTTAATATTAAGAAATAATAAAATAATAAAATACCGCCACCTAAAAAGCTGCCCTCTACTTTGATGTTTTTCTTGTACATTCACCATATATATTCATATTTATGACTGCTTCAGCCAACCTGCGGGAGAATATAGTGGCTGATTAAGAAGACCAACACTTTGGTTTGAAATAAAGGAGTATTCTTACAGAATCCATGGAATCAGTCCAAAAATATTGTTTACTCTAGGGGTAACAACAAACAAATTGAGCTATTTTCAAATGAAAAGTGATTCTAACAATAAAAAGTGTTTAAATTTTATTTATTTGTTTTTTTTTGGAAAACGACCATTCTATATTAATGTTGCTTTTATTTTATATTGTTATTTCTTTTGACATTCTTGAGAAAAAGTCCTTTTTGACATACATAAAATAATATAAAAATTGATATACCAACAGTAAAATTTCGGTTGGTAACACAAACTACGATTCCACTAAATGCAACAATTAACAAATTGTTGCAATGGATAAGTCCTTTTAATAAATTTGAAAAATCTGTTTTATAAGAGAAAAATAAAACCGACTAAGGTTTACAACAAAATAATTCGTAAAAATATTTACCAAATTAAAAAATCGGGGCCCCAAATAACATATGATAATATTATATAAAATAAATACATTAAATATGTATATACATAGCAGACATGGGGGGATTCAATTACATTTCAATTACAATTACAGGTAATGTGTAATTGAAAATTTCCAATTACTTATTACAAGTAATTGTAATTAAAATCAGGGACTAAATCAATTACAATTACTTGTAATTTGTAATTGAAAAATTTCAATTACAATTACTTGTAATTGTAATTAAAAAAGTTCAATTACAAATTACAAGTAATTGTAATTGTAATTAGGCAGTAATCATTACTTCCAATTGAACGAAATTCAATTATATTCCTAAAAATTTCAAGCTTATCTTAAATATGAATTTCTTGCGTTGCATGGTCAACAGTATTATTCAAATGAGCAATTTATCGTAATTATCGCTTACAAAATTTTGAAAACTTTGCGGTCAAATATACATTTTTTTCATTTTATATTCCGTAGACATTGACACTGTGAAAAATTAAATAGTTTGAAATTTGCACTTCAGATTTATTTGCGTGGTCTAAATTCGTTTCTAAATCGCCTCAAGAACTATCATATAATACTAAAGGCTTTTTTACGGTCTAATACTCACTTAAGATCTTCAGCACCAGTTGAAAGGTTATTTTTGTTCGCTAGTACTATGTTAACAGTAAGACGGCAAGGATTAACGGAGGAATGGCTTTGTTTTAAGTAAATAAGAATTTTTTATTAATAAATAATACTATTGCTATAACTTTGCAAATAATGGTATAATATGTAAATATACATGGAAATGTTTACTATTTAATATTTTTTTAAAATTTGTATGTAATTGAACATTTTTGTAATTAAATATTTTTTGACAATAATTACAAAAAAGAGTATTCATTACTTAAAATTTTCAATTACATGCAATTGTAATTGAGTTTTTTCAGTTACAATTACATGTAATTAGTAATTGAAAATTTCCAATTACTAATTACAAGTAATTGTAATTGAAATTTTTCAATTACAAATTACAAGTAATTGTAATTGATTTTAGTACCTGATTTCAATTACAATTACATGTTATTAGTAATTGCATGTGTAATCAATTACAAAATGTAATTGATATCCCCCAAGTCTGATACATATATAATTATTTACATTTACATATATATTTATTTAATATAACGTACAGATCAAGTTGATAAGGATACAAATTTTATAATTATTCTTAATAAAAACATAAAATATACTAGTAAATACTACATTTAAAGCACTAAAACTCAAAATCATTTGAAAAATCTTATGTTTTTATTCTCGTTTAAATTGAACTTCATAAATTTGTGGTTGGCAAGTTTTTTTTTCAATTTGGTTATTTATATTCATAAAGGTAGAAGCTCTAAAATGTGGTATATTACATATATTCAATATTTTATAAGCTAGAATAAAAACTCAAAACATGTTTGCAGGTAAATCTCATAATAAGTTTTATTATGTTCATAAGGCTTATTTGTTTCTGTAAAATATAAGAAATATGAGAAGAACCACTTCTGGTAAATGATTTTAAAAATAAATCATTGCAAATTAAACCACCTGCAACAAGGTGCATATATTATATTCAAGAGCTACTCTAATACGTGTTTATACTATAAATTATTTATTAATATTTTTATTTTTATTTTTAGAGAAATTATGTTATTTAAAAAATGTAAATTTATTCAAGTTCTTAATATTTTTAATTGATAAAAAAATAGCTGCAAATTTCTTTTCATTGATGTCTTACTTATGATTAATTAAAAAATGTTGTTTTTACATTTAGAGTGTGGAGCAGAGGTGTGTACATGTTTGTATTTTCTGCATTCACAGGCATATAAAATAGTAATAATAGAGCAAGTTATTTTTTTTATGATTTATTAATCATTCAGTTGCTAACAAAAATATTTTAAATCAAAACAAAAAACTAAATATCCAAAGAAAAAAAAAATAATAAGAGTTATTTTAATTTTTTCTGCTTCTCAATTTTGCCATTTGAGAGAAAATTTAAAGTATGTTTTATTTTTAATATTTGATCCATAGTCCTTTATTTTGTGATACAAGCTTATGTGTTTGGGAATACTATGAACCAATTTTTTTATAATTTCATAAAACATTTTCTGCCAATCCAGCTGCACACATTGCCACAACTCGATTAAGTAAGGTGTAGCTCGCCGATATTTTCCCTATCGTCATCTTACAATTGACCACAAATTCTTAACTGGCTTGAGGTCGGAACTTTTAGGAGGCCACAGTTTCCATTGAACATTTTGCCAAGTCAGACAATCTTCAATGATTTCTCAGGTGGTCTCCAACCTATTAAACAACAAGTTCTTCCTTAAGTGGGTTCACTCGGTGTGTATTTGTCATATGGAATTTCACTTTTCTATCCATATGTAATTTCATGTGTACGTCGAAATCTGTTTTACATAAGGTTTATAATTTTTGTGTTCACGCGTTGGGATGTTACATGCAATGACATAACCATTTTTGGTGTCAACAACAATAACAAAAATCACTAAACAGCTTAAAAACATAATTATATTTGTAAGTTGTTTCCCTTACGATTTCTTTTTATTTCTTTTTAATTCTTCCTTCCATTTTCAGCAATTAATATTTTCTTGTTTTTCAATTAATTTTAATATTTAATATTTCTACTTGCTATTGTATTTTTTGCCGCCACAAACAAAAAAGCCAATTAACTTTAAATTTTGTTTTATTTTTTTCCATCACAAACACTTGTTATTGCCAACAACAGATGCAGTCACATACATATGTACTTTGTCACATAAAAATAGAACTCGCTCTAAATCAAAAATGTCATATGTATTACTTACTTACTTACTTACTTACTTAGGTGGCTATTACAGAACATTTGTTCCTGTAGCCGAACGTAAAATAGATTTCCAAGCGCCTCGATCTTCTGCGCTTCTTCTCCAGTTTCTGACACCAAGTATCGAGATGTCTTCCTCAACTTGATCTTTCCATCGAAGTTTCGGTCTTCCCCTTCTGCGTGAACCGTCACCAGGTTCGTATTCAAATAACTTTCTAGCTGGAGCATCTTCATCTATTCTCACAACATGACCTAGCCAACGCAATCGTTGTAATTTGATACGTTTAACTATGTCTATGTCGGCATACAGCTCATGGTTAATACGACACCGATATTCTCCGCCAACGCAGATTGGTTCATAGATTTTTCGAAGAATTTTTCTCTCAAACACTCCAAGCACAGCATCATCTGCTTTTGCAAGTACCCATGCTTCGGAACCATAAAATAGCACGGGTAGTATCAGTGTCTTGTAGAGAGTGATTTTTGTCTGTCGAGAGGTGGCCTTGTTTTTAAACTGCTTACCTAGTCCAAAGTAGCATCTATTGGCCAGTATTATTCTTCTCTTTATCTCAAAACTGATGTTGTTTGTTTTGTTGATGGCGGTACCGAGGTAGATAAAATCGCTAACTACCTCAAAGTTGTAGTTTTCAACTTCCACTGTCCGCCCGAGTCTACTGGACGTCTTGTGCGTTGATACCATCAACTTGGTTTTATCACCGTTTACTGCCAGACCCACTTTGGCAGATTCTATTTCGATTTTTTCAAAGGTGGCAGTTACCGCTCGCAATGTTCTACCCATGATGTCTATATCGTCAGCGTAAGCGAGTAACATGTGATGTTTAGTGTATAGCGTGCCAGTTCTATTCACATTCGCATCCCGTATAACCTTTTCTAGCAGGATATTAAAAAGGTCACACGATAGACTATCGCCTTGTCTGAAACCTCGTTTGGTACTAAATGGCTCGGAGAGGTTTTTTCCTATTTTAACTGAAGATCGCGTATCAGTTAAGGTCATCTTGCACAGCCGTATTAATTTTGTAGGGATACCAAACTCAGACATGGCTTGAAACACCTTTGAACGTATGGGTCTGTCAAAAGTAGCCTTATAGTCGACAAATAGATGGTAGATGTCGATCTGTTTTTCTTGGGTCTTTTCCAGGATTTGAATATCTGGTCGGTGGTGGATTTGCCAGGTCTAAAGCCACATTGATATGTACCAATTATCTCGCCAACTTTAGATTTTAATCTTTCACACAGTACGCTGGAAAGTATTTTGTATGCGATGGGAAGGAGACTTATTCTTCTGTAATTCGCGCATACTGTCTTGTCTCCTTTTTTGGGACATAATATGCTGAGGTATAGACCTCATCAGCGTGTCGCCTCCGGTCTTAAATAGTTCGGCTGGTAACCCATCGGTTCCTGCTGCCTTATTATTTTTCAGCCGAGTAACTGCTACTTTGACCTCATTTTGGCTAGGTGGTATACACTCAATACCGTCATCCGGGATTGGTTGTAGGGTATCTTCGTCACCGCTACTATCTGATACCAATAGTGTGGAAAAATGTTCCCTCCACTTCCTCAGCACACACTCAGTATCTGTCATCTGATTACCTTCTTCATCTTTACAGGAGGATATGCTTGCACCAAAGCCATCAGTTTGTTTTTTTACTCTTTGGTAGTATTTTCGGACCTCATTCTGACTCCTGTACATCTCGATTCGCTCAGACTCACGTTTATTTCTCTCTTTTTTTCTGCGGAATAGACGTTTCTCCTCTCTCCTTTTCTCCCGATACCTCTCCCTTGCATTACGTGTTACTACTGAATGCAGGGTTGCCCAAAATTCCCCCATTTCAGTAATTATTAGTTTTTTGAATTTTAATCCATCATTTCACATACAAAATTATAAAGCGTGATAGTCTTTTTATAAAATATAACCAATCTCTAATTATTTAAGGATGCCGTATACATTTTTTGAATAAAACATTATTTTAAACATTTTAAGTTTTGAAAATACTCATAACTTGGTATTCAAATAACATTATATGAATAGGGTTACCAAATTGACAACACTAAATATTTTAAAATTAAATTATTATTTAAGATTAAAAACATATTTATATAAAGATCAATAATAAAGTTACAAACAAATTCAAATAACATAACAATTGTAAACAATTTCTTAATCACTAAAATAAGTTTCTGAGTCTGAATCAGTGTTAATAGATTCATCTACTATTATGTTGTTACTAATTTCTTGATTATTGTTGAAAGAGCTGCTTGTATTTATTGTATTTCTATTAGATGAAATTAATGGATCAGAAGAAATTAGGAGTTTATTCATTAAAACTTGATTACAATTTTCTCTGCTATTTTTTCGAGTGTTCTCAAGTCTTTTCTTTCTTAATTGTTTTGCGAAGGCATTCTAAAGCATTCTCCCGTGCACTCACCTTGTATTAGTTCGCACTGGCTTAAAGCATAGCCTACTATTATCATACATTTTCTAATACTAAAAATATAAACTGATAGTTTTAATAAAAATATCAAATATGGATGATTTTTAAAATCATTATGTTTCAAAAGTTGGCATAGAAAACACCTAAACTTTCTTATACATATTTTAGCATATGTAACAGAAAATAAGATTATTCATTCATAAAAGTAGTTTTTTGATGTGCCTATTTTTCCGGGTCCATCGAAGCTGACTATTTTTTTTTAAAGTACATATTTTGGCAAAAAAATTCTCAATTTTTTTACTGTGTTGTTATAAATATTTAAATTTTAGGATTTTTTCATTGTTTCTGTTACATTTCTGAATAAAACAAATAAATTTGCATGCATTTTATTGAAAAATGAATTTTTGAGATTTATTTTTCCAAACCCATTTTTTGTTGCTTAAAAATTATGAAAAAATTATCAAAATAATTCGACTTTAAAGCCGTGTAAATTTTATAGGTGTAACGCACAAGAAAAACCAAACCACCTCTGGAATGGTGATAGTCTCAGCTTTCATCTCATATGTATTTAGTTGATAAATTCGAAAGTTTTTTTTTCTGATTTTTTTCCACTAGACAGTTTACTATGCGACGTGTACAAATTCTATATGTAAAAAAGTGACATTCCATATGACAAATACACACAGTATGAACACCTCTCTAGGATATGCGTTCATATCTAAAAACATCGGGAAGATAGTTCTGCAATATGTTTAAATAGTCTTCCTTTCTCATGATGCCATTAATTTCCACTCCATGATATTGCCTCCCTCCGACGTGCTTGACCATTTGTTTAACATAGTTTCGTTGAATTGCCTTCTGCTGTCGGCGCCGGAAATATAGTTTACATCCGACCATATCATGTGTGAGATATCCAATGTTGGTAGCGCTCATCCTGCTGTCCATTGTCCAACATTTTTATTTGTTGCTAGGAGCGTTAAAGACTTGTAAGATCGCAACTTTTTCATTATATGGCGTGACACCTCATATGTTAAGAGTTTTCGGCGACATCTTCCAGAGCTACATATCGCCGTTTTAGCACTCTTTAGCAAAAGCTGGTGTTCGAAAAATCCACGTGAAATAATGCCTATTTGCTTTATTTCACAGCTTTGATAAAATGTTGCCAGAAACATTTTAATGTTTTTCCACAGTTAAAACAGAGTACTAATGCTGAAAATTTTGTTCATGACTTATTCATACAAATTTTTATGTTTGTAGTTTAACAGCATTCCGCATAAAAAACTAAAGAGAGTACCAGGCTTAAATAAGAAAGAACACAAAATAATCGCTTCATTATTACTATTTGCATGCACCTATTAATAGAAGGAATACAAGCTTGTACTCACCTCTGGACCCCAATGTAAGTAAAATTTAAATATTGTGGTTGCACTTATTTAGAAATAAAATAAGTAAATTTCAAATTGTAATAAAATATATTTTGTTCCTAAAACTTTTATTTAATAAATAAATAAAATTATTAAGAAATCTTTGACAAGTTTTAGTAACGCAGTAAACAAGCAATCATGGCATCAGTTTGAAAGTTGTTGCATTGTGTCGGAACTTTGCATATGTGTCTGATTTAAATATGACAGCACAACTGTATATAAACCAGAGTACGTATTTCTCTCTTCTTTTATTTTCAAGATTCATGAAGAAACTGTTGATTTCCTTTTCGTTTTCTGCACTGCTCACGAAAGAAATTTTGTATTGCGTTTATTTTTTCACTGTACTCAAGTAAGTTTCACACAAACATTTTCCATCTTCATGGATGTTTGCTTTTAAAACTCATCACAGCTCTATGTCCATGACGTAATTTTTCTCTCTTATTCGTCGTCCATGAAAGTAGCAATAACTTGTTTTAAAAACTGATCACCACCATTCTTCATGAAAGAAAATAAAAAATTGCACAGTGGTCTGAAAACGATTTATTTTGGACATAATTCGGTATCTCATGAACCAAGGCACAGGTTTTCTGAGTAGAGCCGCGAACGGTCGGCCCCCTATGGTAAAGGGGGCTTCTGGGTAAGGCCCCAAAGTTTGGTACCTCTGATATATAATTTTTTGGAAATGTTATCAAAAGTTTAGTTTTAATTCAAATGTTAAATTTTTTTTAAATTTAAGTGAACCTTGAAAATATCTTTAAAAAATGTGTTTAATGGGAGAAAATTGGCTTACAATTTTTTTTTAAATTTTTGCCGACCCTAACTTTTTTTGGCGTGGTGTTCTTATTAAAGATCAGATTATTATTTTAAGACATTGGCTATATTCTTGATCAAATTAAGTCGCCTTTTTTCAATCATTCTAGCTAAATTTACACAACTCGTAGTTGTGCAGTTGCGTTGCTGTTTAGTTTTTATAATTACGCGAGTCTATCTTCCCGTTAACTAGTTCCATTTTCCCTATAAATTTCTGGCTTTTTAAAAACTATTTTAAGCTACTTGTGTTTGCTTACCTGTTTATATACCTTTAGAAATACCCACAACTTTTCAAAATATCCACAAATTCTGCAATTCTAATGTAATAAAATCAATTAAAGATAACTTTAGTACTTGTCACTGTCAAATACGATTTTATTCCGAGGAAAAACTCGATAAAAAATTACCGAAAAATAAGGCAATTTTTTACTTCCCGATTTCAGCAAAAGATAATTGATATGCTTTAATCACATAGACCACAGCCGCTACACCGATACACGACTAAAAATTCCGTTGGATACAATCGTCGCCGTCTAATCAGCTACTAAATTACATTAAGGACGATTGATTGATTGATTTTTTTTAATTTTGTGACTTTCCCCTCTGTTGTCGCTAATAAAAAATATAAATTAGCTTAAACACCATGGTGGTCGTGTAGCCATGTAGCTGTGATGTCGTCAAAATAATAATGTTCATATAAACGTGTGTATTTTAGTTTTGACAGAATGTAGTCTGCTGTCGTCTATGTGTTTACAGCAATAATTGCAGAATATTTTGGGTGTAATAAAGAAATTAATAATAAAAGTCCGACATACAACCAGTTAAGGCCCGCTGAAATGGCAGAAGTTGGGATTTTAAATGAGCTTTAAAAAAATCCGGGAATCCCAGAAATGCAAAAAAATATTTCCCCATTACCGGATTTATTAAAAGTTCGTGAATTTGGAAACTCTACTGTCGATAAACTTGCGTGTTTAATACTTGCTACTTGCTACATGCAACATGTTTCATTTTTGACCCTAATATATGTCCACAAAAACTACTTATTTTAAACAATCGTTTATTTTGGTTATAAAAGTTTCTTCAAGATTATAAAATGTTTACACGAAAATAAAAGAAAATTGCTGAGAAAATTATTTTAAAAATATTCATACACTTTAACACACATACATACATGTGAATATATGTAAGTATGTTCATACATATGTACATACGTGATATGTAGACCCATAAAAACACATATGACCATTCCCAAACTTTCACAACCAACAAGATAAATTTAAAAGTCTTGTGTGGAGTGACACAGAATCGAGTGTGTTTTTCAATTGCATAAATAACAAAAATTATTGCCTGACATCCATCAACTTGAATATTTTTTGTTTCGTTATCTTTTTGTTGTTACCTACATACGAGTACATATATTTTCCTTAAGTTAAATCACTTTTGTATGTTTTCTTTTTCTTTGACACAAAATAAAAATGGTTTTCTCTAAAAAAAAAGTATATTTGTCATATTAAGCTTTTTCAGTCATCTTTCGTTATAAATTTCTGTTATTTTTTACTTTGAAAGGGTTCCTGTCTCTGTTTCAATTTATTTTTGATTATATGAATCTAGTTTCTAGAACATCAGCCTCCTCCACTTGTGCAGGTATGATTGTCGTCAATTCCAATCATCAATTTAAGATTCTGTTCGTTACCTTCAACTTTATACATCCATGCATGTTATTGAAAGGATAAAACTATGTTAGTGTATATGTATGTATGTGTGGTAATGTTTTCTTTAATATTGCAGTCGTATCTAATAGGCTTAACAAAAACATAATGTTTAAGGATCACTTCAATCATGTTAGTTCACAATAAAAGAAGAAAAGCGAACAAAATTGGAAAATGAAGAGAAAAAACACAAATTTTCTAAAATATGCATGATACATGTCATACTACTTTTACCGTAGTTTTTTTTATTTTATTTTAGTTTTATACAAATGTTTTTTACCTTTTTCCCTTTTGGTTTTCTCGTAGATTTTTCTTTTTCAGTAAAAATTATTCATCTGTTTTCTAAAATTCACAACGAAACTCAAAAGAAGACATACCCATGTCATCATCCTCAGATTTAGTAGCATGTTAAAGTATAAATTTATATTCATATAAAAAACAAAAATGACATCCTAACTTTATTTACAAATACCTATTCGGTTGTATGTGTGAGTGTATGTTTTCATAAATGTTGTACACTTTTTTGGTACAAGATGAAATAAAATAATAAATTAGTCGTTTTAGTGATTTTGATTAAATTTTTAAATATTGTTCTCCATCCAGTATAGTACAAGAATTAAAATACGGTCCGGAAAATTAAAAGAATTTTCTTTATAGGTTAGTTAAATTATGTTATATTTGTCTTAGGCCCATTATTATAACTTGCCTTTAGCTAAAGTTAAGATTTTGTTGCAGCGATAAGTAGTTTTTCGTTATAATAATGAGGATAATGCTCATTTCTTTAAATTGTCCTTATAACGAGTGATTTTTTAAGAGCTTGAGAACTTTTTTTTTTTAAAAAACGCATAAAATTTGCAAAATCTCATCGGTTCTTTATTTGAAACTTTAGATTGGTCCATGACATTTACTTTTTGAAGATAATTTCATTTAAATGTTGACCGCGGCTGCGTCTTAGGTGGTCCATTCGGAAAGTCCAATTTTGGGCAACTTTTTCGAGCATTTCGGCCGGAATAGCCCGAATTTCTTCGGAAATGTTGTCTTCCAAAGCTGGAATAGTTGCTGGCTTATTTCTGTAGACTTTAGACTTGACGTAGCCCCACAAAAAATAGTCTAAAGGCGTCAAATCGCATGATCTTGGTGGCCAACTTACCGGTCCATTTCTTGAGATGAATTGTTCTCCGAAGTTTTCCCTCAAAATGACCATAGAATCGCGAGCTGTGTGGCATGTAGCGCCATCTTGTTGAAACCACATGTCAACCAAGTTCAGTTGTTCCATTTTTGGCAACAAAAAGTTTGTTAGCATCGAACGATAGCAATCGCCATTCACCGTAACGTTGCGTCCAACAGCATCTTTGAAAAAATACGGTCCAATGATTCCACCAGCGTACAAACCACACCAAACAGTGCATTTTTCGGGATGCATGGGCAGTTCTTGAACGGCTTCTGGTTGCTCTTCACTCCAAATGCGGCAATTTTGCTTATTTACGTAGCCATTCAACCAGAAATGAGCCTCATTGCTGAACAAAATTTGTCACATTTGAACATTTCGAACCGAACACTGATTTTGGTAATAAAATTCAATGATTTGCAAGCGTTGCTCGTTAGTAAGTCTATTCATGATGAAATGTCAAAGCATACTGAGCATCTTTCTCTTTGGCACCATGTCTGAAATCTCACGTGATCTGTCAAATACTAATGCATGAAAATCCTAACCTCAAAAAAATCACCCATTAGTACGTGATAGTTAAAACTGAATTTTTAGCTTACTTTTAATAACGACAAACTATTTATCGCTCTAACAAAATCCTAACTTTAGCTAAAGGCAAGTTATAATAATGGACCTTAAAGTAGTTTGAATTTTAACAATTTACTATTATTTTAATGTTTATTTTTTTAGTAAATAACATTAAAATCCAGATAAAATCAAAGTAATTATTAATTGAAGTAAAGGAAATGATAGCGTGAAATAAAAAAATCGTATTAAATATGGAAAATTTAAACTTTTTAAACGATTTTCAAAACTGAAACTAAGTATAGACTTTTTCATTATTTAAACTTTTTCATATTTAAAAGTTTACATTAGTTGTAGCTCACACTGAATAAAAAAAAAGACTGTAATAATATGATGTGATAAATATTTCACTTAAATTACGGAACAGTGGTACAGGACTTATATTTTCGATTATTGTATTTGAAGACGCCCAGCCTTCACAGGTTTTTTGACAGGGTTTCCAACTTAGAACTCAGAACTTAGCTAAACGAGTTTTTTCTAGTTTTTGAATGCAATTGCAACTGAAAAATAACTTAATTACATATCAATTTAACTGGAAATGTCCAATTACAAGTTGTGAGTAATTGTAATGGTAACTAAGCAATAATCTTTAATACCATCTAAAACTCATATATTATTAAAAATATTACGTTAAACTAAAAATTCTTAAAAATAAATATAAATGAAATATATATAAATGAAATATAAATATAAATGAAGTAATTAAAAATTAAATGTAATAGGTAGATAAAGATATTTATGCAGGACTTCGGGTTAGCAAAAGATATAATTTTTAGTGTTTTTTTTTTGTTGATAAACAATTGTTGAATTATTGGAATATGACTATGTTAACTTAAATAAACGTTATGTAAAACCCAAACTAAATAAATTCTCAACTCATATCGCTTTAATACTTACACAATTTTTTTAATACTCGCACGTAAAGAAAATTATGTTCTTTGTAGCAATATATAGTTGCGATAAACAAATTTTACTTTTGTCACCATAAACAAATGTTGGTTAAAATGTCATCATTAAATGGTTAATGTACCCAAAATATAAATAGTTGGCTTTAACTAACTATAAAATTTTTACTAAACTTCAAACCATAACCAAAGTTTTATAAAATTTTCAAAATATGTTTCATCATAATACATATATTAATTATATTAATTTTATTTGAACTATTTTTGAATTAATAAATTAATTATTCAGGCTTAAGTTCTTAATAATAAAGAGATAAAGAAAAATTAGATACCAGCAAAGCAGAATGCATTTTCTAGACCAGTGATTTCCAAAGTGGTCTATATCGACCCCTAGGGGTCTAGGAGAACCTGCAAGGGGTCTACGTCAGCGAAAAAAAAAATTGGGGGTCCATGAAATGAAAATGGGGGTCAACTATAGTGGATCTCAACACATACACTGATAGTACCTATTTACTTACATCATACTATCTTATAATATCTGCTAACCCTTTTGCTCCTACTGATTTTCAAGTGGTGTTGCTAACTGTATTATAAAGTCTTCTACATATTTGCTTTGTTTTTATTATTTTGTATGGATCGTCTGCGTGTTTTGCTTGTGTACCATAGTCAACTGTATTTTTGTGTGTGATGTGTGTTGTTGCTAGCTCTATGCTGATCCCACATATATGTTTATAAAATTGTGTAAGTTGTAGGATGTTTGTATTCGCTTTGTGGTCGCAATACATTTTGAACTTGTAAAACCCTGAGAGTCGCAGTCTCAGAGCTTCGCTACCTTGCACTTCGTCACTCTATAAATACGAATGTGGGACAAATACGTTTATTCGTTTCCTGAATCTTGAAAAGAAAAGTGCTAAGAAAATGTTTAAAAAAATATAAACAGATAGTATATCACACAAATTATAGTGAGTCAGTGTTATTTTGTTTGAGAGTGCTGGAGAAAAGTAAGTGCATTATTTTTTATTAAATTTTAGTTTTGCACTCGTAGTTAGCAAAGATAGATAAATTACGCCAATCATGACTTTAGTTATTAATTGTTTAATATTCAATCATGCCAAATTACACGAGTACTCCTCAATAGTTTCTTTTTGAAAGTTTTAGCAATCGGTATCATAATTACAGTGCAATCTCGGTAATTCGAGATAATTTTTGCTAAAAGATGTTCGGATTATGGAATGTTTTCGGTAAAATCTAAAAAAAAAAATTTAATATACAGCTGCTGGATTTTCTGTCTTATTTAAATAATTTAATTTTTCCCTCAGATGACTGATGCCATGTCCGAATCTAAAAAGAAATGTAGAAAAAACAGTGCTGATTATTTGAAATTTGGCTTCATTCCATCATTGGCGGACAAACAATTGCCTATGTGCCTTTTATGCAACAAAGTTTTGGGCAACGACGCTATGAAACCATCTAAACTGCAAGATCATCTGAGAAGATGCCACCCTGATAAAACAGAGAAAGATTTGAAATACTTTCAAACACTCAAAGATAAACTTCAGAAGAGACCTACAGTGGACAGAATGTTCGCTTCGACGTCACAAAGAAATGATGATGGTTTGCGGGCGTCTTAAAATATCCCGTTACTTATAGCAAAATCCGGAAACCGCATACTATCGGAGAGAAGTTAATTTTGCCAGCCGTTGAAGAGGTTTTAAAAACTGTCTTACACAAACCTGAATCTGATATCATTAAAAGAATTCCCTTAAGCAACAATACTGTTGAAAGACGTATTGATGAAATGAGTTCTGATATTGAAGGCTTCTTATGTAATTGTTTGCAAACGACCCATTTCTCTATACAACTGGACGAGTCAACTTTACCTGATAATGCAGCATTATTATTAGCATATGTTCGTTTTATTATGAATCAAGAAATCTACGAAGAACTGCTTTTCGCAAGAACTTTGATAACCGAAGGATTACTTCATTGAAAAACCAATTCCTTTATCAAATATAATATCAGTAGCTACAGATGGAGCATTTGCCATGGTTGGACGTTATCGTGGATTTATAAGCTATTTAAAACAAAATGTGTCAGGGGTGTTAGCAATAGATTGCGTCATCCATCGACAACATTTAGTTGCTAAAAATTTGAGTGTTAGATTGCATGAATCACTTCATTTAGTCATTGATGCAGTAAACCGAATCCGAAGCAACGCGTTGAATACGCGGTTATTTGCACAGTTGTGTGAAGAAAATGACGAACACTTTCATCAATTACTACTTCACACTGAAGTACGCTGGCTATCGAAAGGCATATGTTTGACAAGATTTTTTGCACTTTTTGAGACTATTTTAGAATTTCTGGATACTAAAGACAACATTTTAAAAGAAACTTTAATGAAGAGGAAAACAGACATCGCCTATTTAACAGATTTGTTTACAAAATTTAATATGGTTAATTTGCAATTACAAGCCGACAGTTTAAATTTGATTAAAACAAAGTCCATTTTATCAGCGTTTCTTGCCAGAGTTAAACTAATGAAGCAAAATATTGGACGGGCGATTTTTCTCAGTTGCCCAATTTGTCACAGACAAACTGCCTGGAAGACGACGCACATAGGGGTATTTTGCCAATCTAGCCGGACATTACTTTTTTTTTAGCTTATATTGGCTCTAAAAATTTACTGAGTGCACCTAGGTCAATGAAACTTTGCAGAAAAATCTGCTATGGTCATTGGCTGTCAAAGCTAGAAAATAGTAAAAATCGGACCAAGGAGAAAAAAGTTCCCCTTGGAAGAACTAATCCTACCTCTGAAAAATGCAAGTTTTTTTTAATTTTCCCGGTATTTTGTTTAGCAATTACAACTTTTAAGGTCAAAGAATGTTCAAAAACTTAAAGTTGGATTCTTAAATGCCATTTTTAGCCCCGCCCCTTTTGTGGGCGGTTAAATAAAATATTATTTAAAAAAATAATGCAATTATTCAAAGAAATAGATTTTATACTTCTTAAAACCACAAAAAATTATTTTTATGGGCAGGGGGAGGTCTTCCTATAATCCCACCCCCAAAACGTCCCAGTGAAAAAAAAATTTTTTTTTGCCAATTTTCTAAAAATAATCATTTTAATCAAAAGCCTATTAATAATATCTAAGTTACACTGAACCCTTGAAAACTTTCTAGCGAAATTCTGCCTGTAAAGCCGGAAATGCTTGTTTCGTGCCTCAGCCGCTTCTTCTGATAATAGCCCAATAGGCAACAATGCCTCATTCATAACAGTTGCACCATGTATTAAAATCTTGTGCATTGTAGGTGTCATAGGATGCCACTCATATAGAGAAACGTAAAGTTTTGCAGTATCTAAGCAATAATCGGATTGTAATTGTAATGTGTAATTGGATATTGTGACCACTTGATATTACTTCAATAATAACCTTGATTCGGTATATGAAATCAAATTCAATTCCAGTTATTTCTGCAGCTAATTTAGGATTGGAAAAAAATCTTCTGCTAGTGTTACCATCATTGGTGTTTCCAAATCCAGCTTTCGGTACATCCACTATTAGCCCTAGTTCACTTCTAAATTTTTCTTGTATATTTTTTTCTCGCTTTAACAATGGCTTTCTTCGCATCAGATTTTATTTGCCATTTTTTCACAGTCAGTTTATATGCTCTCAAATAGGCGAATTCTGGCGTGCAAAGTAGATAGTCCGAAAGAAAGGGCATCTACATCTATATCTCTTTTTATATTTAAATTGTTAAACTCTTTTGAAGTACCTCCACAAATATAGCACTTCATTGTGGACGTGTTTTGTGAAGCGGCATTACATACTTTTGCATCTATCATTGTAAATACCATTGTATGCTTTATGACATACAACTTTCCTTCTAGTGAAAAATTTGTGTTTTGTAATGTACTAATGGCCTCTTGTACATAGTCAATTTCTTCTTGGATTACATCCACAGCTTCTTTAACAAATCTGATGCGAATAGGTCGGGGGTTGGTTTTGCCATAATATATTTTTTCCTTTTGTACCATACATCAGTCGAAGTGGTACGAAACTGCTCTGAAATATATGTGAATCTAAGGCATAATCTTCCATCTTTTGCTTAAATTGAGCCTGATGTGATCCATCGCAGCCCCATTTGCTTATTAGTTCCAAGGAGGTACATCCTTTTATTCTTGAGTCACATACAACATCTTTTAAATATGTTATTAATCTACTTGCAGTATGGTTAAGCAAATCTTGAATATTTATTTGAGAACATGTTTCCGTTATGTTATATGCTTCTTTTCGAGGATAACACTTATTTTCGTAGCTGCACAGGTATCTACTGTTTTACCTTTTTGCTCATTTTTTACAAGTAATAACAGTGTTAGATGCAATTATTTAAATAAAAAACATCTACCTTCAGTTATTGAAAACCAAAATGTTTTAACAATATAAAAAGGTTTCTTACTCGTATTTACCTATGTAAGATAAGAAGCAACAGAAAAAGGTGTCATTTTTAAAAAATCGCCAAAAAAATGGCGCACCTATGCGCAAGCTGTTTTTTTACAGTATAAAAGTAGAGATCGCAGATTTTATAGATATATATAACATTTTTAGGGCCGCGATGGAGATCACTCTTAAAAAGCTTTTCACTTTTTTTTTTACAAAAAATTTTACAAAACAAAAACTTTTTTTTTAATTTTGAATGAAATTTTTTGTCATTAAAATTTAAAAAAAAAAAATTATAAAAATTAACATAAGTAGCTACTAATAAACCATTTCACAGAAAAAAAAATCAATACAAAATCTTTATTCGTTTAGCCACAAAAAATATATTGCAAACCTCTCAAAATCGTTTAAAGTCAATAAAAACGTATACGATATACTCAACTTTCCTGACTTTAACAGTGTCCCAAAACGACAAATCTCAAGCAAAAGCCTTGAAAATTCACTATACGATGCAGAATTTTGTTGTCTGTCGAGTTGCATACTTAAATTTTTACATTTCTCAAAATAAATTTTTTGCCTAATGTCCGGCTAGATTGGCAAAATACCCCTCTGTGCGACGTTTCAACTTACGTTCAACTTTTAAATGCCCTCTATTTAGATTTTGAATCTAGGTTTGAGGATATTTTGACTATGGTATACCATTTTCAAATAAAAGAAAATATATAAAGAGAATAAAAATTTAGAAAAATGTTTGCTTGGTAGTATAATATAAAAATAAAATAGAGTTTACAAGTGTAAAACAATTTCAAAAAGCTCTATCTCCTATGAAATATGATGTAAAATAAAAAATTTCTCATATTCTATTTCTTTGATAAGTTTGTTTAAATAGAAAATTAATAACAATTGAAACTACCGGGTAGATCGATACGAAGAGTACTGATGACGGACTACTTACTTGCCTACCGGATCACATCCAAAAAAAAGTTGTTGTTTTGTTTACATCTCATCCTGGTGGAGTGGATTTTTGAAAAACATATGATTATTTTTGTGATATTACTTACGATATACGATACAATTTGTAAATGTTTTAAAAATATCATGACACCTCCTACCACATAGTCACCGTAACAATGGATTTATTGTAAATACAATTTTAACCCAGAGCTAGTTATTTAGCACTAAACCTGCTATTGCTGAGAAGTACGTTCTCACCAACTGACGATTGATAATTGAATACAAGTTTTCTTCTATTCTGGTGTCTAAAAATTAAATTTTCCCAATTTTTCTTTAATATTATCATCTAATTTGTAATTTAATTAATTCTTTCTTCGAGAGGCTAAAAACGAACTTAAGCTTGACTATAAATCTCATTGTACAGAACTAATACTTTTCGTGTATTGCGGGAGAATATTGCAGTTTTGTTTGGCCCTTGTCTTCTTTTGTATTTAGAGCTTTTGATAAACGTTCTTGTATTCTTAAGCTCTATAATGTATATCTCTTATTCTATGATCTTTCTTTGTCCAGTATTTTGACGCTCTTAAAATCAGTCGTATGTTTGCTTTATGTTATATGTTGTTATAAAGCCGTCGTTGTTATTTTTTACCTTCTTTATATCTGCTTTATGTTCAGCTAATCTTGAACCAAGCGTTCTTTTGGTTGTTCTAATTCCAATTTCCCAAATGACATTTCATAGTTTTTAATCATACTCTAATCGTTTCATTTAACCATAATATGTTTAAATTATAAGGTTTAGTAATGTTTAATAATAATTTATTCATAACTTATTCATATGTTTTTTCTTTGGGTGTGGATTAGTGTATCCACTCGATTAATCATCACTCGATTAATCGTGGAATTTTTAGTCGATTAAGATCTCTAATTTTTTTTAAATAATTTTGAACTAAACGTGTTAAGTAAACATACAGAGAAAAAATAATACATATAACCCATAAAATTTTTCCCAAACTTTTTTCGTTCAGTTTATGAACATCGTTATAAAAAATATGAACATAATACAAATTTTCTTAGTAGAGTATAGTTTATATTAATATATAAGTGCAAAAGTAAACAATTAATATTTGCTCCTGATGAAAAATGTTATGTTCATAACACGTGTTACTTACCTTTTCGGCAAAATCATACTATTTATGAAATAATTCATATTTTTGTTTTAATGTCACAAATTACAAATTAAATTCTAACTTAGTTATCGAGCATGGTGACGAAGACCCTTACTCGCTGTAATTATACACTTTTTGGAAATCGAACCCATAACCCCCAGACTGGCAGACTAGTATAGTCCCTACTAGCCTACTCGGGCAACTAATTCATAATTTATATTACCGAAAAGCTATGAAATCAGTTAATATTTTATATGCTGAACATCTTTTCTGCGTATTGGAGGAAGAAATGAAAAGATCAAATGAAAATAATTTTCTAACTGAAATAAACAAATCAGTAAAACATTTTTAAAAATTATCCACAAGTTTTCATTTATAAAATATATTTTTAATCTATTTCGCATTGGAAACAAATTTTTAAAATATATTCGAGTAATTTAAAACCCCTAATCGATTAATCGACAAAAATTTAAATTGAAAAATCGATTAATCGATTTGCTCTAATAAAATTAAAACCCGATATATGGATTTTTGGAAGAACTTAAAAAGTTTTAAATGATCATCGAATTAAGATGCGGGCATATAACATGGGGTTCTTACGGTTCAAACAGAGGAGACACCAATGTGTATCTAATTGGAGGTATATAGAATTAACTAGCACTTCTAAACTAAACCTATATATTATTACAATGATTTTAATTTTGCACGAAACATTGAAAATTAAAAGGAATAAGTTCCCAAAATTAAGATAGCGAAACAAGTGATCCTAAAACGGCACTCAAGTCGTTTAAACTAATTTATTTAAGGGAGAAAAATTTAAACGAGTTAATAAATAAGTTAATTTCAGTTATTGGGGAAAACTCATTCAATGTAATTTCTATCAAGCGTTGTAAGATTGATGAAACTAAAATTAAATTTATAGATGAAAGCAGTTATCGTAAAGCAGTAAAGGAGTTTGAAAGCTGCAAAAAGAACTTTTATACCTATCAGCTGAAGAGTAGCAAAGGTCTACAGGTAGTTATTAAGGGTGTAGACTCATATGTTGATCCATTAGAAAAAGGAGCTGGCCTCCAAAAAGCGGGATTTAAGGTAAAAAGTGTAGATAATCTCAGAAATCGAAAGCGTGTCCCCCAAACTCTATTTCACGTTGAACTGGAACCTGGCGATATAAGATTGAAGAAGAAAGAAACGTACCCCATTTATAATCTAAAATATCTGTTACACTACAGGATAAGTGTAGAGGAACCACATAAGCGATCAGGACCCGTCCAGCGTTTAAATTGCCAAGAATACGGTCGTACAAGGGCTTACTGCAAGTTGCCTCCAGTTTGCGCTGTGTGTGACGAGCTACATTGTTCCGCCGAATGCGTCAAACCAAAGGATGACTCAAAGGTTAGAAATGTTGCGATTGCGGTGAAAATCACACTGCTATCTGCAGAGGCTGTCCAGTTTTTTCCATGGTAAGAAAAACCACTCAAAAATTAAATACTCCTGTTAGGTAGCCAAAATATCGAGCTCATTACCCTCAGTTAGCCAAACTAACAACGCAACATGTTTCATACATCCAATCATACTTCAGTACACAAAGCGACACAGACAACAAATTCTACTCCAAATTTGCACCCAGGACCTAAAATCCAAGCACCATCTGCACAGAAAAAATTGTTTGCTTCTATTACCAGTTTTAATTAATTTTTAATTAATACAATTTAATTTAATTTTTAATTAATACAATTATCTACTTAATTAAAATATTATTGAATTTATTCTTAATTAAGTATGTAATTGAGTCAATTAAAAAATTAATTAAATTTGTATCTGAAAATAATTAAACTGTTAATAGGAGCAAAAAAATTTTTCTGTGTGGTAACTATAATCGCCTCGAAGCAAGCATCGAGACATAAGTGCATTCGTTGAACAGTTTTATTAGCTCTACGAGCAGAATGATGCAATGGTTCGCATGCAATCTATGATGTTGCAGACGGTACTTAACAAAACATGAACTGTTTAAAAATATGTTTCTGGAACGAAAACGGCATACGCAAACACAAAAATTAACTCGAATACTTCCTTAAGAACCAACAAATTAATGTCAAGCTGGTTTCAGAGAATCTCTTAACAACAAATAGCTTTTTTAAAATCAATGGCTATATATTATATGATACTAAGGTCCCTCGCGAACGAGCATGTGGCGGATCGGCAATACTTATAAAAGCTCGAATTAAACGTTATTTACTGTGTGATTTTTGTTAGAAAAAATACCTGACTTTATAGATTTTTACGTGACTAAGGGTATTTCAAGAGAAATGGTCGAACTTGAAGCGTCACTTGAATTATCCTCAGATTATTCATCCACTATTGTCTATATATGGAACCAGAATAATATCGTGTCACCAAGAACTAGCACAAGCATTCATTGGTTGAAATATAGGAAGTATCTTAGTACTCATTGTTCGGAAAACATACCGCTTAGAACACCTGAAGACGTAGAGCGGAATCTTATTGACTATGATCGAAGCCATAAATCAGCTGTCCAACATGCAACACCAACCCGACAACTAATTAGACACAATTTAATTTATTCTGTAGATATCGAGAGGCTCTTAGCTAAAAAAAAGAAAAATTCGCAAAGAGTGGCAATCATTGATCTCCTCAGCAGCATCACTGAAAAAAGCCAGTTGTACATAAGCCTCCCTTGCAAACTTCGTCTGGCGGCTGGGCAAGAAATGACACCGAAAAACGCAATCTATTTGTTGGACATTTGAAAAAGGTTTTTAGTCCAAATGTATCGACTAATATAGTTGAGTTGCCAACTGTCGAAGCTAGTGCTGCAGTACCCTTAAGATCTCAATTTAGTGATATTTAAAGGGCAATAATTGATTTAAACACAAAAAAAACCCCGAGATTGGATAAAACCAGTAATAAGATGTTATTCGAATTGCCCCGTGTAGCCAAACAAAAATTGTTCTTTATGTTTTTAATTCCATTTTACGTCTTGCGTACTTTCCTCCAGAATGGAAGGTTTCGTTAATAACTATGATTCCTAAACCAGGAAAAGACCACACAAAGGTAGATTCATATAGGTCTGTAAGCCTTTTATCAAATATGTCAAAGCTGTTTAAGAGGATGTTAATAACTAAGCTTAATCCCATTTTAGGCAACAAGGATGTATTCCAAACCATTAATTCGGCTTCAGAAAAAAACATAGGTCGATCGAACAAACCCACAAGTTAGTCAACATAGTTAAGAAGAATTTTGAGGAAAGAAAATACTGCTCTGCGCTATCGACGTTTCTCAAGCATTCGATAAGGCCTAATTTACAAGTTAAAACTGAATTTGCCCGTAAACTTATATAAGCTGTTAGGTAAATATTATCGATCGAAAATTCAATACAAAAGAAGGAAATAAGCTCACCTGAACCAATTGAAGCCGGAGTTCCCCAGGGTAGTATATTGGGGCCCATTTTATATTTGTTGTATACTTCAGATATGACAACTAGTGACCGAGTTCAGACATCGACATTTGCCGACAACACAGCTTTTTTAAGCATTCACGAAAGTCCCGAAGTAGCATCACAACTTTTACAAGACCATAACTCAAATTGAAAAAATGGTTTAAAAAATGGAGAATACATGGTGAATGAACAAAAATGTAATCATATAACTTTCACACTGCGTAAGGAATTGTGCTCCCGTATTCGCATAAATAACCAAACGATTCCACAGGTTTCAGACGTGAAATATCTCGGCATACATCTTTACCGGCGCCTTACTTGGAAACGCCACATAAAATCAAAGTCAACACAAATGAAGCTAAAAGCCGTCCAGCTAAACTGGCTTATTGGCAGAAACTCTACTTTTAGCTTAGATTCCAAATATCAATTCAATTATGGGGCACTGCCTAGCTAGCACTGTAGAAAAAATACCAAGGCGCCAAAATAAGATCTGATCCTTGGTATATAAAAAATCGAACATCCACAAAAATCAAAACGTGCTATCAGTTAAAGCAGAAATAGCTAAATATGCAGTTACGTATTTGAAGAAGCTTGAAACACATCCAAATCCCCAATATACTAAATGAACGTGGGTACATTCGTCTCAGAAGGAGGAACATTGCTACTATTGCCCGAATATCAGAGGGAAAACCCGCACATGATAGCAGCAAGCGTGAAACATACAATTTTTTTGTCTAGCACTGGCTGGACTTCACAAGTATATTTATTTTTATTTTAGATTTAAGATATGAGTAATTATTGTTAGTTCAAATTTATTGAAGATACAATAAAAAAAATATGAAATAGTTAAAACAGCTACTACTACAAAGTTAAATAAGCTATTGAAAAATGGAAAATATGATGCATTAAAATCTGAACAAAATACAAAAAATTGATTTTATTCTCACAAAATTTAAAGTTAATAATACCAATCAATCCCAACCAGAGAAAGTGTTTAAAATGAGAATGTATTGGTTTTTTACACTGAAATAATATCTGCATTGTGCATTGTAAATTTTTTTATTTTATAACTTAATTATATTTAAGAATAAATGTGTGACAGATTGAAAATAAATATAAATAAAATTATAATAATAACAAATGCTATAATAAAAAAAAAAATAGTTGCCTGTAAAAACTTCTTAATTTGTTGCTAAATATTTAGAGTGTACCATTTTCATAAAACAAATCCACACAAAACTTTGTTGAAAGCATGCTACTGATGGAATTTTTTTTCATTTCTTTTTTCATTTCATGTTCTCTTTCTGAGAGTCTCGTTGAGAATGTTTGTGTTCACAGATACTCAGGATTTTCACAGATACTTGCGTAGGTGCCTCTGATAACACTTTGTATTTCAAGGGAATTAAAATTATAAATAAAAGTTCAATAATTAAAGAAAAAGTTCATTAGAAATTTGTAATTTTGAATCATAGGAGGTCAAAAAGGAAGAAAAACATATAAACATTCTACAACAAAGTAATGACGGCAGGAGTCTAAAGAATTGCATGTTAGTTTCTTTGGTCCATAATCTGGTGAAGGTATGCTCTTTAAAGGCTATTTAATAGTTTATCCATATTCCTTGTAAAATTATAAATAAAGATTGAAAGTAAATAAATATAGCAATAATTAAAAATAATAATATAATTTAAAAAAATATAATTATTTGTGTTAACAGGTATACGAGTATACATAGTTTTATAATCAAATTTTTCTAAAGTCTTTAATTCATTTCGGCCCGTTATTATAACTTGCCCGTTGGCAATTGTAGTTTTTCGTTATATTAACCAGGGCAAAGCTCGTTATTCTAACTTGACTTTAAAGTTCGTGATAGTTAAGCTTACTTGTTATAAAGAAAAACTGCTTATCTCTTTGATAAAATCTCAAGTTTAGCTATTGGCAAGTAATAATAATAGGCCTCAATCGGCATAAAATATGCCTTTAAATTATTAAAGTTTCTGATTTCTGTTTTCAAGTAAAATAATTAAAAAACTCGTTTAATTTGTATTAACTATGAAATAAATTATTATAAGATAACAATTTGTTTGTTTGTACAGGAAAACTTGCAGACTCATGGTGTCTTAATACTAATAAAAAATAGTTGCCATATCTATCGTTCTTAAACTAATTTTTTCTGTGTGTAAGTACACATGTATTTTTCCCTAAGAAGCGTCATGTGATTATTTTAAAAGAAAAAGTCGTCTTTTCAATCTTCATTAACTTTACAAGGAGAACGAGTAATTTATTACCAACACAAAGGTATGGAAACAAACATAAACAAATTTAATATACAGCCTTCATTTGCCACATAAAGGGTGTTTTTTATAGAGGTATAGAACTTTAAGTTGCAATAAAACAACGATGGATTATTCGATTGACATGAATTTTATTTATCCGAAAGATAATCTTGTGGCATTACATTTTAAATATGATTTCTGGCATATGACCGCCATTGCTGGATCGGATGTAGTCCAATCTGGACATCCAATTTTCGATGACTTTTTCCAACATTTGTGACCGTATATCGGCAATAACACGGCGAATGTTGACTTCTAAATAGTCAAGCGTTTGTGACTTATCCGCATAGACCTATGACTTTACATAGCCCCACAGAAAGTAGTCTAGCGGTGTTAAATCACAGGTCCAAAACGTGAAATTAGGCTGTCACCAAACGTGTCTTTCAATAAATCGAAACAAAATTGCACTATTTGCAAGCGTTGTGCAGGCGTGAGTCTATTCGCGATAAATTGCCAAACCAAACTGAGAATAAATCACTTGACAGATATTAAATCGGTTGCCATTTTGAAAAGTAATACCAACTTAAAGTTCTATACCTCTATAAAAAACACCCTTTACAACATAGTCAAGGAACTTAATGAAAATGGTTCCTTGCAACAATGTATTTCTTTATAAGCGAACTATAAGAAATTCATACAAACTTACATCCAAAATCATATACATATGCATGACTTTTAAGCTTGTATATTGAAAAAAGATGGTGTAAGTGACAGGTGGTCTTGTCATGGTGTTTATGTAGTGTGCGCGTGTGTGCTTACGTTGACATAAGTTTCTTTCCTCAAAAAACGAAAAATTTATGAACTTTTCAAGTGTAAATTTATGCCTTCCGCCGAGTCATTTTTTTCGACGGTCATTTACTTTCATGTTGTATTTCTTTTTGGGATTTCGACAACAACAACTAAAGGTGGTAAAGGTAAGCAGAGAAAATTGTCACCATAAAAAATGAATACATAAACCCCGAAAGTTGAATTTATTTGCTGAAATCTGCGTGTCTAACAATTGTAGCCGGTGTGGCAGTCAGTATTTGATTGTTTACTTTGCATGACTTTACATGAAAATATTAGTTGGAGAGTGGATATTTGAATGGCTTATTGTACATTTATACACATACACACACCGACACATTTATGTTTATTCTTATGGATGTTGATTTGAACTTTATTAAAGAAACCAACCAACTAAAAGTAACCAAACTACACCGGGTTAAACTGTGATTTAGTGTAAATAAATTAACTTATTTATACAAAGTCTTTACAGTGGCAAACGAATGTTACAAGGTAAAGTTAAGACTCTTTTATAGTTTCTGTTATAATCACAATCTCTACACGTTTAACAGATTTCTTTTTAGCACGCTTTCAGTATTCTCTATCGTGTTATTATTTACATACAGAATAGCGACAATGAATATTAACAGAAAAACGATAATTCACAAAAAAAAATAATTCGTTGTCATGCAAACACAAAAATTTAACCGAAAATTTAAAAAACAAAAATCCAAATTCAACAAAAAATTTTACTTTTGCCATATATATAGCAAATTCAACAAAAAATTTAAATCAAAATTAAGGAAAAAATCGACACCACCAAAAACGAAAATCAGTTAAGAATGTTATGTTAAATTTTATATAATTCCAAAAAATAGATTTCATAAAAAATCTATTATTTTCCAAAAATCTTAATTACAAAAAAAAAAACATTACATGTAATATTTAATACAAAAATTCCAGTTACAATTTTATGTAATATATATACATCCAATGGAAAATTGAAGGCTTTGTTAAGTAATTATAAAAAATTAGGTGATTATTATTTTCGAAGTTTTTATTATCACAAAATTTTTAATTAAAAAAATTATTAATTATTTTCACAATGAACACATACAAGATAATAACTAACCCACCTATCAGACATATTATTATCAATAATGGTAATAGTTTTTAAGGAAACCTTTTCATTAGAAATTATTTCAAAGCATTATCGTTAACAGTCTCATTTTTTGTAAACAAAAAACCGAATTTACAGTGCTCGATGCGAAACCTTGTATCACAGTCGTAAACTAACGCCAAGCAGGTTTGTCGCCAAAATAGCTTTTTTTTAAATTTGCCTATAATATTTTAATTTTAATAATATTGAATTTAATGAATATTAAAAAAAATCGAAACAGCTAAAATTCGCCAAAAATAGAAAAGAAATCGCCAAAATATATTTTGTTTTTTATATAAAGCAATAATGATTAGTAAACACGAGAACAGTACAATTTGTACTTACAAATATTAAAAATAGTTTGGTTATTATAATAAATGGAGACCTGAACATGCCCATCCTAAAGATATTTGTCACCGTGTTCTTATTTAAAATATATTTTATGAGAGTTAAATTTTTTCAACATTATACAGATCGAATTCGTATAATTTATATCATCAAGAAAATATATTTCGCATTAGAGTTTTGGTGGAATTCATTATTGACAGCTGTGTTTATATGGAACAATTACAAGTATTTAAACTAAAAAAATCATTGGAATTACCAGCATATCCTGTAAAAAACTGATGTAAATTAGTTGGAATATCATGGTTAAAATAATCTTTAAAACTAAGAAGAGGTAATATTTTCAATAGTGATACATGAGGATTAAAAAAATAACTTTAAAAATAATTTTTTTTTGTGATGACGTATTGCAAGACTTTTAAATGGAAAATTTTTCTAAGCTTTGAATACATTTATCTTTTCAGAACGTTTATTTCTTAATTCTATTAAAATCATCTTTAAATATGAAAAGCAGTTCACTCTTATAGCTTCAATGTCTTCATCATCCACTTTGACATTCTTAAATTCAGTTATAAAAGTTGGCAATGAAAAATCGCCAACTATTTTAAGAATCGATCACTATTTTAAAATTTACCAACTGTTGTAGAAACTGAGGTCGAACAGTGGTTTGAAAACGAATTATTTTGGACATAATTCGGTATCTCATGAACCACAGAAGATATCTTAATGAAATTTCACAGAGGCAAAGCAAAGGCCTTTCTAAAAACTAAACTTTATGACATTTCCAAAAAAATTATATACATCCGAGGTACCCAACTTTGGGGTATTACACGGAAGGCCCCTTTACCCTAGGGGCCGACCAATCGCAGCTCCACTCAGCCACACTACTGCTTTGCCTCTGTGAAATTTCATTAAGATATCTGTGATTCGCCAAATATGTTTGGAAATCGCCACTTTTGGCGAGAAATCGCCATATCTGACAATCCTGACGCCACATGATAATCATCTAGCACCATCAGTAGCAATTTTGCATAGGTGTCACGTACAATTTTGCAACATTGGCCCATTATAACAACTTGCCAATAGGTAAAGTTAATTTTTTATCTTTTATTTGAAAATTGATTTTTGTTCAATTTAATTTAATGATTATTGCCTAGTTAAAGGTTATTAAACATTTAATTTGTTATTAAACATTTACAATTACATGTAATGTGTAATTGAAAATGATCAACTACAAATTATAAAAAATAGTAATTGAGGTTTATAAATTGCAATCAAATTTATTTGCAATAGACTTTAGCCCTTGATTTCAATAACAATTAGAAGCCACAATTACATGTGTAATTGAAAATATTGTAATTGAATTAAAACGATCAGGTCTGCTTTTTAACACTGATGAAATAATATATTTCAATCTGTTTTAAAATTTTTTATAGGATCCCAATAGATATATTTTTGGCTTTTATTAAATGAATGCAAATATTTTCTCGTGATCTTCAGTAATGAAATCCCTATGAATACCAAACTATCCTTTAACAAATACATTACATTTTTTTCTGAAATACTTAATTAATTTAATACAATTTTATTTTACTAATTATGTCAAAGTTAAAAACTGAAAATTTATTTCTATTTGTCTAATGGCATGAATGAGAGCAAGAATTTTATTTTGAATTTAAATTTTTGTTTTAATTATATTATTTTATACATTACACAGTCATAAATGTTAAATGTGGCAATACTTTGCAAGGGTTGGGTGATCCATAAAAAGTATTACCTATTGATAAGGCAGAATCTTTTTTATTAAAGAAAACGCCCTAAGTGTATCTGTACTATCTTTAAAAAAACCTTTTAGGAGAAGTAAACCTTTCCCATTAAGAGAGTAAAATAAGTAAATATATGTATAGTTTATACTATATACATTAGGGTGTCAATTAACTATATGGCAACATTTTTTTGGAGGAATTTGTTTCACGGCACCCCCCAGATTAGTTAGAATTGCTAAAAAAAATACTCCCTTATAAATTTTAGCTCAATCGGATAAGGGGAAATGGTGCCCCTCAGCCGCCCATTTGATTGTGAATAACTTCGTTAATGTTTATTTTACAAAATCCTTACAGACAGAAGTTAAAAATAAATTTACATTATTATCGTTGAACAGAAGGTAGCGGTACAGGCAAACACCCAATCACATGTAACGGAAGTTGTCCCAAGGTAAAGTGCGATTTGCCAACGTGTACTTCCTTTGCTTGTTTATTGTAAATTTAGCTGCCAGAAATTGTTCAAGCTTTTGTTGTGAAAAACCTGAAAATTTATATTTTTTGTCTCCCATCAATAGAACTGGGTTTATTTTTTCTTTTTTAACTTTGTTGTTTTTATTGTTATCGCTGTTACTTGCTGTAGAAAGAAAGAAAAATATTTGTTCGTCTGCTCCTACGAATTCAAATAAAAAGTTCATAAATAATTCAAATGAATTTCTGCAAAAAATAAAAAATTCTTAAACCCCCACAAAAGACCACCGAACCAACTAGTAAAACTTACTTTTGAATATTCTGCATCGCCACAAGGCTCCATATGAGAAATTGACATTTTTTTTATTTTTTGCTGTTTTTCAACAATACAAAATTACTGGTGACAGCGCAATAGATGCAGAAAAAAAGCAAATATCATTGTTATAGTTGGAAAATACTATGCAGACTGTTGTGCATAAGAAAGTAAATCTCAACACAAGTTCATGTGTAAATATTTTTATAGCTTTGAGTCTTCATTGCAATAGTTTTATAAATCAATTTCATAGAAAAAATAACTATAGAAAATACGTTGAATTGAAAACTGACTTTTGAAATTGAATAGTGACCAAGAAAAAAAAACTAATCACACAAAAATTTGACGGTAGATTTAAACATTTCACGATTACTTAAATGCAGTACTTCACATTAAATGCATTTATTGGTTGATATTAAAGTTAACTACAATATAAACTCTACATTTTGTCTTTCTTCAGTGTGCGCTTAATATAAGCAAATCATAAAGAAAATAATCGTATGAAACTTAAGCTTCTCTAAGTTCTAAAATGCATATAAATACATACAGTTTGGATTTTGTAAAGATATTTTTTAAAGCAAACGGAGTACCAATCATTTCTAGGACTTGAATGAAATATACTGGTAGTTCGTGTATGTCTAAAATTTGAAGCTAGGAAATAAAAAATATATAATTGAAAATAAAACATATATTTTTGAAAATACACCATAAATTTCAGCTTTGCCATTTTTTTAAAAAATCATAAAAATTTCAAAGCCAATAATTTTAAAGGATTTGGGAAGTAAAAAATTCTATAAAATATTTTATTTTGTATGTAAGTATATATATATACAATATATTATTATATGGCTTATATTTGCATAACCCTTTGAGAACCACCTTAAGCGATTGTGCGATGTGGTTAAAAAAAATTCCCAAAGCTACAAAAATTATTTTTATTTTAAAATTCCAAAAGCAGTGATTGTGTTAGCACTTGCTTTAGCATTAAAAATTTTTAAACAGTAAAAAATATATACACGAGTCTTAAAAAGTTAGTCGCGTTTGTGCTCTTAGTAGATGTGGAAGCATGCCTGGTGGTAAGTGAAAAATTTTTCGTTTTTTTTTAATTGTAAATTACTGAGAAAGTTTAAGATTAAAGAGATTTGCTCTCTTGTTGATGATTCAGCATATTTTGAACGCCTGCTGGTGTTTGAATTTAAAATTATGTTTAACGGAAAATAAGATAACACAATTGTGCCATGTGGCAATTATATGTTGTTTGAATCCAAGCTCACAATTGTGCTATGTGATATATTTTTAGGAAAAAGTTTTGACTTTTTGAAGGAATCAGACCTTCAACGGGCTTTAGATATCCTTGAAAATTCCGACATTGATTTTTCATCTGATGATGAATTCGAAGACACACATTGGGAGCCAAATGTTTGTACCGACGACTCTTCGGAAGAGAGCTTTGATGATGGTAAAAATATCCAATATTTTTTCCTTTAATTTTATGAATTTTGCCATTATTACAGTTAACTTTCCTGAAACGCAAGAGGTTAGTAACTTAAATTACAACGTAAGAGATGACTTGTGGCGCCAAAAAGAATTTTTTTTACATGACATTCCCAAAGTTCAAACATGTCAAAATTTTGTGAAACTTGGTACACCTTATGAATACTTTTCTAAATATTTTCCCGAAAGTCATTACAAGGATGTCGTTACGTATACCAAAATGTACTTTCATGCTACAACTGGTGCTGAAATGAGCTTAACAGAGTCTGAAATTAAAAATTTTTACGGCTGCGCAATAACTATGTCTTGTCTTGGATATCCGCAGATTAACATGTATTGGGCCGAAAGTTTTCGCAATGAGCTTATTTCTTCTACGATGTCCAGAAACAAGTTTATGAAGCTGCGAAGCACCATTCATTTTGTTGACACAAGTATACCGCATCCGACAAATAAGTTGTGGAGGGTGAAACCTGTAATTGATTTGGTTAGAAGTCGTTGTAATCAGCTAGCTACTGATGTGACAAGTTACTCCATTGATGAGCAGATGATACCTTTTACTGGAAGGTGTCCTGCTCGGCAGGTAATGAGATCAAAACCTCGTCCCGTGGGTTTGAAAAATTTTGTGTGTGCAACGTCATATGGACTCATAGTAGATTTTGAGGTTTTCCAAGGTGCTGGCACCTTTCCGGATTGCGGATTAGGCCACGGAGCATCAGTTGTCTTACGGCTTACAAAATACCTGCCAGAGGAAAGTCATATATACTTTGACAGATTTTTTACCACCATTCCCCTTTTGGAAAAACTTAGAGAACTGGGATATAGAGCCACAGGGACTGTAATGGCAAATCGATTAGGGAAAAGAATTAGCCTCCCTGCTGATAAAAGCATGTCCCGTGGTGATATGATTCAATTCGTTAAAAACGAAACAGTAGTCGTAGTCAAATGGTGTGATACAAAATGTGTCACGGTTGCATCAACTATCTGCGGAAAAGATCCAATTGGTGAAAAAGAACGCTGGATAAAAAATTTAAAACGACGTTTGCCGGTTCCTATTCCAGCTGTTATTCAATTATACAATGAAAAAATGGGAGGAGTTGATATAGCCGACCAAATGATGGAATACTATCGGATTAAAATGAAAACCAGAAAGTGGCCCGTAAAGGTATTTTTTCATTTTCTCGACTTAGCCATTTATAATAGCTGGAAGGAATATAGGAACGATGCGGAAATACTAAAAATACCAAAAAATAAAGTTAAGAAATTCCTAAGTTTTAAAATGGAGTTAGGAGAAGTCTTGGCAAAGAACAAAACTGTGCCTCCAGAAGTTGAACCGTTCCAGTTGCCTGACGGGTATTATGGAAGTAAATATCGACCCCATAATGCACCAGATGATATAAGGTATGATCGGTTCGACCATTGGCCTGAGTTTATAGATGGTACAGCCAAGCGGTGTCGCAATGATGGTTGTGAAAGCCGATCTAGGGGAAGATGCCAAAAATTCAAGGTACATTTGTGTTTGGCAAAAGATAAATTATGATTTAAAGAGTACCACACAAAATAACTTTTATGTTCAAGTTAATCATATTTTATAATTATTTGATCTCATTTTGTTTTTCCTGAAGTACAAATATTGATTTATTGTAAAAAAAATAATTTTTTTCTTTTTTAATAAAAATATATAATAAGAAAATAAAATTAAAAAATTGGTACTTATTTTAAGCTTATTCAACCAACATACACGATTGTGCGAGGTCCTTTTCCTTAAAAAAAAAAAAATCAAAATTTCTAAAAAATAAACTTTGTAGGAATATAAAGTTTTTTTTTACAAAAAAAGTTTTTCGTAGAAATGCGAAAGAAAAACATTATTGGTTCTCAAAGGGATAAGGAAGCAATAGTTTTTACACAACATTGAGGCAGCCAATGTTCGGCGATTTCAAAATAAAAATCTAATCATTATTATGTAATCAAATATTGGTTTGTTTATTCTTTATTTAAAATAAATCATCCATGTTGATTGTAGAAAAAAATATCTAGTATGAATGGTTGAATTAATATAGTTGAGTTATTAGATACCTATGCATAGAAAAAGTATACAATTATCATCGTCTACACTGAGAACCATAAAAGGTAGAATCAAATTTTGCACAAGTAACCCCTATATTAATGTGCATAGGATAGCGGAAAACAGGCTTAGAAGAATGGGCATATAGAAAAGGACAAAAATTATTTTCGTGTAGTTAGAGAACTATAACCGGTAGAGTCTTGACATTTTGTACGAGGATCTGTCTTATGATGTACATTATCTAGATTGCAATACTAAGTGTAGCAACTCAAATACAAAGTAAACAGATTTATCATTATGTCACTTGGGAACTATAGTAGGTAAGGGCAGACCTTTCAGATTTATTTTCACCTGTTTTGCCAAAATGGATGTGTAAAATCGCCAAAATCGCCAAAACAGGTTCTTATTAAAATTTGCCTCTAAAATATACAATTGGGGGATTCACAAGGTACCATATAGTCATATTTTTTAAAACAATAACATGGAAAAATATGACTGTTGTGAACAACCATTCATATTATACTAGTTTCAGTTTGTCAATTGATATAAAGAAAATAATACAAATAAGATGTTTCTAAAAGATATAAATTGCAGCTTGCAAGCCGCATTATAGGCGGCTCAAATAAGGCGGCTTAGCCATGCGGCTCAGGTTTCTCTAGAATTATATGATAAAACAATAAATATAGAAAAAACTTTTATTATTTTAGTACGTTTTTTATTTGCAACACAACAACAATATTTTTTAACTTTTGTAAAATATTAGAATATTATGACTATATTACATGTCAGCATACCTTGTGAATACCCCAAATATATTTTAATTATAAAAATATTTTTAACAAATCCAGAAAAATAAATTTAATCAAAATAGCTAAAATTCGCCAAAAATAGAAAAAAAGTCGGCAAAATATATAAATATTTTGTTTTTTATTTAAAATGATTAGTGAACAGGAGGAAGGTAAAATTTTTTACTTAAAAAAAGAAAAATAGTGGTATTTATATTAAATATGGAAACCTGAACATACCCCTCCTTAAGGTATTTCTCACGGTGTTCTTATTTAGAATATGTTTTTTAGAAATTAAATTTATTCAACACTACTAAAGATCAGCAGATGTGTGCCACATGCCCTATTTTAATTCATTAAATTTATAGCATGTGTTTCGCAGTCGAGTTTTGGAGGAATTCATTACTGAAATCGATCTTTTTATCTAGTAATTAGCAGCATATATGTACATGCAACAAAAAATCTAGTCCTTAAAAATAAATCACCTAATTTGTAAAAATATTCTCTCAATTTAGAAAGAATAAAACGAACTTAATTCTTACTACAAAACTTCCTTTGTATGTAAAAAGTAAATATAAAAAATTCATTGGAATTACCAGCACAAAACTAATATAGCTGTACATAATTAGATAGATAAAACAAAAGTTAATATTTTATATTATGGTTGTTTGTGAACTTTAAATAAAGTTCCCAGTTTCCAGAATAAAATCGACTTTACATATGAAAAACCTTATTAAATATGAAAATGGAACGATTTACGTGAACTTTAAATAAATTTATATCTTTCGAAAGTTTCCGGTTTACAGAAATACAATCATATTTAAATTTTCCTTAATTCAGTTTGTAATTTTGGCCAAAAGTCAATGAAAAATCGTCAACAATATCGCTAACTATTTTAAAAATCGCCAAAAAGTCACCATGTTGCCAAATTCAAAATTTGATTGCCAAATAAGTTTCAAAATCGCGACGTTTGGCGAAAAATCACCATATATGACAACACTGGGAAAGTAAGGGTTTGAAATTATATGCTACTAACCCCCGGATTTTAGATCCTGCCATACAATGTCAAAACTTATTGTGTCGAAACTCGGGAAATATAGGTAAAGAGTTGAAATTTTGTAATCTAAGAATAACACGTGGTTTCGGCCATACTTTCTTTAACTTCCAATTATTTGCTCTAGCTAGTATTTCGATATAAAATACACACTAATAAAAGATAAAATAATAAAGACTGTAATATATGTTCACTTGGTTCAAAAATAGCAAGGGGAATTGCCGGTTGCAATGATTATTTTTTATGTTTATATATTTTTTTTTATATATTCCCTAAATTTTTTCATAAATATAAAAAATAGAACATGAGTTGTTCCCCAAACTTGATTCCGTGATTTTGCACTCGGACAGTTTGCCTGCCGCTTTGGGAATATATCAAAGCTTTGTTTTGCTATTTATGTTGAACCCCCTCCCCCTGTTATAGATTATTAATGCTCATTTAGTTGTCATGTTTAAGAATAAATGCGACACTTGCAGAATATGTTCACCAGTCTGTTTATGGCAAAAAATTTACATTTATTATCCTTGTTGCTGTTGGTTTTACAAGTAATGACATATACGCCAGTAGGCATTACTTGTATAACTTTACTAGTGTAACTAACACTCATCCACAGATAAACATCATCCCATAAATATGTTCGAGTCTGCGGCGAAAGTAAATATGTGTTTGGAAGTATGGTTTTGTAAACAATTCTCTTTTAAATATAATTAGAAGAATATTTGTCACTGTGCCAGAGTTTGCTTAAGTAATGCAAAATAAAACAAAATTAAAATGAAATTTATTAATAGCATATTAGGGAAGCTTAGGTTAGGTTGCACAGGACGCTGGTTTTGTAATTCAAAACCGACTCACTTCTGTTCTTGTGGTCCCTTTGTGACGCCTGAAAGAGGGATGAGCAGGAACATCTTTAGGGATACAGCATGTCAACACTTGCTTTAGTGCAAAACCATCCCGAAGCTCGGATAAATGAGTTTATCTGCAAGGTTTTGCAAAGTCAGACTGCCAAGAAGCGCCGCCCTTCAGTAGATAGGTCTAGGCAATGACAGAGGTGGTGCTTCACCATCTCTTTCTCTTCCTCGTACTGAAAACTTCAACAGAAATCATTATAAGGGCGATTTAATTTTTTGGCGAAAAGGAGTTTATAGCGGCTTTGGTGTCGTACAATTCTGGATGTTTTTGCATTTACAATGGTTTTGAGAATAAACTTAATTCTAGTCTGAAATCGAGGATGAAGGCGCCTCCCTACTCCATTATCCGTTTTAGATCCGACAGTATATACTTCAAGGACGTCTCTATGATGGTATTTTTAATTAATCGCATATTATTTTATTTACTTTTTTATTTATTTTATCGAGCACATAGGGCCATATATGTGACCCGGTCTATGAAAAGGCTTATGACTCCAAAAAGTTGCATTGTTGCAAATTGTTGCATTGTTTATCTATAACAGCTAATTATTCGAAATTTTGTTTTTGAGGAACTATCACAACATTTGTAAAACCTACATGCTCTTATAAGAAATGTTCTTTCAAAGGAAAAGTTGTTTATCTTTGGAATAATTAGCTCTGGACCTGCAAAATTTAACTAAATATTTTTATATCAAACTAGAATGAGAACTAATAATTCGTTGCGGTATTATTAATGTTTTTATTTTAACGAGAACAGTAAACTTTTTAAAACTTTTTAAAAATTGTTTGACATAATCAGAAACATGATCTTTAAATCTCAGCCTAAAAACAAATCTTATTATACGATTAACTATTAGTGTAAAACTATTTAAATTTCACGCATTACATCCACTATTAACGTCCAAACAATATAAAATATGAGTGATAAGTAGGGAATGTGCCAAATTAAATTTTACTCTCAAGGGTAAGTGGCAATTAAAGGTATAAAGAGTTCTCAAAATGGTATTAATCTTAGCAAAGACAAAGGATATTGGAGCTCCTTCAAAAACAATTCTGATAGATACGTGCTCATCATATACGGGACCAAAAGATAAAGCTTTCGTTTTGGAAGGATTAAAATATAATTCATTAAGAACTGCCCAATAAGAGACTAAAGATTGAGATTCACCAGGAAACAAGCGATTAATATTAAAGATATTACATTAGGATGAACCAATAAAACTGACGATATCATTAACAATAATAAGAAACCACTGAAGGCCAAGAATTTATACTTGCGGAACAGCGCTCGAGCATTGTAAAATTGAAGACTTTTTGTTTTCCACTACCACAAATTTGTTCCTATTAATTAAATGGGAATATAATGGTTTACAAGACAAAGCAGTAAACTTGAATTCAGAAGAAGTGTAATTTACGGTATCAATTGCCTGACTTAGATCAAACGATATTAACGTGGAAATTTTCTTATTATTATTATTTTCCATTATGCCTTCAGCTAGGTTTGTAGTGTACCACACAAGTCAACCATGCAGTCACAACGTACAGAACCAATGAGTGATCATATATCAATACTAGCACTTATTGTTCTATACATGTTGTAATGCAAATATTTGAGTGACTTACATAAAATTACGTGGACTTTAAATATGGAAGATTGTTATTGGTCATGGATAAATATTGGTGTAATTGAATAAATAGAATGTAATACTATGATAAGTTATAATAAGTTAGAATGGTTAAGACTTAATTGCATAAGTAGTATATAAGAAACAAAATTTAACTAATAAAACAGACTTTGATTTAATAACTTAAACCGGCCACACCAAGCCTTTGTTTTTAATTGAAGTTTCAATCCTTTTGGCAGTTCTTTTGAACGCCTAAGTTTTAGCTGGAACCCTTTCAGCTATTTAAAATAAACACAAGGGCTATTCCAACAAAACTAATAACGATAATACCACAGTTTAATAGCAATGATGATGTGATAACACTGGTTGTATTAAAAATGTGCAATAAAAATTTTCCAACATAAATATATATAGTTTTAATAAATTCGATTGAGTTTTGAGTAGTTTTAATAGATTTGATTGAGTGATGCGGAACCATATATATAGTTAATAATGTTGTCCTTTCTTTATTGCTGCAATTATAGAACTTAGTTTCCCAGAATTTTTATTTTTACCTTCTTATAACTTTGTTCCTTCGTCTGCAGTAAATTTTTCAGTTTGTCTCAGTACTATTTTCTCTATAGGCTTTAAAAACTAAATCTCTCATGTTCCTAACAACATCAACTTCAGTAATATCTAACAAATATTTATGGAAGTTTTTACGTCTTCTCTTAATAGGAACTGTTTCGAGTAACTCATTCAGAAGGTGATAAAATATATCAAGCTGATTATTAACATTACTAATATTAAATATATAGTTCCACGTACTCTTAGAATTATTTCATCAACAACACCCCTCTAAATAGCCTTATAGTCTCTATATTCTAGGAATTTAACCGATACTTCCATTGGTAAATCAATGTAGATATAAATAAAAACTGAACAGAGAATTGTACTAAAGTTAAGTTACTGGCAATACAGTAGTGTATTAAACAAAAACGAGAATCGAAATCAGTAGACATACTATTATGGATATAAGATAAATTATTGCGATGACAACACCCGTATTTGTATTGCTTTTGATGTATTAAAAAGATTATTGATTAAACAGGTGTACTCATATCTACAACTCACATCACCTAAGAAATCATTAAAATCAAAAAGATTACCATAAGGAGCGTAAAAAACTCAGTTCAAAACTTTTGATGCAAGTCAATACATACAGTCTAAGATATCCCGCTAAGTGATTGAAGGTATTCATTAATAGAATTATGTAATATTAATAAAAACAAGAACGAAAAACTTTATTACAATATCGATAAATGCAAAAACTATTAACTGGTTATACAAATCCATAAATTACCAAAATAATATAATACATTATAAAAAAGAAAAAAAGAAAGTAAAGGATTAAGGAGTATAATAATATAAAACCTGCTTCAGAAATACTTATATTGTAACGATATAAGGACGTTAATAATTATACGCTCGAATTCGAGTTATTAGTATTATAGGTAATGTTGAAACGAGAATACATTTCCGGTAACCCAATCGTTTTACTGCTATTATCGTGTAAAAATGTCTTTATCTTTATCTCTTTTCGAAGTCCCAGGCAAAGAAAAACAATCCTGTTTATCTTAGCTGTCAGATTATCATTTAAAAAGACTCGAAAGCATAAAGTTGTTCATTTAAAATAATTATGCATAGTTAAATCCCTTTTATATAATTTGCCTTTTTTACGAGTACGGAGTTTCCTTTGTTTTTCCTTTGTTTACAGCAGTTATTGACGTCTAAAGTTTCAGTGTCAACAGTAGCGGATTTAGGCCTGGCCCATCTCAGGCACTCTTTGAAGTGCCGCCCTTTTTGATTATATGTGACATTTAAGTCACATATATTTACTAACAGTCTTTTGTCCACTGCAGTGTAATTCAATTATTAAATATTGTTTATTATTTTCGACCAAAAAATTTATAAAATTTTACACATAATTGGGGTGTTTTAAATAATATTTTATTTCAAATTTTCTGTTTTTTGGCCCATACTTGTTTTTTACTCTTTTCAGGGTTGAAAAAGATCTTTCTGCTGAACAATTTGTAGCGGGGATACTCAGAAAAATTCGCAAAGATATGTATACATTGGGGTAAACATCTTGAAGATTCCGTATATGTAATATGTAGAATATACTTTGTGCAGAACGCACATCTTCAGTATTCGCCAATGAATCTTTGAGTTGATAATGTAAATGAATGCATTCATTTGCTAATGTTTCTTCTAGATCATCAGGATACTTTTCCACAAGTTTATTTGCTTGTTGTATTAATTCATTTGTATCTATAATTCTTCGTTTGATGGGTACATATTTATGATAGAGATATTGTAGATTTTGCGTCAGAAAATTTAATTTTTCATCAATTGTGGGCATGAAAAAGACAGCACTCCAATTTATATACCATAATTCGGTGTCAAGTGAATGATGGTCGATATTTTTAAAATCTCTGTTCCAAAAATGTGGTTTCGTGTTATTAAGAATTTAAAAATCATATGCGAAAAACAACAAATCACGATTTGAGAACATATGTAGATGCTGTCAACTGATCTAATAATAGTAGACAAGTTTAATGGTTAACGAAAGAGAGATCAAGTAATGTATTTGTAGTTGACGTGAAGTAGGTTGGTATATGTTTGTTAACCAAGTTTAGTCCCATAAAGCTCATGTCTTCAACTATACTATTGTCTTCAAAAATATGTGCATTGAAATCACCAGTTAATACAACATGGTCATCATAGCGAAGAGTAAGACTACTAAGCTTTTCCATAAAGGAGTCTAGTATAATATTTTTATTTCATATTATATAGTTTATTATTATATAGTTTATTTCACATATATATAGTCCCAACCAAAAATTTTTCACTATGATTACATATTTCGACAAATATATGTTCAATGTTATCACCAACAAGCTTTTTATAATAATATAATAAATATTATTTGATTTTATGTATGTGGCAACACCACGAACGAACGTCTGCACGAAAAAGCCTATAATCACTTAAGTTGTACACATGACTATCGACATCCGGGTAAAACCATGTCTCTGAAATGCATATAATATCTATATCTGATTTTTCGAAAAGTAGTCGAAACTCATCCATTTTGTTGTTTAAACCCTGGGCGTTAATGTGGCAGATTTTAAGACCAGAAACATTTTTAGACAGCAGTCTGACCATAACACTTAAATTTTCCCTAGAGCCACCCCATGTTATCAGAATTAAAAATCATCACCAAAGATATATGTATATTGTAACAATTCAAACAAGTATTATGATTTTGAAAAGCAGTATACATACATATTTTGTAATTAACATTAGAGCAGAAAGGAAAAATAGCAACAATTTTATACGTAATAATAATGTTTGATATTAAACTAAGAATAAAACAAGTAAAAGTGCTATATTCGGCCGTGCCGAATCTTCTATACCCTTCACTACGGTGATTTTATTTATACAGACATGTACAACATTATCCATATTGTTGACTCTTTACTTAAATTAAGTCGTATGAGAAAAATTCATTATTCATGCTTTAAAGAAATAGAAGACAAATGAAAAAAAAATCCCTTGGCTACAATTGTCACCGTGTTGTCAGCTACTTAATGATATTGAAGACGACAGCTAAATCGTAAACTCTGACATTGTTGTATACTTAATTTGCTTTTATAAAATTAAATAAATTTTTCAAAAAATTATAAATATTTCCTCCAAAACTTTTTGTTTGTATATGAATTTGTAATTTACCATTTTGTGACATTTTCTTTTGTTGAATAAAATAGAAATTAGCCTAAGTTGACGACAGCCACAACGGTGGTCGTGTAGCCATGTAGCTTTGCTGGCTTCAAAATAATCGTTTACCTATAAAAGTGTGTATTTTATTTTTGACAGTTTGTAGTCGGTATTCTGATCAGTAGCGGATTTAGGCCTGGCCCATCTCAGGCACTCTTTGAAGTGCCGCCCTTTTTGATTATATGTGACATTTAAGTCACATATATTTACTAACAGTCTTTTGTCCACTGCAGTGTAATTCAATTATTAAATATTGTTTATTATTTTCGACCAAAAAATTTATAAAATTTTACACATAATTGGGGTGTTTTAACTAATCTTTTATTTCAAATTTTCTGTTTTTTTAATTAGAAATTTCTAAACTTTTTGAGTTTTATATAAAATTAAATATGGTATCTTAAAATAAAATGAAATAATTCATATGTACATGTGTTTGTGTACCGATGAAACACAAAAGAAACGGTTTTAAATATAATATTAATATGAATACTATTTTTCAAAAATTAGCAAAGTTTTTTATCAACGCTTATTTTATTAATTTAGTCTTTCGAGATTTTTCTCTGGCAAAGCCTTCAATTAAATCTTCATAGTCAGTTTCATCCACCAATTGAGCTTCAATAGACAATAATGCAAGAGCATTAAGTCTATCTTGGCCCATACTTGCCCGTAGATAGTTTTTTACTCTTTTCAGGGTTGAAAAAGATCTTTCTGCTGAACAATTTGTAGCGGGGATACTCAGAAAAATTCGCAAAGATATGTATACATTGGGGTAAACATCTTGAAGATTCCGTATATGTAATATGTAGAATATACTTTGTGCAGAACGCACATCTTCAGTATTCGCCAATGAATCTTTGAAATGCGTTGTAATACTTTATCCCGAATCAAGATTATAATCTGTTCATAAATTGTTTTAGATAAGTAGGAGGTATTTCCACTACCGCGATGCGCATAAGATTTTAAATGCTCAGATAAAAATGGATCGAACTCGGCAAGAAGTTCCACTGTTCCTAAGAAATTTCCATTTTGGAGATTTCCTATTTATTCTGAATGTCCCCGAAATGGCAGTCCTCTTTTTGCGACTGATTTAACAATTGCAATTATTCTGTGTAAAATTTTTCTCCAATATGAAATTTCTTCATCTAGTTGTTTTATTAGACGTTGATCCACACGGCCTTGAACTACTGCACGAGTTTTTAAATGATAAACATTAGTTTTATGAAAGTCTGAATTTTCATGGGCTTCAACCCGTGCATTCGAGTTTTTCCAGTCACTAAACCCTTCGCCGGTAAAAGCATTAATTTCCCCACTTTTACCAAATAACAAACAAGGCACACAAAATACAGACTCTTTAGTTTCTGAATAAACCAACCACTCACGGCGCTGAATTTCTCCGTTTTTTAACGTTCGTTGAAACAAGTTTTTGGAACAATACCTTGTTTTATCACTGTAAACTCTTTTTGAATTTTTTAAATTTGTAATATTATTTTGCGGTATACCGTTTATACTTATGTAATCTCGTGTTTCTTGATTTAAATTCCACAAAGAGGGATCACTATTATTAGCCTTTTGAGCATCAGCTCCAATCAATTTGGTTGTTGGTCATTATTTAAAGATGTCGTCAAACAAGTTGTCAAAAAATTAGATATTTTTGGAGTTTTTTTTAGTAAATTATCCACATTTGCAGTCTTTTCTGCCTTTTTTTACGATATTCAGCACCGCTGAGTTTTTTTCTATAGGCACTCATATTTAAAATGCAACAAACACGAAAATTTGAAACTTGTGTACTGATGTGAACAGTTCATATGTATGAACATAAATAAACCACGCACAGGTTAAATAAATAACATAGTCACTTGTTTATTCTATTTTCATAGATTACTATTAAAAAGGGGAATCACATTAACATTCTTTTACACCTTTTGAAAAGTAATGTAAATTTTACTATTTTAGCGATCAATCTAGCGATTTTAAAGCAGTCGACAACGTAATTTTAGCTACATATGCGGGATTTAGACGGCAACCTTTTTGATAACTTTTTTCGTATTTTTTATTTCTTTTTTCTTTTCCTTTTATTATTTTGTTTGACTTTTGTTTGACTTTTTATTAAATTACTAAATATAATTTACAAAAGTCGTATTACTTTAAAGCATATTTTATTTTACCATTAAATTTTGGCGCCCTTTATATTATGCCGCCCTAGGCCCTGGCCTCATGGGCCTAGGCGTAAATCCACCACTGAGTGTCAACTATTAAATATTCTTATAACGCATCACTTACATTATTATGATATTTAGGTAAAGCATTAATTACGATATCATTTTTATTCAAACGCTTATGCAAGGTTTCATTTTGGTACTCAACCGATTCCATTTTTCAGGTCATGCAGACCGAATAATATAATGCAATATTTTGGTGACTTCGTCTTAAAGTATTGACCAGAATAAATAAGAATGATTTATCCAATAGCTTGAACTGACAGTGGACTGAAAACTGATGGATTAAAAAAAGAAAAACAGAGAAAAACATTAAATCATATAGGTACGTTTCAACGTACTTTTTTCAATATCCTTTTTTGATAGATCATGTGTGAGTTATGTTATGCTGTCATGTTATTTTTGTTTAGTATTGTTTGGCATTTCATAATGGAAAGACTTACGCCTGAATCGCTTCGCTCTATGGGCTCTTGAAAAAGTCCAAGATTATTTATTATTAAGATTATAAAAAGAGAACTCTTAATTTGAGCAGCTCTATCCAAATTAAAAATATCGTATTGAAATCCTTTTTAGCAAAAAAAGTACTTTAATCGAGATTTTTAATCACTAGAAATTGTTTATTCAAATTTTAGTTTACATGCTCATTAGTAAAATTATTTTATTTTATACCAACTATATCATTACAAATTATAAAGTAAAAGAAATAAAGTTACAAAAAATTCAATTTGTAAAATAATTACCATTAAAACTCAACAACAACAAGTGTCATGAAATAAAAATATTGTTATAATAGAAACATATCACCAACACCTCCATGATGCTCATCATCTTAAATGCCGCTGTAGTCAGCGTGGGTGTTACAGCCACAAATACCAGCTGCTTGTCATTTTAATTGTCAACTAGACATTTAACGCAAACTTAGTGACGAAGCATGAGCATGTTTAAGAAATGTAACAAGAGAGTTAAATTAATCATATAAAACGCAGTAGTTAGAGTATTCAAAAAATCGGTTATTTCAAGAAACCGGTTTTCGGTTTAACAAAAAAGTTTAATTTTTGACAAAACCGGTTGAGGTTTTATGTATATTTTTATATGAGAGATGAAACAAAAAACAATTAAATTTTTTTATGTATTTGTGCTTAAGAAACCTTACAAACAAAGAAATTGATATTTTATGACAAAATAAAGATGTCCTACTATAAAACACACTGTCTTCTATAATATAACTACACTACACGGCGACGATTGTAGCCAACGGCCGCTGTCATCTATGTGTTTAATGCATTAAGCAACAAATAATTAACTTCACTCAATGCCAAGGCAAATTCATTCAGATAGTCTTGACCGAGCTGAGCTGGTGACTATATTTTGTTTTGTGTGTTTTACCTTCTTCAAATGTCAAAATTTATTTATATTAATTTTACGATTACATTCACTAATATGTGCCATATTTGTAACTGAAATAAAAAAATTAAACACGAGTTTTTGTGAAACAAAATATTATAGTGTGCGTGTATATTAAAAATAGAACATTCTAGAATCTTTCGTTTTTTATAATTCGTTTGTCACTTCACTTAAAATAATGTTTACACATTTTCTAACTTCATTTATTTTCCTTTGATGTTTTTGAAAATGATTTGTAAATTTTTTAAGTTTTTTGCCGCGCGTTTACCTGGTAAGAACAGGCCTTGGATGTATTAAAGAAATTTTGTTAAATTTAACTATAGGAAATTTTATCCATTTTTTTGGCCAAAAGTTAAAATCAAAATTTTTCCTAAGTGTATTTTTTTTTGCTTCAATATAAAACAACAATAACAAAGTAAACATATCTGTTTAAATTTGTCGAAATAATTGACTGACAGTTACTTTATCACATGTTTTGCTTGCGATTTGTAAATTAGTTATAAAAAACGATTGAGTGCAGTGAATTTTGTGATAGTTTATTATAAAAGTTTTCATAATAATAATTTATAATTTGCAAAAACTAAATAATGGAAAATAATGTCGAAGGTGAGTACCTCAATGATATATAGTGAAATGTTGGTAAACTCATTTATTAGGTCGATTAAATTGGAAAAATTAAAGTGACCTTAAGATGAACTTATGGAGTTATGAATTGGAATTTTATTTAGACTTCCAAAAAAATGCTAGCACATGCTAGCCATAAAAACATTATATTTCTCTAGGACAATTACCTTCCGGATTTAATAAATTTCAACTGCGGATATCTGCAAAACTTTTTTAAAAGTCGCATTTTTCCAGGTGACTACTGCGTGTCAATTTCAGGGTTATTCAATACATGGCGAGAGCAACGCAACGAATATGACAAAATAGCCGCTATTTGTGACCATTTCTTTTCATACATTGGTTGGTGACACCATCTAAGCTACCTGCTGATGAAGGACTAGCCTTTCTTTTAGAAAGCAACTTGAAAAACGTTTTTAATGGAGCATTAGACACATCTGGTCGTTATATTTCCACCCTTTCGTTGAATAAACGCATCAAGCACCAGAAGAAATTAAAGCTTCCACCAGAAGTGAAACAATTACTGAGATCAGAGGAGCAAAATTTTGTGGAAACTTGTCAAACAGACGAAGAAAAATCCGAAAACGAATATGAAGACATTGAGAGTTGTGGCATTTAGAACCACGTTTTTGAAATATAGTTGTCGAATTGGAACTCCAAAATCAATTTTTTGAATAAAATCCTTTTAAAACATAACTTTGTTTGTTACTTCTTTAAATTGGTAAGTTAAATTTCTACTGCTATCTTTGAAAGTTAGAGTACACTCTAAAAATAAATTTTGTATAAAAACATTTTACAACACCAGATAATCTATCAAAGATCTAAAAAATCTTGGATACGGAAACCTATAACCATGGAAACCCCTTTGGAACTAATTCTTAGTTAATTTTTTAGTTAACTTTACTAACGTTTTTTTTTTTTGAGTGTATGCAAAACTTTAAGGATCCCACTCTCCCTCTTAATAGTCTTCCAAAAGTCATGTCAAGAAAAATAATTGAAATTGGTCCTGAAGTTTGGCTGTAATTAATTTTGGCCAAAATAAGGGGTAAAATTTCCTATAGTTCATTGCATTGATATTGAAAAAAAAAAAATGTTTTAAACCTTTTTTAAATTTAAACATTCACAATGTGTTATTTGGTTAAACATGCAAATTGTTATTGAAGTAAATACAGTACGAAACGTGCGATAATCTATATAAAGCAAATATCCAAATCTCTACTTTAACATATGATACGAATGCAAAATTACACAACTCAAAGTGAATTTCTATACATTTTATCTTCATCTTTAATTCGTTTTAAAACTTTTATTAACCATCGTTCGTTTTATTAACATTATTTACCCAAATAAATTATTTTTGTTTTTATGTTTGTTTTTAATTTTGTTGTAAATATTAATCTTTTAAAATAGAAAATAATATAGCAAATATTGTGATTTCAGCAATTATAAAACAAAATTATCATTCAAAATACAAATGAAAATTCATATATACTTACATATCGCACTTGATCAGCAAGAGGGTATTAACTCAAAATTTTGAAATTTTAATTTTTTTCAAGAAATCAACTAACAACATAAATATCTATCCAATGTTAAAATTTTAACGTATTCTCATTGCTCTTTCATCTCGAAACGAACTTATGAAACCATTTTCGTGATAGTGATGAGACTACCTTTATACCAACAAAAAGGTATTATTTTAAGTGAAACCTAAGTTAAAGCAGAAATACATCGTATATTTTCATAAAAAGGTATTATTTTGATTTGAGCTTTTATTCAAGTTAAACATAATCAAATTGTTTTATTTAAAATTTGTAGTATTTTGAGTTGATAATATTTTGTTGATAAAATTTGTTTTACTTTATGATTTTAATTCGAAATGAGACTTTTTTATGGTAAAATTGTTTACATTTTTTTGAATTGTGACTCTTTTTATGAAATAATTCAATCCTTCTTTGCTTATAACCATTTTAATAATATATTGTTTATAATACATTTACTTTAAAATAAATATTTGCTGATAACGAAAATGATTGCTTATTGCAGTATTATTGCAAATAATTAAAAATAAAAAATTATTGCATTTCATATCGTACAAACAAATAATATTTAATTAAAATTTAATATGACGAGTCCAAACCTATAACACTATTATGTGTCTTTGCCTCTTAAAGGATATACACAGTGAAAATAAAAGTTATAGCTCTGCATATACATTCAGCTCTGATTCGAATGACGATTTCGGAGATATAAATTCAGAAAGTTTTTGATGGAAGTAAAAAAAAACGTATGTATTTTTGCAATTAAAAGAACCCGATATATAATCCTACACGAAAAAACAAAAAAAGTGGTTGCGAACTGTTGTGGAGAAAATTGCCGTTATATCTGCAACGAAAAAATTACTTGAACATATCAATTACAAAATACTACTCGTAGTAACGTATCTGAAATTAAGAACACGTATTTAAGATATAAAAAATGTTGATAAAATATCACTAAGATATAATTTTATAAAAATTTTAATTATTATTAGTCGAACTGTTTGTTTATGTATTACATAGAATGAAATTTATAATCAAGCTTAAGTTCGTTTTTATTCTCTCTAAGAAAGAATTAATTAAATTACAAATTAGGTGATAATATTAAAGAAAAATTGGGAAAATTTAATTTTTAGACACCAGCACGAGTGGAATGCACATTTTCTAGACAGCCACGTCCGTCATCAGCACTACTTGTATCTAATCTACTTAGGGTAGTGTTTTAGTTGTAAGCATCATCTATTTAACCAACCAAACCCAGATAAAGGAATACGAGAAAACTTGTATTCAATTATCAATCGTCAGTTGGTGAGAACGAAGTCTACCACTACCTTAAGCTTCCCTCTTGTTGAATATTTTTACTTTTTAATATTTACCACCTATATTTTGTTGTTCCTTCAGCGAACCTTCGGTTAGCAATGAAGTTACTTTTTGTTTGTTTGTTTTACTTCCAACATTCGTTTTTAGTTAACACTAATCTAGTATCAAACCAAACTTTGTTGAGAAAACAAGATTGCGCGGTGCTTTGCGATTTTTAATTTTGAAAATTTTAATTATTATTAGTCGAACTGTTTATGTATTACATAGAATGAAATTTATAATCAAGCTTAAGTTCGTTTTTATTCTCTCTAAGAAAGAAAATGTGTATTCCACTCGTGCTGGTGTCTAAAAATTAAATTTTCCCAATTTTTCTTTAATATTATCACCTAATTTGTAATTTAATTAATTCTTTCTTAGAGAGAATAAAAACGAACTTAAGCTTGATTATAAATTTCACTCTATGTCATTTTATAAAAATTTATTTTTTCTAGTTAATACACTTTTGTCGAAAAAAAAATTTAACTTTATTAAGATTTCCACTAAAACGTCACAACTCAAAATAATGCAAAAAAATATATCGATAAGTTTTAGAAAAATGGTAGCAAAAATAGATTTATTCGGCAGTAATTGCAAAAAAATTAAAATAAAGACAGTGCAAATATCAGGCTTGGGAGATCGCAATTACATTTGAATTGTAATTACTTTGGATGTAATTGTAATTAAAAAAAGTGAATTACAATTACATGTAATTGTAATTCAAAAAAACTCAATTACAATTACATGTAATTGTCATTCAAAAATTGCAATTACAATTACGTGTAATTGTAATTAAAAAAAATTCAATTACAATTACATGTAATTGTAATTCAAAAATTGCAATTACCATTACATGTAATTGTAATTGACAAATAATTACAAGTAATTCATAAAGAATGTAATTAAATTACCCTAAATATAAATATAATAATTCGACAAGAAATTTTATCTACATACATCTATTTAATACCTATTGTTTGAGAGCAAGGCTAGAAAAAATACTAGCGAAATATTATTCTGCTGGTAGTGTAAAAATACAGTGATTATTTTGAAAACACTACGAAGACATATAATATATAATGAAAAAAAAAGATTTAAAATTGCCATACATAAAAACTAACAATCAGATGTTCTTCTATTTGAATTCGCCGTGCTCTGATAATTGCACCTACATTCTTTGCCAAAAATAACAACAACTTACATCACAAAACATGTGAATACAGAATAGAGATGGGTAAGTGACAAATATAAAGATGAAATAAAAATAAAAGGGGAATACTAAATGTTATCTGTTAATATAGTATATTAAATACATATATTTTTAACAAAGAGACAAATTAATTATGGACTATTAGTGTACTTAGCTCCTATATGAAAACTTTATTAAAAATTAGGTATAAATTTAACTACAAAACTGTAACAATAGTTTGTCACTTGTTCATCTCTGTAGTTTGTAAACAATTAAGACTACCGCGTTCATATCTAAGTAAATTAAAAACTGTATTTACATAAAATAAATATGAATCTTTTGTCGCAGAGTAACTCTTCCAGTGGCTCTTCTTTTTGTGGAACACTATTTACTGAAGTATTTGAAGTCCAGGTGAGTACATCATAAATAATTGCGAAAATATAAATACATATTTGCTACGAGTATGTCTATACATAGGTTAGGTTAAAGTCCATTGTGATACCACGAAATCATCCCTATCGCGAATAGCAGTTCCCATGGGAATTTCGGGAACAAAGCTCCCATGAGAATATTTAAACGCGATAGGGGTGAATATTTGTTATGTTCTACAAACTTAAGTTTAAAATTTAATTTTATTTTTTGTGGGATCAAAAAATGTAAAATATTTTTCGTCTAATGTACTTAAATATATATAAAGGCTTCTGAGGGCGATGAATCATTTGAATGGAAACGGGGCAAAAATTGCTCAGCAAAATGTTTAACTTGCGTTGGAAAATAAACTGTAATAAAAGGAATAATTGGAGTAACCTCTAATTTTGTTACACACCTTAAAAGAAAACATGAGGAGGTGTATATGGATTATGTTAAGAGAAGAGCTTGAAACATCAAAAAGAAGAGTGGATATAAAGCAACAATATTTTCAAGAAGATATTGTTAACTTTATTTTCCAAACAATAACACCTCTATCAATTGTAGATAAACCGCACTTTAGAAAACTGTTTGAAAGGCGAGTTATTCTTAAAATTCCAAGTCGAAGAATAATCTCTGAAGACATAAACAGTAAATTTTGTAACATCAAGTCGACTATTAATAAAGCAATGAAGGAAAAATCTTATTTTTGTACAACTCCCGATATTTGGTCAAATAGACATAAAAGTATAAAGCTCAACTACTAAATATAATTCCAAATGGAATTTGCTTATTACAATATGCTGGGTTTTTAAGTTATCTTTCAAAGTTCTGAGTTATTACCCTCTTGTTGATGAAGTGCGATATGTACAATGTACATACGGATAAATAGTTATCGATTTGTCAATAATTACTTAATAATGTATTAATTATTATTGAAAGCAAATACATAACATTTCATAAATCAAAATTTGCCTACATCTTGCACACTCATATTATGTATACATTATTTAAAATATTTTAAAGGAGTAGCGAAATATCGAGAATAAAAATAAAATAATTGAATACTAATAATTTTTCATATAAATAAAAAATAATTAAATTTGTTAATCTAAAAAAATTACGTCACTATGAATAAATATTAACTAATTTATTAATTTATTAACTACTTCTTTTATTTAATTTAATAACATTTTATAGTTTGTTAGTCGCAACATTACCTTCTTTTTTCAAGTTCTATATTTAGATAAAATTTAGGTTTACAAATAAAAAGAAATGATTTTTATAGATATAACCAGTTACCGATATTGAATCTAAAATTTGAGTATTCTAAAAACCAATCTCGAAACCGGTTTTTGCAAGAACTAAAAAACAGTAATACTGCTTTCGGTTTGGAATACACTAAACGTGGTATTGTTTAGTTTAAATTTCCTTTCTTTCTTTTAATTTTAGTTTAGTTCTGCTTTTGTAAAAAGTTTTGCCTTTATATACAATTTTAAGTTTTATTTTTGTATCCTTCTATTTTTTTTGGAAGAGACACTCTGTCGTCTTTTAAGTGTGTGTATTTTTAATGGTCCTTTTGACTGTCAGTATACTTTCATTCTTGCTACACGTCTTTGTAGGTGAACATGTCACTTTTAGTTGTTTTTATTTTTTGTCTTTTTTGGGCATTTTGCACTAGAATTGTTGTTCACATTCATCATGATTTGAAGAAACATGTGTTTTCGAATTTTTCTTCCATCATCATAGAAACACTTTCGCATGTTGGTGCTCGAAGGCCGTCGGCAACCAAAAAAAGAAATAAAAAGAAACCCTTATCAAAAACAATTTTTTTTCAATTGTGACATTGTTTTTCATTACTTTACTGTGGCAGTTTCTTTTGCAACTCACTCAGCTTGAATAAACCAATGTTTATTTAATTTTACTTTGCTACATGTAATTGTTTTTGTTTTGCTTCTGTTTCAGTTGCTTGTTGTCGCCGTTGTTTTTTAAGCCTTCTGTTGTTTGCATTCATGTTGGCAAACAACGTTTAACACCTTCTTTCGTCAATGAAATTTGTTTAAAAAAAACTCTAGTGTTTGTTTTTCTTCTTGTTTTAAAAGCCTCCTACAATATATTTTTTAAACGTTTTTTACATTAATTGAAATAGATTAACTGCGATCATTTTAAACAATTTATACAAATTGATTTATAATATTGGTATTAATAAAATTGATTGTCCGAAAAAGCTTTAAACTATTATGTAACTGTATTGTATATCTTTATTTCGCTTGTGTAAATTAAAATTGAACAAGCTAAAGATGGTAGAAACCAAAATTTGTAATACTCGTATGTTTACAAAAATTTACAAAAGTTCTGAATCCCTGACAGCTTACGTTTTGTGATTTTAAATTGCTTTTAAATATTTTTCTAGGAAATATAGCAGTATTTTAAATAACTCGTATATCTAAAATTCGCGATTTTGAATTTTTATATTACCGAAAGACATTCTCAATCAAAAAAATTTTGTACCCTTTAGTATTTATCAAAAATTTTTCCATAGAAAATGCAAGCAAAAATGAGAATACCTTAATTCTAATTTATTTGAAACTATCTATCTATAAACACTTGAAAGAAAAGTATGGCCAACCTTTAACTCGAAAGCGCACACGCTATTCTCACATCAAATTTGTTTTAGTTTATATGGAAGGTACGATGCCTACTTTCTCCATCCAATTTGTTTTTGATAGACTATACTTATTAACTCCATACTAATTTTTTACTTTTTATGGGAAGTACCACTCCCACTATCCTAATCCCGTCTGTATTACCCTAGACTATCCACATTAGTATGTGGGTAACTTGTGCAAAGTTTCAAGACTCTATCTATTGTAGTTCTCCAGGTACACGATAATAATTTTTTACTTTGAAAAAAAGGTACCACGCCCACTGCCCCAATCCAGTTTGTATTTTGGTAGTCTATGCGCATTAGCATAGGGGTTACTCGTGCAAAGCTTTAAGTCTCTATCTATTGAAGTTTTCTAGTTACACGATAATAATTTCTCAATATGTATAGGAGGTACCACGCTCATTATACAGTCTGTGTTTCTCTATATAATGTATCTTAGTATGGGGGTTACTGATGAAAAATTCCAGGACGCTACTTATTGCAGTTCCCTAGATACATGATATTACTTTTTTTACTTTTACGATCACAGCCTTTGTTTTTCTAGATTATACGCATGGGAGTGAGGGTTACTTGTACCTACTTCCAAGATCATACCTGTTATAGTAAACTATGTACACGATAATAATTTTTCACTTTGTATGGGAGGTACTACGCCCTCTGTCCCAATAAATTCTGTATTTTGGTATACTATGTGCATTAGCATAGGGGTTACTCGTACAAGGCTTCAAGGCTCTATCTATTCTAGTTCACGATAATATTTTTTTACTTTACATGGGAGGTACCAAACCCACTATTCCAATCCAGTCTATTTTTCTCAATAACCGATTTTAAAATTTTTTTCTTTATTAGAAAGATTCGGCTTACATATTGGTCCCATTTTAAAAGAAGTTTAAAAATTTAAAAATGAAAAGGTGTCCCCATAATACATACATGTTTTTTACGTGTATTATGAACTTTTTACGTCACCAATTTAAAATTGAAAAAAGTGCGTATCACTATAGCTCCCAATACCAAAAGTAATAAAAAAATAAAATTCAATATTAAAGGGTGGCCCCATAGGTGACGTAATTTCACCTTTATGTTCCTATCTTTTGACCCGTTATAGACAAACACTTTAAAGTTGCACAGAGTTTTCGTTACTATGTGTGTTATAATACGTATAAATATTTAAAATTAAAGGGTGTCCCATTAGTTGGTTTAATTTTATAATATATGGCCAAACTTTTGAACCGTTATAGACAGACAGTTGAAATTTACAAAGAACTTGCATTACTAATTGCGCTATAATAACAGGTATAAAATATGCATTAAAAAAAAAATTAAAGGGTGCCCAATAGTTAATGTAAATTGATATACATAGCCAAACTTTTGAACTTTTATTGATAGACAGTTGAAATTTACAAAGAACCTATATTGCTTAGTCCGCTATAACAACAAGTTAAAATTTGGATCTCCTCAATATTGATGTAATTTGACCATTATGTCCCCATCTTTGGAACCGATATAGACAACACTTAAAAATTAGATAGAATGGCTGGTATAACAACAAGTAGAAATATTAAAAATTAGGAATTAAAGGGTGTCCCAATAGTTGATGTAATTTGATGTATATGGACACACAGTTAAAATTTACAAAGAAGTCTGTATGACAACGTCCTCTATAACAAGTATTTAAATTAAAATTTGAATTTAAAGAGTGTCCCAATAGTTGACGTCATTTAATATCTTTTGAACAGTTATTGACAAACACTTAGCAATTAGACAGAATTTCCATTACTATGTCTGTTCTGAGAAGTATAAATATTTAAAATTATTAATTAAAGGGTGTCGCAATAGTTGATGTAATTTGATGTATATGGACAAACTTTTAAACCGTTACAGACAGACGGTTAAAATTAACAAAGAAGCTGTATTGCTACAACCGCTATAACAAGTATAAAATTTGAGTTCGGAAATTACAGGGTGTCGCAATATTTAGTTTAATTTTATGTATATAGCCAAACTTTTGATCCAATATATGCAGGCAATCGTTTGGTTTCACCTGAAAAAAACCATATATATATATTGTTTTTATCATTTACATTAGTTCTGAGAATTAATTCAGCTGCCTAGTAAGTTAAGTAATTTGATGTTTGTAATAAAAAGAGTTGGAGCGAAAGAAGCAGTTTGGAAAACTTAACTGATTATCCCATTACATCAGTTCGATTCTAACCGAAAATCATTTAAGGATTTCATTTAGCAGGATTTGTATTATCTTTCACAAACTTGTGTGACTGTAAATTTATTAGAAACTGATTCAATTTTAGTTAAATTTTAGTTATCTTGACTCTTAAGTTTGTGGTGGTATTACTTTAAATCCTAATATAAAATTTTATGTAATTGAGATGCAGATAGTAGGAGATAAATAATTCAGTTTTGTATCATTATTTTTAATTCATGCTAATAATAAATCAGTATTAAATTACAAACTAGTTTTGCTTACCTATAATTTGAATTTAATTGGACATCTCCAATGGCAACATTTTCAAATTGTGTCGGGCAACAAGTCCAACGTGCCCAGTAGAATGTGAAATCTTTTGAATCGTAGTGTTCCGTAAAACGACATTTAAGTATTAAATCGGCACCTTCACGCGTATCAATGGATTCATTTGCCTTAGAGCAGGTCAACAAAAAAGAAAAAACTGTAACAAAAAAAATATTAAAAAAGTTAGTTTGCTTTTTATTTTGCTGTAAAAAAATTGTCAAGAAATTTTATAGTTCTAGAAAGTAATCGATTTGCAAAAAACAAAAAAAAAAAAAAAAAAATCATATTTACTGAACCAAAGAAATGGGGAAAATACAAAATATATAAGTAATTTGAATGGCTTTAGATAATAACAATTGGAAGAAATTATGTTGATACAATGGCATGTTCCATTTGCAATATTTGAATTCTAAATATATTGATTTTTCTTAAATTTTTTCTGTTTATGAAATTCTTTTTGACTTGCCAATTGAGACAACCAATTATTAAGTTGAATACAAGAAAAATCTGCTTTGCATATTGTAATTTTGCTGCGCTTTTTAACTTTTTAAATATATTACATTTTCGTGTAAAGCATTTAGTTTTCTTTAAAAATCTGGCAACTCATCAAAAACTACAAAAAAAATATAAAATAAAACAGAAAAAAGATATTAATAAATAAAATTGTTGTTGATTAAAAAAAAAAATTATTTATTACGAGCTGTGCCCACAAATTTTACTCTGATACTTTTATCGTGCTTCAGTTATAGTTTATGTATTTTCTTTATATAGAAGTCCCAATCCCTGGATTAAATTCTAAAATTTATATCGAATCCCAAAAATATTGTAGTTCTGTAAATACTGTTTAAAATTTCTTGCTGACAAAAATAAAAGTTACTACCAAGTTTACGGTAAAAAATGCAAAGCATTTAAATTTTCTACTGATTCCAACATTCATTTTAAAAATACTGAATATAAACACTGATTTTCCATTTATTTTATTTAAAGTTGAAAATTCAGATATATTCAAAATAATAAAACAAAGTATGTATGTTAAAACTATATTTGTCAGTTTTAGAAAAAAAATTCAAAATAACAATATTTATTTAGAAAAATATATGTACATATATGTATATATGTATATATGTATGTATATATATATTTTTTTGTTGGAGCGATAAATAGTTTTTCGTTATTAAAAGTAAGCCAAAAACACATTTTAACTATCACGTACCATAAGGATAAGTTACAGCAATGAGCATTATGCTCATTATTATAACGAAAAACTACTTATCGCTCCAACAAAATCCTAACTTCAGCTAAAGTCAAGTTATAATAATGGACCTAAGAGACTTATTTTTCCAAGATATTTAAAAATTTTATTTACCCATTTTTTAAACAATATCATAAAACATACATACATACATATATGTATGTATGTATATGTATGTATGATTGAATTAATTAGATAAAATAAATCAGTCAAGTGCGAGTTAGTCTCACACACGTAGGGTTCCGTATTATGTCTAGTACGCTTTTAAAACTCAAGTTGTTAATTTTTTCATGTCTTATGGGGACCCTTTTTTTAAATCAAAGTAATATTCGCAAAAATTGCATCGCTATTGGAATACTCTTTAAATTTTAGGAATTTATGTTATAACGGCCATGGTAATACACTTTCTTTAAAAATATCAGGCCTACCTATTGCGGTTCAAAAAATAAGGTAATATACGTCAAAAACATGTCACTGATGGATCACCCTTTAATTTTTATTATTTGTTATATTTTCCATAGTAATAAACCTCTTGTAAAAACTTCAAGAGTCTACTTATTATTGTTAAAAACTTAGGCCACAGTTATACACCTTCTGTGAAAATTGAAAAGAGCGTACCTATTTAAAAAAACAGAAACAACGGAAGAATCGTTTATTTTTACAGAATTTGAGGTTTAATTTTATTAAAGTCAAAAAAACACAATCAACGGAAATATCATTCATTTTTACGAATTTACGGAATACGTAGTTAGATTTTATTAAAATAAAAGAAAAAACATGTGTTTTTACAGCTTTTAACAATTAATATTTACAACATTTAAAAATAACAAAACTTTTCATTTGATTTAAATGAATAAAGAGTAGACCGGTTTTTAACTAAATTTTAATTTTTTTTTTAAATTGCATTATCAGTTAATTTAACTTACATAAAATTTTGAGTGTATTTTTATTGCAAAAGGGCATTCCTTTTTAACGAAAAAATAAAAACTCAAATGAAAGTTTAAAAAAAAGAATTTTATTTTGACGTGAAAAATTAAAACTCCTAAAAAGTTTCGTCAGAAAATAAAATTCATTTTATGTAAATTGATAACCAATACCATCACCTTGCATTTTAATTGAATAAATCGTCATTAAAGTAATGTAAATTTTAATTTGTTGTTGTTTAATTATCGATCTTCAGCAGATATTTTCCCATTTTCGCCGGATTTTTGCGGTATATCTCATACATCGCTTTTAGAGCAGAACAATAAAGCGAAGATAATGATTATAAAGTAAAAACAAGTTTTCTTGAAAATTGACAATTTATTCTCTTGGAAGAAAAAATACATTAAAACACTTATGTCCACGTCTGTCCACAATAAAATTATGTAAATAAAAAAAATATCTGAATGGAAAAATAAAACTCCTCAAAAATTTTTATTTTTTGACGGCAAAATAAGAGTTTTTAAGAGTTTCATTTGAACTTTTATTTTTTCGTTGAAATATAACTCTTAACTAAGGAGTTGAGATCGATTTTTTAAGATCACTATAGATTTTGAATGAGCTCGTCAATACAAATCTATTTATATGTGCATCGTATACACAGTTTGCACTGCCCATCGTGAAAACGTTCGTAGTTCCAGTTTAGACGGGTGAACATGTGGAAGAAAAACATTTGCAATTCTCTTTTGGTTTCTTTTATTACGTTTACACAAGCGAACATGTTGTCGGCAACATTTTATTATTATTGAAGCAAATTTCAAAAAGAAAAGTAAATGTCAACAAAGCGTATCGCCGAGTACCGAACACAAAAACAATGCTCTCTTCCCCACCCATAATATAGTTTCAAACTAAAATTCCATATGTTCTCCAGTCTAAACTCAGACCTATTCTAGTAATAAATATTTCATTAAAAATCATAAAATATTTACTCTAAAAAATATAGTAATCGAAATGGAATATTACGAAGAAAGCTATTTCGCTGCTGGAAAGTAAGCAAAATCTTAAATTCTAAACAAAGACCAAAATAACTATTTCAAATTAAAATAATATATTTTTCTTACTTATTTGGAATCTAGGTCACTATATTTATTTAAATAAAACAAAATATAAAAAAATATTATAAACATTCCTTACGTTGAGTAAAGCTGTCAATATCCTACAGATGGAATATTATGCCTATAATATATAGTATGTATTAACAACCGTCATGTAATTATTTTCTTGCTGTAATATTTCTGTGCAATGAGTTAACATTCTCCCAGTATAGAAAATGCAGAAATATTAGAGCAAGAAAATAATTACAAAAAGATAATACATAATTGAAATATTACATATAATTAATACTCCCGAGGACAGAAGGATGAATTATAAGAGAGACACGGAAAATTGCGCGCACACGTATTAACAAAATATAGACAAAAAATCTTTAGTAGGCATAATACTCCCACTGTAGGATATTGACAGCTGTCCAAACATAGTTTGAACACTTAAAAATATATTTATATTTTTGTAGAATTTAAATTTAAAATACTTTATTGAATTTAATATACATTAATGAAATTATTGAAATTGTTATCGATAGTAAAATCGCTAAGATAGTTAGTGTTAAGTGGTAACACTAATTTTCGAAATTAATTTTATAAGCGACAAATGAAATTGTAGTTTTAACTTTACATAAGAATGAAGTTAACTTTGAAGAAAATGTCGTATCTTTACTTATTTATATTTTAACTTTTGTACAAGCCACTTCGTGCTTACAATTCAACCTTTATACAAGTCACTCCGTGACTTCTTTTTTTGTTCACTTACTTGTCATCTAACTTTTGCTCAGTGCATTTATAAAAGTTATTCTACTTGAAATTAATGTAATTTAACTTGAACCAGTGTAATTAATTAATGGAACCTTATCATAAAGGAGTTACAATAAAATAGCATCTGAAAGAATTAACTAAGTACTACCTTTGTTTCATCCCGAGTACCCTGTAAAAGGTAAGATACCATAACCCTAAATTTAACCCTATAATAAAAGAAACGCACATCATTAATTACATTTTTTTTATTCTTCTATAAACCCTAAAATTACAATCACTTGTGTACAAGTGATTATAATTAACGTCTCGATTAAAGATTGGCAACAATTAATCGAAATATTATCCTCTGCCGAATCTTGAAGCGAGACAAAGGAAAACTTTTAATACAAAAAGTTTCACAGCTTTACTTAAAGTAAGGCAATTTTATAATAATTTTTTAATATTTTTAAATTTTGTTTATCTGTTAAAATATGAATGTTGTTTTTGTGTATGTTATAAGTTTGTTTATTGTTTGTATATTTTTAGTTCCTGAAAAAGAACACCGAAGGTGTTCGAAATATCGAATAAAAAGTTAACCAATGTAAAGTGAGGCAAAACAAAAATTTGCAATCCCCTCACCGCCATGAACAGCAGGTCCAGGAAATAAAACTGCTCTGTGAAACTGGCCCAAGAAAGTATTGTTTTCCATCTCCGTTCGACTTAAAGCCCAACTGTAATATGCATGAGCTAGCTTAAGCAACTGTGCCAATACATATAAATCATATGTGGCAAACTATAATGTACTTAACAAAACTTTTCGTTAAGTTTCGGAAACAGCTGTTTGTGCTTTGTGTTATACATTTTGTTGTGCATTTATAAAAAATTGCAATGGAGAACGAAAGTGAACAAATAATTAGTAAATTTAATATATAAAATATTAAAAAAAAGAAGTTTCTATAAGAAAAAAGGGACACGTTGTATTATAATCGTAATTAAATGTCATTGTTTATGAGTTGAGTGATACACATCGCTGTATTTTTTAGTACTTTTGGCCAAAATTACACAAACAGCAAAAAAAGTTTAATTTTTCTTTCGAAATTTTCGTAAAAGTAATAAAAATAATAATAATAATAATTATTAATTTGTATATGAATGGTATTAAGTATATAAAATATGTTTATCTAACACCTTTTTGTTAACAAATTTTATTTATTCAGAAAAAAATATTATTTTGCAAAAGTACGAATAAAACAATTTTGCAATTGTGTGATAATAGTTTCTAGATTCATGTAAGTACATTGTAGCCACCTAAAAGTCTTCAATAAGTTGCTTAAGCATTTGACAGACTTTTCGTTTATATTTGACATTAGCTTAAGCCAGCTTATTCACATTATAGTTGGGCCTTTATTTAGCCAGATTTCTAACAGAGACATCACCTAACAGGATGTCTATTTCCAGCCGCCACTACTTGGAGGTATAAGTCTGAACTTTCGACAGTGCACAAAACCAATCTTTGTGGCTGCCAGCAGACTTGCAAACATCAAATAACTAAAACATATATTGTTACTTCTTATGTTTGTTTTAAAAGGAGTGGCTTTTTTTACCACATTGGGAGTCCGCGTCAACATTTTTTGACCACGAGTTTTATTTTTAGTATTTTCTTTCCTAGTTATTGTTCGGTGTTATCTGAATTTTCAAAACATAAAATGTTAATGTGGACTATTTAAAATGGGCGTAGACGCCAGTATAAAAGCAATCTAGGAGTTTTTTTTTTGTTTATAATTAAAAATTTTTTATCAACGTGCATACATATATATCGCAGACTAAATAATAAACAGTCAAAATTCAACATTGATCAAATCAAACAGTTACAGCCATGTTATGAGTTGTGTTTATTTTAAATCAGTGTACTCTTTTGCAGAGCAGACAGTAACCCTGTCTGTCTGTTTTTCTGTCTGTGTTCGCATCACGTAAAAACTACTGGATGGATTTTAACAAAATTTTTTGAGGATGTACCTTAGTATACTGGTTCTAACAAACTATACATTTTTCCGCAAAAATATCTTATTACCTAGAGAAAGTGGAGAAAAAGCAGTGAAAATACTCCGATCTTCTTACCGATTTAAAGGTACTGCATACTTTAGGGCATATTTTATTTTTGATAGCTGTATATTTTAAGCAGGGTTGCGCAACAGATGGGGCTGTTTTAAAATAATGACAAAATATTTATTACTTACTGCCAAATAACCAATTGAATAAAATTTGTATTTGATATTTTTTTACTTTGTGGAATTACATTGTTATTAAAATATTTTAAAAACCTTTTATAGAGCTTTACAATAGTAAGAATTTTATATAAATTTTAATAAAGGTTAGAAGTTAATTCGTAAGAGACATGAAATTTGGTGTGGATTACTTTCAAAGCAAAATCGAACAAAATATTGTCAGGATGCACCAAAAATATAAATAATAGACTTAACATGTACATTTTAAGCAATGTGTGGTTCTGTTTTAGTTTTTTCTACTTCAGTTTTAGTTTATTTAAAACTAGCGGCAAGCAGACAGACAGAAAAATCCAAAAAATGCTGTATTGTATTTCATTTCGAATACTGTCTGCACGAGCAAAAAATTTTCATGTACAGAAATGGTGCTGTTACAGTTTTATTATATGTGTAGATATATAGATTACTCGTTACAAATACAATATGTAAATTGAAATAAATGTTATTCATGTAGGAAAAAATTAAATTAATTTTCTTATTCTTTTGCATGATTAAGCAAAAATATGATTCAGACCAGTCACTTCTTCTTTCTGTGAATCAATTTAATTGTTATCCAACAACATTAGGCAGCAATAATTTAAGCCGAAAATTAATTTTAATGGTTTAATTCCTTATAAGCTCTTCGCTTTAAAGTAGTCAGTCGCAGAGATTTTCTGTAAATTAGAAAATTTTTGTTTTGTTATTCCCTTTTTCTTTCATTTTCATTTAAACAAGAAAAACAACTTGATAATTTATCTTCAAAAGAACTAAGTTAAAAGTTTTAGTGGTTCCACATGATGTATTCTGTAAGTACAACATTTTGCTGTTAATTCTCTTACAATCATTTTATTTAGAAGGTTTGTAAAAAGCAACAAAGTATAAAAAATATAACAACGAAGGGAAAAAGCAACAACTTTGTTAAAAGTACTTTAACATTTTTCACAAAAAATTAGTTTCACTCAAGTGAAGCTGCCGAACTTGACTATGAATACAATTAATATTTTAGAAAGTACGAGGGCATGTCAGTAAGTTTTTACAAAAACTTTAAAAAAAACATTTTTTAAGTCATTTTATATCGCATCTGTATTATAGCCATGGAAAGTGCACAAGTATGCATTGTCTTGATTGAATATCACTTTTTATAATTAAATATCAACGTTTTTATACATACATCCATACATTATGTGTGTGTCTTTTTAAACTACAAAGCGGATTTTATCGATGATTTTTGAAGTTATATATTTTCATAACTAGACGACCTGAGCGATGATAGCAATTTGGGGATGCAAGGCTATTTGTTATTTGTCCAACTAAAGAGAGTATTAAACAATACACTGTGTCATCTTCTGCCAAAAAACTAGACTGGAGTATTACACAAAATAAATAAACACATCGAATATCGTTTTTTTTCCAAGAAGGAAGTTTTGTTTGAAAAGTATGTATTTTTTGCGACAAAGAAGGAGAGAAGTAAAATAAGTCAGTACTCTATCAAATCAAGACTATTTTTTCTCTGCATTATTAAAAACAAACTACTGATTTTACTCTGAGTATTAAGACCACAGGTCGTTTCAAACTTTCTGACTAAAATTTAAGATTTAAAATATTCTAATATTACAAACTTATTTATTTTTAAAAATTTACATACACCTGTCTTAATTATTTAAGGTTGTTAACTATTCAATATCCCATTTAATTAAAACTGCAGTGTTTGCCTGATTTTGCTTAAAAATATGTTAAGTCGTAAATAACACCGCAACAGTTTAAATTTTAATCAAACTTATCTCTCTGGGGTTGTTCGGAAATTACTTTCCGAACAACCCAAGAGAGATGTCGTTGTTTGTATTTCCCGACATCTTACCTTCCACTTAACCGCAACATTATTTAACATTTTGAGAACTGACATTTAAAACATCTCTTAGTACCTTATTTTGTTTCGATCTGTCAACTTAGTCCAACTAATAACTTTATGTCCACTTAAAATAAAAAAGGCAATAAACGGGAAAAAACATGTAACTGTCAGATAACTTCAAATTTTCAGTAATTGTTATAGCGGCCGTAGCAACACATCTTCTGTAAATACTTCAAGAGTCTATTACGGTTAAAAAATAAGGCAATAAACGTAGAAAAGATGTCACCCTTTCACTATTTGTTATAGAGGCCACATTAATCACCTTCTGTAAAAACTCCAAAAGTCTACATATTACGGTTCAAAAATAAGGTCCTATTAATGCGAATTATGTCAATATAAGAACATCCTTTAATTTGTAGTCTTTTATAGCTATCTATACAGCGAACATAGTTTTAATTAGTGTGTGTAAATTTTAAGTGTATGTCTGCTACAGTATACGCGAAAACACGTCCTTTTCGAAACATCCCATCTATCTATTACGTATCTTTTTTAAGTTTTTTTTATTTAGGGCCAATTTGAAGATTTAAAAGGGCCAATATACCTTGAAAGGGCCGACAATTTTTTTAATATATTTGAGTACAAGCTTTTTATTTAATTAAAATAAAGTTATATAGTGCAGAATTAGCTTTCATTAAATATTTCGAATGTATTAAGAATGACACAGTATTTACATGGAAACGATTCTATATATTGGTATTTTGGGAAGATAAAGTTCTTTCTACACATGCTGTTGAGTGTGGAATAGAAAGAATACATTGAACAACTCTGTATAAATTCGAATATAAAGGTTCACGTACACAATTTTTAATCATAGAAATCATTTTCCATAACTAAATTATACTTAAATCTTTAAACTTTTTAAGTTCTGTAACTTCCGATATTGCCTTATACTAGTTATTTATTTGTTCAGTTTTATCTGTTTCGTTTGGAAAAAAATTAATAACTTAAAACGTACTGTACGTATTTAGTACATTTAAAACCGTTCCATCGGTTTAAAATAGTTCGTTGAGGTAAAAGGGACAAAATAGATTGAAAAGTGACACTTTAAAATTCAAAAGGGCCATCATGTATTTTAAAGGGCTACAAATGGCCCAATTGTGCCACATTTTGCATCATTGGTTCCGACTAATATGGTAATATTTTTTAGCCAAGATTTTTGTAGAACAATTTCTCCCCGTTCTTCCTCTTTTTCGGGAATTTTATACGATTAAAGACAAAAAATGCCGTTATACGGGGTAGTTAGAGGATTAATATGTTCCACAAAGATATTTGCCATAAATCTTTCTACATAGTTGCTGAACGTACCCTACACCTCAGATGTAAAAAATAGTTTTATACACTGATATGTTACAAGAATAGGGAAGAGTTGGGTAACTTTAACCGCATCTAAAATTCATTTCCGATATGATCTTTCAAAATGCCGGTACAAGTCTACTAGAATCAATCGTCGGAACCCCGATATTTAAAAAATTATTGCCCTTCCCTTATATATATGTATAAACATTACATATTAAGAAGCGCGAAACAGCATTTTCATTATTCATATGCATTTTTAACTACATTTACTATTCCATATGTCTGTTTGATAGTACAACGTTTATTTCCTAAGTCTGAGTTGAAGAATTCATGCTTTCACCCTTAGAGTTGGGTTTAGTCGAGTGCGAGTTATGCCTACAATTGAGGTGTGGCCTCCTCCATTTTTGATTAAATGAAATGGGATATTATAGATAGTGCTCTCTATTTCATCGCTTGTTAGCTAATATCGAAAATATCGATAGAGGTGCTTTAAAAAAATATAATTTTGGGTGACAGAAGTTACGCTTTTGCGATAATATCTCATATCTCAAAAAATCAAAATTTTTAAGTTATTAAAGAATTATCTACCCTTTATAACATCTGATTTTAAAGTTTTGTAGGAGAGCAATTTTAAACTTTAAATTTATTTTTTATTTTTTTAATTCTTCGTATAATTACATCTGCTCCATGGTATATAAAAAACTCGAACATCCATAAAGATCTAAACGTGCCATCAGTTAAAGCAGAAATAGCAAAACTAACCATAAGGTATTTAAAGAAGCTTGAAGCTCATCCGAATCCACTGGCTCGTAACATACTAAATGAACCTGGTTACATACATTTGACTAAGAAGGAGGGACACTGCTTCTCTCATCCGTACATCAGAGGGATAACCCGCAAATTACAGTAACCATGAAAGATAAATTTTTTTTGTCCAGCACGGTTGGACTAAACAAGTATATTTATTTTTTTTTAGACTTAAGATATGAGTAATTATTGTTAGTTCAATTATATTGAAGATACAATAAATAAAAATTTCGAAAAAAAAATTTAAATTGCTTATCTTTAAACTTTACATATGGGAGTCAATCGTATGTTTTGGAAAAACATATTATATCTACCAAAACTACGCAGAGATTGCAATGAATGAATTGTGAAAGTTTTTATGATTTGAAAAAACAGCTTGTAGTTTTTTAATTTTTTTCCACAAGCTATTATACAATGAAAAATGATAAGCATAGTCATTTCGCTATAACTTCCTGAAAAAGGTGCTAGTGACTTAAATTTTGCTTCAGTTCACTTAAGCAGTTATTCTTTATTGCCAAAGACTTCATAAATCAGAATTATATCTGAAGGTAAATCAAATTATTATAAAATTTTATCCGCTTATACCATAAATCTAATCTATTTTTATTACATTGTTTTAAAGGAGTAATACGAGTAGAGTGTGTAAATTTAATAAAAGCATTTAATCAAAAGTTAATCAAAACAAATTATGGAACAAAAAGTTATACACAAAACTCTTTGCAAAATATATTTGGAAAAAAGTTAGGTCTAGAGGAAACAATAATAACCTTACAGTATATATGCGTTGAATTTGTAGATAAGACAAACGAATATTTCAAGATATAAAATAAATAAACAATATAAGGATATTCCCTATAAGAAACCAACAACTGCTCTTGTCGATTCGTCAGTAAGGCACACGGATGTTGTCTTACCTTTCGGTAAAGACCGTCATCACTGGCTGTTTATTTGATTCGATTGGTGAGCGTTTTCATACGGAAATCATCATCATACATTATTAAATTCATACGTGAATTTGACAATGAAATTCCCACATCTAAAGCGATAACTAATAAAAACGGTCTTCACTGAAAGGTATTACAACAGTATTTTACACATTTACATTTACTTTTCATTACACAAACAGAGTGGGCCATCAAAAGATGATGCACTGTAAAATCAATATACATATTTTATACATTAAATACATAATTCGCACACTCAAAAAAGATATTTAATTACAGACTATCGACAAATCGATTGAGGCCACTATCGAGAATTTCCATCCGTTATCCCCAGATCCAGAACGAATTAAAAAATTTACTTAGAGGCTAAGAACTAGATCAATATATGTAGTAATATTGCCTTATTAATCCCGTTCTGAATAAAGTACCAGGTTGACTAATAACTCAAAATACAAAATATTTATTGTCGATTTTTGCAAATCGCTGGTAAAATTACTCTTTAAAAGATATGATAAATTTGAAGACAGCGTTTTAAAGGTGGAACATTATAAGCTTTTTTCCAAAAACAACACTTGCCACTTCAGCAATTATTTGTTACATCACCAAGCTGCAAAAAGTATTTAAATAGCAACTCAAAAAAGAAACAAATTTAAAACAGAAGTTAAATAAATACTTTTATAAATTAAAATAAAAATTTTGTTTGTTTAAATGTTTGTATAACTTTAATTACTAGTCTGCTACTTAAGTGGGCACTACAGCAAACTTTAAGCAAAAGTACTTTCAACAATTATGCCAAACAATCTGACGCACAAAAGCCGCAACCCCAAAACCACCCAAAAAGCTGGCCAGTTCTTTGGACGGGGTTGTATCGAAAGCAGCGAGTAGAATAAATAAAATAATCAAAACAGCAAAAAGCACGTAATTTACGCGCGAGTGCATACGCTTAATTTGATACTTGTTTTTTTCGTTGCTCTTGTTTACCCTCCGCTCATTGATGGGTAGTGTAGTTGTTAAAGTTGATACAATTAAGAATTGTTAAAACATATCTACCCAGTGGTAAAAACAAGGAGAAGGAAGGCCTTCTAGAAGGCCCTTTACTACTTCTATTGGAAGCACAAAGCCTTCCGTTCGCAGGGAAGCAGGCCTTCCACTGTCGCTTCTGCCTACAAGCCTTCCAGAAGGTCTTCTGAAAATTGTAAATTTAAGACTTTTATAAGTCTTTTCGTAGCAAAAACCAAGAAAAATATTCGAAGATAAGATTTTTATTGTTGTTTTAAATTTATTGAGCTGATAGACTTGTGCACTACAAATCAGTCTATCGAATCACCTCAATTGCAAGGAGCACTAAAATAAATAAGATGACAAATCAAAAAATAGAAAATTATGTATTTGGCATACAAAATGAGAACACATTCCTACTTCTCTTTAAAGAGAAGGGAAGATTGTATACTGGATTTTTTAGAATGCAGAGCCAAGGCCTTCCTTGAAAGGCCTTCTAAGAAAAGGAAAGGGAAGTAGGAATGTGTACTGGATCTTTTAAATGGAAGAGGTAATGCGTTCTAAAAGGCCCTTTTTAAAATGCACAGAAAAATGAGGGTCGTAGCGAGTGAAGGTCTAAGCATGCCTTATGGAAGGCCTGAAGTGAGAAGGCCTGTTTAGTTTTACCACTGATTATTAACGACAAACAATTAGGATATTACATGCTTGCAGTGATTTTTATAGGTATCTTCAAAAAACGAAAGTAACTGCTGGATAGTGTTGCCAGGGGAATTGAAGACTTAGAAAAGTTAAGCTTTTCTTTCTAAAATGTTATATTTTTTTATTAAAATTTACATTTTGAAATCCTTTTGAAATAAATAAATAGCAAATGTTTGTGATTAATATAAAATTTATATTTTTTCATATTTCAGGGAAAATAACCGGGCAAAAACTAATAAAAGCGTATAAAAACTTAAATTTAAAAATAAGAGATATAAACATACGCTGGAAATGTTGAATTTAGAAGTCTCACATTTTAGAAGATCTAATGTTATGTTTAGTCACCATTAATGTTGTATCAGTACTTAACCGATTGAGGTGGGGAGTCTCAATAAGTTTCAGGATTGTAAAATGGTAGTATAAAAATTAAAAATATTGATTTTCATTAATTTTTGTACTATGTATTATTTGTAGCGCACTTTATATTGAAAATTTGTTCTCAATTCTCATGAGTATTTAAATCAGGACTCAGCCTCAAAATTTCGTAAATAAAAATATTTAATTAGATTGTAAGATTAACAGAATTTACCATATATGTAGATAGTTTTAAAAACATAGTAGTTAAATACAAATTTGATTCTTCTTGGATTAAAATTTTCAATAAAAATGACTGACATTTTTCTACACATTAAATGTCATCTGTAACCGGAATCCAAAAGTGACGTTTGAGCTACGACACATTACATACATTATTTTTAAGTTTGAAGTTTGAAAGCCTCCCTTATTTTTATGTGGACAAAATCCCTATAGTTGCTGGCAATAGTTTTATTACTTTTTCATAGTGTACTTATTAAGGAATTTTAAATGTTAAAAAACAGCTATTAGAATAAGTATAGCTTGTCTTAATCAATAAAACGATACTATTTTACACATCTTGCTCTATTTTGTGTTTTATACCAAGAGTTACGAAAATATAACAAAATCATACATGTTACGTGGCGACTTTAAAAGTTACGAGTTAACCAAACGGCAACACTGCTGCTGATAGCTGCAGTTAATAATAATTAATCATTCGCTTTAAAATTACAACAAGTTTAGTAATGCGAACAGGGATTAAATCAAGGTGAAGAATCAAGGTGAAGAATCAAGTTTTGTAAAGTGGATTCAATTTAGACTAATATTAGAAAAAAAAATATTTTTTTTAATTTTGAAAGAACTTTCTTAAAAGTGTAGTGGTTGTTAAACGATTTGATTCAAAAGAATTATTGTATATTGAAATACAATTGAACTAACAACAAGTTTACATCTTATATGAATCTAGAATCATTGCTGGGCAAAGTATTTAAATCATGATTTATGTTATAGTTATGCACTTATCATCATAAGTCCTTAACATTTTTCCTGTTGGTTCGTACTTCGGATTTCCAAATTGGTTATAATTTAATAAACCTCTTAAGGAAAAGGTTGCAGTTTCAAGAAAACATTCTACCGCATTAACTTTAATATCAACGAAAATCTTATGCTTTGATTTTTCTAAAGATTTCTTCATCCAACAATTCAACAAATGCCAGATAGAAATGATTCAACTTTTTGTGATACTAAATTTATATCACTTTGTTTTTGTTGTTTGAAACCGCTTCTGGCAGGTTGATTTGATCACGAATTATCTTTAGACTAAGAGATGTGTCCTGGATGTAACACATGTTGCATATAACTAGTGTTGTTTTTGTAATGAGAATAATCTTACGATATTGGTATTTTTAATTACGATATTGCCTTTTTAGTTCTATGCGCATGCTTACTTTCATAATATTAAGCTGCAGAACAAACTTTATTTTGTGGTGTGTGAATTACCAACATATCGCGGATTTTATTATCAACACGCGAAGAAAAAACATTGTTGAAGTAACCATAATCTAAGAGCAACATATTCATGTATGTTCTGTAATCCGAAACCGAGTGAAATTGAATCTGAATGAAATTTTAAATTGTCATAACTTTTAAATCTTACAATATTTTGATATTATTTTTTATACATTTGATTAAAGACCATTCACATAACTTCCTTGATTGCTTAATGTTTTTACATAATAATAGGCGCAACTAAGTTATATATTTCTTTAAAAATGTATTCGGTTTCGGATTACAGAACATACCCGATTATGATTGAATTATATTCTTGTAGTCAAACCATATAATTAAAGGGATAATAATATTGTGTTATTTTTATTATATATATTGAAATTTTTTTATTATAAATTAAATTAAATAAATATAGTGGAAAAACATACTCTTTTTGCTTATATAACTATACCTTATAAAAAGAGACATACTTATTAATTAGTTTTGTAGGCATTCAATAAATAAATAATTAATTTATTAATTCAAAAATAGTTCATATAAAATTCATATAATTTCACAGAGCGCGCACGGCTTTGACATTGTTAACTTCAACACTATTGTGTTAATAATCAAAATATACATTTGTAAAATAAAAAGATATCTGATTGTTGATAATTGCTAACCAAAGGACAGCTAATAGCAAGACAGATATATACAATTTTCAAATAAAAGAAAAATATATAAAGAGAATTAAAAAATAAAGAAAAATGTTTGCTTGGTAGTATAATGTAAAAAAGAAATAGAGTTTACAAGTGTAAAACAATTTCAAAAAGATCTTCTATGAAATATAATGTAAAATTAAAATTTCTCAGATTCTATTTCTTTGATAAGTTTGTTTAAATAGAAAATTAATAACAATTGAAACTACCGGGTAGATTGATACAAAGAGTACTGATGACGGACGTAGCTGTCTAGAAAATGCATTCTGCTTTGCTGGTATCTAATTTTCCTTTATCTCTTTATAATTAAGAACTTAAGCCTAAATAATTAATTTATTAATTCAAAAATAGTTCAAATAAAATTCATATAAAATTATATTGTTTAAACCAACTATGTTGTATTTTTGGGTTTAGTAACGATTTAATAATCGAATAGTAATAAAAACTTGTGACCATAGTAAGTTGTTCATCGCAACCAGATATTGTCGCAGAAAACATAAGATGGTTCTTGTGACCACACCATAACCATGTTTTTTCTCTGCGTAAAAATGTGAAATATCCTCTCTTACCGCCAATCCCATTTGTGTTTTATTAAACTTAAATTTAGCTGCTGGAATATGGTGTTTCTTAATAAAACTTTCCATCGAACACATTTTTAAGAATACTTTTGGTTGACCCGGTAGTCTATCAGTATAATTTGCTATTCTAGGATTCATAAAAAAAAACTTTTTTGTTCAAAATTTCAATAATAGTTGTCATATATCCAATAAAATATAACAGCAATCATCAATAATAGCAGTTATAGGTTTTAGAATAAAACTATAAATATATAAAAAATACTGTTTATTTTTTCATCTGGTTTCACGCCATTTGCCTAAAAGTGTTCAAGTTGTAAGTAATAACTTGACCAATTATTTGTTGAATTCCAAAACATTTTAAATAATACACTACAGATGACGAGATACTGAGGATTCTAAAATCCTCGACATTCTCCGATGATTTTCTTGGATCAATTCTATATCAAATTGTTGATTGGACAATTGTAATTGATGTAAAAGCTTTTGCAAGTTTACTGAATCTATAAAGCGCAGATTGTTAAAAATAATATATTTTCTTTAAGCTTAAGGACTTATTTTTATTAAAAATGGACTTATTTTTTACCAAATTTGTTGAACATATAACAAGTTGTATTGAAAGGAAATGATAATTATGGAATGAAAACTAATAACCGAATTTTCTAAGAAACTAATTTTATTATATAAAGTGTTGATAAAAATTAGGATTACAACGTATACAAAGTACGTCAAACTTGTTTTATGAATGTAATGTAAAATTAATTAATGTATGTACACTAAAATTTGTTATTTATGTGGAGTTTCGATGGCAGAAGTGGAACGCTCAGATTTGGTACTGTACTACTATTGACTACACCTCGTATATTTAATGTAATTAAAATTGTAATTTTTTTACAAAAACTCAGTTGTTTCCGAAAATATTAATTTGCCTTTTTTTAACTACTCCTTTTTTAATCAGCGAATATTGATTCTGATTATATAAATTATTATTTCATATTATTTTTTACAATGTTGATTATATTTAGATATGTTTGTATATATTTATTAAATATATTTGTCCCTAAAGGCTCGAATAACTTAGAAAAGAGTAAATAAAAACATGATTATTATTTTCTGTTGTTGCTTAAATAATTAAGTTAAAAAAATTAAATAATTTTGTCCCATTTGTTTAAAAGAATGACAATAAAGCAGACAAACTACAATTGAATTTGTATAGATGTACACATTTGTTTACATTTTAAACTTCACAGTTTAATAGTACATACTTGTACAAGCAGCGTTGCCACAAAGAAAAATATTTTCCTACCAAAGTCATCCCTAAAATCTACTAAAACCTAGCAAAACTTAGAAAAAACAAACAAATAAAACAGACATTAAATGATTTTTGAAACCAAATTTTTTAAGTGTAATCACCTTTCAAAATACACAAAGTTAATGTAAATTTCTTCTGTCGGTATCAAATAATAAAAAATTTATCTTTAAAGCAAAGTGTTAACTTTGAAAGTTTTAATTATTTAGTCGAACCGTTTATGTATTACATACAATGAAATTTTATAACCAAGCTTAAGTTCGTTTTTATTCTCTCTAAGAAAGAATTAATTAAATTACAAATTAGGTGATAATATTAATGAAAAATTGGCAAAATTTAATTTTTAGACACCAGCACGAGCGGAATGTACATTTTCTAGACAGCCACGACCGTCATCAGCGTCATCAGCGTCATCAGCACTCTTGTATCTAGTCTACTTAGGGTAGTTTTTTTTAGTTGTAAGCATCATCTATTTAACCAACCAAACCCAGATAAAGGAATACGAGAAAACTTGTATTCAATTATCAATCGTCAGTTGGTGAGAACGAAGTCTACCACTACCTTAAGCTTCCCTCTTGTTAAATATTTTTATTTTGATATTTACCACCCATATTTTGTTGTTCCTTCAGCGAACCTTCGGTTAGCAATGAAGTTACTTTTTGTTTATTTGTTTTACTCCCAACATTCGTTTTTAGTTAACACTAATCTAGTATCAAACCAAACTTTGTTGAGTAAACAAGATTGCGCGGTGCTTTGCGATTTTTAATGTTGAAAATTTTAATTATTTAGTCGAACTGTTTATGTATTACATACAATGGAATTTTATAACTTGTATTCAATTATCAATCGTCAGTTGCTGAGAACGAAGTCAAGTTTTTTCGTATTCCTTTATCTGGTGTGGTTGGTTAAAGAGATGATGATGACGGACGTGGCTGTATAGAAAATGTGCATACCGCTGGTGCTAGTGTCTAAAAATTAAATTTTCCCAATTTTTCTTTAATATTATCACATAATTTGTAATTTAATTAATTCTTTCTTAGAGAGAATAAAAACGAACTTAAGCTTAATTATAAAATTTCATTGTATGCAAACTGTTAACGTTACTCATTAAATAAAATTATTACTTAAATTATTATTCAACTCAGATGAGAACTCAGTTTTTATAAAAAAGGAAAAAGGGTTGTCCAAAATTTTTGTCATTTTTTGCCACCAATCTCTAAGAAATTCGCGCCGTAAAAATGCTTTTTCAAGTCTTTTGGTAATCATTATTGATATAAGGAAATAAGTTACTATTCAATATTAAATATTTATTAGTCGAACTCTTTATTGTATGTTAAATATGGATTTTTAAATAAGTTTAAGTTCGTCTATTCTCTTTAAATACTCAATAGGATTGAAATAATACTTTTACAAATTATGTGAAACATTTTATAGAAAATTTTTTTCTTGTTAGGTAATAGGGGAAAGTAATTTCTCGTATTTTATTATCTGAACTTAGGGAAAGTAATTTCTCGTATTTTATTATCTGAACTTGGTTAGTTAAATAGATGATGTTGATAGATGCGAAAAAAAAATAAATTACATTCTTCTAGTGTCTAAAAAATAAACAATTTTCACAATTTTCTTTTTAATTATAGACATAATTTTATTCATTTTTAAAATGAATCAGGTTTTTATATTTGCAACTAAATCATTATAAATTTGTAATTTCCATAAAAAATATATTAATAAAATAACAATAGAAATTTTAATCATTGCATATTTAAATTTAAATTTTATATTAAAAAAATTGATTGGGATTATTTAAGTTTTCTTTAAATGCAAAAAATCAAATAAATTTAGTTCCGTTTCTTTTACTTTAATAAAATAATTATTACCATGGAGCTGTATAGCCTATTTGATATACAGTGGTGTTCCAAAAAATAGAGCCACCTTTTACTACTTATTTCGAAAAAGAAAAAAAAATACTAAATCTTCATAACAAATTTGAAGGTTTTTATTTTTGTGTGACCGAACAACTGACCAATTAAATTTCTATACACCTACTTGATAAAAAACTTAAATTGAAATATATACGTAAAAACATTAGAAATTCAAGATTTTAGGTGTGCAAAAAAATAGAGCCACCCACTTCAGTTATCTAAAAACACAAAAGATGAGTAAAATAAAATAAAATATACTTTATATATATATATATATATATATATATATATATATATATATATATATATATATATATATACTTTTATTATATAAAATATACTTTTATTATTTGCAAATTACTCAGTACTTAGTGGAATATAATATAATTTATTTTGTGGGCATTAGTAAAAGGAGCCGATCGAGATTCCGATTGAGACAGGCCAAAAACTTTCTGAACCTATGCCAAAACGGTGCTCAGCCGTTATCAACAATAAACCTCAATAGACAGACGCTTGAAAATTACACAGTCTGTACTTCTATGGCCGCTGCAATAAAAAAGTAATAAAAACTTTATTATTAAAAACCAAAGGATGTCCCATATTATACCGTATCAGCTTACTTTATCATTTAAAGAAACCCTTGGTCGTGGTATGGTCATAACAACTATATTGTTCTTTGTAAGAATATAAGGTTGCGATGAACCTATTTTAGTTGTTTTTAACATTATTTTGATTATGACTTTATCAAATTTCAAAATGTTTGTTTTAACTATACAATTTTTTCTAAACTTAAAACGAAACCAGAGTTTTATAAATATCAAAAAAAAAATATAAAAATTTTGACCATAATATATTAATAATAAACCAAAATATGTTCAGTTTATTTATATGTAACCAAATTATGATTGTGTTTATTCATCGACGTTTGACTGATTTTTTGTTTTTTTTTTTACTAATACTTATTTATTTAATATTTCCAATATAAAGTAAGTATTATTTCATAAATTAGCAACATGGAAATCTTTGATAAAAATAATAAATAAAAATATATTATTATGAAAAATGTGCCCATATGACATTTCTCAGTTTTAATCATACGTTTAATTTAACCATAATATGTTTATATTATAATGTATAATAATATGGTATAACTACTACCATAAAATTATATGTATAATCAAGTCAATCATGTTTTTTCTTTGCGTGTTGACATACATGATTCTGAATTGAAACATTGAGAAGAAGCAAAAAACTAAGCTCTGATAAGATTAATAAAATAAAATATTAGAGTGATTCGGAAAATAACAAAAAACTTTTTATCGTCTAAAATAAACACTTACGTATCCGTGGACAGTGAAGATTTTATAAATTTAAGGCACATTAAAACAATATTTTGAAATTAATATAGCTCCCCCAACGATGACTGATTGTAGTGCTTGCAAGTCAGCAATTAGGGGTGAAACCGGCATTAGATGCCATGGTGTTTGTGATAAGGTGTATCACAGTGTAAAAAATGTTCTGGTGTGGATCAATATTCTATTGGAATGATAGACTCTAATAATTTTATGAGATTTATATGCAATGATTGTATGGAGTATATAAAAAATGTAGATTTGGTGCTGGGTCAAATTTCAAGATGGTGTCCGTGTTAATAAACAAAATTTAAAGGAATACAAACGTGAATTTGAAACATCGTTGAGATAAAATGAAAATGAAATTAAACAATTATTAGAGGCCATTGAAAAACGATATGAAGAACGTTTAAAAATTTTAGACAAAACTCAAAAAACTTGTGAAAAAAATGTTGATGAAATAAAACAACTTTTCGGCACGATTAAAGAACAAGAAAACAAATATAGAAATGTGTAATAACATAGAAAAAACCAACGTAAAAATGTGCAATGAAATAAAGAAAGTGATAAAGGAGACAAATGTCAATACAAGTAAGATGTCATTCTCAGATGCATTGAAGAATAAATCAGTGTTGCCAGAGGTAAAAAATCAGGTGCCCCTAATAATAAAACCGAAAGAAAAGCAAAACATTGAAAAAACAAAAGATGATTTGAATAAAAAAGTGGACCCAGTAAATTTCAAAATAACAAATGTTGAAAATGGAAAAAATGGAACCGTAATTATACAAAGTGAAAATACTAGTGAAAGAGAAAAAATAAAATCGGCTATAGAAAATAAAATGAGTGAAGGATACGAAGTTAAAGTGCCGAATAAAATTGAAATGTCTATTGTTGTAACCGATATGTCTTTTAAATACGATGATAAAGAAATAATTGAAAAAATTAAAAGACAAAATCAGATTTTAGAAAATAGTGCAATTGAGCTAATAAAAGTTTTTGAAACTAAAAGATTGAATAAAACAATATATAATGCAAAACTATTAATTGATAATGAAACATACCCAAAAGTATTGGTGGCACAAAAGATAAATATCGGTTGGGAGAAATGCAGAGTTTTTGATGGCACAGAAGTATTACAATGTTTTAAATGTAGAGGATTCAACCATAGAGCTAGAGACTGTAAAAATAATGAAGTATGCCTAAAATGCCATGAAAATCATGCAACAAAAGACTGTGATAAAGAATATTTAAACAAGTGCATAAACTGTATAAATTCGAATAAAAGGCTAAATTTGGGTCTTGATGTGAATCATACCACAACAAGCAGAGACTGTCCAGTATATCAAAATAAATTAAAGTTAAAAAAGAGAACAATGGGGTTAGTAAATTAACAACTAAAGAATATAAATGGAATCTACACAAATATACAAGGATTAATTAACAACTTTAACCAGATTGAGGCAATTACAGATAGTGATAAACCGGATTTTTTGATATTTTCTGAGACACATTTAACCGATAGAGTAGATGAATCTGAAATACAACTGGAAGGATACAATGCATATGTAACACTATCGAACTCTACAAGAACAGGTGGCATAATTATATATTTTAATAAGAAATGGCAGGTGAATTTGATTTATAAAAAGGTACGAAACTTTAAATATTGGATTAGCGCCTATAGTATAAAATTCAGGAGTACATCAATGATAATTGCATCAGTTTATCGATCACCAAGCAGTCAAGATGCGGAATTCTATGAAATATTTGAACAAACCATTGAAGAACTTTGTGATGAAAACATAGATATAATTCTAGCTGGAGATTTTAATGTTGATTGGGCGAAGGAAAGCTTTTATAAAAACAAACTGGAACAGATTATAAATGATAATGGACTAAAGCAAGTAATTACCGATTACACGAGAGTTACGCAAGAATCAAGAACATTAATCGATTATGTGATAACAAATAATTTTAATGTTAGAGTAAATAATAGTAGAATAAATAAAATATCTGATCATGAAACAATAGAAATCTGTATTGAAAACAAAGTGGAAAAAGAATGTGAAAACAAAAAACAAATAGAATTTTTTAAATACGAAAAAAGTAAATTTAGAAGATTAATTAATACATCATTAAATTTTGATGACAGAACTGATTTAAATAATAATGTAATGAGTTTTGATAACTGCATTGAAAATACGATCAAGAAACTTACTGTTAGAAAAACTACTAGCGGAAAGTATGGTGGAAATAAGTGGTTTAATAGGCAATTACAAACACTAAAAAATGATAAAATAGCAAAGTATAATATAGCAAAAATTAAAAATACTGTTGCAGCATGGAATAATTACAAGCAAGCAAGAAATGTCTATAAAATAAGTTTAGAAAATGAAAAAAATACATATATTAATAAAAAAAATAAGCAATACTAATGATCAAAAGCAAATGTGGAGGAACATCAAAGATCTAGTGCTAAAAAAGAACAAACCTGTGATAAAAAATGTGATATTTAATAACATAGAATATAATAACAGCACCGATATAGCGAACCAATTTAATGAATATTTTGTAAATAGTATTAAAGAAATAAGAGATAGTATAGAACATGTTCAATATAGTAATCAAACAAATGTGATAAACAGTAAATTTATTTTTAGTATAATAACTATTTCTGAACTTAAAGAAATATGTAAAGTTATGAAGAAGAAACCAGATTATAATAATGTGAATATATGCTTAATCTTAGATAATTGGGATTTGCTTGGAAATATAATGTTGAGAATAATTAACAAGTCTCTAGACACGGGAACTTTTCCAGAAAATTGGAAAACGACAATGATTACCCCAATTGAAAAAATAGCAAAAACTAATAAATGTGAAGATTTTCGTCCGATAAACACTCTCAAACTATGTGAAAAAATTCTAGAAAAAATCGTTAAGCAACAACTAGAAGACTATATAGAAACAAACAATATATTATCGAAATATCAATCCGGTTTTCGAAAAAACTTTTCGTGTGAGACAGCAGTGAACTATGTTATTAATAGATGGAAAAATATCAATAAAAATAAAAAAGTTATGGCAATTTTTCTCGACTTTAAAAGAGCTTTTGAAACTATTGATAGAGACATATTATTGTTCAAACTATATAAATATGGAATCCAAAATAAAGAATTAAACTGGTTTAAATCATACCTAACAAATAGAAAACAAGTAACCAAAGTAAATAATATTTTTTCTAACACTATAAACAACGAATATGGAGTACCTCAGGGATCTATTCTGGAGGCTCTTTTATTTATCATATATATAAATGACTTACCCAATATACTAGAGAAATGTGAAATAGTGTTATACGCGGATGATACTTTAATATTTAGAGAATCTGAAACCGATGAACAGTGCCAGAGAAACTTAACTTATGATATGGTAAATGTAAATAATTGGTTAAAAATGAATAAGCTAAAACTAAATGAAAATAAAACAAAATTATTAGAAATAAACATGAACAGCGAAATACCCTTTAAAATTAATAACAAAATAATTGAGAAAGTGGAAAACATCAAATATTTAGGATTTATAATAGACAAAAACTTGAACCTTAAAGATCATATAGATTACATATGCAAAAAAATTGGGAAAAAAATTGGCTTTTTTAAAAGAATAAGAAATAAAATATCAACAATTACTGCAATAAATATATATAACACCATAGTTAAACCACATTTTGAATTCGGTTCAACAATATTATACACATGCTGCACAGACTCACAAATAGAGAGATTACAAAAGTTGCAAAACAGGGCTATGAGATCGATAATTAAATGCAATAGATATACTCCAATACAACTCATGCTGGATACATTAAAATGGCTGAACATTAGGCAAAGCCTTCAACTTAATACCTTTACCTTCATCTATAAAATGAAAATGGGGAATGCACCTGAATATTTAACAGAGCAATTAAGATATGTCAACGAGTGTCAACCTTACAGTCTTCGGAATGCAAATGATTTTAGGATATATAGAGCAACAAATAGTGCAATGAAAAGATGTCTATTATACAAAGGATTGCAGTTATTTAATCTATTACCCATAAATGTTAAAAATGAAAGAAATATCAACATATTTAAAAGAAACTGTGTGCATTTTGTGAAAAGTAATACATATCAGAGCAATTGAAATAATGAATAATTTAATATCATTTAGTTAATAAGAAAGTATTTTAAATACTACTAAATAAATGAATAAATAAATAAAAATGATGAAATGTTACAATTTATTTTTTTTTAAATTTATGCTTACACTGAATTACCCAAATTTTCTGGGTAATACTGAAGAAACAAATTAGTTAAACCTTAATGACAAAAACATTTAAATCAACTTAATTTTGATTCAAATCCATATAGGATTTATTTATATAAGCTGATTTAATTTAAATTAAGAGTGGATTTAGCTCATATAAACTTTGGGTTAAGGTTTCCTGATGATGCTAAATTGAGCATTTAGCGAAATGGCCATAGAGACTAGCTTCCCCTAGTAGTAATCAATTTTATTAAATTTATAATTTGGGTTAATAGCACGCTGTTAATGAAAAATTTAAATTATAAATGCTTTAATACCCAAAATATAAATTATAACAGAATTTATTTTGTTAAAAACATACTTCAATAAACTCTTGTGGTGTTACAAATTAAAACTAAACGAATAACTTTTTCGGACAAATCTTAAACTATAAGCGATAAGGAAGATAATTATTTTTGAGGAGAATAGATCAGATTACGTTGAAGACTGTTTTCTATTAATGATAAAGAGAAATTTCTTGATATCGAAGAAATTTCTTCAATATAAGGAATTTAATAAAATTATTTTTTTTTTTACAAAAATCGCTTTAGATTTGACGAAAAAGTTTATTAGCTGTACAATAACCTACTTTTCTTCAATTCTACACCCCATTTACAATATTTAGGTAAATGTTTTGGTTCAGTGTACGGATTACTTTCTTTTAAAATTTTAGCTTATATTGGATACCTGTGTGTTATAAAGTCGGTTTTTTGTTGCAAGAATTATTTGATATGCATTTTTCGTTTGCAAATATTTTTCTCTCATATCGATAGCTTAATATAGAAAAGTATCTCGTTTTTTTCAAAATCGGGTTTTTACATGTTCTGGTAGACGAAACTTAAAATTTGAATTTAATACTTTTAATGGAATGTTGACGAATAACAGATTTATAGTAATTAAAAAAAGGTTCAGAATTTTTTTTTTTATTTTTTCAGATTTTATTGAGTTTTTTCCTTCTCCTGTAAAGAAGCTAAAAGTTGAGATACGACCTTTCTATATTAAGCCAGCGATATTTAGATTTTGTTTAGCATACATGAAAATATAAATGATAGTAGGTACGTACACCAGCGTTGTCAACTTGGTGCGCTTCGCACCATTTTGGGTGCTTTTTCAATTTTTTTGTGCGAAAATTTCACGAGTTGGTGCGTGGTGCGTTTTTTTTATATTTTGGTGCTTTTTTTAATTTTCGTTGGCACCAACAGTGCAAAATATTCATAGGCATTTTTACAGACCATAATAAGAACAACTAGCAATGATGTTTAAGACATACCAAATCATATGCACAAAGTAAAACGGTATTGATGTTGTATTAATATGTGTTATGTTAAAAAAAAAGAAACATTTCACTGTAAGGAATTTGCTATCCCTACAAAACACATTGGTTTTCCCATTCAGCTGTTAGGCAAAAGACCTGCGAACAAATATATCAATTAATAAATATATACTGATAATGAGTATCCTGATAATACTGACAAAGAGTTCAATAGAAAAGTCAAAGCAATTTTAAAAATGTGGCTTGAATTAAAAACGGTATTAAATACATATCCAACATCTCAACAATATTTTTTATCTAACCAACTACAAAATATATACAATGATGATACTAATTATGTTTACTTAGTATAATTATCCGATATTTTAAAAGAGGTGCAACGTGTTAATCTCGCATTTGAATCAAAAAATGCCGACCAGACTAAATTATTTGATGATTTGCACAATCTCTTAAAAATTTTTAAGTCCAAACTCACTGAGCCTGACATTGAATTCGAATTTCTTAACAGGTGATATCAATACATCGTTCGATATTTGTTATTTGGGTTTTAAGTTTGAAGAATTAACGAAAATAAGCAATGAAGCAATGAACGATTATATCAAAAACTTGTTGTAAATTCACCAAAAAATTAGTTGGAAAGATTCGGGCGAGACTACCTTCTAATGTTGAAATTTTACATAAAATTAACGTTTTGAACGTAAAAAATGTTTTATCTCATTGCAAAAATGATATCATGCCATTAGCAGTACAATTTGCATCCGATATCGAAATATTGTCTAGTACTGAAAACGGATGGCGAATGGATTACCTTATGCAATGGAAAAATATTGATTCAACATTAGAATTTTGGACTGAAGTTAAATGTTATTGTTAAGTTTTTTGTTAAACTATGTATATTGTGAATGATCGCTGATTTCTATTTAAAAAGTTGTGTATCCAATATATGAAATAAAAAAAATGTATTATCTAGTACAACTGAATACAAACATATTTGTTTAGTTTTTTTATTTTTGTTAGTCTTATGATTTAATTTTGTTTTTTTTAAATCTTTAATTTTAATATAATATTATAATTTTTTTGGAAAATTAATTCATTCAAGATTTGAAATAAAAAAGATATTCTAAAATTTGGTGCCTTTTCTCTTAAATTGTGCGTTTTTTTCTCCACTTTGGTGCGTTTTGAAATTTCAAAGTTGACAACGCTGACGTACACGCTAAGAAAAAAAACATGGTTGTGGTAACCGTAATCAATTTAATTGTATAGTTGTAGTCAAGTCATATTATTACTAAACATTATAATATGATCATATTATAGTTAAATTAAATGATTATGACTATGACTATGTATGATTAAAAACTATGACATGTCATATGCCAATTTTTAAAATAAAATTGTTTTATTTATTTGGGGTATTCAAACGGTGTCTTATCGAGTCATATTGTCATAATGTCATAATATTTTAAAACAGTTTTAAAAAATTGTTGTTGGTTTGTGTATAAAAAAGTCATAAAAAATTAAGACTTTTCTACATATGTTTATTGTTTTGTCATAAATTGGCAAAAGAATTCGGAGTTAAGTGGTTAAAGCTATTAAGTTAAGCCGGCGATGGTAAAAACAAGCTGCCGCCAAAAAAATAGAAAAGCAGAAATTATTATTAAAAATAAATAATTAAATTAAAAATAACACACTAAATTACATATTTTTTCGTTTTATTATTTTACCCCAATTATGTTTATCAACGATTTCAGTTTTGCTAATTTATGTATCAATAAAATCGTCATGTAGATTTCATTGATACATAAATTAGCAAAACACAATACTCATAATAAATAAATATTTATCTAACTATCCAAAAAATGGTTTTACAATTTTTTATTATTCTTCTTATTTAAAGAAAACATAAGTCAGTTACATATGAATAAACTTGATATAGTTATTTCCTTTATTACTAATATATTATGATAAAACTAATATACTATTTTTCACTTTGGTTATCGTTTGAGGTTTAACAAAAATTATATAGTTAAAACCAACCAACCAAAATTTGGTAATATTAAAGACAACTAAAATTTGTTCATCGTAACCAAGAACATTCTGTAGTTCTTGTGACCATACTACAACCATGGGTTTTCTTTACGTGTATATTTGTCTGTATTCTTATTTATAACAATATTAAACAAAAATCTCTGAGATACACTGCCGTATTAATTTTGTATATGGATTCTATTGAGCCCATGGCATCTAAAAGTTACGTCCCTTTTTAATTTCTATGCTTCCAACCAGCACAAGCAAATTTCCATGTATTCTTTTTAGTACATCTTTATACACATCTGGTCGTTTTTTCATGTTTCTATTATATGCAACTACTAAGTATATGAAATTATTTATCTATGCGATAATTTTTATTAAATTTGTGTTGTGTTTGTTGTACACATTTTTGTTAAAATGATTTGGGTTCACTTTGGAGACTTCCTAAAAATAAATGAAATATAACCAAAACCCCAAACAGGAAAGAAAAAAATGTTGAATATTTTGCCAAGAAGTGTCAGTTATCATACACATACTATTCCCAAAGTATCCTTTTGAGTAAAAATAGTAATGGAAGCTGTATTAGGAATGCTGTTTTAATAGTATCATCTAGTTGGTGAGCAAATGACCAAATAATAGTTTAGTTAAAAGTTTTTGTTTGTGTCTGTTTTTGTGCGCGAGGGAATAAAATGAGATTTGTAGCTTCAAAGGTGTCATTAAACACTTGTATTTAAAAACACATCTAACGCAATGTTAAAATTGACCTTTAGTTTTGGGTTCTTTCTACTTGTTCTTATAATTTATAGATATTTTTAATTCTAATCTTTTTCTATTTTAACATTAAGGGAATAGATACATTTAAACATTGCCTAAAACTATTAAAATCTGTATGGTTATTTGTTTTTCTTTTTCTAAAAATGCTATATTGAATAATAATTGAAGGTTTTCAGATATTTATCGTATCCCTTAATATATGATTTAAAGTTAACAGCTTTATGAAGAAATCTTTTTGCATGATATTTGTTACTAAATTAATTGCAAAAGATACCTGTGTTGCATCGTATGGTATTTTAGCGCATTTTGAAATAATAGAATTTACAATAATGTATAAATTACATTAAGCTCAAAACAACTTAAAAACCAATCGATTTATCGAATCATTTTTTTTTTCGTTTTATTCGATAAATCGGTAAAACATAACGTTTATTTACTATCTGATCAATCTAATTCACTAAAATTTCTTTAAAACTACAAAAGACAAAAAATCGAACTAGGTTCTTTTTAGAGTTTCAGTATTATAATTGCTTAGTAATACTTTTGTTCAATAAGCCCTAAAATAGCGGAAATTCATAAAAACTTTATTTACATACTAAATAAACGCAATATGTATTTTCATGCTTTAAAATATGAATGGGAGCCACTCAATTTTCGGTTTTAAGTTAACATTGGATGGAATGGATAGAAGAAACCACTAACGATTATCGTGGGTGCTTGATTAACCAGTAAAATTTGTCTAAAAAATAAATACTTTGTATGGAGGGTTACCGGTCTCCTCATCCTAACTACCAAGCTTTAGCAAGCGTTATTCTCAGAGTAAAAAATATCAACACTACCTATTAAAGTTCCCAAGGTTTACGACAAAAACTTTGTGTGCGAGGTACAATACCCAATGTTCCAACACAGCTAGATTTCTGATCTACTATATACAATAATAAGGGGGTAATTGGTATATTTCTATGCTGTAGCTATTATAACTTCCAATATTCACATTTTATCAGAGGTACCACACCCACGATTCTGCCTAATAGGCCCTAGGGACACAACAATTTTTCACTTTTTATGAAAAGTACTACGTATACCAGTTCACCAATTTCGTTTAACTATCTACATAAATATGACGGTTTCCTATTATAGTTCTCAGGGAGATGAGATACCACGCCCGCTGTTCAAACCAAGACAGATTTTTTCTCAACTATGCAACTACAAAACTGCAACTTTCTAAGTGTTACAGTTGCCTATGTAAACGCCAATAGTTGTTCACTTTATATTGGAGGTACCACGCCCATTGATCCAATTCTGTCTATTTGTTATTACCCTCTGTACAGTAGCAAGATAATTACTTGTGCAAAACTTCAACACGCACTGTTCTCTTGTGCAATATTTCAAGTCTCTGCCTGTTATAGTTCATAGCAAATATTTTTCATTTTATATGATAGATAACACACGATCCAAACATAGCAATGAAAAAATTATACCAAATCAGCATAAATTATACCAAAATTTTACTCGACATTAAAATGTTATAAATCAGTATACTAGGTAATAATGATATAATGATTTAGTATAATAAGATATTTTAAGTAATGATTCCTTGAATTACTGTTTTTGTGTTGATAATTTATATACTAACAATTATTTTGCAAAAATACTTATTTTATAAGCAAAGTTTTATACATGTTAGCAACTGGTTATTCTGCAATTTCCGGTGGATGCTTGAAACTCTACCAAACTAACTGAATCTCAATCCGAAAGAGTATGTTGGAGTTATTTGCAATAATAATTAACGAGTCGTCGCATTACCAAAAGGGTCCTTACGATTTCTCTTTAGAAAGAATAGAAAAAGATATCAGCCCAATAGTGCCGAAAACGGATTGAGGCGATGCAAATAAGATTAAACGCTGTAGTTCAACAAAAAGGCCTTGTTACTAAATTACCTATTACATATGTATGAAAGGGTTATCAAAGTAATTAAGAAAAATCATGAACGTAAATCAAGAATGTAACAATTTAGTTAATTCTATACAGGGTTGAAGATATGTGAAATTGGAAATGATTGTTACTGTAAAAAAAATATTGAATAAATTTTATATGAAATTGTACCAAAAATATGAAGTGCACCAGTGTACCACTTATGTGTCAATTGAATCAAATTTAGTACAATTGTACCACAAATCCCAACACTGGTAGACTACATACAGTTTGCATTTTTACATATAAAATGACAAAGCATTCATTAACAGGCAAGGCCTAAGAGCATACATAATATACCTACTTATTTAAAGACCACATTCATATATTATTTATCTATTTTCAAGTCAGTAGTCATTGATCATTTGGCCATCGCTAGATTAGGCAGAGAAAAGTCTCCACCTCCGTATATGGATTATAAATACAAATGTTTTTCATATTTGTTATTTTCACTGTAGCATGCTTTGGTATTAATCCATAGTAAGAGCATAATACAACTGCGAACAGAAAAACTAAAATGTTTATTTAAATTAAAAACATTTTATTTTATTGCCTTTAACCAAAACTTTTACCATGAATTAAAGTACAATTAGCTTTTCTGGTTTTTAACAATTAATTGTTAACTTTTTCAACAACAAATTTAGTTTTAGTCCGTAGTCATCCCCTACAATGTATTTTGGTTTTTAAAACACTCTTAATGATCCGTTTTGCAGTAATTCATAGTTTTGGCAAAAACGGGAAATAAAAGGTAAAATTGCTTGTTTTGTCTATAAACAGCCCAAGGATTAAAGTTATAAATAAATCAACACAAAAGCATTTTAAAACATTTTATATAAAATTTAACATGGCAGCAATTACGAATATTTATAACAAATACGGCTTATTCTGAACAATACATTTTTTAGTTGTAGTAATTTTTTATTTTTTATTTTTTTTTATTACTAAACAAATAGTTTAAACAATTATTTATTTGTCTACACTTGTGACCTCACTGGACATTGCATACACACAATGTAAACCACATCAAAAAATAAAATAAAATGCAGAAGAAGTGTGGAGAGTGAGTTAAGGGTATGCTGAAGTTGAATTTCAATTTAAAATTGTTAGCCTGCAATTTTAACAAGTATGATTTCATAGTTTTATTTTAAATTATTCTAGATGGCACTGAAGGAAAGCCAGAGTTATAAAAACTTAATTTTTCCTTAAAGGGAATCCCTAACACGTACGAGTATATTGCAATGCCATGTGCATTGACTAAAACGAGATTGTTTTCTTGGGTATTTTTTTATTTTTTCTAAAGTAAAAAAAAAATTGCAGAACGTAATTAATAAACAGAAGAACAAGAACACAACTAATTAAAGTGTCATTATAAGGTTTTGTTCATATTAATGCTAAACTGGCACAGACCGAATAAACACATGTTGTGATAACAAAGATAGACAAATATTAAAACCTTGATTCTTAATAAAATTTTTAAAAATTATTCCATTGAAATTTTTTTATTAATCTTATTCTAGTAAGTGCTAAGTGATTGATCTAAGAATTAGTCAAATTAATTACATAATGACAATCGTATTCGACAACGAATAACCTTTTTTCTCTCGCATCCGACACGATTAACGGTATCAGTATTATGCTAAGATGGATTTCGGTATCAGTGTTAGTAAATGCTCCGTTGTGAATCACTAACACCAAATAAAATACCACATTATTCACTAAAACCCTTGCTCCTCGTCTATAGATTACATGCTGCCTCTATACTGGGTGTAGGCTGTATACAAATCATCTCTATATCTGCCGATTAATATCTAATTCACCCACATATTTTTTATTCTGCCCAAATACATTATCGATATATAGAGTCAAATGCTTTTTGGTAGTCGGCGAAAAGAATATATAAAGGCTCATTTCAATGGATTTTTCAATTACGATCCTAAAGCGTTGAAAAAACACAGGAGTGTCCAATTCTAAAACCGGCTTGTTCCGGGCGCAGTTTACCTCATACTTGCTGATTCACTCAAGAATTATTTTCTTGAATATTATCATAACAATGCAATAGTAATAGTAATGCACCTCCGAGTGTTGCAATTTGTGTCGCCCTATTTGGGAGTGATATAATAATGCCATTCAACCAGTCTTTTGGAAGAGCGGGTGTAATGTATATCCAAAAAATATCGGGTCACATTTTAGAACTTCAGCTGTAATATTAACAACTCTCGCATCTTTTGCATTTTTTTTAAGGATTTAATGGCGTCAATAATTTCTTGAATCCTATATTTAGGCTTGTCGCGGTATTGTTGTTTGTATCCTCTCAACACACATTAAGTCTCACCATCTCTTTAGCTGTTCGTCAACTTGGGTTAAAAGCGTCCCATCTAGAAAGCGTGTGTTTTATCCTGATTCTGCGATTTTCTTTGTGATTTTAAATAGGTCCCTCATATTATACACTGCAGCTGCGTTTTCTACTTCGGTGATCATGCTGAAAGTTGTTTTCCTTCTTGTCACCCTTATCGAAAGTTTTACTCGTTTGTCAAGAATGACGAACAAAAGAATCCGTATACCATTAGGTTTTGTTCGTCTTTTATCTAGACTTCTTAGGGAGCTTATTTCGTTTTTAGGGTTCCGTACACAAAGTGTAAAAACGTGACCCTATTGTTTTCGCTACAATGTCTGTCCATCTGTCCGTCTGTCAGCGCCTTTTATCTCTGGAACCGTAATAGGTAGGCTCTTGAAATTTTCATAGATGATGTATAGCTGTTGCCGCTATAGCAACAAATACTAAAACTTATAGGGTGTTCCGATAGAGAGGTGTTATTCACGAATATGTGTTTATTTCTTGAACTGTAGGAGGCATAGTCTCAAGATTTAAAAACAGTAATTAAAACTTAGTTCGTTATATAAACAAGTATAAAAAAATAAACTTAAAAATTAAAGGGTGTTCCGATAGTGGTGTGATTTTCATGTATAAGGCATAAGTTTTGAACCATAATAGGTAGACGCTTGAAATTTTCACAAAAGGTGTATAGCTGTGGCCTCTATAGTAACAAATACTAAACTTATAGGGTGTTCCGATAGAGAGGTGTTATTCACGAATATGTTTTTATTTCTTGAACTGTAGGAGGCATAGTCTCAAGATTTAAAAACAGTAATTAAAACTTAGTTCGCTATATAAACAAGTATAAAAAATAAACCTAGAAATTAAAGGGTGTTCCGATAGTGGTGTAATTTGCATGTATAAGGCCTAATTTTTGAACCATAATAGTAGACTCTTGAAATTTTCACAGAAGGTGTATAACTGTGGCCGCTATAGCAATAAATACTAAAACTTATCGGGTGATCCAAAAGTGAGGTGTTATTTGCCTTTATGTCTTTATTTCTTGAGCTATAGGAAGCAAACATTTAAAATTTGCAGACAGTAATTAACACTATGTTCGCTTTCTAAGCAAGTATATAAAATTAAACCTTAAAATTAAAGGGTGTTCCGAGTGTAACGTGCTTTGCGTGTATATGTAAGTTTTGAACGATAATAAGTAGACTCTTGAAGTTTTTACAGGCGGTTCATTACTATGGAAACTATAACAAATCATAAAAATTAAAGGGTGTTCCGATAGTGACGTGATTCTCATGTATAACGCCTTATTTCTTTAACCGTAATTGGTAGACTCTTAAAGTTTTGTACAGGGGATATGTTGCCACGGCCGATATGACAATTACTAAAAATTAAATGGTGTTCCGACAATGACATGTTTTTAAAGTATAGTGACTTATTTTTTTAATCGTAATAGGTAAACTCTTGATATATTCATAGAAAAAGAATTTCCACGGCCGTTATAACAAATAACAAAATTAAAGGGTGTTCCGACATAGACATGCTTTTTACTTAAATAGCCTTATTTTTTTAACCGTAATAGGTAAACTCTTGAATTATTTACAGTAGATGTTTTATTTCGGCGGCTGTAACAATTGCTAATTACTAAAGGGTGATCCATCAGTGACATATTTTTCACGAATATTACCTTATTTTTTGATCCGCAATAGGTAGGCCTGATATTTTTATAGAAAGTGTATTACCATGGCCATTATAACAATTCCTAATATTTAAAGGGTGTTCCAATAGTGATGTAATTTTCGCGAATATGACTTAGGTTTTAAAAATAAAATGTGCGCCATAAGACATGAAAAAATTAACAACTTGAATTTATAAAGGCCTACTAAACATAGTACGGAACCCTAGATGTGTGAGACTAACTCGCACTTGACTAATTTATTTAATAAACCTCTTTCGTTAATCATTGACAATGATTGTTCTAATACGTTGTCTTTTTTCCATTCCGTTTCGCGTCCTAGACCATCTTTGCAGGCATTCGTGCCTTCAGCTTTAAATCTGTTCCAGTTTTTCACGACATCATTGGTAGCATCCGTTTCGTTCATCCTTGAATGTAATAGTTCGGAGAATGTAGACGGTTTCTCTTGTATAATAAACTTATCAGTATTGTATTAATGAGAATTTGACTATTTCTGCTAAAAGATGGTGCTCTGACTCAACATCAGCGAATCTTTATTTCGGACATTACAAAACCTATTGATTCATTTGGCTGAAACACATATGCGGTCAATTTGATTTTCGGTTCTATTATCAGACGATACCTGGATTTTGTAGATGAATTTGTGCGGGAAAAGATGCCGTCAGTTCTTAACTCGTTCTTTCCACATAACTCAATAAGACGTTTACCATTGTCGTTCATTACGCGAAGACCATGTTTGACCATGATGATTTAAATCATCCATAACAGCCATTTCATATTTCTACGCAGAGTTTCGTATGAAACTATTTATAACGCCTTAGAAATCGTTTGGGGCATAGCATTGTATTACGGTCTAATTCAAAATCTGACAGACATTATCCTTTTATTATTACGGCCTTTAAATCTGACACACATTATCCTTTTATTAGTCAAAGACATTGATCTTTGAGGCAATTCTAAATAATCTAGCGGCATTGATCTCTGGCATCTTTTATAGCTTTGCTGAAGATCACATTTGACTCAATTTGTTATGAAGGAAATATTTGTCTAACAAGCCAATTCTAGAAATCTTCGGTGAATATAGAGGAAAATTCAAAACGATTCCAATATTTTACAGTTTTGTCGCAATAAACTTAAGCACTGTCGCACAAAATTCGAATGAAGCCTCCCTGTCTCTGCCGTGTTTTTTGTTGCAAGTAGGTTTTACGTTCGTTAAATCTTAAAAATAAAAGTTGTATGCGTCTGGCGTACTGTCCAAACTTGAATTTTCCCAAAACGTTTCACTTTAAAAATTTGCTGGCAATTAAATGGACTTCTATCCAAATCTTGCCCTGTTTGCTATGTTAGTGAATTTAAACTACATGTCTGAGCAACTGTTGCCATAAATCATTTAAAAATCCGAAGTTTGAACTTTTATAAATTTTAGAATTGATTTTATTATTATTAATTTTGCCCAACCTCTCGATTAAAGTGACCTTTTTTTGGTTTTATTCTTTTTTTTCCCATGTAACAACTTTTATTTCTCCAAAACAGATTTTAGTAGTTTTGGAAGTTTACGCTATTAAAAAACGTTTTTCTAACACGTTGCGTAATAATTGTTGTATTTTGCTGATTGTGCTGTTGTTGCAAATGTTTTAGTTGCAACAAAATGAATAATTGCATATAAAATATGTTCAGGTTAAACCACAAACTTGGTATTGCATTTGAACAAATAATTGTTGCAACTTGTGAATACACACATTAATTTACAAACTTTACATATACTCAGCTTGTGTTTACAGATCTATGAAATGCATTTAGATTTATTTATGCCTGTTTATGGATGTGTAAGGTCATATGAGTTTGCAAGAGAAGCGTAATTATGCAAACATAAATTTTAATTGAATTATTATGTGATATATTTACCGCATACGGAATTTGTTGTTGTAAAATTTATTACTTTAATTTCTATAAAATATGTTTAATAAAATTTTATTTATGTATGTACACACTTAAGTACATACATAGATATGTACTTACAAAGGCGGCCCAAGAATTTATTTTAATTACTTTTTTACCTGACAGACGAATAGAGCTATGCTGTAATATGTTGAATAACTTTTGGCGAGAAAACTCTCATAATTTTATTTAGTCAGTTACAAACAGTGATTTCAATATTTACAATTCGGAATCTAAAACTTCATTTTTATAGTGCCTGATATGAAATACTTTCTGTGATGGAAAGAGCTGACATTTGATAAAAATATAGCGCTGTTGTGAATTTGACTCAATTATATTATTCACAATAGCACATAATTATCAGCTGGCACTATAAATTAATATTGTATCACTAAATTTAAAAAGAAAAAAAATTAATTAATTATTATGACTACTTTGCTGTTGTATTAACAGGATACTCATACAATTTAGCTCCTTCGTGGTTTCTTCCCTTTTTTGCCGCTTAAACTTTTGTGCATATTCCTTTTACCAGCTAAGGGTTCCTTTAGAAAAATTGGCTTTTCCAATTGTTATTTTGTACTTATAAGCATAGACCTATATATACGTATATAAAATAAAATAATTTACGGCTATTATTTGTAAAAAAAAAAAAAAAAAAATTGCAAAGTACTTGTATTTTTAATAAGCATCGAAAACAAAATAATGTTTGATTCAAAATTCGTTATATAACAAAATTACGACACTACAACAAACTCGTAATAAAAATTTGACATTCGATAGCCAGAGAAGATCGAAAATTGGATGCACCTTATATACAGCTTATATTTGTTAGGTTTTATTTTTATCTATATTATTCATTTTACAAATTCTATTTATTTATTTAAATTCACTTAATTGAAAAAGCGGTTAAGTGACACAAATTTGTGCAAAGGCACATCTTTGAATAAAGCGAGCACCGCTTAAAAGAAAAAATAATTTTAAATGTATCGGCGATTAAAAACAATATAGTGCCGTCTTATTTTAATTTTAAAACATGCATTGCATAAAATTATGTACGCATTTTTGGGAACAAATCTAGTTTAGCGAAGCTTCTCCAATCAAAAAAAGTATCCTCTTTTTTATATAAAACTTTGATTGCACGCTACATTTTTTAAGATACCAGGTTAATGTGGGTATCATTTAAAAGCTTTTGAAAATATGTTTCAGGTTGTGCTATAATTATTTTTTAAATATAATTAACCCATTAAGAGTAGAATCATTTTTTATATTTATTTAAATATGTTGAAATAAAAATGTAATAAAAATATTTAATTATGGTATAAAGACAACTGGGACGAACGACGAATTTCGCACAGTACGACGAACTCGTCGACAAAAATTCGTTGCGTAAATTCGTCTACTTTAACACAATTATGAAGTAAAAAAGTTTTTAGTGTCATTTGAAATTATTGATAATTTATATTAAAAAATATTTATGAAATATGAACGTTTTGTAAAAATCATAAACATCATGTTCATGATTGTAGAGGCTTTTGTTTTAGTACGGCAGCGCTTAAGAAGGAGGTGGTGGGTACGGCATGTGAATACTGTTTGGAAAGACCTTGGTTTTCATAGAATCGGAATCTTTGTAATTATCCAAAAAACGCAGAGACTCCATATACTTCCATTTTCTTGCTGGACTCGGTGCGCCACTACCGGAGGCAAGCTGAGAAGCTCGTTTATGGCGTTCATAGGTGTCCCGAAGTCCTCGCCAACTTTTTTTTTGCACGAATCACCTAAATATTGCAGTGGACGAAAATACCTACATAAATATTAAAAATGCTAGCATGGAACTTTTCTTATACTTAGCTGAGAACTTTAAAGAAGCACCAATACTTTGCCATTATTCTTCTTTTCTCTGGATATTTTTATATTCTTTACATCCCAGATTATACAAGCATTAATTTTTTTACCTCCTCGATAATTATATCACTGGTATCCATATTTATTTCTTTTTAAATTAGAATTTATCAATATGCAGAAATTAATTATTTTAAAAATAAATTTTTGTTTCCATTTACCAGCTGAAGATGTGACCATATTTCAGCAAAAAAAAAACAACACGAAGTAAAAGGGAAAATTATTAACAAATAATTATTTAAAGCAAAATTATATAATAACGATTAGTTTTAAATTTAATTATTTGGCGTAAATAAAGAAAATTTAAATTATTATAGTAAAAATTAACATTATTAAAAAACAAAACATTAAAAAATTAAAAATCGGGCACCCTGCACCAATTTAGTCGTCGTTTGTCAACGTAAGAAATAGAAATAAACCTATCGCAGAGTTCGTTACGCACGACGAATTTCGTCGACGCATTAATTGAGCGTATTTTCATATACACAAGTGTATTTTATTTTTTTTCGACGAATATTCGGAACGAAAAATTCGTCGTTCGTCCCAGTTGTGTTTATAGCATTATTCAATAGAGAAAAACAGAACAAATAAAACTCTCAATTTGAACACCAACAAGTGCCGCTTGGATTTTCTCCTCTATGGAATGAGCAACACCGGCTTCGCTAATCAAATATTTCCTTCATGTATTTTCTCCTCTATAATATGACCAACACCGGCTTCGCTTACTAAAATTTTTCTGGAAAGAAAGCCTTCGGCCGGGGCAAGCATTTTCTCCGCAATGGTATGACCAACACGGGCTTCGCCGGATAATTCCTAATAAGTGAGAAATGAATAGTGTAATTTTTTATTTGCTCTTAACCGAATTCCACTATCATCTTATACCAAACTAGCTGTGCCCGCCACTTCGTCAGCGTCCTTCAATATTTTTTCGATTTTGCTTTGAAAGCAATCCACACCAAAGACCCTTACATTTTTATTTTTTTTTAAGGGAAGTAACACCCAGGCAATTAATGCCTATCTTAACTGTGTTACTTCCTTTAGAAAGGAATAATAGTAGATAAGACAGATGGTTAGTGCGATAGTAAAGCTTCGCAAGCGCTTCTTGTGTTCTTTAGTCGAATTAGTTTAAAGCTCGCATAGCCAATTTATAATTATTTTACTTCCCCGGCGATTTAGTGATATGTGGTAATACCGGCGTTTTTAGTTCCGCTTTAAGATATGCTACGTATCAGTTTATATATTTTTTTACTTTATAAAAAGTAAAGTATTCATATCCGGTTAGTTGAACAGCGTACTTTCACTGCTTTTTTCCACTTTCTAAGATATTCTTGCGGAAAAAAGTATCCTATATTGGGACCAGGATACTTAGGTATCGCCTCACAAAATTTTGTTATAATCCATCTAGCAGTTTTTACCTGATGCGAACGTAAAGAAAAGCAGACAGACAGGCGGATATGAGTTACTATTTTATTATGTGTATAGATATAGATTTAATTGTCTTATGTGTGTTGTGTAATAGCTACTGGATTTTGAGACGGTAATACTCAACCACAAGTCTTTCGACTGTTTTCATCATTTGTGACATGATTGCCACAATCCACAGCGGTGCACTCTTTTATTGCTAAACGGATCCTATTGCATTTAATATTATATTATTACCATCAAAAGATCCGACTATGGCAAAGTAGACTCTAGTTGGGCTTTAAAAATTAAGTTGACCAAAAATATTTAAATACAAGAAAATATAATTTGAGTATTCGCTCTTAACAATGTGACATTCTCTTAACCTAATAATATTACTACTTTCCATACCATTAAGGCTTTTATCCGTTAATGTCATTTATAAATAATAAAAAGTTATTTTCGAACCGCTCTCGTACTCATGAACATAGGTGTATAATTAAATTATTTACGTTTATATTCAATTGTTTATAATTTAATTCTTTTTACCCATTAGTATTGCTTTTATTTGCTACATTACAAAATCATACCAACTTTATATTGGAAATTGTAGTGAATTTTAGAATTAAATCACGGGTGAGAACAACGCTAATATGCTTAAGCTATTATCGATTAATTTTGGCATTGTCAAGTAATTACAAACCTAATTAATTTTTAAAATTCCCAATCCTTCAACTTTTTACTTTGCTACTGAACTCGATGCACAAAATCAAAATTTTCGCAGAAAATAATTTGGAATAAATAAAAATTCACTACAACTTCTAAATAATTAATTTTTTAAACAACTTTCATTTTTAATTACATTTGAAAAGGGTTCAAAACTATTGTTGTATTAGAAAACGCTGTTCTAAATTGAATTTAACCTATAATATTCAATAATTTAAGTTCTCGGAACAACATAAATCAAACGTGTGGTAAATTTATATAATTTATTTTCATTCTGGTTGATGAACACGTAACACAAAATTTATTGCGAATTAATTTATGTATTTCAGTATTATCAGTTCTTTGGAAAATGGTTCCGTTGCAAATGCATGTGTGAAAAATATTAATAAATAAAATTGTATTTATTTTATCTGGCTGCGTACACAATTTAAAATATATGTAGTATTTGCAAAACCATAAGAGTCCAACTATTGTTATTTAAATAGTAAATTTGAATAATTAAAAAACATTTATACCAACAATTAAACATCAGCATTTTTCAAGTTAGCAACAAAAACCAAAACAAGAAAATAAAAATTAACTGCAACACAAATGGACAGTGGGATTGAAATAATTTATTTTAAAATAAATTTGCAGTTATAAGCTGTTGTGTTAATCATTCAAACTTTATTTGACTGAACTTTCTCTATAGAGATAACAATTATTTTGTCTCCACATCCTCTGACTTCGGTAAAGATGACCGAATTAAAACACAACACGTCTTGTCTTATGAAAACTTTTATTAAAACTGCCCATTAATCACACACAACGGATTTTCCCCTTTTTCTTCTTCATCCTGGCGTTGCCAGATTTACAAGATATGATGACAATTAATGTTATAAGAGATTTATCTACGTAAGGTGACAATTCGGCCCTTCCTGCATCTAGCTCGTCCTCGAGCTAAGTCAACTGTTGAAAACTTTCTTTGATTACGTTGGGCATCGTCGATATCACCAACTACATATCGATCATACCTCAGGACCTTTTTTACAACATAAGGACCCCTATATTTACCGTCCAGTTTTCTTGATTCTCCAGTGCTAGGAATGGCACTTTCAAGCAAAATTAAATCGCCTTCGATCGAGTCCAATCGGATTTTCCATATCTTTCTGGCTTCCTCAATATTTCGAATTGCATCTTCACGCTTTGCATTACTTATAGATGTTTTCTCATTATCATCCACATTTTGAATAGCCGCCAAAATTTTGATTGCAGTTATATCACGAACAGGAAAGTAAAAACTAATTCAATAGGAGCATATTTTGTAGTACTATTGACATTTGTATTCAGGGACCACTGTAGGTTTCGCATTTCAGTATCCCACATTTTTGCATCTGTGCTTGTGGATTAAAGGTACGACAGTATAGATTTATTAACCCCTTTCGCCAATCCATTTGCTCTTGGCGTTCGAACGGCTACCTTTACATGCTGAATGTTATTTTCCACGCAATAGTTTTCAAAATTTGATGATGTGAATGCCGAGCCTCTATCTGTTACCAACATCCTTGGCATTCAAAGTATGAAGATAACTGGTTTAATCCATCCAACACAGGCTTTGTTTTCGTTGATTTCACAGGGTATATAACAACGTATCGCGACAATCCATCTACAATTACCAGGAGATGTTCATTACCGAGACGTCTTTTGATGAAAGGACCAAGGTGATGCAAGGCAAGACTTCAAATGGAATTTTAGGTATATCCATGCCATAGAGTTCGCATTCTTTTCGGCTAGGCTCCTTACAATAACAGCACTCAACGCACGATTTCAGATAATTTTTCACAAGATTTCGAGCTCTTGGAAACCAAAAATCCTTAAATATTCGTTTTAAAGTATTTTCCAAAGCAGGGTGTCCTACATCATCGTGACAGAGTTTCAGTATACGCCATCTCAAGCCCTTAGGAACCACTAGCATCAATTTACCATTATCACCCTTTCGAAATAAACGATTTCTTTTTATTACGTATTCATCCTCATATTGCTTTTGCTTGCCAGACTGACTCAACCCCTTCATTACGTCAAATATTTCTTTTAGTGCTTCATCTTCTTGCTGCATCATGTATACCCAGTCATTGGCAGATGGTTTGATCAACATTATATTTTCCCCAACGTCTTGAACGATGATGTCATTTTCGGTGGCTTTATTTGTAGCTCAACTAAGAGCATCGACATGAGACATTTTACAACCTTCTCGATGTATGGTACGATAATCAAACTCCATCAATTTCAGGAACCATCTTGAAATTCTCGGTATCAACAGTTTGGACGACTTTATGGTTGCTATAGCTGAACAGTCAGTTACAATGACAAATTGTTTCCCAAGAAGGTACATTCGGAAACGTTGGCAAGCTTCTACCACCGCTAACACCTCCAGTTCATACGCATGAAATTTTCATTCGGAGTCGGTACACAGTCGACTAAAGTACGCGATCGGCTTTAGTTCGTCCCATTCTTCATGTTGTAGCAGAATAGCAGCTAACCCAACGGAGCTTGCATGTTTCTTGGCCACATCATAAATACCTAGAATCGGCTCACTTGTCAACAGTTCAATTAATTTTTCATAAGCCTCGGCACACTCTTTAGTTCATTCAAACTCGACATTTTTTTTGGTTAAACGGGTTAATGCAGCTGCTATTATGGCATAATTTCTAATAAATATTCGGAAGTATCCGGTTAAACCAATAAAACGTCTTATTTCGATTGGATTTGTTGGGATAGGGAAATTCTTTACTGCCATTGTTTTGATTCTACCGGGTTTTAACCCGTCACCGTTTAATTCATAACCCAGGAATGTAACGCATTCTTTCAAAAATGAACATTTCGACAACCGTAGAGTTAGACCATGGTTTTGAATAATATTTAGGAAATTTTCTAACTCTAATAAATTTCCATCAAAGGAATCAGATGATAAGATTATTTCATCGACATAACTAACAACCTGGTTTTTAATTGGCTCCAAGATAATAGACATCATTTGTTGGAAAACTCATGGCGCATTTTTTAGACCAAACGGCATTCTGTTGTACTCAAAATGGCCACTATGCGTGACAAAAGCTGTATATTTTCGTGATTTTTCGCTAATGGGAATTTTATAATAGCCGGACATCATGTCTAGCACAGTAAAATACTTCTTACCAGATAAAGACTGCAAGCCACCTTCCACAGTTGGCATGAGCCACGGTTGTTTTTCGGTTATTGAATTTAAGTCACAATGGCCGACACATAGTTGATCTTCGCCATTTTGTTTCGGTATGATCACCACTGGAGACGCGTACAGCGATACACTAGGGCGAATTATGCCTGTTTTTAATAGTTCCGATATTAGTTTTCGACCGTTTTCTGTTTTGGAATCAGTATATTGTACGGTTTTCTTTGCACGGGTTTATCTGAATTAACTTTTATATCCATTTGAATAACATCACATTCACCAATCTCTTTTAAATTTTCCGCGAAACAGTCTGAATATTTTTCTAATAATTTTTGTAATTGATCCTTCTCATAGTCTTTCAGAAATGTATTCACATTTAGTTCTTCACCCTTTAATGCAATCACCCGAGACCGTTTTCCATAATAATTCGATTTTTAGATAGAATGTCTCTTCAGATAACAAAATCATATTGCATTATATTATCATCAATCACTAAGAATTCGGCATCTACCCATGAATCATCGACTTTCATTGGTGTAATCAATTTATCATGACAAACATATTCTCCACCCACGAAACCGAGAAGCTTTTCATTGCACTTCACTGTAGGTCCTTTACACATTACCTCGATACGTTTATCCATCAATGATTTGCCACTATCGGAGTCTATAAACGCATTACACTTATTGTTTTGAATTTCCACTTCTTTTAATATTTCTCCGTCATTTACATAACATTTTTGGTTTCCGATTAAGTTAATTGATCGCGACGGGCACTTATCGACACACTTTCTTAGATTTTTAAAACAGTTCTTTGCAATATAACCTCTTTCGCGACAGTTATAGCACGTTGGACCGTTTTTTATCTTATCAGTACTCTAGTCATTATGTTTGTTATAATTAAATTTGTCACTGTTCATATTTTTATTTTTATAATTCGATTTACGAGATTGTTCACACTGAATATTTTTCAGTTTGTTTTCCTCAGAGATTTTGCTTAACGTTTTGAATAAATCTATACGCGATATAAAACTCATGGTGATCAAAGTTTTCCGTAAATTTTCATCAGTTATACCGTTCACAACATACTTTATTATTGCATTGTCATCCTTGTTACCACGTCGACCCATCGACAGCATTCTATAATAGTACTCAATGATAATAGTACTAAATGAAATGATAGACTCATTTTTGTTTATATTCGAATTCACCATTTCGATATGAGTGTCAGCAGAGTTGGTTATACATGGGAAATCAACAAAAATCCACTTACAAATTGTGACCACGACCGATACACTGGTTGAGAATCTCCCCACATTTTGGCAACTCCTTTCAAGTTGCTTTGGACAGCAAACAGTACTGCTGAGTCATTCCAGCCATAAGCTTGTTTCAACTGGTAAATTCGCTCGATAAATCTTATAGACGTCATTTTCCCTTTACAAGGGTCAAATTCTGGCAGTATTCTACTAATTTCGTTTATGCTATGATTTTGAGACACATCTTCGCCTCTTCTCTGTGGCGCATATTCTGCAGCATTGCCATTCATGTAATTATTTGTATTATGACAAGGTAAAAATAAATTTCTTGTTGGTGTAGCATCTTCTGAAAACACTGGTACGTTATTTTAATTTAACGAACAACGAGCATGATCGAACGCGCTTGTTATGGTGCCATGTGTTGGCAGCGATTGATCTGCGTTGCTTAATGTTACACATACATTTACAGGTCACCGTGTAGCACTTGACATAGCCGCTAATAGCTGACTATTTGTGGTTGTAGTTATTGTTGTTGTCGTGTTTGTTACTGTGTTGCTGCATGCAGCTACCGACGACGCTGTATACCCTGCCTGCATGCTTACCGAGGTTGGCGCAGCTACTTTACCGTTAGTATTCTTTTCCATAGAATCAATTTTCTTTGTAAGAGCTGCCACTGCCCCCATCAATGATGACATATGTACCTTTTTGCAGCTGATTTATTTGCTGATCACTTTGTTGTGCAGCACGCTCATCGAACCCAAGAAGTGTTTCCGCAGAGTCCGAAACAGTTTCCACATAGTCTGGATTGTTCTCATCAAATTGTTGCAACCTGGCCACTAGTTCTGCCTTATTATCCGACGTTCTTTCGCCACGACGTTGGAGCTTTTGTTTCAATTCCACCATTGTGCACTCAGAGTAATCCATTTTCTTTTATATGTTTATACGCCCGCCACACAAAAAATTTTATTTTCTTTATTTTACGACACACGTAACTTTTAAAGTTTTATTTTAAACCGACACACGATTATTTTAAAATAAATTCTCTGCACTTCTGATTCTGATTTTTTAAAGATGACCGAATTAAAACACAACACGTCTTGTCTTATGAAAATTTTTATTAAAACTGCCCATAAAGGCCGGGGCACATAGAATCCGTCATACGTTATACGTCGTCTTTTTCAACGTACAAGAAAGTTGAAATACAGCTTTTCTAATAAGTGTTGTCATAATCAATACGTCTCAGTCAATTCAAAGTACGAAAGTTTGGCAACTTTTGACGTACGTTGAAAGCTATAAATTAGTTTCTTTTTGTTTCTCTCTCTCAAAATTAAAATAATTTAATTTAATAGAGTAAAATGGAGAAAAAAGCTTTTCTCGTGTTTTCTTTTCTCACTTAATATCCGTCAAGAAAGTACTCATTGTGTCAATCTCTTCCGTTGATACTTTGATTTCAATTGAGAGCTTTAAAATATAACGTATGACGGATTCTATGTGCCCCGGCCTTTAATCACACACAACGGATTTTCCCCTTTTTCTTCTTCATCCTGGCGTTGCCAGATTTACAAGGTAATATAGAAATAATATATGATGACAGTTAATGTTATAAGAGATTTATCTACGTAAGGTGACACTTCTAAAAGTATAAGACTTTTGAAAAAAACTTGCTAAAACAAGACTTTATTGCATAAGATTTTAGATAAAGCCAAACTAAAGAAATAGAAATCCAATTAATCTTATTTTTTAGGCGAACATCCCTTAAAATTAAATTTTGAATTACACTATAAATCACTCTTGGTTCTTATTATTGTTTACACATACACTTGAAAATACCACCAAAGGTTGTGCCATATTCTCTTAACTGGTGATTTAAAATTCTGGAATCCATTATCTAAGAAAAAATTAGAATTGAAAGTGTGGCAGCACCGAGTCTGCCTGTTATACAAAATCTACCGTCTGGTAACGCAGCTGTTAAGAATGATAGACGAAAACAGAAGTTACATAGCAAGGCGAATTCATACCAGGTGGAGTCGATAGCCCAGCTGATTGTTTTTTGCTCTCGTTTTTTTGCTAATGTTGTCAAAAAATACATTGTTTCATATCTGCTAATCTAATGTCAAAGTTGTTGTTTTGTTGTAGTTGTTGTCCTACTGCTCACACCTGGTATGAATTCGCCTTGTTACATAGTTAATCGTGTGGATTTTGCTGCAGTGTTATAATACCAAAATATAATTAATATAAAGAACTAAATTTTATTGACAATAAAATATTTAATAAATAGTTAGTGTAGTAAACCAGTGTCTTATTAAACACTCAACTTTAAAAGCATTGCAGGGCTTCAAGGATCATATGGCCCAGATTGGGCATTGCAAATATGAATTTATTCTTAGTTTGAACCAGAATATTCATAGGGTCGTTAGGTGTAACAATGGGTAGTTATTCGGTTGGCACAAGGGCCAGTTTATGGAAAAGTGGGACACTCGGTTAATTTATATTTTCTATCATTGGTTGGGATAGCGTAAAAAGTTCTACTAATTCGTTAATAAATGAAATCCCTGCCCTTAGTTTTAGTTGACATCAAGTTAATATATAGACTTAAATACAGACAATTAAAAGTTTGTCAATCAAAAAGACCAGCATGAAACGTTAAAAATACCGGTTAAGTTGTTGCAGTTTCGATTTATAAACCATAAAAATCTATTTATTTTGTTGAAATCGAAAATGATAATGCTGAATTAAACATTAACAAATTCCCAGAAGCAAATCTATATTATACATAGAGTCGAAGGCCTCAGTTGCTCGTACTCTCTTTTCTTTCGTTATATGATATCATTTAATATATTATATAATTAAAATAAAATAAAAAACTCCCAGACGTTAATAAAAACAACATGATGGTTCTAGAGCTACTCCGTCTATTGAAGAAAGTTATTTTCTTTATAATATAAGTTGTTTCACACCTTGAATGCTATCCTACAAAAGGAAAAGGTTTCGATGATTTCTCACCACAGGAGAGTGCAATCTTATAGGAATATTCTGTTGATTTAAGTTCATGGTTCTGTAGATTTGTCTTTAACATTATAGCGAAAAGATCTTCTAAATTACGAATTGTTCTGAATTATTAGTTACAAATTATAAGAGTTTAAATTTGTATGGTATTCCAGTGTATAAAAACAAACAAAAATTACTCAAATGTTCCATGCAAATAGTTATGCAAACTTTTCAAATTTTTTAAATCATTTTGTACATGAGAAAAACCAAAACAAATACTTTTTGGATGACAAAGATCACAAACAAAATAATTGGGTTTTTACTCATCTGCTTTAATTTATTTACCATTCGAATCGTACAATTATTAACAAAACAAAAGTAAAAAAGTATTTTTGATTAATTTAGTTCATTCGATTTTCAAATGCTGATGTTGTTTTCTTGTATTGCTTTTTAATTTGTTCTTAACTATACATATAATAAAATAGTAACTCTTTCCCTTCTGTCTGTCTGCTTTTCATTTGTTTTCGCATCACTACTGGATGGATTTTAACAAAATTTTGTGATGCCAATATAGGATACTTTTTTCCGAAAAATATCTCATTTCCAAGAGAAAGTGGAGAAAAAGCAATGAAAAAACCCTATTTCCGGTTTAAAGGTACTAAAATTTTCGGTTTAAAAGTGGGATATTTTAAACACTATTGCGTAACATTAGGCGCCAATTAAATAAAATTTGTATTTGATTTATATTTTTACTTTGTGGAACTACAAAGTTATTAAAATATTTTAAACACCTTTTACAGAACTTTACAATAGTTTTTAGAATTTTTTACAATTTTATCCATGGATAACTGAAGCACTATAAAAGTAAGAGTCTTACAATTGGTGAGGAATGCTTTCAAAGAAAAATCTAGCAAAAAATTTTCAGGATGTGTAAATACATGTACAGTCGGATTCGGTTAAGCGCAAGTGAAAAATTACACAATTTATTTTTTACTTAACCGGAATTTTTAATTATAAGAAGTTCGAATAAATGAAAACGAAGTGAACACTTGACATTAAAAAGAAACTAACGTATATTAAATTGCAATTCAGATTAGTTTTATTACCTACTAGCTTTTCCCGCCGCGACGTAGGTGTCCTGAAAACATTTTGTTCAAATTTTGCTTTGAAAGAAATCCACATCAAATTTTAAGACTCTTACTTTTATAGTTCTTGAATTATGGCTTATGTATTTTCTTTATATAGAGGTATAATTTGTATAAAATTCTAAAATTAAAGTAGAGTTCCGTAAATAGTATTTAGAATATCCCGCTTTCAAAAATAAAAGGTGCTGTAAATTTCGCAGTACCTTTGAATCGGTAAAATTGCGTACTTTTTCTCTATTTTCTATTGAGCGTTTGCGTGAAGGTGCTGTAGCTTAAGTGGTTAGCATGTTGACTACTAAGCAATGGTCACGAGTTCAATACTCAGCCGTAGCAACATCAATTTTTCTGATATGTATTAATTTTTCTTTTAATAATGAATATCAAAGCGCCCTCCTTCGCCGGTATTACCACTAAATCACCGGCGAAGTAAAATAATTATAAATTGGCTATGCTTCAAACTAATTCGCCTAAATAACACCAGAGGCACTGCAATACTGTTCTAAAAATAATCATAACGTGCAGTGTTGCCAGATGTCTTCTCTACTCCTATCCCTTTCCAAAGGAAGTAACACATTTAATAGAGACATTAATTGCCTGAGTGTTACTTCTCTTAAAAAAAAATAGTCTTTTATTAATTTTTTGTTGGATTGCTTTAAACGTGTTTGACACAATATCTGTTCCAGATCATTTACTTTCTTTACTTAATCATTAATATCACCTGTGTGGACACTCTTAACTTTAAGAAAAATAAAAAAAAACTACAATTTGTTAAACCCTATAGATAAAATCCAACTTATAAAATTGATTGGATTTGTTCCGCCAGTAAATAAAATCCAACTTGCCTATTGCTCATGTTCTTTTTGCCGTACGCGTACACGAACACTTATCGTACACGTACATTTTGTCGTACACGAACACGAAAATCTATCGTACACGTACATTTTGTGAACATGAACACGAACATTTATCGTACACTTAGGATTTTTTCCGTACACGTACTTAAAATATCGTACATGTACTTTTTTTCCGTACGCGAACTTAAGTAATGTTGTACACGAACATGTGTGTTTCAAGTGTGTTCCGATTGAACTACAAGTGTTCGTGTACGCAACCAAATATTAAAATAAAACACATTCATGATTGTGTTAGACTCCGTACAAAATTTAGAAACACACATAAATCTTATGTAAATAAAAATTTGTGTTCGTTGCTTCGAGCTGTGTTTTTTTACATTTATGTACGAGATTTTTGAATTTTGAACTCGGTATAATTGAATAAAAATAATTTCTAAACAAATTTACATACATACAAATCCTTTTTTAAAAGCAAAAGTATTTTAGTAAATATAGGCATATTTATTTAAGGCGGAATAATTCGGTAATGATTACTTACACTATTGACAATTTAACGTTTCTTAAATGATAAGGTAAATTATATACCTAAGAAACGTTCAATATTTTATTTTCAATAAAAAGAGAAGGCTAAGAAAATATTTATTTGTTTCTAAAATATTTTTTAATTTTTCTTATGTTGAATGCTACATTTGAAACTATGAAACTTTATAATCCCACACGCAAAGAAAAACATGGTTGAAGAATAAACATTATACCTATGATTAAAATTATGAAATATCATATGGGTAGGGTAGTTTGTTTTAACGCTTTTGATAATAAAATTAATTTAAATTTGTATATAAACTCGCGAAAAATATTGTTAACAATTTATTTATTTTTTACATACGAATAATTTTCACATGTTTTAATTATTATAAAAAATCAATAAGGCACTCAAAATGACTACTTCAGATTTTATTGAAAATTTTGTTATTTATATTCCTTGACTCTCTAAATCCAAATATAATTTAAAAAAAATTTAATCTCTTATAGTTTTTTAGCTATACAGTTATTAAAGTCGGAAAATGTCGCTTTTTTGCATATGAGCTCGAGAATTAAATATATTTTAATTCCAGTTCTACAAGCCCTAGGAAGTTGAACAATAGCTCATTTTGAAGGGGACTTCATACGCTTTAATTTGATATCAAACATGAATAAAACTAATTTTTAACAAATTTTTTCTTATATTTAAAAAAAAAAAAGTTTTTTAAATATCTTTAAAATTTACATATGTTTTTTAATGCGGCTTAGTGAGTACACCATAAAATTTCGGAGCGGGACCATCGTGGGATCAGAAGTTATGTTAAAAAACTACATATTTTTTGTTTTAAGGAATACTTCTTACCTTTATTAGCCAGTTTATTAAAAAATTTATATTTTTCAGTTATAGAAATGGAATAAGAATATATTTAATCCTCGAGCTTATAAAAAAAATGCGATATTTTCCTATTTTGATAGCTGTATAGCTAAAAAACCGTAAGAGATAGAAATTTTTTAAAATTATATTTGGATTTGAAGTTTAAAAAAAATGTATAGTTGCAACCAACCATGTGGAGTTTTTTCGGTATAGTAACTATTTAATAATTTATACTTGTTTATCGTGACCAACGTAATGTTAAAAAACTAAAACTTGCAACCATATATTGTTATGGAGCCCCTAGTTTTATTTGTGACCATACCACAACCATGGTTTTTCTCTGCGTGCAAATATAAATAAAGTTGACTCTTGTACTGTATCACTTAATAAAAACCGTTCATGAATGATCTCTTAAAATGTACTAAAATATCTTAATGATAGAAGTTATTTTGTACGAAACAAAAAAACTAAAGAACTGAAATATAAAACTATATGATTTAGAATGGAAATAATATATAACATTTAATAGAAATCTCGAAATAGTTTTTCTGTAGCAGTAAACTGTTTTTTAAATTGTCATTATATGGCCAATGTGAAAGTCTGTGAATATGTAATTCAAAACATATGCAATAATAATTCTTGCCAAAAAAAAAACCGACTTCAAAACAGACAGAAGGGCACCAATTCTAAACTAAAAATGTAAGAAGTAATCTGTAAGAATTAGATTTAAACCAAATAAAAGATGCGCCAAAATTAGAGGGAAAAAATAAAGACTATTGAATGTCAAGCCTCTCCCTATTACTGTTTAAAAGTTAAGTTATTTTCACCAGCATCCGTCTTGTATGGGGACACCATTCAATGCTCTGTCTATAACGGTTTCAAAGATAGGGGCACACAGATCAAATAACATCACCTATTCGGACACCCTTTAATTTACAATGTTAAATGAAAGACCTGTTGTTATAGAGGACTTGGTCACAAAGATTCTTTGTAAATTTCAACTATCTGTCTATAACGGTTAAAAAGTTTAACCATATATATCAAATTACATGAACTATTGGGACACCCTTTACATTATAATTCCAAATATTTATATTTGTTATCATACCAGAGAAAGTAGTGGACATTCTGCCTAATTTTCAAGTGTTTGTGTTTAACGGTTCAAAAGATAGGGTCATATAGATCAAATTACGTAATTTATGGGGACACCCTTTAATTTCTAACTTCAAATTGTATACTTGCTATAGTGGACTTTGCAATACAGCTTCCTTGTAAATTTCAGCTGTCTGTCTCTAACAGTTCAAAAGTTTGGCCACATACATAGAATTACATTAACTATTAGGACACCCTTTAAGTTCCAAATTCAAAATTTTATACCTTTTGTTATAGCTGACTTAGCACTACAGGTTCTTTGTAAATTTCAGCGGTCTGTGTACAACTATTCAAAAGTATGGCCATATACATCAAATTAAATGAACTATTGGAGCACCCTTTAATTTAAAATTTTGAGTATTTACACATTTTATTATAACGGTCATAGTAGTCGACATTCTGTCAAATTTTCAAGGTTTAGTCTATAACGGTTCAAAAGATAGACCTAAATAGGTCATATTATGTCACCTATGGGGACACCCTTTAAATTTTAAATTTATTTTTTTATTAATTTCTGCTGTTGGGAGCTATAGCGGCACGCAATTTTTTAAAATTTTAATTTGCTGCCCTTTACGGTTCTTAATACACGTAAAAAACATGTATGTTGTATGGGGACACCCTTTAATTTTTAATATAATGAACTGTTTTTAAAATGGGACCAACCTTGAAGCATAACCTTTCAAATAAAGCAAAAAATTTTAAAATCGGTTCAGAAATGGCTGAGTTCTGCGGTTACATACATAAAAAAAAAGCAACATTCAGACGAATAGATAACCTCCTTCTTTTTTGAAGTCGGTTAATAAAACCAATAGTTAATACTTAAAACAATATCTCAAAAATGCAGAAATTCATTTCCATTTCACGGAAAACGGAACGCTCTCTGAAACACTCCTTTAGGCAGCTCGTTTATCAAAATAATAAAATACACGCAGTGCCACGAAAAACTTGTGTGTATATGTGTGGTCTAAAAAATAAAATACAGTTTTACACATAACTACAATTGCCTTTAATTATCTATTGTTTAAAATGTATAAAAAAAAAACTAAAACAAATTTGTCAAAACACAACACCAACAACAGGTTCTAATAGGTGAAAAACATGATACATTTTAATGCTAGTGCAGCGTTAAAACAATTAGATGGCATTTAATTAAACTTAAACAAAATCATAAATAAGTTTTTTTTATTAACAACTTAAATGAAGCCATGCATAAAATAATAAAATTAAAGAAAATTACTTTAGAACCAATCTATTATTTGTCAAAAGGAATTTAATTTCAAACTAAATTATACTTTTCTTAAATGCTTCATTTCTTAAAATAAATTCAAACAATCTGAATAATAATAATGATTTTATTTAACTCAAATCTTTCTACATTCCCCTTTTGAAAATTTACTAGATTTAAAATACTTCCATACGCATTTAACACGTTTGAGCTGTGCACACAAAAACAAATTTAATTCTGTCTAAAAGTTTTTTCTTTCCTGATAAGATGCAGATTAGAGGAACGACTTCAAAGCAATGTCTTCAGTTGTAAAACTTTACAGATTGCCAAAAATGCATGTGTGAGGTGCCAACATATGAAAATATACATAATCATGTCATACAGATAGAAACTTGTTAAACATGTTTCTTATTTAAACTTTAATTAAAACAAGCATTAAGCCAAAAACTAACCATATTCCACATTAACTACGAGTACATAAGAGTGTACAAAATGCACAACCCTAAGAATGTTGCATCATATATAATGCATGCAGGAAAAATTAGAAGAAAAAGTTTAACTCATTTCCGTTCTATACATATGACAAACTCTCTTATTTTCTGTTTACTTTCATATATACAAAGAAATACCCTGCAGTTAAAAGGACATGTTGTATAGAGGGCACACAGTGCTTTGTCAAAATTTTGTGGGTATCCCAAATGACTTCGCTATTAATTTCACTCCGAAATGATTGTTAATATGAATTTTTGAAAATGCGATTCTTAAATTTGAATAAACCAACTTTTCCTTTTGTTATTTTTATTTTTTTCAATGAAAAAATATTAAATACTTTTAAAATTATTGTCTGTGTCATATGTATATGTTTTGTAAAACACCTCAGTTTGCCAATATTATTGAGTTCAGTAGGAAAAAAATAAATTATAAATACATTTTTTTCAGATTGAAGTTGATTGTTGATCAAAGAAATTACGATGCTAAAGTTAAAGATGTTCAACCAACCCAAACTGCGATTCGAAGATGTTTACATTGGTGAGTCGGAAGATAACAACAGAAGAGAAAACCCTACAGAAGGTGAAAATCTAAAATTCGAATCCTTGTGATTTTGTTTTAGTGAAACTGTTGACTTAGAATACTTATGAATTTCATTACTTTGGAAAATAGATGATGATATTTTAGTTACTTTCAAGCAAAAATATGGAGAGGATTTAACTATTTTTAATCCCAATGAGGATGATGACAGACTGGTGTCTAACAAAAACATAATTTAGGTTTTGGAGCAACCAAAAGTCAAGAGTGCTGGTGTTAGACTACTAAATCAACTTTCCAAAAAAGTACTAGTTAAAGAAGTCTAATTCGACTGCTATCCTATTTTTACTTAATCCTTTTTATTATTGTTAAGTTTTTTTGTAACCGATTTTGCAATATTTAAAAAAAAAACACTTTTCTTTAAAAACTCCAAAATAAAGAAAACTATAATCATTTTATAAGTTTAGTTATAACATTGTCAAACTGAGGTGTAACAAGTTGTTCTTCTGTATTACAGTCTGTTATTTTTCACATTTGTTTTACTTGTCACATGCGTAACAACCACCATGTCGCATACGTAACAACAAAATATTTTTTTAAATAAGCCTTTGCAACATTTTCAAGAGGAGTTTTATTCATGGTTGTGCTTATAAAAAGCAAGGTCTGCAGTCAGTCTTTATTTTAATTTTTAATTATAAAATTAACAGATTTTTTCACATACGTAACAGCAACAATATTTGTTACTACTGTAAAACTCACACACGTAGGGTTTCACTCGGTTTAACAATTGTGTTGTAAACTATTTACTTAAGAATGAATTTAAACCAGATCTTAGAACTTTTATAATTTTTTTTTTAAATTTTCAATCTTATTGTTACTGCCGTGAGATGTGTGTTGTCGTGCATTTAATCTCTGGCCCTACTTGACGACATCGCATATCTTACTCGTTACAGGAATGATCGCTGAAGGAAACGGCTCACAGATGGGTTACACTAACCACATGCAGAGTGTCTAGACCTCTTTGACCCTCAATCGACAGGAAAACGACGAAGGCACTACTGGCTGTCGGGAAATATTCAATATCGCTTCTTGTAGGTATCATAACGGGGCACTGTATGTATGGACGTGTGTCGAAGCGTATAGGAATCTCTCGTGGTGAGGGTTGCAAAAGCTGTATGAATGAGGAGAAAGAGAAATCAGTTTAACAATTTCTCTGTCACTGCTCATCTCTTCAAGAACGCACGCTTACATTTCTGGGCCAAAGATTCTTTCAAGACCTGGACTGTCTCATGGTTACGACACTGAGAAGCCTGCTAGGTTTTGCGAGAAGCTCATGTGGTTCTTACGCCCTGAAGGTATTGAAATTCTACAGGGAACAGTCGTCGTGGCACCACGATGGGCCTTAATGGGCTCCGACAGAACTCGCCTTGTTCGGGTGGCCCGTTTAAACTGACCTAACCTAACCAATTGATAAATTTAGTGTATATTCTCTATTTGGCATTTACCATGAAAGTCTCTTAATTTCGATGCTGTTTATTACTAGCGTTAAAACTCAAAAACAATACCACATAAATATTAAATAATAAATTTCAAATAACAAACTTGTAATACCATCTAGAACAGTAGCAAGTCTTTCTATTACCCCTTTTCTAAAGTGACTACTACACGACACTTTTTTTTGGACTACGGGGTTGTTTACGCACACATCTATAGAACATAAACATTTTAACAAAAATATGCACAAATATACAAAGTAAAAAATGTGGTAAGGATTACTCTCTATGTATCTTTTGGGTGTAAGTGTCTAGTGGCAACATTTGTGTAACTGCAGACTTATTACATAATATGCCATTAATAAAAGTGCTTAAAGTTCACTTAAGTGTTGAACTGAATGACTGCTGAAGATTTAGTCGTAAAGAAATAATATCTTTCCTCCCACTTCTTGGTATGCTTATAAATACATGTGTGTGTGCTTGTGTCAGCGCTATCAACTACAGCACACGTGAAAACATTTTCATTATTTAGGATATTTATTGCAAACTGAAACATGTACATACATATATCGCAACCAATATGAAGTCAGTTGCCACAAGATACAAGTAAAAACTAGTAAATAGGATACAAATAAAAGCCGATAACAATAAAAATAAAGTCATATACTTAGTACCATAAGACACACATGTACAAAGCAAACTATGGTACACTTAAAATTACAAAAGTTAAAGAGAAACAAATGTTTATATACTCGTACAATATGTCGACACACCAAATTTAAAGTAACTGGGCTGACCAAAAGTCATTAAGCCTATAATTTTTTTTTATTGATTTGAAATCTGCAAACTTATACGAGTACGTGTTTGCATTTGACAATCGTAAGATTTAATTTTTAGTAAATAAAATTAAACTTTTGTTACAATCATGAAGGATTTATGAGTACATTTTTAAAGGAAACGACTGAAAAATCCCCCAATATCGAAAGGAACTGAAAGCAAAAGTAAAAGAATGCAAAAAAATAGCAACAAGAAAACTTGTATTCAATTATCAATCGTCAGTTGGTGAGAAAATTAAAAATTTTCCCAATTTTTCTTTAATATTATCACCTAATTTGTAATTTAATTAATTCTTTCTTAGAGAGAATAAAAACGAACTTAAGCTTGATTATAAATTTCATTGTATGTAATACGTAAAACAGTTCGACTAATAATAATTAAAATTTTCAAAATTAAAAATCTCATATTTATTTTGCTATGATAATTCCGAATATGAGCGTGGAAGTTGTCCATGGCGCTCAGATTTTTGTAAACAAAAATTGGTATTTCATAGCTATGATATTGCTGGACTTCTCCCATCAGTCTACATCTGTCTCCATTAATTTAGTCCGAACTGAACCTCTTAGCATCTTCAATATACCGCGAAATTGTGAAAACCATCCAAACAATTTTTGTTATGTATGTGGTGAATTAACTTTAAAAAGTCAAGGAAGAAGCAGTACTCCCTTAAGGCCATAATTCACTATCATACTCAGTCATACGATTTGTCAAAAATTGCATGTGTGCTCAAAAAGTATGATAGTGTGGATTAAAAGTGTATGTGTGTGACAGACTTTTTGAGAGATCTGTACGATTTTATAATCTTTCGAAAAAATGGACAAATTAATATTTTACCATGCGATCAGAGTTGCAAAATCTTATTTTGTATGATAGTGTGGCATCTACATCGCCATTTTGAAACGATTTTTTGAGTAGGACAGAATTCAATCAGATTTTTTTGTCATTGAAGTGTACAATTGTATAGGATAGTGAATGCTGACCTTTAGTAAAAGAGCACATAGTGTTTTTTTCTTGGGCCCATATATGCAGCACCTCCTTTGTTACATTGCTTTTGTGGCTGAATTAATGGGCAATCTAGACATATGCCATTTGCTGTTCCTATGGTGTGGAGGGAACTTAAATACCATTAAACTAACTGTTCATTCATCACAAAAATTACTAGAATAACAAGTAAATATAAAAAAAATATTACATTTTCTATTAGGATATTAGGCCTGTTCCTCACAACGAAGATCTGCAAAGCCCACTGCCACCTAAAGATTGGAATTTACATTCAGAAAACATTAGTGAGGAAGGTACACACTTAAGATAAGAAACAGATGCTATTGATGACCTAGATTTTTCCGTGGAGTCTTTAGAACCTCGCAGAATCAATCAGTCCGAACTCAATGATCTACTTCGAAGTGTTTACTTATCGAAAAATTATGCAGTTGTTGGCATCTATACTAAAAGGTCGAGAAGGGAACAAAAATATATACATACTGCCAATGGGAACAAGAACTCCATCGCTTTTTCTCTACAAAAGTTATTTATTATTTTGAACATTATTGGGTGAATAAGGATATCATCATAATCCTAGTAATGGAGGCTGTTCATAGATTCCTCCTAACTTAGTTTAAAAGCCGTTCTCCTTCATGTAGGCAATGACAATCCCTCAATCCCCATTGCTTATGCAGCATATGAAAGAGACATATGACAATATGAAGATTTTACTGTCCGAGATACAATATGGAATGAGTGTGGAGAACCTAACTGTTAGGACTTTTGTTAGTTCTTCAATCAGATTATACAAAATTTAGGCTTTCTATGTAGTGGGAAACCAGAGATCGCAAAAGATCAGATGTCTTGATCTTTTGTGATCTCTGCTCGGAATGGCCCAAGAGAAATATTGTACCTGGAGAAAAAAATTAACTTTTCTAAACATTAGTAAACCCCAAAAACGTTTATCTTTCGCCACTGCATATTTAACTCGGTTTAATAAAAAATTTTGATAAGGCGCTGGATAAATGTGGCCCTGGATTTCGATATTTAAAAGAAACGTTTTCTCGAATCAGTGATACAAAAATAAAAGAAGTTGTATTTATTGGTCGACAAATAAGCCAGTTTATGAAAAATCAAGTGAGTGATGAACACGGTGAGCGATTCCACCAAGAAATATCCACCATGAAGAAACGATACCAAGGATAGTAGAATCCAAATATATTGGCAGACTGTTGTTGGTACCAGTCGCAAAAATAGCAGGAAATCATCAAAGGCTACACTTTGATTTAAAATACACAGAAAAAATAATACCTAAATGCCATGAACCTAATAACTCCAAAAGATCCACAATTTCAAAAATGCGTCTGAATATGAGTAATAGATCGACAAAAAATACCTGATGTTATTGATTTTGGCGTGATTAAGGATATTCCGAGAGAAATGATTAAAACTGAAGCGTCACTTGAATTATCCTCACATCATTCACCCACTATCTTCTATATATGGGACAAACAAAACATAGTATCACCAAGGACTGCCTCAAGCATAAAATGGTTGAAATATAGAAAATATCTCAGTTCTTAATGTTTGGAAAATATCTCTCTAAGAACACCATAAGACGTAGAGCGGCGTCTAATTGATTTTGACCAAAACCTCAAATCAGCTGCCCAACATTCAACAATAACGCGACAACTAGCTAGATACAATCAAATTTATTCTGCATATATCAAACGGCTCTTGGCTGAAAAAAGAAAAATTCGTAGAGAATGGCAATCACAGAGATCTCCTCAACTCAAAAGCAGACTTAAAGAATGCACGAACCGGCTAAGAGACATGCTGGAATCTCAAAGAGTAGCATCCCTGAAAAACTATTTGGGAGACCTAGACGCAAATCCTCAATCAGATTATTCGTTATGGCGTGCTTGTAGAAACCTCAAAAGGCCAGTCTTACGTAACCCTCCCTTGTGAACTACATCTGGAGGCTGGGAAAGGAGTGATTTCGAAAAAGGCAATTTATTTGCTGGACATTTGAAAAGGGTTTTTATCCCAATAATATATATAGTTATATATACATGATATAGTTGAGTTGCCAATTGTCGAGGCTAGTAATGTAGTACCGTTAAGATTTGAATTTGGTGATATTGAAAAGGCAATAACGGATTTAAACATCAAAAAAGCGCCTGGCGTTGATAAAACCAGTAACAAGATGTTAGTTGATTTGTTCCATATAGCTCGCAGAATCGTTCTTTTTAGTTTTAATGCCATTTTACGTCTTGAGTACTTCCCCACAGAGTGGAAGGTATCCTTGGTTACCATGATTCCTAAACCAGGAAAAGATCATGCAAAAATTGAATCATACAGACCTATAAGCCTTTTATCAAATATGTCAAAGCTTTTTGAGAGGATGTTAATAACTAAGCTTAACCCTATTCTAAGCGACAAAGGATGTATTCCAAATCATCAATTCGGCTTCAGGAAAAAGCATAGTACGATCGAACAAACTCACAGGTTAGTCAATGTTGTTAAGAAGACATTTGAAGAGAGAAAAAAAATTATCGACGTTTCTCAAGCATTCGATAAGGTATGGCATGAAGGCCTAATATACATATAAGCTAAAACTGAATTTGCCCGTAAACCTATATAAGCTGCTAGATAGTTATTTAACCGAACGAAAATTTATTGTGAAAGAAGGAGTTTTTTTGAGCTCACCCCAGCCAATCGAAGCAGGATTTCCCCAAGGTAGTATATTGGGGCCCTTTTTATACTTATTGTATACTTCAGACATGCCAACTAGTAACCGAGTTCCCACATCGACATTTGCTGTCGACACTGCTTTTTTGAGCATTCACGAAAACCGGAAGTAGCATCACGATATTTACAAGACCACATAGCCAATTTAGAAAATTGGTTGAAAAAATGGAGAATAAAAGTTAATGAACAAAAATGTTCTCACATAACTTTCACACTGCGTAGAGAATCTTGCCCCCCTATTCGGATAAATAACCAAACGATACCTCAGCTTTCAGACGTCAAATGTCTCGGCATACATCTTGACCGGCGCCATACATGGAAACGCCGCATAGAAACAAAGTTAACACAAATGAAGTTGAAAGCAGTCCAACTAAACTGGCTTATTGGCAGAAATTCTACTCTTTAGATTACAAACTTTTATTATACAAGTCAATATGGTGTTATGGCATTCAATTATGGGGCACTGCCTCAGCTACCAACTTAGAAAAAAATCAAAGGCACCAAAATAAGATTCTTCGTATAATTACATTACATAAAAATCTAAACGTACCATCAGTTAAAGCAGAAATAGCGAAACTTGCCATAAGGTATTTAAAGAAGATTGAAAATCATCCGAATCCACCGGCCCGTAAGATACTAAATGAACCTGGTTACATTCGACTGAGAAGGAGGGACATCCTTCTCTCATCTGTACATTAGAGGGATAACCCGCAAATTACAGTAACCGTGAAACATAGATTTTTTTTGTCCAGCACTGGTTGGACTTAACAAGTATATTTATATTTTAGACTTAAGATATGAGTAATTATTGATAGTTCAATTATTATATTGATGATACAATAAATAAAAATTGCGAAAAAATTACCATGAATTTGGTCATAAATATTATAAATCGAACATGACTTTTTTCCCCAACAATTTTCATTCAGTTTATTAACATCGTAATTAAAAATATGAATTTTTCATGTATGTATGGGATGTGTGGAGTTCTATGTTCAAATAAAACAAAAATAACGTATAACTTTTAAATTTATTCTTACTAATTAATAAAATCTTTACAAAAATTAATTTGTCAAAAAAGCAGCGAAAAAAATGTTGAGCAGCAAAAAAAATAATTTTAACGGACGACCGTGTTTACACCACATATGTATGTATGTGTGTGTTTAAAATACAAAAGCAAGGAATTATATTTGCACTTAATAAGAAATATTATCTTTTAAATCGCTTACTTACCTTTTTCTCATAAAGACGAAATCACATTTGAAGCAAATTTTAAAATGTCTTTTTACTTTTTGAAAAATATTTCAATAATTTTTCTACATTTTTCTTCAAACTTTGATTTTTCTATTTTATTCACAATATCAATGTTCAAACTTTTTTCTGTGTACAGAATGAAAGCTGAAATTTTTGTTTTAAAACACTTTTTTGTGTTTTGAAATTCGTCAAAAAACTTGGGATAAAAATGTTTTTCAAATTTTCCTTTCCAGTCTAATAACTATTTAACTAGTTTCCAACCTACCTAAATGTATTTTCTAAACATATGACCTTAATGTATCTAATATATCTCTGTATAAATAAAATCAAATGTCGTTCGTAAAGGCATCACTTAAGAACGGCCTTAAGAACTTAAGTTTTTTCGAAAATAAAATTTGACCACTCCCACTTTTACGCCTACTTTTTTAACTAGCTAGAGAAATATAAAAGGTAGATCTTTGAAATGTTGCAGCAATAACCCCTTTTTAATATACATAGCTTAGCGAAGCACAGGCTGGTTTGGAACAGTTGGCGTGGTACCTTCCATACAAAGTGAACAATTACTATCATCTACCTAGAGATCTGCACCAGGTAGAGTCTAGAAACTTTGCAGAAGAAGCTCTTATAATAATGTGCATAGTTTAACAAAACACAGACTGGATTGGGATGGTGTGTGTGGTATCTCTCATACATAGCGAAAAATTATAATAGTTCACTTATAGAACTACAATAGGTAGAATTTTGAAACACAGACTGTATTAGAATAGTGGGAGTGGTACCTCCTACACAAAGTAAAAAATTATTATCGTGTAAATACACATAGTCTAGCAAAAAACAGATTGGATGGGAACAGTGGGCGTCGTACCCTGTGAGGCATTTTTGTCGTGAGAATAGCGTGCGTCTTCAAGTTATAGGATGCCCATACTTTTCTACCAAATTTTTATTGTATTTCTTGTGGATGGGCGTAGCGAAGCGCACCAGGGATAGCTAGTATATAATAGATTTCTAATATATATTATATATAATAGATTTTTATTTTCATAAATGTTATTTTTTCTGTATTCTTGTAATAAAGATAATCTTATTTTCATATACATAAAAAATTCTAAATTGAAAAATAGTTAAGTGATATAAGCTGACAAGTTAATCATTGCAATTAATGCATTTATGATTACATTTAGGAATTCTATTATTTTAATATTAAAATTACGATTGATTTTTTTATTTCGCATTTTTTGCCTGAAGCGTCTAACTAACCAAATTTAAAGTAACCACTTATTGCAGCAGCAATTGCATGTTTAGTTATTATTAAAATTGTGTGAAATAAAATATTAATTACTTATTATTATGCTAATTCCCCATAATGTTTTATAATAAAAATGCAATTTATTTGTTTGGGGAAAAAGCTAGTTTATAAACGCCTAGGATGGGATGCGTTCTCTGTAACATAGTTGTTTTAATCAATACTAGGGTCACGACAAACAAGTTGTTGTTACTATTTGATCATTAAATGGTTACTACATCAAAAAAATGCAACGAGGTTTACTGAAAATTGTATAGTTCATAATTTTCAAACTACAACAAAAGTTTTATTAGTTTTCCAGAATAATATATGTATTTATAACCATATTATATTAATATAAACAAATTTCAAATAAGTTTGCTCGTATGCAAGTATGACTAAAAACAAACAATCAAATTGTAAGAAATTTATTTTACGGGTTTCTTTGACAAAATAAAAATTACGAATTTAGTCATTTCTCATATCGGATGCTTAAAAAAAAGTGCAGGGCAGTTTTTGGGACTGCCAATAGAAGTGAAAACTAATTATATTGTGATTACTTTGTCCAACGTTTTTTTTTATGAAATAACGAGTGATTTTTTAAGAGCTTGAGAACTTTTTTTTAAAAAAAAACGCATAAAATTTGCAAAATCTCATCGGTTCTTTATTTGAAACGTTAGATTGGTCCATGACATTTACTTTTTGAAGATAATTTCATTTAAATGTTGACCGCGGCTGCGTCCAATTTTGGGCAACTTTTTCGAGCATTTCGGCCGGAATAGCCCGAATTTCTTCGGAAATGTTGTCTTCCAAAGCTGGAATAGTTGCTGGCTTATTTCTGTAGACTTTAGACTTGACGTAGCCCCACAAAAAATAGTCTAAAGGCGTCAAATCGCATGATCTTGGTGGCCAACTTACCGGTCCATTTCTTGAGATGAATTGTTCTCCGAAGTTTTCCCTCAAAATGGCCATAGAATCGCGAGCTGTGTGGCATGTAGCGCCATCTTGTTGAAACCACATGTCAACCAAGTTCAGTTGTTCCATTTTTGGCAACAAAAAGTTTGTTAGCATCGAACGATAGCGATCGCCATTCACCGTAACGTTGCGTCCAACAGCATCTTTGAAAAAATACGGTCCAATGATTCCACCAGCGTACAAACCACACCAAACAGTGCATTTTTCGGGATGCATGGGCAGTTCTTGAACGGCTTCTGGTTGCTCTTCACTCCAAATGCGGCAATTTTGCTTATTTACGTAGCCATTCAACCATGAGCGATGAGCCTCATCGCTGAACAAAATTTGTCACATTTGAACATTTCGAACCGAACACTGATTTTGGTAATAAAATTCAATGATTTGCAAGCGTTGCTCGTTAGTAAGTCTATTCATGATGAAATGTCAAAGCATACTGAGCATCTTTCTCTTTGGCACCATGTCTGAAATCTCACGTGATCTGTCAAATACTAATGCATGAAAATCCTAACCTCAAAAAAATCACCCATTATAAAGCAAAACGATCATTTAAATTTTAATAGAATAATTAAATACAAATATTGATAATGTCATCGTCACCTAAAGTTGGTGTCGCAGTAAACGAGTAGTAAAGTAAATACCAGAGATATGCAATGCATATTATGCATTAGTTTTTTAAATCCTCTTTTGTAAAAATATGTGTTAAGCGCCATGGCCACACATCGAGCTACTTCGTCAAATTTGTGTATGAGTTCGAAATATTGTATTTTGCTTAGCACAGCCGCACATCAAACTCATTCCATCAAACTTCATTTCAAAGTTGATTTGCAAAGGGAAACACGTACAATTTTTAAACACAAAATCTTTTTAATATTTTTTTTTAATTTTTTTTTTCCTATGTTAAAAATTAGCAAAATAGATGATTTTTCAGTTCTGTTACTGCATTCTTCACTTTTCACGTGCTATAAAGCAGGAAAATCGCTATAAACTTCAATTAACTCTAAAATAAAATCTTGCTCCTCCATTTTGATTACATATACCGCGTCAAAAAAAGTAGTTGATGTTGCCGCTTTGAAAATGATGTCAGACAATCAGTAATAAACTCAGACCGTCAAATAGCCAGACCGTCAGATAGACACACCGTCAAATAGTGTTGAAGTTAATAATGTCAAAGCCGTGCCCGCTCTGTGAATTTATATGAATTTTATTTCAACTATTTTTGAATTAATAAATTAATTATTTATAGACAGCTACGTCCGTCATCAGTACTCTTCGTATCTATCTACCCGGTAGTTTCTATTATTAATTTTCTATTTAAACAATATTATCAAATTAACACTATTGTGTTAATAATCAAAATATACATTTAGCTAATAGCAAGACAGATATTATTTTATTTTCAAATAAAATAAAATATATAAAGACAATAAAAATTTAGAAAAATGTTTGCTTGGTAGTATAATATAAAAAGAAATAGTGTTTAAAAGTGTAAAACAATTTCAAAAAAAGCTCTATCTCCTATGAAATATAATGTAAAATTAAAATTTCTCATATTCTATTTCTTTGATAAGTTTGTTTAAATAGAAAATTAATAACAATTGAAACTACCGGGTAGATTGATACAAAGAGTACTGATGACGGACGTAGCTGTCTAGAAAATGCATTCTGCTTTGCTGGTATCTAATTTTTCTTTATCTCTTTATAATTAAGAACTTAAGCCTAAATAATTAATTTATTAAATAAATTTTATGTTTGGCTCTAGTTATAAAGATATAAAAAGTTTAAAAGATATAAAATTTCAACTAATTTGATCGATTTATATATAGGCTAGTGGGTAGCAGTCTGGTGGTTGTGGGTACGATCCCCACAAAAGACTATGGGAGTTTTCCGGAGGCAAGCGAAAATCTTCGCAGCTAGTGTTGTCATCAGAAAAATATGATATTTTTAGTTTTAAGTTGTGTTTACGACCAATCATCGGATAAGCTGCTACAAGTTTTATATACTTTTAATAACAATGTTATTAAGTTGCGTGTTACTAACCATAGTAACATAAAACAATCGATTTTAAAACATCATGATTTACAATGAAAACACTCTTTTAACCCACATTAAAAATAAAAACTAAGCATTAAAAAAGGTTTCTCTACATTCCTAGTGTGAAGTAGAAAAGCTTGTGTTTCCATTGTCGTCATTCATTTCTAAGCCTACGACGGGATTACAATTTAGAATCTGTCCACATAGAGAAGTGCATACACACGTATGTATATTAACACCGGCGTGGATAAAAATGAATAGTAGTAAATTTTAATTTTAAAAAGAACTAGAAGCTTTTGCATACTTGCTTTTATTCCCATTTATTTGATCCCTGTCAAAATGTAAGTTGTTTTTATATTACTTCTATTTACATTTTATGTTGTTGACAGATAAAACACACTGACCTGAAAGATGTCACGGCTCTAGCAAATATTAAAAATAGCCTAGCATAAAAAACAAACATGCAAAATGGGAAAACAAAAAAACATATCAGTATATATAGTACATGTATGTATATAGAAACAAACACATAATCGCATATTTCTCATACGTGGTCTATACACTATTCCGTTATGTACCATTGCATGTCTGGTATTGTGATTTTCATGGTTGGATGTGTATACGGGTAAATATATGTATACATATGCATGTATGCTGTAAAATAATCAGATACATAGTCATAGATAAGACTGACACCGATGATGCCATCAGGATGTTTAATATCTTTTTATTTATATGTTTATTACCGATAGGGACAAGTATAGCACTACAATCGTTATGTGTTCAAGATAAACGACTAAAAACCATATTGAATTTGTTATTAAGAGAATATTTTTAAATCAGGCGATTCATATTTAAATGTAAAATGGATACATTTTACTTTATACACAAGCGGAACGTAGTGCATTTTCTGGATCGCTATAATTCTTTAGCATTCTTCGTATTAATCTACATTGTAGTGTTTAGCTGAAAATATCATTTATATAACCAATCAAATTAATCAAAAACGAACTTAAGCTTGATTATAAATTTCATTGTATGTAATACGTACAACAGTTCGACTAATAATACTTATAATTTTCAAAATTAAAAATCGCAGAGCACCGCGCAATCTTGTTTACTCAACAAAGTTTGGTTTGATACTAGATTAGTGTTAACTAAAAACGAATGTTGGAAGTAAAACAAATAAACAAAAAGTAACTTCATTGCTAACCGAAGGTTCGCTGAAGGAACAACAAAATATGGGTGGTAAATATCAAAGTAAAAATATTTAACAAGAGGGAAGCTTAAGGTAGTGGTAGACTTCGTTCTCACCAATTGACGATTGATAATTGAATACAAGTTTTCTCGTATTCCTTTATCTGGGTTTGGTTGGTTAAATAGATGATGCTTACAACTAAAACACTACCCTAAGTAGATTAGATACAAGTAGTGCTGAGGACGGACGTGGCTGTCTAGAAAATGTGCATTCCACTCGTGCTGGTGTCTAAAAATAAAATTTTCCCAATTTTTCTTTAATATTATCACCTAATTTGTAATATAATTAATTCTTTCTTAGAGAGAATAAAAACGAACTTAAGCTTGATTATAAATTTCATTGTATGTAATCAACAATGATAGAGGTCATCGGCAACTCTAATAGCGGTTCGACTCAAACATTATTTGCTCTGTGATTTTTCTGAGAAGAATACCTTCTTCAAGAATATTTCTTTAATTAGTCCCCTCATATATTTTCAATATCAGACATTCAGTGACAAAACTTCTAAAAATTATTAGCTTCTGTTTCCTGTCACGAGGATACTACAAAGCTAAGAAAAGATACCGGGTGACGCAACTAGAAACTCCAAATTACAGTCTTTGAATTTTTTTGACTGTGATTTCGAGTGCTCAAACAGTTTATTAATTTTGGCGTGATGTTATTGACTTTGCAGTCGTAAGGGGTATTTCAAAACTATATTAATTTTTTAATTTTTAGCTCAAATTTTGTAGCATTTTAGGACATTTTTAAAATTTTAAATGCACGTTTTCAACCCTTCGATTCAAATTTTAGTTGAATAATCCAAGCCTTGGTTATATAAATAATATAATACTAATAACCCAAACAACACAAATTATTTGTAGATAGGCAACCTATAGGTTTTCTGTTTTTTGTATAATCGATTTAGGTTAAAACGTAACTTGCATTGTAATACGCTGCTGCTATATATGTATCTATATATATATATATAAAGCACAAAATGTGTTTGTTTGTCGGAGAGCTATAGCTGCCTATACCAGTGAACCGATCTTTCTGAATTTACACAGTTTGTTATTAGATATACGGTTGGTAAAATAGGGTACTTAAAAATAATATGCTGTATCTAGAGAACTGAATTAGGAGCACCTTCCATATTATCATACATAGTCAAACTAAACAGAGGGTGAATTGGAGTAGTGAGCGTGGACCTCCCATACAAAGTGAAAAATTATTATCGTGTTCCTGGCGAACTACAATATATAGAACCTTGAAGCTTTGCACGAGTAACGAAAAAAATATTATCGTGTACCTGGAGAACTACAATAGGTAGAGTCTTGAAACTTTGCACAAGTAACCACCAGAGTAATGTGCATTGTCTAGCAGAATACTGACTGGATTAGGATAGTGGGAGTGGTACCTCCGTCGGGAAAATATATAATAAAAAAGTCTGCATTTTTATTAACATAAAACAAGTTAGGCCTTAATAGCTTAAAACTAATAATTAACAAAAAATATTTACATTAAAATACTTTGAAGTGTCGTCCATTATTTAGATTTGTAAGTTTTTCAGTTAACTTTTATTTTCTTCATTAATTGGTCATCGAAATATACATTGTATGACTCTGCTTTTAGTTGATCACTTTTTCAGCTGCAGTTCTTTAACAGCGATTAAAAACTGAATAAAAAGGAATCGTTAAAAGGACCAAGGATAACGTATATAAAGTAAAAACAGTTTATTGTAAAAATGTGAATTAACTTAAACGAATTAGGCAGAAATAATTTTCAATTCAGTTCCAATTCAAATGGATTTTTAAAATGAGTTGCAATTCGTTTTCAATTCAAATGAATCTGTAAAAGTATGCTACCTAATTTTCTGATGGTTAAAATGGATTTTTTAAATTTAATGCGCCGTTACCATCGTCAGCTGCTGTTGAAAGATTATTTTCGTACGCCTCTATTCTAAACTCCCTAAACGTGGATCTCTTTCAGATGATAATTTTGAAAAGTTATTGTTGTTGAAGGTGGATGATGCATTATAATTAATACTAAATAGCCGTATTTTGTAACTAAAATAATAGAATCAGTAGTTCATGCAATTAATTCATATTATATGTCGCTCATTTATTAAGAGTGTTATAACTCAAAAACATAATTTTTGAGTTAGTTATAATTTTTCCTGAAATACAATATACATACATATGTATGTAAATATTACCAAAAAGTTTGCGTGGTCGTGGGTCACAAAATTTCAAAAATTACACAGCACAACAAAATAAAAAAAATTTCATGTGCTCTTAAAACCACTATATAATTTTGATGTATCATGACTACCTTTGTACAAAAATGGTAAAATTTTTAAATTCTATGGATAGATTTTTTTTTTTAATTTTTTTTTTTAAGATTGCAATTTTTTTGAGATGTTTCTTCAAATAATTAATGATAACTCAAAAACTACTAGTCCGATATTATTAAAATAAATTCAGAAAAATTAAGATTTGCATAGCCTTTAATTCGTCTATATATCGCGTTTCAATCGGATCAATAGTGTCGGAGTTATAATAAAAAACTTAAGAAAAAAATATATTTTTTACGTAAAAATGGCAAAAATTTTCGTTTTAAAAAAATCATAAAAAATCGAAAACGGCAAAAAACTTCCAGATTCATTTTTTTATCGCATAGCGACATATAATAGCAACAAAATGAGATATCGACCATAAAAATCGATTGATTTTTTTCGAATTTATTCACAATTTAGTGAATTCGCTCATTTTCACAAAATTTTAGTTTTTTGCTTGATATACGCATTATAGCGGGTTTTCAAATGTGTGAAAAACATAAATTTTCCAATTTCAAGGGGTGCATGTCGGATTAATGTTAGATTTGATGAGAAACTTCCACCCACAAAATTTTAGTCGAATTCGACAACGTTAACACGTAGCGCATAGGCCCCAAATCTGAAAAAAAGCGTTTAAATCGAAAATAATTGACAAATTTTCAGTTTTTGCAAAATTAACGCTATTTATTTCCCCTTTTGCAAAAAAGTGGATCCTGGTCCTAAGGGCAAACACAATGAGATTTACAATAAGCTACATATCTTTTAAATCGGTTAAACAGTTTTCAAGTTACTTGCCGAAGGCAATTGACAAAAAATGTAACTAAGTCAAATCGATGGAATAGATCGAAAATGCATTTCATTGTTTTATTCATGTATTTTCTTTTATTTTATATTTTATTATTTAAATTTATTACAACATATAAAATAAGGAAATAAATAAATAAATATTATAAACTACAAACTTTGGAATTTTCTTTTATGACATTTTCTATTATTGAATAACGAAGTGTTGCTCTGAATACTCCAGCAAAAATCTGCCATCATGTGTGCATCCCAGCGACCCTGGTATCTTTCCTCCATTGTCCGAATATCTTGGTGAAATCGTTCGCCCTGTTCCTCACTTAAGTCTCCTAGATTTTCAGGAAAACGATCTAAGTGACTGTGAAGGTAATGTAACTTGATGCTCATGTTGCATCCAAGATTCTGGAAGTGAGTTAACATCTCTTCAACGTGCGCAACATAATCATCATCCTTGTTATTTCCTAAGAAATGTTGAATAACCCATAAATTTTTCGGATTTATATTAAAGCAATCTTCATATGACTTTTGAAATGAAGCTGAGAAGCATTTCCGTTTTTTTTCGTTAATATATTGGCCGCACACATAACAAAATGAGTCCGGATTGTTTTTACATAAAAATGTTCTAGTTTTCTTGCTCATGGCTGATTGAAAATTATGCTTCTGTTACCGCAAACACTTGTTGAATGAATAGAAATGGCTCAAGGAGCTCTTATAAATAATGATACTAAAATTTCGAACAACCCTTAATGTGGTCCTATTTTTTACCTATTCCCAAGAATCGTAAAAAACATTAAGGAATGCTATGCAAAAAATCAATCTTTACAGGTAGCCAGCGGAAAAACCCAATTCGGCGTGCACGCAAATTTCTGAACGTTTATTACTTTGCCGCCGCAATTGTCAAAATGAAGCAAGGGCGACAGGTAGCCAACAGAAAAGGAGCATTTCATCGTTTATCCGATTTCTACTGAAATCGTAAAAATTAAAAAACTTTTCCTTTATTGCTTACTTTTTTTAATTCTGAAAATCATAAAAATGCCATAAAGATCTGTTCCAAACAATTTTCTACATTCAATACTGTATTTCCACAGTAACACGTGTCCCACAGAAATACGTGTTTTGCCCAAAACAGTATTTCGCGTACTTGTTTTGCCATACATTTCTCATTCATCCAAAACACTTTGGCAGTACCTGGATATTGTGTAGTGGTTTCAAAAGCATCTAATTTTTTTATTTTGTTGCGTTGTGTAATAGGAAGATATCAGTCAATTTTAGCGAAATTTTATATTTTATTGTTAAAAAAGAAAAAAATAAAAAATTTTAAAAGTAAAATGTTTTTGTAAATTGTCTTCGGCAAGTTCTCAAGCACATATAATGGCCAGTGAAAATTGTAATAACTCGAAAACTTAAAGACATGTAGCTTATTGTAAATCTCATTGTGTTTGCCCTAAGGACCAGGATCCACTTTTTTGCAAAAGGGGAAATAAATAGCGTTAATTTTGCAAAAACTGAAAATTTTTTTCATTTTTTTCGATTTAAACGCTTTTTTTCAGATTTGGGGCCTATGCGCTACGTGTTAACGTTGTCGAATTCGACTAAAATTTTGTGGGTGGAAGTTTCTCATCAAATCTAACAATAATCCGACATGCACCCCTTGAAATTGGAAAATTTATGTTTTTCACACATTTGAAAACCCGCTATAATGCGTATATCAAGCAAAAAACTAAAATTTTGTGAAAATGAGCGAATTCACTAAATTGTGAATAAATTCGAAAAAAATCAATCGATTTTTATGGTCGATATCTCATTTTGTTGCTATTATATGTCGCTATGCGATAAAAAAATGAATCTGGAAGTTTTTTGCCGTGTTCGATTTTTTATGATTTTTTTAAAACGAAAATTTTTGCCATTTTTACGTAAAAAATATATTTTTTTCTTAAGTTTTTTATTATAACTCCGATACTATTGATCCGATTAAAACGCGATATATAGACGAATTAAAGGCTATGAAAATCTTAATTTTTCTGAATTTATTTTAATAATATCGGACTAGTAGTTTATCATTAATTATTTGAAGAAACGTCTCAAAAAAATTGCAATTTTAAAAAAAAATTTTTTAAAAAAAAATCTATCCATAGAATTTAAAAATTTTACCATTTTTGTACTAAGGTAGCCATGATACATCAAATGTATATAGTAGTTACTCGAGCATATTTTTGCTGTTGCCCTGTGTTATTAATTGCTTCTTGAATATTAAATGTGTCTTGTCGTTTAGCGTACTACAAAATAAAAATCAGTTTTTCTTGAAGAAACAAACTCCAAACACCATTTTTTCTTTGATCACACACGGATCCAGGACAAGTTCATTTTAGTATGAGAAATTTCCACTTTTCATTCCCCTAGATCTGCTCTTGATTTCACTCATTGAATTGAAATTCATTGTTCTAATTCATTTGAATGAATTCAAAATAAATTCAATTCAAACGAATTGTAAAAGGAATTATAACTCACTTTAACAAATTCTTTTGAATTGGAAATGAATTTCAATTCATTTATTTCTGCCTAATTCGTTTGAATTGATTCAAATTTCATTCAATTCATATTTTTGTGTAAAAAGCTCTGCTGTCTAGCAACTAAATTTGAAAAAAATATTTCATACACAACACGGTCCTATCACAGTTTTAATACATCTATAGATAATATAGTATTTTAATTGGTATTTATTTAACATCCGAATATTAAAATAATTTTTGGACTTAGAGTTAAATCAATGAACTTTTAAAAATTCTAAGGACTAAGACAGCTCTTTAAATTCTATGTGAAATTCTCAAGTTTTAAAGATGTTTAATGTATTTACTTCAATAATTTTTGGGTATAGTCGGTCAATATAGTCTAAAGGAATTTAAATTTCCAATATTTTTCTTTATTCCCGTGTTACGAAATTCGTTCCTTCTGATTCTTTTTTCCCTACATCCCTAATTGTTTATATGTACAGAAATTGTCTTATCTTTACACCATCTGAGTTCTCATCTGAGTTGAATATTTATGTCAATTTAGAAGAACCATTTAAGTGCATGCAACAAATTATATTTATTATATTCGCTTTCAAAAAGTGATTAAAGTTACTTTTTAGATCAAATAATGTCGACACATATTCTCCAAAAGCTTTTCAGTGGTTTAACTCAGATAGCAAAATTGTATTTTTGTAATGAAGTAATGAAATTCTGTTAAAACCACAGAGTATCAAATTTGATATCTTCTTTCACAACAAACATATTATGTTCTCTGTAAAAACATATGGATGCAATGAACCAATTTAAGTTGTTTTTAACATTATTTTCGTCACGTTAAACAAGTTACTACGGCCAAAAAATGACACATGGTTGGTTTTAACAATTTTTGGTAAACTTCAAACCACAACTAAAGTTTTATAAATATTAAAAAATAATATATTATTTTTAACCATAATATATTAGTAATAAACAAAATATGTTGATATTACTCATATTTAACTAAATAATATTTTTTTTATTCATCAAGTTGGCTGGTTGTTGTTTTATAAAAAATATATGAATAATAATAAAAATTGTTAACATTTTTTTTTTCGCAAAATAATATACATATTTATTTGTTATTTATAATATAAAGTGAGTATTATGTTTTGCTAATTTATATATCAATGAAATCTCTACATGACGAAAACTGAAACTGAAATCGTTGGTAAAAAATAATAAACAACAAATTTTATTATCAAAAATGTTTCATAGTTTTTAATTATACTATAATCGTTTAATTTAACTATAATATGTTCATATTATAATGTTTTATAAAAATAATGTTTAACTGCAACCATATAATCTAATATGTTGTTCTTAGATTATGGTTACCGCAACCATGTTTTTTCTTTGCTGAAATGGGACAATGATTCAGTCACTCCAAAATCTACACCAAACTGTCACTCTCTGTGGATGCATTGGCTTCTCGACAACAATGTACGATACCCCAATGCGACAATTTTGATTGTTGACAGCCACGGAGATGAAAATGCGCCTTGCCAGAAAAAAATGATGTTCGGCCAAATGTGATGTCCGATTGGTGCTTCTGTAAGGCCGAAACTGAAACTGAACTTATTTATTGTCTAAATCTTACAATACAATTTGAAATTGTTTTTATATTAATTTACCGAGCATAGTAACGAAGACATTTACCAGTTGTAGTGAAACATCCAGAAGTTATGGTAATCGAACCCACAAACCACATAGGCTATCCAGAATTATTGCCAGCATAGTGATAGGGGGTATGTAATCTCCTCAAAATAAGTCGTTTATTATTCAAGGCCGCTGTTTCAATAACAGGATCATAATATAAATTGAAAAGTATAATGGTTACCAGCTCAGTTTTTTATATTGTAAATTATTGTAAAGCCAAATTGTTATTAAATATAAATTTTGCATATAACTACTGCTTTAAACGTTTATTAAATTGTTTCAAATAGGAAAATAATCAAAAATGTTCACCAGCTTAAAAGAGTAATTTGTTTATTTAATAAACTATTATCGTTCAGGAATCATATTTATTTATATTATTTTTCTTAGAGAACAATGTTACTATTTAACGTCATAAATGAATACAGAAACATCAAATACACATACATATGGCTTCAAATGCACATGTTTGTCTATTGCTTTCGAGTGTGTGTGTTTATATGGTCACATTCATTTATGCAATTGAACGCAATTGTTGTCGTTTGATTGTTTAAATGTTTATTTTTGTTTTAATTTAACTTTTTCTTATTGTTCCGTTGAGACCCTTGTTTGCTGTTGGCTTGTTTGTGTATGGGAGCGAAAGGATTTTACCGATTTTCATTGTTAGTTTGTTTCTTCAATATTATTTGCTACTTGTGGCACTCACACAAGTGTACTTTCGCATTAAGCTTATGTATATTTGTAATGAACTGATTGTTTGTATTTTGTGTTGTATTGTACTCTTTTTAATATGATTTTCTTACTGAAATACTTCTACTGTATTCGTACTTCAGTTAGTATGACTATGTGACCGCGCACAGAAAAAGGGACCTAAGGGTAGATTAACCAAATTTTTTTTAATTGGGTTAAATTTTTGGTACCGCACCTCGCAGAAGAATTATTAGTGTCAACAATTTTTTGCTTTTACCTGTAAGTCGAGTAAAATGTTTAAAAATTTTTTTAAAAACTTTGAAGTCTTTCAGTTAAACGTTTTAAACAGTTAACCAATTTTTTTGATTAATTACCCAGTCAGAAAATACGACTCTTCCTAATAATAATATACCACCACAATACAAAATTACGACTTTTTTAAGAATACTGTACTACCAGAACACTATTAAAACAATACTGCGATTACAAAAATCCAACACTGTAAAATCAAAAATACAACCTAACTTTTTATATGTAGTTTTTATAAAAACCATGTCCCACTGCAATACTGTAAATTCAAAAAAAAAAAAAAAATACGGTTTTAATTTCTGACACTGTGTTATCAATAATTATATTCTGCATGGTTACTGTTTAACATTTTTCTTGTTATATCAACGTTATAAATTTATGAGAAGAGTGTTGTGATATGTCATTTTAACATTGCACTGTTTTGCTGCTTTGCTAGTTCTAGTTAGACTTAATATCAATTATTTTTCTTTGAGTATTTATTTATAGTAATTGGCGGTAGGGGGCGAGCTTTATGTTAATGTCAGTTTGACTTTTACCTATTTGCTTAATGTAAAATAAAGTAAATTTTCCAGGCGCAAAAGTTCGTCATTTTAAGGCTATTGCGCCACGAAAACGAGGAGAACCAAAGAAGTCGTGTAAAAAAAAGTCGAGTTTGCATAACTACTGAAGCTTGGGTCGCTTCACTCAGCAACACTAGTCATTTATAAACGGCTAGGCCGATTGATTCAAAATTTGACATGAGCATATGAGAGGAGTATCTGAGCTTAACTTTTAAAGGTGGGTACCACACACCCTCCAGGGGTGGCGCTATGTTGTCTCAAAGTTGGGAACCTCGCACCTTAAAATTCTTTTGTTTTTTATTTTTTATCGTAGTTAGCGAGCCAAATTCTAAATATTTTTGATAAATTTGAAGATTGTAGCTTTAAATATGAGTATTCCCATATTTATAACGCTTTTATCAGTTCATGTTACTGATTTATGATATGTTATGGTAACATAAACTGATAAAAGTGTGATAAATATGGGAATACTCATACTTAAAGCACATAGTTTTGAACGTAAAAATGATATTGAGGTGAATCTGTTTTTGTTTGATAGGAAATTCCATCATGTATATTCGTATATACTAAATTTGAAAATTTGTTGCTGATATCTGAAAATTTCGAAAAATTATGGTAAAAAAATTTTAAATATGCAATAAAATTTTTATAAATTAGGCAAAACAAATAAAATTTTCTGTGCATGTGTTGTTGATCAAGTAAAATGAAATATTAAGAAAAAGGAGATTTCACAATTCCCAAAATTAGGACCAAAAATTCTAAAATTGAGATTTTTTATTATTTTGCCAATAAAATCTACAAACGGACTAGGGGTCATAAAATACTTTCAAAAACAACTTGGAGCATATATAGCTTTATTACAGCAGTCTTTTTTTCGATCCCAGCTTTGGCATTTTAGAAAATATAGGCTAAAGTCAAAATTTCGATGTAAAATAGATCATATTGTGGGACCTTCATCTTCTACAAGGATGATCAATTTTATACGATTTTTTTAAACGTACACACATATAGTTAGTTTATACAAAAATGTAAAATTTTTATATATTCCTTAAGAAAATTTTTTCTAAAAAAATAAAACGTTAATCATCTTTTTTGGGCTAAAGTGCACAAAAATGCCATAATTTTGGTTTTTTAAATTGAAAGTCGTCTAGTTTTTAACTCAGTAAAGATACTATCTTCAAATTTATCAAAAATATTTAGAATTTGACTCGCTAACTGTGATAAAAAATTTTAAAAAATTTGGTAAAAATTGTACCCAATATCAAAAATTTTATTTCCTAAATGCTTATAACTTAATCATTTTAAATTGTTATTTGCAAATTTAGATACCATTTTGTAGGTACTGACAAGACTTTTAAGACCATGTATAAATAAAAAAATCAGAATAAAACTGATGAAACGGCAAGCTGTAAAAGAATTTTAAGGTGCGTGATTCCCAACTTTGAGACCACATAGCGCCACCCCAGGAAGGTGTATGGTACCCGCCTTTAAAACTACTCTGTTATGCTCATGTAAAATTTTGGATCAATCGGCCTAGCGGACTAAGTTATTTCCAAAATATTTTGATTCTGAAAATTTAGATTGTAGTTTAGAAGACGGTCATACGGGTTTATCATTTTAACACTGTGACAATACTGTAAATTTGGTAAACATTATGTTGTTTTGATGCTAAAGAAAGTGATTGTCTATTTCTGCCTGGGTGTGCTATAATTTTGTGAGTACCAAACAAATTAAAAAATCGGTCGTAATCGGAAATTTCAGTTATAACAGCATTTACACTCGTAAGGAACGTTGAAAAAGAGTCATCTTTAAATGGCTCTCTTATAAAATTTACTTGTTTACCCTTAGGTCCCTTCCTCATAGCGCGGTCCAATATATGTACATATATGTATGTGTGTTTGTATGGCACTTATAGTTGACCATATGAACATATTTCTGTACAAATGTATGTATTTGTATGTACATACATATGTGTAATTGCTTGTTTACCCTTTCTGTAGTTATTGGCTATTTTTGTTTTCTTTTTACTTGTATTTTTTGTACCCATTTTCATTGCATGAGTTTCAATTGTTTTGCAAATATTGATTTTTATGTTGCGCGTCATTAGATCTGAATTATTGCTACAATTATCGCATCAATAATATATTGAATTGTTTTTATTTCTTTTTTCATTGTATTTTCAATATTCACATAGAATTTTTATATGTAACTTGTTTTTCAATTTTCCTTTTTATTTTATTTTATTTTTGCTCTCATATTTCACTTTGTTTGTTTATTTATTTAAGTTTTCGTTTCATTTTATTTTACTAATCGGAAACCCATTACAATTATTGTTTTGACCATAACAGCGTGTGTATGAGGGCTGGCTTTAAAGCCATTTAGAAGAATAAGGTTTATTTTTTTATGGGTTTTCACTAATAAAAGTTAGTTTTTAGAAGTTAGTTAATTTTTTGAAGTTGCAGTACATAAGATGTATTTGGCTTATTCTAAAATATGATGAGGTTGTATGAGCATCCTGCGAAATACACAAAGGTACTAATTTAGCATAAATAGAGTAGATAGTGTAGCAGATAAATGCTGTTATGGAGCCCTTTCAATCGCCCTCATTTTTGTCACAAGGAACCTGCATCTCGGTTTTGAAACCGAATCCTGTCACCTACCCAGCTTAGGGTAATTTAATTGTATTTACCTTCCTTATTGGCTTGCCTGTCTTAAACGCTATTTAAGCTTACACTGTATTACCCCAGTACTAAATTATGCAGTGAAATTCTGGGTTCAGACTAGGAATTGGAATTGAGGTGGCCATTCTTGTAGATAAATCTAGCTCGTCGCTAGTGTTAAAGTGGTTTATCACTTCTGCACTTGTGTGAACCGCAGTCCGCTTCTTAATTATTCATTAATATTAACCCCATGCTACGAAAAAAGTATTTTTCGCCAATTGATTTCAGCTTTGCCGTGAATTAAGTAAAATTCTGGTCTTCCATGACATATTTGATTCTGCTAGTCGTAGCTTATTATCAATAGCTAAGCATTTGTTGGTTTATTAGAATATGGCCGCATTTTTCAATATCAAACATTTTACTTTTCATTTTTTTTAGAACTCCAACTTAAATATTAAAAGCTCTGTAGAATTTTGCAAAACGTTGTTTAGTAGTTGTTATTTTTTTTTTCAGCTAAAATTGTGCATCAGGAGCATTCTATTCTTACAAAATTATTTGAAATTGACTGTTTTAAAACTAATGTAAAATACATTTAAATGCACTTTTCAGATGGCTCGTACATTTTTGTGAAAGCATGATGGTGCATTTATTACAAGCATTAAGATTATGTGCGAATTATTTATTGTGGTAAAAAAGAACACTTTGAATAAATGCCCCGAGGTGGCTGTGTGTAATTTTGATCGACATCAAAGTGAAATGGAAAATATAAATTATGGAAATCCCAATTACTTTTGGACATGCATCTATCATGTGAAAGCTTATAATTTGCAACAATGTTTTGTTCCTTAACTAGTGGGTGTTGCTGAAAAGGGCTGCTGAAAGACATTATTATATTATCAAACCCATAAATGTATTCTGCAAATGGTTTTGGAATTAAATTTTTTTTCGAAATCCACAACTTAAAATGACAATGTTTGTAAGCCTGATTGGTTGTGTGAGAATGTACATCCATATGTGTGGTGATGAGAAATATGAGTTTTGTACATTTAGTCATGATCAGACATGGAAAATTAAAACTTTAAAATTGTAGTTTTTAACAAAAAAATATATTAATTTTAGATTTTAAGGGGATGATTTTTTACAAAACTGAAAATGTGAAAAGCGAACGTGTTATTTAAAAATCTAAAGCCCGTTTTTGTTATATTTAGTGCAACTCGTGATTTTTTGTCTAAATCTTCCCCGTTAACGCACTAATTTTCAACAAATTTTGTCTGTAGAAATGATGAACACAATTAAATAAGTTTCTCAGAAAATTATTTCAATACTTGCTTTTTGAAGAAAAAACATTTGCAGAAAAATGCTTTTTTGTCGATTGTTATTAAATTTTGTTGGAACTCGAACGAGATTCCCCTTGTTTACAAATTAAATCAGCAAAGTTTATTATTTACCATATATTAAAAAAATACGTTTTTCTTGATTTTCAGTTAAGTTTAACATGATAATTGTAAATTATTAATTAATTATGTTAATATACATATACTTTTTTGAATAAAACTTGTTGCTTTTTTTTTGATTTCCAAAAAAATCCAAACGAAAAACAGTAATGCGTGTCTTATTGAAAAACTTTTTGAATTATTTATTAAATAATTGATTTTGATTTTCAAAATAGTTGTTTAATTTATAATATCCTAAAGAATTTAATTAACTTAAAATTGCTTTTTTTGATAAGCTACACAGGACAACAAAATTTATTTTCGTTTGGTACGGGTTATTACATGTGATGAAAGATTGAAGCTGCTTCTCGGGATATACTGTTAGTGTTGTTAAAAAAATTAATCCCTTTAACAAAATGACACCAAGGAAACAGCGGACATAAAAAATTGTGTTTTCATACAGTTAACATTTTATTCGGCGTAATGAAGTCAGCAAATATTATGTTATTATCAAAAATTTCAATAAGAAGTTACTATTTTATATTGATTGAAATTAAACTAACTTTATCTAATATTTATTACGTATGTAATTATTGAAAACCAAAGCTGAAATGTTTTTGAGTTTAATCATTATACCCTTCACCACAGGTGGAAAGGGTATATATAAGTTTGTCATTCCGTGTGTAATTTCTACAATATTCATTTCCGACCCCATAAAGTATATATATTCTGGATCCTTATACATAGAGAAGTTGATTAAGCGATGTCCGTCTGTCCGTCCGTCCGTCTGTCCGTGTTAGCGTGGTAATGTCATTTGCCAAGGCACCAGAAGAGATACAAAAAATTTAAGCACACCAATCTGTCAGGCATAGTTTCGAAAATTTTGGTATTGCAATTCAGCAACATCGGATCATTCCTTTGGAGGCTGCGGACCAAAAACCACGCCCACCTATATTTTTTTCACGTTTTTTCAGGTTTTTTTTTAATTTTTTTCAGCTTTAATGATTCTGTTTTGCCTTCTTTTCTCAAATAAATATTAGACTGCGACAGGTAGATCGCAAGGAGTACATACAGATCTAGGGGGATCAATAACCCCCTGCGAGGGTCGATTTTTGTTTGTTTTTAGATTGGTAGGGTTTTTCTGCTTTGATTTGTATTAGTGAGCTTAATAGAAAGCAATACACATAGAGGTAGCCAATGGACCCTCAGGGTACCCACTGATAAATAGGAGCAGTTGAAAAGGACCCCATGTGTCAATATGAGGAAATTTTTTTTGTAAGGATTTTTTTTTGCTTTAGTCTGACCATTCTAACTCAATATAGATTGGAGAAAGGTCCAGAATTTAACAAAAAAATTTCAATAAAATTTTTAAAAAGAAATTTTTTTTACAAAGCATTTTCAAAAAGATATTTTACAGAAAAATATTCGAAAAAAAAATTTTTTAAAAAATTTTACAAAAAAAATATTTTTACAAAAAATTTTTACACACAATTTTCGAAAAATTAAAACAAAAATTTCAATATTTCTTTGAAAATGAAAATCATGCCTGTAACATAACATACATTTAATATTAATATGTATGTGTGTATATAGAGTAACATATTTTTTTAAATGCGTTTGATTTTTAAATAGATGATATCTCTGTTTTAAAACCTAGGTGCATTAAACACATAGACATCATCAGAATACCGACTACAAACTGTCAAAAATGAAACGTTGTGGCTGTCGTCAACTTAGGCTAATTTCTATTTTATTCAACAAAAGAAAATGTCTCAAAATTGCAAATTAAAAATTCATATGCAAAAAAAAAGTTTTGGAGGAAATATTTATAATTTTTTGAAAAAGTTATTTAATTTTATAAAATCAAAATAAGTATTTCTACAACAATGTCAGAGTTTACGATGTAGCTGTCGTCTTCAATATCATTAAGTAGCTGACAACACGGCGACAATTGTAGCAAACGGAATTTGTTTTCATTTTTCTTCTATTTTTTTAACTTATGAATAATGATTTTTTCTCATACGAATTTATTTAAGTAAAGAGTCAACAATATGGATAATGCTGTACATGTCTGTATAAATAAAATCACCGTGGTGAAGGGTATAGAAGATTCGGCACGGCCGAATATAGCACTTTTACTTGTTTTTTTTTTTTTTTGTTATTCTCAGTACATTTAAGCAATTTCTTGATTTGAATTTCTAATTCTTATTTTATAAATATTTACTTCAACATATAAATAGATAATTTTAAATAGCCAAATAATTTAACAGCGCTATCGCATATAACACTTCTCTATTTCTTGAACCTGAACCATATCTATGTTTTTTCTGAATTAAATCGTTATTCATTATTCTTTTGATAAATCATATGCCGTTTCTTTATTTTTTTTTTACGGAAAGTTAAAATTGTTTTAATTGTTGTTTGTTCTTTTAATCGCATTAAATAAGGATAGAATCATCCTGAAATTTTAGTTTTTTTTTTAATTGTTTTTGGTTGTTTTATTTTTGCTTTTGTGAAAGAAATATTCTTCGTATTTATTTAAATATTAATTATATAAATATAACTAATTATATAAATATTTTAATAGTCGACGGTATTGCGGAACTATTTGCTTGTGTTTCATCCAATAAATAGCCTCATCATTTGACTACAACTATAAATTATGTAATGTCACAGCTTAGTCAAAAGTATCTCGATAATTAGCTATACATCCAAAACAAATTCTTCTGAGTGTAATTCTATCAAATAATGCAATTTCTCTAAATATTTATTTTGTAATATTTTTCTCGAAATAATTTTAGATATAAAAATATTTTTCAAATAACATTAATTTGTATGCGTGGTTTTATGTCAAAAAACAAAATAATTTATTTCAAATGCGATTAAAAATCACAACTTAAAATAGTATAAATAAAACTAAATTTGCAATTCAAAAATACTTAAATGAATTTGTTTTTTATCTCTTTACATTTATATGTAAATATGTAGGTATTACTATGTTACAGATAAAATAAATAGAAAGTTAAACAATATTTGTTTTGTTCATTTTACATCAACGGAATTTGTTTTAAAAACAAAAAAATTCACACATACAAAGTTCAAAAAACATAAAATAACAACTTCTGGAAAAGAGTGCAAAAATATTTTTAAGTAAAAAATACACACAGTGTTAACACTCTTCATTTTGCCCATGTATGAAAAACTGAGGAGATTTTCAAACAATGACCCAATGTCCTGACCAGGATAGTCAAGATTGAAAAATCAGCAAATAGCTCAATTTACATATAAGAAACAATAGAATGGCAAACAATATTGTTCCTCTTTCTAGAAAAAGTTTTAGTTATTTAATTAATATAAAACACACCACGTGACTTATAAAAATATTTTTAAGCACAATGACGTGGCGGGCACAGCTAGTTATAAATATATGTATATTGTTTTTTGTATCTCTTTTAATTTGAGTTTATTTCTGTTGAAATTTGGTAACAGTATCAACAGCTAAAAATTTTTTTTATAAATTAAATGATTTATACATTTTGGTGTAATTTTATCACAATTTAGTAGCGAATATAAATGGAATATAAAAATGTCTTAAAAAGAATAATAAAACCTAGTATTGCTATTTCTTGAAATTTTGTTTGTGCTTACTGTATTATAGTCCACGAATTTACGGAACGAATTTGTGTCGACGAATTCGTCGTACTGTGCGAAATTCACCGTTCGTCCCAGTTCAAATGTACGAAACGTGGCATCATCTAAAATATTTTCATAGTTTATATTAAGAACTATTTTATATTTATATTTACATTTAAATTTTATTATTTTTCTTTAAAACAAAATTGCATTTTAGAGGTTAACGGCACTAACCTGCTGGTATCCCATACAATAAGTTGTGAATAAAGTAATTGTTCATCACCGATTATTATATCGTTCCAATGGTCAATGTTAGGCTTTTAAGTGTATAGTAGTAGAAAGGTAAAAGATATCACTCCCTAGATGCAGCATATTCATATCACAAAAAATCAAACATGGTAAAATACTGTTGAAGTTTTCAAAATGTAAGTTTTGTGGTCTGAGTATTGCATTCAATATGAAAGTACAGCCAAATTACAATCTGTTGATAAAACAAAACGACAGCTTGTGGTTACTAGTAAATTACAAAAAAAAATTGTTGACCACTACCTAAGTCGACACCAATTACCAATCCAAATAATGACGATTAAGTATGAGTTCTTTATCAAGTCAAAATTGATTTAAGACGGTGACATCTTTATACCATAGATTACATTTTTATTTCCATTCCCATGGTTTATAAGCGTAGGTTTTTTGTTATTTTATAATTACAATATTAATTATATTTTTAATAGTCACGTGAAATAATTTCTCAAGAACAGCTCTCGTACCTTCTGTTAGAGTGTAAGCGATGTATTTCTATCTTATAAATCTGCTTCGTTTAGTTAAATTTTTGTTAGTGAATATTACAAAATCCGTCATATTAAAATTTTTACTGATACCACTAAAAATCAAACTTAACTAAACAGAGCTACCTACAGACATCAACTATTTTACTCAATTTAACAGCTTATAAAAGCTAAGTACTCTATGAATTCACTTTCTTAGTTAAAGTACTTTTAGAAAGTAATAAAAACCGAAAAATATAAAATAACCAAATAAATAAAAAAAGAATTTATAATAAATCCACTTTAACCCACAATCTTACCGCTACAATCTTGGAATGAGTTTAGTCAACACAACAAAAAGCAACTAAAAAGCTACAACACTTCCTACTAGATACAATTATATACATACATAAAACTCCTGCAACACACAAAAAGCTACAATCGTATATTTTAGAAAATTTAGAAAAAGAAAAAATATCGAACGATTTATGGCCTGTTAAAACCTACAATTCTAACATTACAAGGTAAAGAGCTATTATTTTGTGGCTGCCACAATTGCACATATATGCGCAGACATATTATGTTTATTTTTCAACTTTAACACACTTCGTTGGTTTAAGGGCAGTATCGGTTAGAGTTAAACGTGGTTTCACCTGATTACACCCACCCATGTGCTAGATATCGCAAATCGGTTAAAATTTGCGTTTATGATTTGAAATTCCAAATCGGTGTACTGGAGTTCGTAATCAAAAGATAATTTGCGATTTCAAATTGCAAGTCTCCAGCACCGTGATCGGCAAGTAAACTTGTGGATTTTAAACTGCAAAAAATAATAAAAAAAATTATCGTATTTTCTTTTAATTCGCTTAAAAAATATAATGCTCTCCATCAGTTTTAATAAAAAAATTAATCAAAAATTTTATAATTTGTATAATAATTATTTTTGGAAATTAAATTTATTGTATAAAATTAAACAGTTTTCTATTAATCCAAACTACAATATGGCCATTTCCTTAAGTGATATTCACCAAAGTAAATTTTAAGTTTAAAATAACTCTTTGCTTATTTCGTCCTTTTTGCAGTTTTGACATTTCAATTGCAATTTTGATATTTTTGCAAATTACTGAACTTTCGATCCACAGACTCCCTTTTGTTTCCTCTTCCCGGCTTCTGTCGTCCATTTACAACCGCAGAGAACATGCCATCCTAGAAAAGCCTATATAATATACATATGTATATCAAAGCAGAAAATTAAAAAATAATTTTATCTTTAATTTAAATTAAAAATATTTTTTGTGTATAAAATAAACGACCCTAAAATAAATATACCACCGTGCACTTGAATAAGACACATTGGCAATAAATTAAGGTAACGTATATAATTAAACATTACAGGAAATAAAATTGTAGAAAAATGTTTTGCATATGTCTAAAAATGCCAGTTTAAAATTTCAAAATTATTAAAACATGCTTTTTCACAGGGGCCGTAAATACGTTAGAGTCAAACGTGATCTATACTGTCATATATCAATAGACTTGTATTAACGAGACCTTTCAGATTGCGATTATAGTATTTTTCTTCATTTTCATCGCGATGAGTTTACAAAGTCTTCGCAAAAATTGTAAATTTTAAGTTTGCAGATCCATTAAAAATAACTTTTACTTTTTAAATATAAAAAATAAAACTAGAAAAACAACTTGTATTTTCTTTAGAAAAAATAAATATTGTTTGTTGAGTTTGGTATTAAGACTTAAATAAAAATAATAAACATTAAAAAAGCATTTCTTTTTTAGTATGATTTTGAGTTAAAGTTTCAAAAATACTAGTGATTCACCATTTCGAAAAATTACAATAAAAATTAAAAATTTAAGTTTGAAATTTAATGACAAAAAAAAAACTGTCACATATTTTGTCACTATGAAATTTTTTATTTATTTGAGTCTATGGATTCAAGATCCTTACAGACATTAAAAACTGTAACATAAAGTACATAAATACATAACTTTAATTATTTAAATACGAAATAAGATAACATTTAATAACATTAACTTTTAAAGAAAAATCAATATATTTATAAAATTTATTAAATTCAGTACAAATTCTTAAAAACGGGTCAGAGTTAGCGTAATTTTCTCTGAATACTTTAACAGCCAGTGGATAAAAATGGCGAGTTGGACGACATGGAACATTGAAAGAAATATTATTTATCAAAAAAACCGAACACACATTTCCTTTTATTAAATTTAAAACAAAGGTGATATTTAACATTATTCTGCGCCTTTTTAGGCTTGGCAGCTTTATTAGAGCTAGTCTGCTAGAGTACGATGGTAGAATTAAGGGATCCCATTGTAACCCTCGAAGACAAAATAACAAGAACTGTTTTTGTACCGATTCAATGCTATCACAATGAACTTTATACATTGGATCCCAAATTATTAAGCCATATTCCAGAATAGGCCTGACCAGAGAGGTGTAAAGATGTTTTGTGATATACGGATCACTAAACTCCTTCGCCCAGCGTTTTATAAATCCAAGAACAGCTCGTGATTTGTTAGTGGTTGACGAAATATGCTCTATAAAATTTAATTTAGCATCCAGTAAAATACCAAGATCAGAAATTACTTCACTTTGTCTAGTACATGACCATTTAAAATATATTACACGTTTGTATGACATCTTCGGAAGAAACACATGTGTTTGCACTTTTTAAGGTTCAACTCCATAAGGTTAATATTACACCAGGAACTAGATGCATCTAAGTCTTTTTGCAGAAGAATATAATCAGCGTGACGATCGTATGTGCGAAAAATCTTTACGTCGCACTATGGGCTCCCAGACCGGTTTTTGAGGCAACAAATCACAGGAAGCACCTAGACGCTTGAAATTTTGTGGGATTAAGTATTAGGCCTATTAAAGGTCTTAGTAAAAATTTCATGCTAATTGGGCAATGCCACGCCCACTTTTATGTGCGAAAATTAAATGTGCGCCTAGAGGCAAATTATGACTTTAAATTGCTTTTATTTTACTTACACTGGACAACAGTGAAGTAGTATTTGGCAAAAATGTTCTAAGTATATAGAATTTGATCCGCTTTATTTAAGAAAATATACTTATATAATGGGATTTTAGTTAATAAGATGTCGCATTTTCAATATTTCAATTTTAAGATATTTTTAAGAATTTTGAATTCATAAATTCAAAATATAACACGTATGTATTTTTATAACTCTTAAGTTGAGTACAGCCCGGAGTCGAGTTGAACCCTAAAACAATTTTTTTCTAATATAAAACACTTACATATATGTTTTAAATAAAATGGATTAAAACTAAAACTAACTCACGATTATTATGTACAAACTTTATTTTCTGTTGGTATTTACTTACGATACTATCAATAAATTGCAAAAAAAAAAAATAAATTATATTCAGTACAGCAAAATTAAGACTCATCAAAGTCTTGTAATGTTTCATCAATTTCTAATTCAAAATTAATTTGGAATGATGTCTCATCCTCTTCAGAATCAGAATCACTATCATTTTCATTTGCATTTGATGTAGATGGAAACACACATTCAGGAGTCTCTGGTACCTTTAAAAGAGAAATAACTTCTCGTGGATAAGGCAACTTTCTTTTTGATGAGCAACGTTTTTTCAAATACATACTAGATAAAAACGGGTCAGACGAATCCATAGCTCGGTTAAATACATCAGTTATATTGTGTTCCCTAGAATCCAGTCGCGCGTGTTCAATTCTATCCTTTTTATAAAATTTGTTTCTAGCCTCAGAAGCATTTTCCCCAGCACACCCAAGAGGCACGATTGAAGCTTGTAATATATGTGATGAATGTGCTAGTATTTTATGCAAGGTCGGCGACATTGGGAACCATTCGTAATTTTTAAAATATATATCAGCAGTTTGATTACAAAAACTCTTAAAACTCTCAACATTTATTTCAAATTCACTGGAAATGGCTATAAGTATTATTTGCAGGTGCTTTATAAATTCAACATTAACATCTGTTATAGATGCAAACAATTCTGGATTTGAAAATGCTCTTCGAGCTGTATTACCATCGTTCGTCGATCCGCTACCATTACTTTTCGGCTTGTGAACATGAAGACCCATTGTCTTCCAAACACTTTCTTGGATTTTTCGTTTTCTTTCTTGCACTAATTTCTTATCCTCCGTATTTCGAATTTGCCATTTTTTAACCTGAAGTCTATATGAGAGATTAAGAACAAATTCAAGGCATCTTATCCATGCGTGTAAGGGGCTTATACCATATTTTAATGAGTTTGGTTTTGGCTGAAATTCTAACGAACTTAAATCTTTTATTGACAAGAACTGCTTCGGATTTGCTCCACATATTGGACATGATTGTGCGGACTTTGTATCCGTTAGCACGTTTAGCACCTTACCATCAATTAATGTCATTATTAGTTCGTATTTCACTAAAATTTCTTTACCATTTGATAACAAATATTTCAAAGGCTCAAGATTAGATATTTGAAGGTCCAAGTTTCTCTTTTCTTTCAAAATATGATCCTTGGTTTCCCTTATATATTCAATTTTTAGCGGTCGACAAAACCGGATAGACTGAGGAGTACGGTTCTTCCAAATGGTTGCGTCTTCTGATGTGACTAGTTTTAGTGGTATAACGGAGGTAACAAAGAGGGAGCTATCTAAATTTTCGGGGGAATTGCTCTTATATATTTGTTTAAACAAACTTTGTCCTGTAGAACCATCGAAACCATAACTAAGAACTAATATCACTTCACTTATCTCAGGCATTACCGTTAAAATTTCTTCTAAGTATGATAACATTCTCTCAGCCGTGTGATTAAGTAGGTTTTGTAAAGGTACTTCTGCAATTGATTCTGTTATCATTAACCCTTCAGGTCGGCATTGCTTCTTATATTCTAGAAGTTTTTTATAGCTGGGATAAATATCACAATTGTGTAATTTGTTCAGCTCCCTCATCCTAATATATTGTTGTTTTGTTAGATTATTTTCTAATAAAAAACCTAATGCTTCTTCAGGGGAAAGCATAAATGGCTTTTTGCTATCAGAAGTGAGCTGTTTTCTAATTTTAGAGGGCCTTCCTGGGGAAGAAGTTGTCTTTTTTAAAACAAAATTCAAATCTTTTTCTTTATTTGAATGTGCTGCAATTGAAGCGGCATGAAGCAGCAACTTGGTGTCGTTTCCCTGTTCTGCCGAAACTTCGGATGCGAGTTTTCGTTTTTGCCTAACACTTCCTTCACTATAACCAATTTTAGGCCGACCTCTTTTGATTGAAACATCATTATTTATTAATTTAAGCTCAGTCTCACAGGATAACCATTGGCTTTCCTTTTTTTCGAATTTAGCCCAGATTCTGAAGTTTGCGGACCACTTTTGGTTGGCATATGCACAGAAGTTATTAATTTTCTTCTTAATTGGTATCATACAGTTTTCATCAGCATCTCTTTGAAATTTACCACAAATCCATTTGATAACAGCAGTCACACTTCGATTATTTTCTAACCAAAATTTAACAATATCAGCATTTTTTATTTTTACGCAATCTAAAAAACGTAATATTTCAGAAAGTTGCAGATGGTTGCAGTAGATTTTTTTTACACATTAACTAGACATTAATACCTTCCTGTGCATACCAGTTTTTCACACAATACGCTCCAATAAACAAACTTCTACTCCATTACATATGAAAACTATCACCAAAATTACACAAAAAAGACGGCACATTTAAACATCATACATTAAGTAATACAACAATATTTTTGTTAATTTTTTTTTTATTTTAATTTTCATACCTATAGTAATATTTTCCATCTTAAAATAATTTATTAAGTTTGATAATTATTGCTTAATTATTCTTTTACTTTGTTTACTTAACAAGTGAAAAATATATGAAAGCAAAATAAACAAACAAAGTCTGATTTTGACAGCTTCCCGTTAAATGCAGGGTTGCCATGTGGTTATATTTTTTTACATTTGAGTTCCCCAGGATATTATCTATAAATTGCCATAGTAACTTTTTGGAAAATATTAAGTTCAAAAATGGACTTTTTGCCTCAAAAATCGGTCTTTGAGCCCTATGTGCGTCGTCTGCATACAATAGAACGTTTGAGTGTTTAATGATTTTCAGTAGATCATTAATAAACAGGGAAAATAACAAAGGACCCAGATGGCTCCCTTGCGGCACGCCGGATGTAACCTAAATTCCTTTGGATGTAACCTAAATTCTGTTTGACAGGTATGAATTAATCCACATAAGGCAATTGTCCGTAAATCCCATAAGATCAAGTTTTTTCGTTAAAAGTTTATTATTGACTTTATCGAACGCTTTACTAAAGTCGGTGTAAATAGCATCCGTTTGTTTACGTTGAACAAATCCTCGATTGACTAATGTTGTTAACTCCAAAAGATTAGTAACTGTTGAACAACCTTTTCGAAAACCATGCTGAGCAGGATCCAGTACAGATGATACTTGATGGGAAAGGTGATCAGTAAAAATTTTTTCAAAAAGTTTTGGTATAGCGCTAAGTTTAGCAATACCTCTGTAGTTTGCAAAATTATTTCTGCAACCAGATTTAAATAATGGAATAATAAAAGAATCCTTCCATATTTTAGGAAAATAACCATAATTCAATGATATGTTGAAAATTATTGTGAGAGGTTTTACCAGTGCCATGGCACATTTGTTAAGAACGCAACTCGGAATACCATCCGGACCATATTTATATGAAAATTTAAGCTTTTTTAAACTGTTAAAAACTGTTGATTCATCAAGAAATGGAATTGATATACTCTGGATACGGCACCTCTGATAGTTGATAAGAGTTGGATTCAGGTAAATTTTCATTAGAATATGTGGTGGAAAAGAAATCTGCAAACAAATTACTTATCGTCAGCTCATCATCAGAATCATGAAATTTGAAAATAAATCAAACTAGAGTTTGCCCTGTGGTCGAAATTCGACCAAATTTATTTTCGTAAACTTTTTATATATTTTTCAAAAGTACATACAAAGATGGAAATAAGAATAGAATGAACAAAAAAAAAAGTTTTTCCTTCTGAGTGTTTACGAAGTTGCCAAGCCAAATTTTTTAGTAAATTAAGAGAGAAAGAGGATTTATTATTGGCTAATACTCTCAACTGTTTTAAACTATCTTAGACACAAAAATGTAGAAGAAAAAATACATTCTGCACTGCTCCTATTGACAATCAATCAAACAAAAACAAATCAAGCAAATACGTTGAGTTTAAGACAGTTAAAATGGTTCTTAACTTTTTTCACTTGCCTATTTATATATAGATAATAATCTGTGATACTAAGTATTGCAGTAATTTTAAAATGTTTGTTATGTGTCCAGTGTTTTCATTGTTCCGTATACACTAAATGTGAATATTATTAATTTATTACGAAAATCCTTTGAAATAGGCCACATTAAATTGACGAAACGTCAGAGTAAAAAAAGTGTAATAATATTGTTTTGCTTACATTTATTATAATAAGGCCCGACTAGCTTATGCTAACAATTAAAATCAAATAATATTTATTATTATATATATATATGTATCTCTCGGATAATATCAAAAACATGGTATTCCCTATTTAAGCATTTGACGTGATAACCCTCCTCATATGACATTCATAATTAATTAAAAAATTTCAGTTTTTTCCGATCCTTTTATTCACAATATATTTAGTTTGTAAAATTCTTAAGTTTGAAATCTACAACAAAGGAAAGTGGAGGAAAAATTTCCGAGACTGTAAGCACATTAAGCACATTATTGGCGGTATTCTGTTTTCATGTTAACAAGACCATACAGATAACGTTATTATTATCTGAGTGACAATCTAATCGTTACACAGTAATAGTAGGTTCATTTTCGATCCATTTTAACTCTGCAGGAAGACAAGGATACACAGAGATGTCGTGCAGTGCCTAAAAAACTAACACTTGATGCCGTAGTACGCATTATCGAGGAAGACCCAATGGAGTCTACTCGTGCAAGAACAGAAGCCGTACGTCCACTAATTCCAAATTTCACATGCAAGTTTTGTTCAGCAAAAAGCTAAATTTTTTTCAGGGAAAAGCTACATTGTGGTTAAATGACAAAACTGCCGCTATTGAATTTACAATTAAAAAACTATTACAAAAAGGCAGGATGTACTGTTCCAAATTTATTCTTCTTATTCGTTCCACAATTACATGTCCTTAACGAGAAGAAGCTGTAGCTTCATTTTTATTTAAAAAAAAAATTGTTGAGTGAAAGAATAAATTCGCTTAAATTGCAATCCAATCCGCGTGATTCAACACCGCTGTAATATTCTTTAGGAGTTATGTGAAATAAAGCTAATTTCATGATATTTATCCATATTATAGGTATTTCAATTTAAAGTTCCATATTACAAAAAAACACACCCTGTTGTTGTTGGCCTGCGTAAAACAAGTTTTTCTTTTTATGGATTCCTTTATACAGCAAATGAACATAAAAAACAAGTTTTATGAGTTGAAGATTTTTTTTTACGTTTTTCCCAACGGACATATTTTATTAATACACCAACTAACAACCACACTAATAAAACGTTGCCAACACCTGCTTTCTGAACAGAAACAAAGCGGTTTGTTGTGGTAAGTACAAGCAGAAAAGTAAAAGGAAAATTTAGAACAGGCAGGAAAAATAACATTAACAATTTTAACAACAAAATAAAACAGCAAAATAAAAATAGATTTGTTAGATTTATTAAACTTATTCGAGTATAACAGTTTTAGAATGGCAAATGTTTAACGTTTTGAAGAACCATAATAAAACAAACAATCGCTTTAAAACACGTTAAAAAGTGCTTTACCAAACTCTATTAAACTATAAAAAGAGTAAATGTCTTAAATGTTTTAATTTATGGTTTTTCATTACTTTTATTAAATTTCTCAAATAAAAATTAAATAATGCCTTTAAAATGGTCCACAACATAAAAAGGAAAAGGGATGGTCAGTAATTCATAGTAATGTTAAGCTGTACGTAGTACACCTTTCTTCTGCCTCTAACATCGTTTAACCTAAGGCGAATCCATTTACCAGGTGGTGGCAATGGCGAAATTACTAAATTTCCCTATTGCTTGAAATGTAAAATTTCATTTATACGTTTCTAGTAATTTGGCAAATTAAAAAATTCGTCCTTTAACCCTTTCGCCCCTACTGGGATCATATATCCCAGCAGTGTTCCTTACATAATAACTTTTTTTTAAGCTTTTATATTCTTAAACCTAATATATCCCAATAATGTTTGAAGTGTTATCTGTGTTGTAATTACAAAAATCTGTGTTGAATTATACTGGTAGGTCAGTTATGTGCATTTTTTTTTATGTGAGAGCACGTGTTTTTCGCAGATCTTCTTGTACTTTTATTAATAAAGTCCCCGTTTTTGTGTTTTTATTTGTAATTCTATATAATAACAAAAGGTAGGTACCGGAATATTGGTTTTAACTTTTTGCAGCAAGATAATTGTCCAACAGTAAAAAGTAAAATGGGTTTTTCTTGAAATGGGACATATTATCCCAATAAGATTTCAAGTGGGATTTATTATCCCAATATAACTTCACAACTACTAATTTTGTGTTTTGTGTTAGAATATGGCAAGAAAGAGAATGTCGTATAACCAAATAACGGAGATGATGTTAGAAGACGATGAAACCGAATATGATGGTACCGACTTCAGTGATTCTGGATCCAATTATTCTCCGTCAGATGATGAAGTAGATGATAATGTAATAGAATCAAGCGATGAATCCGTGGATAAAGATGCCGCTTGTGCTGCTGTTGCACTTGGTAGTGCCGTTACTGTAGATGGCGCAATGAAGCCCATAAAACGTGGAGAGAAAATGTGGATGCGGTGTGATGCTAAGACCGGATATACGTATGACCTAAATATTTATACTGGAAAGGAAACCAATTCTGAGGTCTCCGGCACTCTTGGCAAAAGAGTAATTCTCAATTTAACAGCTACGATTCGAAATAACGACGTTGCAGTTATTTTAGACAGATTTTTCACGTCAGTCTCATTGCTAAGGAACATTCCAATTCCAGCGTTCGGAACGTATATGAGAAATCGGAAAGCAACACCAGTTTTCGAAGGACGCTTGGATCGTGGACAAAGTCAATTTCAAGTGGGTGCTAATGGTTTATCAGCTGCAAGATGGATGGACTCCAAGGAAGTACTGTGCATGTCAAATTGCCACATGCCACATTTAGTTCAGGTGCTGAGAAAACAAAAGGATGGCACAAGAAAGCAAGTGGACTGCCCTTTGGTCATAAGTGACTATAATCGGATGATGGGAGGGGTCGATCTCGCGGACCAAAAAACACAAGTTTACGACATGAATAGAAAATCCAGAAAGTGGTGGAAGAAGGTGTTTTTTAAAATCCTGCTTTGTGTAGTAAACGCGTGGATTGTATATATGGAGCATCATCACCGTAAGATGCCATTAATTCAATTCATAGTTCCATTGGCTGAAATTCTTATATCGGAAGGAGTGAAACACAAAGCACTCAAAACACGTCGAGCAGGTGGCAGACCATCTAAGCGGAAGAATACAGAGCTTTTGCATATTGGCGAGCAATTACCCATTGAAAGCAAATCTCGACGTCGTTGCGTTCGCTGCACTTCCATAAAGAAAGAGACAAGAACCAAATTCGTGTGCTCAGGATGTAACAATGCTCTATGTCCTTCCTGTTTTGCCCCATTTCACAAATAAAAACATTATTTTTGATATGTTTACATTGAATTTTATTATTTGTTTTTGGTTTATTTATTATTTATTTATTTTTTATATTCCTTTATTTTTGTAAGCTTTGAATTTTTAATTTTTTCTTTGTTTTTTTTTCATATAAATAAAAAAGAAAATATATATTGGTCGAGTCAGTTTTTGCTATTTTTATGTTTATTGGGACATATTGTCCCACCGTAAAACCTTATTGGGATTATATATCCCAGGATAACTGTAAGGATCTCAGATTTCCCACGTATCCCCAACATCTTATATTTTTGCTTTATAACTATATATGCCGTCAAAATTAAAAAAAACCTATCAGATTTTGAGAAAAAACTCAGGGGTGAAAGGGTTAAATAATAAATTCGCCATACCGAAGTAAGTTTAAATTACATAAGCAAAAAATAATACCACCTTTTTGGGGAAAACCCTGAAAAAACTGTATTTTTTACATTTCCCAACTCAGAGGCTTCTAAATTTTTAACGAAAAACGCTATCAGAACAAAACTTGCAATTGATTTATTTTAAATTTTATCAAGAATAAGCCAATGTCTTAAGATAATAAAAAAATAATTTTAATGCAATTTTCTCCCAATCCATAATAAACTTTTTATGAAATTTCCAAAAAATTAAATACCCGAGGTATCCAACTTTAGGGGCTTACCCGGATACAGAATTATATCCGTAATAAATCGTTTTCAAACCACTGTGAAGTGTAAGAAATATAAAGCACTAAAAGAAAAAATACGTACAAATTGCTTTGACAATTTTTATTTCAGTCAGCTATTTTTGACATTTGAAAATAAAAATTGTTATCAACAAAATACATGTGGTGTTTGTTATTGTAGTAATCGGACTACCTCTTGTTATTGTGCAATGCTGTGAACTAAATTTTATTCACTGAACATACTTCTCAGTAAATATATAACAGGGTTGCATTTCGTATTTTATTCAATTAGTGACGCCATTATGTACTAATTGATCAATTTATTAATTGAGTTATCGTATGGTAAATTGAGCTCAATTAAGCTCTTAATTGGGTAAATTCTCTAATTGCTCAATTAAGTCTTATGTCTGAACATGGTATAAAACGCATGAAGTAGGTTTACTTTCTACGCTTCGCAAGCGTTTTTTTTTTATTTATTTTTTTTTTATTAAAAAGGCGTTTTTTTTTTTAAATAAAGTTTACCAATATTTTCAGGTATAATTCCTTAAAATATATTTTTTAACCAAAAAAAATCTTAATTTAGTTATCGATTACTTTTACGCACTTACTTTCATTTCTGTTGTTTTAATTTTATCAATTTATTAAACAAGTGTAATGCAAAAAGCGTTACAAGTAACTTGCAGTTTGAAAATTAAAGAACGGATAAGAAGCATGAAAAGCTTACGAAGAGTGTACGCGGAGAACGCGTGGTAAGGACTTTCTGCTTAAATCTAACTCAGAGTTCACCTCGTATGACGAATTTCGACCGACGAATATTCGCGAAAAAAAATTCGTCTTTCATCCCAGTTGTATTCCCTGCATTAAGTATAGCTAAAAAACTGAAGTTCCTTTGCTTTGCAAAGAAAGTCGAAGAAAGAATGGATGCTATTTTTTACACAATTCTGCTTAACAGTTATGTGAAGCCTTTCGCAGAATGGAAAATGCCGCTTTAATTTGTATTTCAGCAAGACAATGTCCCGAACACACACATCGAAGTGGGCAAAAGATTGGATTGAAAAAAAAAAAATGGGGTTGATGTTTTAAGTTGGACTGCTCAGTTGCCAGTCTTAAACCCATTGAGAATTTGTGGCGAATAGTTAAATTAGCTCTTAAGGAAAAACATGCAACAAATAAATATCACTTGTGGGCATTAGTAAAAGCAGCTTGGAGTAATATTCCGATTGAGACATGGCAAAAACTTGTTGACCCTATGCCAAAATGATGCTTAGCCGTTATCAATAATAAATTATATTGCACTTAGTACTGAGGTAAGAAAGATAATTAAAGTATATTATTTTATTCATCTTTTGGAATTTTGTGTTTTTTAGATAATTGAAGTGGATGGCTTTATTTTTTTCACACCTAAAATCTTGAATTTCGAATGTTTTTACGTAAATATATATATTTCATTTTAAGTTTTTTTTTTATCAAAACAGGTCTATGATAATTTAGTTGGTCAGTTGTTCGGTCACACAAAAATAAAAACTTTAAAAATTGTTATGATGATTTGGTATGTTTTTGTTCTTTTTCGAAATATGTAATAAAATGTGGCTCTATTTAATGGAATACCACTGGTTTATGCTAATTTTCTAAGCTTAAATATACAGGAATACTTTTTAGAATTTAACATTTTATCTTATTCGTATTTAAAATGAGTGTCAAAACAACTCGATTTATTAAGTTTTAAATAATTTTTAGAATTAAAAATTCCTTCTTAACTTTAATTTTTTAAGGAACATCGAAATTTGATTTTATTTTTTTCATAAATTGTTTATTGTATCTTCAATATTTTTGAACTAACAATAATTACTCATATCTTAAGACTAAAATAAAAATATACTTTTTAAGTCCAGCCAGTGCTAGACAAAAATAATGTTTGTTTCACGGATTTTGCAATCATTTGCGGGTCATCCCTCTAATGTACGCTAAGAAAAGCAGTATCTCTTCTTTTTAGTCGAATGTAACCAGGTTCATTCAGCATGTTACGCGCCAAAGGGTTTGGATGAGATTCAAGCCTCTTCAGATATGTGACTGCATGTTCCGCTATTTCTGATTTAACTGATGGCATGTTTAGGTCTTTGTGGATGTTCGAAATTTTTTATATACCAGGGAGCAGATGTAATAATACGTAAAATCTTATTTTGGCGCCTTTGAATTTTTTCTACATTGCTAGCTGAGGCAGTGCCCCATAACTGAATCCCATAGCACCAAATTGGTTTGAGGACCGACTTGTACAGTAGAAGTTTACAATCTAAGCTCAGGGTGGAGTTTCTGCCAATAAGCCAATTTAGTTGTACTGCTTTTAGTTTCATTTGTGTTAACTTGGATTCTATGTGGCTTTTCCAAGTAAGGCGACGGTCAAGATGTATACCCAGGTATTTAACGTCTGAAAGCTGTGGTATCATTTGGTTATTTATGCGAATAGAAGGGCATGAGTCCCTACGCAGTGTGAAAGTTATGTGAGAGCATTTTTGTTCATTCACTTTTATTCTCCATTTTTCTAGCCATTTTTCCAAATTGAGTATGTGGTCTTGTAAAAGTTGTGATGCTTCTTGGGCACTTTCATGAATACTTAAAAAAGCTGTATTATCTGCAAAAGTTGATATGTGGACTAGGGTGCTAATTGGCATATCCGATGTGTACAATAAATATAAAATTGGTCCCAAAATACTACCATGGGGAACTCCGGCTTCAATGGGCTGTGGCGAGCTTAAAAAGTCACCTTCTTTTAATAAAAACTTGCGATTTGTTAAATAATCTTTTAAGAGCTTGTACAAGTTTTCGGGCAAGTTCAGCTTTAGCTTAAATATTAGGCCTTCGTGCCAAACCTTATCGAATGCTTGAGAAACATCGATAAAGAGCGCAGAACAGTATTTTTTTTCTTCAAAGGTCGTTTCAATTACATTTACTAATCTGTGTGTTTGTTGGATCGTACTATGTTGTTTTCTGAAGCCGAATTGATGGTTCGGAATGCATCCTTTCGCGCTAAGAATTGGATTCAGCTTAGTTATTAATATTCTCTCAAATAACTTTGACATGTTTGATAAAAGGCTTATAGGTCTGTATGATTCTACTTTTGTATGGTCTTTACCTGGTTTAAGAATCATAGTAATCAAAGAAACTTTCCACTCTGTGGGAAAGTACTCAAGACGTAAGATGGCATTAAAAACAAACAGAATAATTCTGCGACCTATACGGGGCAACTCAACTAACATCTTGTTACTTGTTTTATCAACCCCAGGGGCTTTTTTGGTGTTTAAATCCGCTATTGCCCTTTCAATATCGCTAAATTCAAATCTTAGGTGTACTTCGGCACTAGTCTCTACTGGTGGCAACTCAACTATATCAGTACACATATTTGGAGTGAAAACCTTTTTCAAATGATCAACAAATAAATTACCTTTTTCGGTATCATTTCTTGCCCAGACTCCACAAGAAGTTCTCAAGGGGGGGCTTACGTACGACTGGCCTTTTAAGATTTCTACATGCACGCCATAATGAATAATCTGATTGTGCAGTTGCGTCGAGGTCTTCCAAGTAATTTTTCAGAGATGCTACTCTTCGAGATTCTAGCAGATGTCTTAGCCGTTTCGTGCAATCTTTAAGTCTAGATTTGAGTTGAGGAGATCTATGTGCTTGCCACTCTCTTCTAATTTTCCTTTTTTCAGCCAAGAGCCGCTCGACATCTACAAAGTAAATTTGATTGTATCTAGCTGATTGTCGGGTTACTGTTGCATGTTAGGCAGCTGATTTGAGGATTTGATCAAAATTAATAAGACTTTGTTCCACGTCTTCTGGTTTTCTCAGCGGTATATTTTCCGAACAGTGAGTACTGAGATACTTTCTATATTTCAACCAATTAATGCTTGTGCTAGTTGTTGGTGACACAATATTTTGCTGGTTCCATTTGTAGACTATTGTGGGTGAATGATCTGAGGATAATTCGAGTGACGCTTCAACCTTAATCATTTCTCTCGAAATACCTTTAGTCACGCCAAAATCAATAACATCAGGTATTTTTTGTCGATCAATAGGCCAATAGGTGGGTTGTCCGCTTGATATCACATTCAGACGCATTTTTGAAATAGTGTCAAATAAAACACGACCTTTTGGAGTAATAAGTCTTGATCCCCAAAACGTATGTTTAGCGTTATAGTCGCCTGATGCTATGAAACAGGGATCTAGTGATTTGTAGAAGTCGCTATATTGACTCTCTGATATTTGAAATCTAGGAGGTGAATAAATCGAAGAAATAACAAAGTTTTGATGATATTTTGATGTTTGTTGCTTGAAGATAGTCCACACAAAAATCACACAGTAAATGATGTTTAATTCGAGCCTTTATTAGAATAGCTGAACCCCCACATGCTCTGCCAAGGGGGTCTTTAGTGTCATATAATATATACCCATTGATTTTCAAAAAGCTATTTGTTGTTAAATGAGTCTCTGAAACCATCATGACATCAATTTGTTGGTTCTTCAAGAAGTACTCGAGTTCATTTTTGTGTTGGCGCAAGCCGTTTGCGTTCCAGAAACATATTTTTAAACAGTTCATGGTTTGTTAAGTAACGCCTGCAACATAGTAGATTGCATGCGTACCATTTCTTGCATCATGCTGCTCATAGAGCTCATAAAACTGTTTAACGAATGCACTAATGTCTCGATACTTGCTTCGAGACGATTGTAGTTACCAGATGGTGTTTGTTCTTTAGCTTCTGGATGCATATTTGGGGTAGAATTGGTTGTAGGTGTCGTTTTGTGTGTTGAAACATGATTTGACTTTAACATATCCGCGTATGAAACATGTTTGGTTGTGGGTTGAGCTAACTGAGGGTAATGAGCATTTGCTTGGTATTGTGGCTGCCTAGCAGGAGTATTTAATTTGTGAGTTGACTTCCTTACCATAGAAAAAACTGGACAGCCTCTGTAGTTAGCGGTGCACACTGTGGCCACTGCGGCAATAAATCAATTTGGATCTGCTTTTCGATTTTAATGATTTTTGCACAGATGGTTAAAAACTATCTAAAGGTCATGTGTAAAAAATTTCATGCAAATATCTCCATTGGTTTTCTGTCCCGAGCAGCGCAAAGTTGAAGTATGTAAAAAAGTCTCAAATGTGATAGTTTTCTATGTCATATTCAAAAGCCTGTTACTTATAAACTATACACCGAATGTACCTTATAAGTATTTTTTCAATTAAAATGGACATTAAGCATTATATGTATATTAAAAAAAAAATTTTGAAAATTGAAAAAAAAATTCTTTTGACAATATATTTTAAACCAAAAATAAAAACATTTATGATTTTCCGTTAGACTTTTAGTTGTGTGCGAAGCAGTGCGACACATGGAGTCCTATACCAAATTAAAGCTGAGAGTCTCAGCTAAGAGACTAAAAAAAAAAAACCTGCCCCAATTTGCCCGCCGCCGAAAAAACAATGAAAAACCAAAAAATTACAGTAAAAAATATGCGTTATGCGTTATTTTACGCGTGCAAAAACAACTGTGCATTCTTTCTTTCTTTGCTACTCGTTCACGAAGACGGTGTCAATTTGGGATCGAGAAATACGAAAATTTCATTGCATGTGTACTATATAGAAAAAACTTAGATTTGAGTCCCGATTACACAAACAAATGTACACAAAAGTATTTATCAAAGTAATATCGGTATATTGTTTACGTTGACTAAACAACAAAAAATCTAAATGTAAACTTACTACACATTAAATTAAGAGCTTTATATATAACTTAATCAATAACTTAACATTGATCACATTTTTTCTCTTAAAAATTAACTCCGTTATCCGTTATAAACATTCTTTTATATTATATTTGAGAGTGGTATAGTGATAAGTAAGTGTTTATTAAGCAATTAAAGCAAATTTATATAATTGTTTTTCTTTTGGAAATTGTTTTTCAATGTAAAAAAGATATTGATCTTATAATTCGTGTAGTTTTCGGAATTATAAAATAGTGTCTGAGAAAACTCAAGAAAAGTTCAGACGGTTTTTGAAACAAACATTTATGCCTCAATTTTTAAAGTAGTGGAACAAGAGTCAGCGTACTTCATAAAGATTTTTTAATGACAATGAAGAATGGCTAACACATTATTATACGTTGACTGATGAAGTAGTGGATGATACAGTGGATGGTAAACGTGGACGTCCAACGAAAAGCTTTGGGGAGAGCAATGCCAGAACGAAATCTTCGGTTCAAAATTATATTATCCACAATTAGTTGCAGTCAGGCAATAGACGCTGAGAAATTCCAAATATATTGTATAGACACGGCAAAATTATACATTGATTTGTATGGAAAATTATTATATTGGAGTTGTATGAGGGGTGGGTGTTACAGTGGGCGGATGTTATATGCATTTTTGCGAAAAATAAACATATTGCATATAAAGATATTGCATTTTTGAAATATCGTTTGTATGGGAGGTGGGCGTAAAAGTGGGCGGATTAAGTTCATATTTTCAGGAGGTCATTCTACAATTATAATATTAACACTTTATGAAAATTGAGTTAATATATTTAAAATCATGGAAGTTATGCCACATTTTCTATTTAAGTTGTATGGGAGGTGGGCGTAAAAGTGGGCATATTTTTGTAAAAAAAGAAACTGAAATTCTTAAAAAATTTAAAATAAATGTGTGCAAAATTTCATGAAGCTCCGCAACCTCCTTGATTTAAGACCATTAAATACACTACACGGCCACAGTGTGCGGTGTGATTTCCACCGCAATTGCTACATTTTTTAACTTTCGAGTCATCCCTTGCTTTGTCCCATTGGGCGGAACAATGTAACTCTCCACACACATCGCAAACCGGAGGCAACTTGCAGTACGCCCTTGTATGGCCATATTCTTGGCAATTTAAACACTGGACGGGCCCTGACCGCTTATGTGGTTCCTCTACACTTATCCTGCGGTGTAATAGATATTTTAGATTATAAATGGGATGCGATTCGTTCTTCTTCAATCTAATATCCCCAGGTTCCAGTTCAACGCGAAATAGAGGTTGAGGGACACGCTCTCGATTTCTGAGATTGTCAACGCTTTTCACCTTAAATCCTGCTGCCAGTTTTTATTTCCACTGGATTAACATATGAGTCTACACCTTTGATGACTACCTGTAGGCCTTTGCTACTCTTCAGCTGGTAGGTATAAAAGTTCTTTTTGCAGCTTTCAAACTCCTTTACTGCTTTGCGATAACTACTTTCGTCTATAAATTAAATTTTAGTTTCATCAATGTTACCACGTTTGATAGGAATTACGTAGAATGAGTTATCCCCGATAGCTGAGATTAACTTAGTTATTAATTCATTTGAATTTTTCTCTCTTAAACGACTTGGGTGCCGCTTTTGTTTCACTTGCTTCGTTATCTAAAATATCAAAACGATTATGGGAATTTATTCCGTTAGAGTCCTTGTCTTTTTGTACTTTAGCCATTGGTGCAATCTGCGAAGATTTCGGGCTTCGACCTCTTTTCAATACAGTTATGTATCTGTCCATTCCCACTTGCGTCTTGGGTTTTTCTACACTTTCCATATTATCTTTGGCAACACTGTGTTCAGAAGGCGATTTGTTTGTAGATATTTTATTGTCATCGCTTAGTAAAAGCGACGAACAAGATTGGGCACGTATAACTGGCGTATCATTTACACACAAATTATTTTCAGTTTTTTTGTTTTTATTTAATACAATATTGTCCGCATTTTTATTGCTTAAATTAAAGAGGCTCACTGGCCTTTATTGTTTTTGTTTTATTTTAAAAGTAGCAATTCAATATGCCGTTGTAAAAAATAAAGAAAAGGAAAAAGGAAAAAAAATATTTTACAAACAACCTTGTTGTTGTATTAGAACAGGTTTGTTTGTTTGTTTTTGTTTTAAATTATTCACACAATGTATGTTTTGTTTTTTGTTAATGCGAGCTTAGAAAAAAATCGCGTCCGCACTTGTCAACGCCAAAAACAGAACTGAACTTCGAAATTTGATTTTATTTAAATTGACGGAACCTAATATTTGTTCGGCATTTCCGGACGAATTTGGCAGAATCATAATTTGTTTCTCAAATTCTGTTAAAATTGGAAAAGCTGTTGTGGAATCGCGTCGCTTTATTTTAGAAATTAGCAGTAACAAATTACATAAACCAGTTTCAGTCTTGTAAATATTTAATAATTTATGTATGAATATGTACATTTGATTTTTTAGCTGTTTCTTCTCATACATGTGTGAGACACTACAACAATTTTTTTTTCATTTAGGAATGCGATAATTTATTTTGTTTCTCTCTGTTCAAAAAGAATAAATAATAACATATTTTGTTTTTCACGTAAGTATATATATGCTCGCACATATGTATGTATTTTGTAATGTGCAACTGCCGACGTATGTACTAACAAAATGTTTTTTTTTATTTATTTTTGAATATATTGTAAAATTGTATTTCGAGTTAATATGTATTTATGTTGTATGTATGTATATACAGTGGACATCCAATAGTACGTACTTTCGTTTCTACGAATGTCCAATAGTACGAATGGCAATTTTGTTGCATTGTCAGTTTTATAGTACGAATACAAAATTTTTTTACTACTCGATAGTACGAATAGCGGCAGTTTTTGAGAGAATATGGGAAATGAGAATATGAAAATTTGAATATTGACGACCGAAATGAAGAAATTGGGCAAGATAATGATAGCGATGATTACCAAATTGCAGTTCCTTCGAATCCGTTACCAAAAGTTAAACATGAAGATGTGATAAAATGTTTTGATACATGTATTCAATAGGACGTTGAAAACAATATTGAAATTTCCCGAACACTTCTATTGAGATTTATTCAAGAATAGGCGGTGGAAATTACGCTGCAAAACAAAACACGCCATTGCCTAATGACTGATTTTCTTAACCAACAAATATGTACTTTTAATATTTATTTACATACTTATGAACAAATGTATGCTCTCACAATTATTGGTTTAATATGAATTTGCATATTTTTTAAGTTTTTTTACTTTGTTTTGTTTTTAATAAAAATATAATTTGAAGTAAACTATTTGAATATGTTTTATTTTATATAAAATAGGGTAAAATTTTGTCCAATAGTACGAATTTTCCAATAGTACGAAAAGGTCTGACATTATATAATTCGTACAACTGGACGTCCACTGTATATATATATATGTATGTATGCGTTTTTAAATAAACACGGGTTAAAAAAAACCAAGATATAATTACATAGTCGTTCTTGATATAAAACGAAAAATAATATTTAGAATACCCTTACATATGCAAAAGTATATTAGGGATTTCTTTTTCCCATAACTACCTAAATATGATATGTACATTGTACATATGCGATCATAGGCAGAAAATTCTTTCATGTTCATTTATGAAAAAATTTTAACGTTCATAAATGTACATATATGTATATTTTTGAAAAAGATCATTAATGCCAAGAAGCTAATTGATCACCTATCATGTATGTATGTATATTACAAAAACAAACAGGTACACGTATACATGTATAAACATAAGCAGAAGATTTTTTGTTGTTCGTTTATGAGCATGAAAAATAAATATAAAATTTTAGATTTCTCATTTATGAAAAATATCATGATGTTGATTTTTTAATGTTCATAAATGAAAAATTTTGAACCCTGAATAATATTGTGAATTTCAGATTTTATTATTAAATCTTTAACATAAATTCCTAAATTAATTGATTTTGTAAAATCTGAATTTTTTTACCAAAAATCGGCAATCGCATCAAGCTTCAAGGCAGGGGCACATAATTAGAATTCGTCATACGTTATACGTCGTCTTTTTCAACGTAAAATAAAGTTGAAATACAGCTTTTCTAATGAGTGTTGTTACAATCTGTACCTCTCCGTCAACGCAAAGTACGAAAGTTGGCAACTTTTCTTTCTCTTCGTTTCTCTCTCTCAAAATTAAATTTGTGTGTTGAGTTGAAGCAGAATTAAACAAAATGTAACAAAAAAATTTAATTCAATAGAGTAAAATGGAGAAAAAGATTTTCTCTTGTTTTCTTTTCTGTTTTAATATTCGTCAACAAAGTACTCATTGTGTCAACCTCTTCCGTTGTTACTTATTTTCAGTTGAGTACGTTAATGTATAACGTATGACGGATTCTATGTGCCTTTTCTTTCTACGCTTCGCAAGCACCATAAAAAATGTCAGCTGTCTTCATAGCCAAGGTTGGTAAATTATATTCTATTTACAATGCTATCGGTAAATATGTTTGTAATATGGATTACTTTTTTATGTTTTTTTTGTTTTAAAAAGTTTTTTTAAAAGCATTTTGTAATAAAGTTTACAAATATTTTAAAGTATAAAATTCATTAAAATAAATTTTTACAACAATTCTTCAATCAAAAATTTCCACCTTAGTTGTCGATTACTTTTACGAACTCATCTCTCTTATATATTTTTAATTATATCATTTTATTAAACAATTGCAATTCAGAAGCTATTTAATGATTTTTGTACAAAATATTATGTGCATAAACTTAGTGAAATCCGAAAATTATTTTAAAATTCCAATTTCACTCTCTTTTTTAGCAAAATTTTTTTTTCTTTATAAAAACTAATTACACTACAGCTGCTGAAAAGAAAAAACTTGGCACATAAAAAGCGTTGCATGAAACTTGAAGTTTGAAAAGTATGTACGCATAAAACGCGTGGTATGGGCTTTCAGCTTTATAGCTTCGCTTGTAGCACACTCTGACAACAGTTTTATGTACCAACTGGAGTCGAAGTCGAATTAAAACTACCCAGATAAATAAATACTTAAATCCCATGAATTCTTTCATAAATATTATCAATCAAACATTACCTTTTTCCCAAACTTTTTCAATTCAGTTTATAAACATCGTAATAAAAATTATGAATTATACATAACACCTCGTCTTCACGAGCCATCGATTTGTCTTGAAGAAAGGTCAAACTTCATAAAAACACATTATTTTTAATACTTTTTATACCCTTCACTACAGGTGGAAAGGGTATATATAAGTTTGTCATTCCGTGTGTAATTTCTAAAATATTCATTTCCGACCCCATAAAGTATATATATTCTGGATCCTTATACATAGAGAAGTTGATTAAGCGATGTCCGTCTGACCGTCTGTCCGTCCGTCCGTCTGTCCGTGTTAGTGTGATAATGTCATTTGCCAAGGCACCAGAAGAGATACAAAAAATTTAAGCACACCAATCTGTCAAGCATAGCTTCGAAAATTTTGGTATTGCAATTCAGCAACATCGGATCATTCCTTTGGAGGCTACGGGCCAAAAACCACGCCCACCTATATTTTTTTACGTTTTTTTTAATTTTTTCGGCTTTAATGATTCTGTTTTGCCTTTTTTTGTCAAATAAATATTAGACTGCGACAGGTAGGTCGCAAGGAGTGCATACAGATCTCGGGGGATCAATAACCACCTGCGAGGGGCGATTTTTGTTTGTTTTTAGATTGGTAGGGTTTTTCTGCTTTGATTTGTATTAGAGACCTTAATAGAAAGCAATACGCATAGAGGTAGCCAATGGACCCACAGGGTATCCACTGACAAATAGGAGCAGTTAAAAGGACCCCCCATGTGTCAATATGATGAATTTTTTTTTTGTAAGGATTTCTTTTTGCTTTATTCTGGCCATTTTAACTCAATATAGCTTGGAGAAACGTCCAAAATTTACCAAAAAAATTTCAATCAAATTTAAAAAAAAAAAATTTTTTAAAAATTTTAAAGAAAAAAATTTTTAAATTTTTTTTCAAAAATATTTACAAAAAAATTTACGAAGCATTTTCAAAAAGATATTTTACAGAAAAATATTCGAAAAAAAATTATTTTAAAAAATTTTCCAAAAAATTTTCGAATAAAATTTTACAAAAAATTTTTAAAAACATATTTTTACAAAAAAATTTTACACACAATTTTCGAAAAATTAAAACAAAAATTTCAGTATTTCTTTGAAAATGAAAATCATGACTGTCACATAACATATATTTAATATTAAGAATATACATACGTATGTATGTGTGTATATAGAGTAGCATATTTTTTTAAATGCGTTTGATTTTTAAATAGATGATATCTCTGTTTTAAAACCTAGGTGCATTAAACACATAGACATCATCAGAATACCGACTACAAACTGTCAAAAATGAAACGTTGTGGCTGTCGTCAACTTAGGCTAATTTCTATTTTATTCAACAAAAGAAAATGTCTCAAAATTGCAAATTAAAAATTCATATGCAAAAAAAAGTTTTGGAGGAAATATTTATAATTTTTTGAAAAAGTTTTTTAATTTTATAAAAGCAAAATAAGTATTTCTACAACAATGTCAGAGTTACGATGTAGCTGTCGGCTTCAATATCATTAAGTAGCTAACAACACGGCGACAATTATAGCAAACGGAATTTGTTTTCATTTGTCTTCTATTTTTTTAACTCATGAATAATGATTTTTTCTCATACGAATTTATTTAAGTAAAGAGTCAACAATACGGATAATGCTGTACATGTCTGTATAAATCAAATCACCGTGGTGAAGGGTAGAGAAGATTCGGCACGGCCGAATATAGCACTTTTACTTGTTTTATATAAAGTTTGACTTCTGTTATGACAAATCGATGGCTCGTGAAAACGCAGTGTATCGTTTGATTTTAAAATATTAAAATATATGAAAATATATATATATATATATATATATATATATATATATATATATATATATATATATATATATATATATATATATATAAATAAATAAAAATTAGCAATATATTCATAATAAATATTCATAATTGATATTAATAAATAAACTGTCTTGTGTATGTATGTATGTACATGTCCATATCCGTTTTTTGTTTGCAAAATTAAACACTTAATATTTGCACTTCATAAAAATGTTATTTGTATTAATTACCTATTTCGCATAACGCCATAATAGCATATAAAGAAAATTTTAAAACATTTCATTCTTTGCGAAAAATATTTCATTATTTTTTTTTCAAAAGGTACATTAGTTATATTCTTTTGAAATATTTTCATAGTTTTGTAGATGCAAAATGTGTCACAAATTGGCCATTTGTGGAAATTCTTTAACCCGTTCGAACAAGATAGAATTTTGTCAGATTTTTTGTGACAGAATCGTACGTTGTGTAGGATACTGAATCCTATATAAAATATGTACAATGATTTATCGTCGCGAATTTTTGTTTTTGTTCCAAATAAAAGAAAACAAATGTACTAAATTACTTTTACTTTTGTTTTTATTTAAATAAAAAGCTTATAATCTAGTATGTTAAATAAAATTGGCCCTAAATAAGGTATTTTAGATCTTCGAATTGGCCCTAAAAAAACTCAAAATGCATCATGTAGTGTTCATATATATAATAACATATAATTATTCAAAAATTACAGTCGTGTTATACAAGATGTACGCAAATAAAATAAAAGTTTGTTAACATTTCCTGTATAATTTTATAGAACGGTTGTGTTTAACGATGAGAAACATTTCTATAACTTCTTAAAATTCTATACCCCGTTGCCTCTACCTCTTACCCGTAAAAAATCAACCCACAAATTTGATTCATTTTATAAAACATTTTTTAACGGAAACAAATGTTACGAAATAACAAAAGATCCATAAACCTAAAAGAAATTGTTAATGTTTTTAAAGATATTCTAGCCAAGATGTCTATAAAATATGACAAAGAATTTATGTTTTAACAACATATTGTACACTTGTATTGTTATTATTACATTATAATTTTGTATTGTGTGGTCTAATGTGGTTTACGCGTAAATTCTGCAAGAACATAAGGACAATAAAACATACTTCCGGAGTACATGTGCGCCAACTTAAGTCTTTGTAATTTTATTATGTTTAGAGAGTAAAAATATGTTTATCATACTATATAGCAATAGTTTTTGTAAGTATTTATTTCATGCATACGCAAACACATTCATGGCTTGTGTAAGTACACCGGGATAGGTAAAGTTGGTAGAAATGGTACATTTTGACGCTAAGAAGTACAATGGTAAGCCAATGGCATTTTTGATGAAACAATTCTAGTTTACGGCCAGATAATAAAAAAAATAACCTATTGTGTGTAAAATGTAGTTTAAAACATCAAATGTAAAGTGAATAAATTGGGGGCGGCCCTTAGTTTCGAACCCCCAAATTTTCTATGTATAGTATGTACATATATGTCGACTATTTTATGGATAAGGTAATATGGATATAATACCATAGGAATGATAATTAAAATACAAATCCAAATCAGCCGCAGCATTTAATCGTTCATGAAAAAATATTCAAATAGAAAATTTTTTGAAATTTTATTTACACACCAATTACAGATTTTAGTTGGTTTCAGATTTTAATTTAATTAAAGAATTAATTGATTTAACAAATTCTTTAGTTGGGATTTTTTACTGTTTTATTTTTAACAAATTGGGGGGAAAAGGGCGCATATGGCAACGTGAATACGTATATAAACTTATGCAGATTCACTATCCTTAGTAATTCACTCGTGGCCGATTCGAAGTTATATAGCAGATCTTTTGGATATGTGTAGTAAATACTCTCTAAGTTGAAGACTTATTTCAGCCTTAGATCAGCTGTATATCCCATTCCGCAATAGGAATGGCCTCCACGTGGTTTTCTCTGGGACCGTCTTGACTCTTTTTAAGGCAGTAGCTAATTCGAACGGTTTTTCGGCATACACTTTTTGTGAGTTCTTTTAAAGTGACGAGGACATGGGTGCTAGTTTAGTGCTAAAATACAAACTATTACGATGATTCAGACGTTGATCTCATCCAAGAGCCCTGGATTAACAAAAATAGGGTCTGCAGACTGATGGTGGCAGGCTACACCCTATATGTTCCGTTTACAGAGGTCAAGGTAAAAACCTGCATAATCGCCAAGAATGAACTTAAATTAAAACTTCTTAATTCTTTCAGTTGTGGCGATGTAAAGGTGGACACGCTCTTACTCTAACCTCGGTCTAAATGCCCTATTAGGCCCACGACCCATCGGGCACGTCTGACCTGGTACGCCAGCAGACGGAAAGCCAACTTGCTACTTGCTATGATGCTAATGCTTACCACAGTCAAAAGGGGAGCAGCAATATCAACTCCAGGGGTGAGTTGGTCTTTCATTTTATTACTACTAACAACCTTATTATATCTAACAGGGGTAATATTCCGCCGTTTAGAAATAGGGTTAAGGTTAGGGACTTTGACTAAGAATAGTTATCTAGTATTAGATTGGAAGGTTTCTACGGACTCTTCCTTCTCGGACCACAGTATAATTTCATTCAAACTGAAATTTGATAAACCAAAGCGTGACCCTTATTTATATCCCAGGAAAACAAATTGGGATTTATTCAGGGTTAATGTTAAATCCAAGCTAGTTGATACTTCCTTATGTGTTCAGTCACAGAGGGAAGTGGACGCAGTGGTGGACAAGATTACACAAGTTTTTAAGGAAAGTTTTGATCTGGCATGCCCAGGAACTTTCCCGGGCAAAAGGAAACAGCCTTCCTGGTCGACCAAAGATCTAAAGGATCAATAATTGACGGTTAGAAGGCTTTTCATTAGGGCAAAACTCACACGTAGGATTGAGGATTGGGACAGCCATAGAATAGCTTTCAATAAGTACAAGAGATCTCTAAAGAGGGCGAAAAGGCACTCGTGGTCAAAGTACTGCGAATCCATTGACTGAGTTATCAAGGTTTAGGCGTATATTATCCAAAGACCCTAAGGATATTGGTTCTATACAAAAGCATGATGGCTCTTGGACCGAATCTAGCTCTGAGTTCCTGGAGCTACTTATGGATATTCTTTTCACGGGCTGTAGTGGGTTACGGGCCGATTATTCAGGCAGGGATAATCTTCCCAGTTTGTTAGGGGCATTAAGGGAGGCGATCAGGGTTTTAGTAACTTTGGACAAGGTGGCATGGGCGATTTTACTTTCGAGCCATATAAATCTGCTGACTCGGATGGTATTTTTCCAGCCATTATGCAGAACGTCCCAGCACATATACTGATGCTGCTTAGGGACATCTTTATGACGTATTTAGCTAGAGGCGTCGTACCTAAATGGTGAGAGAGGTTCGGGTAGTTTTTATACCTAAGGCCGGTAAGGCAAGCCACTCGAAACCAAAGGACTTCAGACCGATTAGCGTAATCAATCTACACATAAAGAACACATGCTTACCTTAAGGGTAAATCAGTAATCAATCTACACATAAAGAACACAATTGACCCGCACGTCATCAGTGACGCTCAACATGCTTACCTTAAGGGTAGATCAGTTGAGAGTGCGCTTCATAATGTAGTTGGGTATATAAAGCGTGGTTTGCAGGATAGGGAATCTACGTTAGCGGCGTTCTTGGATATTGAACGAGCCTTCAATAATGTCAAACTTGAGGCTATTTGGTAATCTCTAGTAGATCTTAACATCCAGGACTTCATAGTGGATTATTCGTATGCTTAGCAGCAGAATTATCAACTCGGATCCGGGAGGCGGCTGTTTAAGAAAGCTAGTTACTAGGGGAATGCCGGAGGGTTGGGTTTTATCACCATTACTATGGTTGCTGGTGGTTAACGTCATTTTGGGGAATTTGATGGACACGGGAGGAAAATAGTGGCCTACGCAGACGACGTGGTGATACTGGTAAATGGGAAATTTCTCTCCACCATCAGTGGATATGCAAGCTGCACTTGGAGAACAATCTTCCTGGACCTCGAGCACGGGATTGGGGGTTAACGGGGAAAAAACTTAATAAGTTCTTTTCAACAGGAGATACAAAGTGGTAGGATTCAGACCACCTAAGGTCAATGGTGTCGAGTTGAAACTAGCAAGTGAGGCTGAATACCTAGGAGTTTATCTAGATAGTAAATTGATCTAGAGTAGGAACATTCAAGAAAGACTCAAGAAGAGTCTAAATGTCTACTATGCCTGTAAGAACTCCATTGCCAGCAATTGGGGACTACGACCAAAGATTGTAAACTGGATATACACGTCGGTTGTACCACCAATTGTTTCCTATGGATGCTCTGTTTGGTGGAAAGCATTGAGAAAAGAGTCTCACGGGAAAACTCTTGCCAAGGACCAGAGATGTGCTTCGATTGGCATCACAGGTGCACCTCAAGCAGCTTTGAACATAATTCTGCACCTATTCCCCATCGAGGGCATCGAGGAATGGCGGTGAGAAATTTGCTCAGACTTTTTGAATCAGGGTTGGTGAGGTCGAGTAACATAGCACACACAAAGATTCTACTTGAGGTCGAATTCACCGGGCCGCTTCCATAAGCTAACGCACTTTATGGTCACTGAGTTTGACTTCAGTAGAATATCCTTGGTTGTATTTCCAAAAATGGAAGAATGGTTGGGGTCTGGTAAACTGTACGACGGGGTTGCGGTGTTCACAGATGGTTCAAAGATGGAAGTGGCCACCGGTGCTAGTGTCTACATTCTGGGAATTAGAACACGCATGTCGTACAGACTCCCAGATGAGTGCGGTGTGTTCCAGGCAGAGGTGTTAGCAGTTTTTAAAGCCATAGAGCTGGTGAATGGATAAGTTAGAAAGGGGAGGGGATCACTCTGCCAAGCAGAACATTGTAGTGTTGAGGGCAACTTTCAAGATTGGGATCGGAGGGTAGTAACTTAGTTAGAGTAGAATCGGTTAAGCCACCTATTAGCCATTACTATAGGATTATATGCGACTGGATAGTTAGGCGAACCAACCTGTCTTAGGAAGTAAGGGGGAATTGCAGAGTGTCATGAGCAATTTGGCCCAGACTAGACGCTGCAAAAACCAAGTTACTTCTGGGTTTTAGCAGGAAAGTTATGAGATTCGTGATAGGTGTGATCACTGGTCACTGCGCCACTAGGGAAAGAATCAGTAAATGGGTTGCCGGTACATCGGACTTTTGTATGATATGCGAGGATGAGGAGGTGTTTGAATCTGTAGAGCACATCGTGTGTCACTGCTCAGTATTGCAAAGCCGCAGACTTAGATAGCTAGGCGGTAGATGAGCTTTTCGACATCGCGCGGTGTAAAATCGAGGATGTCTTCGGCTTCATCAAGGAAATCGGGTGGCTGAGCGATAGGAAGCAGGACGCAAATTAGGTCTCTCTTTCTCCTTTTGTTCTTTTTTTAGTTTTAGTTAAGTGAAGGGAATCACAATGGATCCTCCGGGTCTCCGAGTGGATGTTCATTTTCTGGCATAACCCTTCTTAACCTAGCCTAAACAAATATATATTTGAATGAATTAAAAAATTATTTGAACTTTAATTTAAAACTGATTAAAACCTTTAATTGGTGAAAAAAAATTTTTTTATGTGTATAGATTTATTTGTTAATGTTATGTTAATGTTATTTAAAAAAAAGTTCTAAAGTCTTATTTTGTAGAATTAGTATGTCCGATTTAAAGAATTGTTTTTCATTTAACGAATGGGCCTGACGTTATATAGTTCGTTAAACCTGTAAACTATTTACTATTTTTTTGAGTGTAGTTTACATGTTGTATATAATTTTTTGAAAGATTTAATGTTTCCATAAATGTATGTGTGTGCACATAGATGTTTATATTTATGCACAAACTTTTGTCTGTGCTGATGTATGCAGTGAGAAACTGCATTATAAATATAAAACAAACACATTTTAAGGAGGTCGCATTTTACACAACAACATATTATGAATAAAATGTTAGTTAACAAGGCAAGATTTTGGTAAACACACACAACATATACAAAAATACTGTTATATGTACGAGTATGTGCATGGTATGTTTGTATGTATTATATATTCCTATTGTAGTCACATATGGAATAATAACTGGCAAGCCTGTACTTTTATTATGTTTCTTTTTCATACTTTTTCTTACATTTTTGTTGTGTATAATATTTAAAGCATTTTGTTTGGTATCAACTTATAGGACGAAAAGACTTGGCCCTTATTACATATAAATTTTTGTTTGTATTTGTGTGTAAAGACGAGGGTGGCCCCAGAACTTTTTAAACTGTTGTTTGGTTGGCATTCGTATATAAGTGACAGTTTTGAAAAGCTTTTAATTAAAGTTTTGTAAATTAAACACATAGAAGACAGCAGGCTTCGATTACTTTCACGCCATCACCATTACTACATAATTACAACTACTAACTAACTTAGGTCAATTTCTCTAATCAAAATCGGCTATGGACCAAACTAGTGCAAGCAATTAAATAAGAAATGTGAAAATAAAGCTTAAAACATTAAAATATTTTCTCCCATATTTATAAAAAATAAAACTTATTTGAAATGTATTTTAGCACAACTTTTCTATGAAAAACTTGTTCTAAAATAAATTTCAAACATATTTTATTTTTTATAAATATGGGTGTATAAATATAATAACAATAAAGAGGTTTTAAAGAAATGACTTGATTTATTTTAACGTTTCTACGCAATATAAGTATATTTTTAATAAGTAATTTTATTTTTAAAACAGATATATTTTAAACTGCCATAATTGAAATATTTATTTCTACAACACATCAGCATCATTTATTTCTACAGCAACATCGTTGCTGTCGTTGTCAATAATCATCGACTATGATTGTAGCCATTGTGTATAAAGTATTAGAATAAAATATTGTTTAGTATAAAACATTAAACAGTACTTTTGACGACATATACGTACATATTTCTATGCAGCACCAAATCTAGTAAATTAAGTGCATTGGTTCAATTTAAATTTCAGACACAATCACGAGGTCATTCCGTTCGAGGATTCACAACAACAGTCAATCGTTTTACCTGTAAAGATAACACAAAGAACCTATAACAGGGCACATGGAAAATAATCTATAATCTTTAATTCAAAGTACTAGAAACAGCTGCGAGAGCTGTTTAAGCACAGTATTTTTCAATACAATACTGCACCCATTAACAGTTAGCTATTACTGACTACTGTCTAAGCTACGTCAATTAGTTTGACAGCTGACAAAATCTGAACGAAAGTACAAAAAAGTGAATTTCGTTTGCAGATCAAACTAAACTAAGGAGTGGTTTGGTATATATTAACGGTTAAAAAATAATTGTAGGTGGCTCAATACAAATGGTGTATCATCCGATGATATACCGATATGAAAAACTATCCTCGCGATGGATGCAGCAATTACGACAAAGCCGTAGTGCGCACGCTTGGCTATATCAACAACCAAGAAATTGTGCTACAAACTCCTACATCATCTTTCATGCCCCCTCCCTTTATACTGTTTCCAAATTTAAAAAAGTGGCTGCGTGGTAAAAGATTTCGACATTTTTGAACAGAAGGGTCATCATTGGCTCTTAATATTTTGAGGGAATAAAAAAACTTGAAAGATGCTGGACTAAAATATTAGAGCTCAAATTAGATTATGTTGAGTTTATTTTTTTCTTGGTAAACAAAATTCAGTTACTGTATATTTTGATAGTGGTATAAGTCAGTCTGTTTTCAAAGTTTGTCAAAATATTTGTTATTAATTTTGTCATGTCTTCAGATAGCGGTTCAGGTATGATCGGGTAATCCTATTATTGCAAAAACACACTATTTATAGTGAAATTTCTAAAAAATACTCTATATAAGATGTTTTATAAAACTTCTTTGGATGACAATTTCGAATTCAAAGGAGGGAGCCCAAGAATATACGAAAATATTGATTTGCTTTCATTATACACAACCATTAGACCAATAATAGAAGAAAAACGTAAATATATGATGGATTTTCCACAAACACTTTATTTCCCTAAATACTAAAAACTAAATTACTTAGTTACAATGTAATGAGTTTGAATAAAATGTTAATTTTTCTTGATGGTTTAAGTCATTTTATAAAGTCATGCAATTAATTTTAAAAATGGTATAAGTCATTTCAACCTTTCAAAACCACATTTCCTTTTAAAAATGGTTATAAATTTCACACTCATAATAAATACTTATTTGTTGGCACTATTTATTTGTCAAAATATTTAATTCCATGATGCAAAAATATTTTTTAATCCTTTAAAATGCAAACCTCTTAATATCTCGAAACAAGAAATATATGACTTATATCACTTTCATAATCAAGGGCTCATAAAGGATTATACAGACCGTCCCATAAACCCCATCACATAATAAAATTTGCTAAATATATTCAGCCTAAATTGTATACAATATAAGTATTCTTATTATCCCTGGATATACAGTGGACAGGTCAAACGAAAGATAACTTAAATATCTCACATTTATCAAGTGTTAGTATTTCGGTGTTCATCTTTAACACATGTCAATAATTTCGAATACACTACTAAAGAGTGGTTAAATTTTAAGGGCCGATGTTGATTATCACACAAATTATTTAGAAAAATTATTGTCATTTCTTTTTATTTTAATAATATTGGTATGGTTCAAATATGTATGTATGGAACAAAATATAGGCCAAATGGCTGCCGCGACTTCGGCGGCACACCTCCATCTGATGCTCCAAATATTCGACGACGCTGAGCCATAAGTGAGGTTCTATGCCATTAATCTGCCGAATTATCTCATCCTTTAGCTCTTGAATTGTTGCTGGCTTATCTACGTACACCTTTTCTTTCAAATAACCCCAAAGACGGAAATCCAACTGTATCAAATCACATGATCTTGGCGGCCAATTGACATCGCCACCACGTGAGATAACACGGCCATTAAATTTATCGCGCAAAAGATACACAATCCAGCGTTGCTCGATTGTGTATCTTTTAATGGTTCAAATTGAAATTGAGAAATGTCAAATTAAATGCAGAAAAAAACTTGACGTTTAGGTGTGGTTCACATTCAACATCGGCCCTTAAAATTTAACCACCCGATATAAATATTACTTAAAAAAGAAAAATATTATAAATCACTTTGTGTTTAAGAGTACACAAGTTTTTAAATATCGAGCGTTAAAGAAGATTATGTTTCTGGCTCGAGCATGTAATTTTTATATCAACCTCGTATCTGCGTATATATGCAAGTTTGTTGTTTGTGTAAGTATATAAATTTGCTATTGTTGTATTTTGTAAAAAAAACTACAGAGCAAAAAGTTAAATATCCCTAACAAAAGTTTCTATATTTTTTAAAATAAAAATACAAATGTTAATAAGTAAAAAAAATTTAAAATCTAAAAAGAAATGAAACTTTTACCACACAATACGTTCACATTTTAGATCCTTAGATTATTGTAATATTCCGGTTTCTTCGCCCTTTTCACCTGAGAAAACACTCAACTAACAAATAAACATTTTAACAAGTTTAAAACAAACGTTAAAAGTTTTAAACATTTTTCCCTTCTTTTTGTTGTTGCTGTTAACATTTATTTATTATTTTACTTTTTTCCCTGTGTCTGTCTCCCGCAATCTTGGTGTTCGTCTTCTGATGTTTTTAATTCATGTTTCAGTTGTTGTCAGTCTTGTAGATGCACTTAAAGATGACTTTTTATATTTCTGTTGATTTCTTAAAAGATTGTTAAGTGTTCTTTTGTTTTTAAAGTTTCCTTGCCTTCCTCACGAAAAGAAAATAAAATTATTTTTAAGGAACCTCTTGCATATGATTGAGTGTGACCCTATACGTGCACCTACCCATCTACAAGGATTCTACTTTTACAAAAGTTGCGTTTTTATAATAATGAAATGTGCAATATTTAGTAAACTTTTCATCATTTATGCAATAATGAGTGCAGGTAAAACTTCATGTTCTTGTAGTTGTTTTGTAAATTTAATATTTTATAATTTTATTGTTACAAACATAAATTTTTTACGTGTTCATTCATTCCCTAATTGTGTGTGTAAATGCATGTAGAACAAAATTTTACTGTGAGATATGAAAATATGAGGAACAAAAAGAAATTGTTTTTGTTTTATATTTGCTGAGAAGATTTGAAATTAAAAAAGTTTTTGCCCAAAGTAAAATAAGTTATAAACAATAACAGAGAAAAACAATAAACAATATTTTATCATATTTATACAATATATCAAACTTGCCTTTACGTTTACACTATAAAATTTCTAGTTCGGTGGCTAAAAATAACGAATAACTCAACAAGATATATTATTATTTCAGCCAGTCTGATTTCGTTTTGCATTTTATTATAAATTATAAAGGTTCTCATCAATTTTATTGGCTAAGTTTTTTTTCAGTTTTTAAATATATCTGGTTTGCCAGTTGTTAAGCTTGGAAAATTAACTTTTCTTAGAAAATAAGAAAATTAATAATTTATTTTTATTTTTTATTTGTTTATTTGGAGGCACCAGCCACTAATGGCTACATAACATTGCGAATTAATAATAACAAGACTAAGGCCCAATATCTAAAGTTAGGATGTTTTCTTTATAATATAGACGATATAATGATCAAACTGTGTTATTAAAAATTAGATTAGATATTGAATTTCATACTAAATGTGACCGAGTAAAACCAAACATTAAAAATTTAAAGCACAGAAGCAGTGGGGTAACGCTTGATTGTTATCTCTGAACAGCGAAGTCGTAAGACTTTAAACCGATTAGGGGAATTTTGCCAATTTAGCCGGACATTAGGCAAAAAATTAATTTTGAGAAATGTAAAAATATAAGTACGCAGCTTGACAGATAACAAAATTCTGCATAGTATAGTGAATTTTCAAGGCATTTGATTAAGAAAAATCAGGAAAGTTGAGTAAATCGCATACGTTTTTAATGACTTTAAATGATTTGAGAGGTTTGCAATATATTTTTTGGTGGCTAAACGAATAAAGATTTTGTATTGATTTTTTTTCTGTGAAGGGCTTTATTAGTAGCTACTTATGTTGATTTTTAGAATTTTTTTTTAATTTTTAATGATAAAAAATTTCGTTCAAATTTAAAAAAAGGTTTTTTTTTGTAAAATTTTTTGTCAAAAAAAAAGTGAAAAGGTTTTTAAGAGTGATCTCCATCGCGATCCTAAAAATGTTATATATTACTATAAAATTTATGATCTCTACTTTTATACTGTAAAAAAAACGTTGCGCGTTATTTGCACCATTTTTTTGCGATTTTTTGAAAATTTCACCTATTTATGTGTTTTCTTATCTTGCATAGGTAAATACAAGTAAGAAACCTTTTTATTTTCATAAAATGTTTTGCAGGTAAATGTTTTTTATTTAAATCATTACATCTAACACTGTTATTACCTGTACAAAAAAATATCAAAAGAGATATAGACATAGATGCCCTTTCTTTCGGACTATCTACTTTGCACGCCAGAATTCGCCTATTTGAGAGCATATTACACCTGTCATATAAACTGACAGTGAAAAAAAAAAATATCCAAGAAATATTTAGAAGTGAATTAGGGCTAATAGTGGGTGTAAGCTGGATTTGGAAACACCAACGATGGTAAGACTAGCAGAAGATTTTTTTTCCAATCCTGAATTAGCTGCAGAAATAACTGGAATTAAGTTTAATTTTATATACCGAATCAAGGTTATTATTGAAGTAATATCAAGTGGTCACCAAATCCAAATGAACGACTATGCCGATTATTGCTTAGATACTGCAAAACTTTACGTTTCTCTATATGAGTGGCATCCTATAACACTCACAATACAAAAATATCTTTTTAATAATATTCTTGGGAGGAACTCAGCAAGCTTACTTTAAGGGTAGAGCAGTTGAGAGTGCTTTAAACTGGGGCTATTAAGGAGTCACTAGTTGATATTAACATCCAGGACTAGTGGAGAGAAGGCTGTTTGAGAAAGTAAGTTTAACCTCATCACTTGTTATTTAATTTACACAAAAGTCTTGGTACCCCCTAATTTATGATTTAACTAAAAATTTCAGTCTCAAAAGTCATGATACCATGACAAAATTTTAAGCAAAGGAATATATTTTTATGACAAACATTGCAAGATTTACTTCCTTGATATTTCGTAGGATTTCCTTTTAGTTTTATTGTTGCTTTCAGTCGATCTGGCATAGAATGTATAAGTTTTCTCGTCAAATCTGGTGAAATTTTCTTCCATTCTTCCCCAAGAGCTGCCTTCAGGTCAGTTTTGTTTCGAATTTCATGTTTTCTGATCTGCTTTTCCAAATAGTCCCACAGGTGCTCTATTGGGTTGTGATCAGGACTTTGGTGAGGGGTTTGAAGTATATGAGGAGTTTTATAGATGATTCACATTTTAACAATGCCAGCAGTATGTTTTGGGTCATTGTCTTGCTGGAAGTAAAATCAGTCAACAACTCCCAGTTTGTCTGCACTTTGGCGTAAATTATTTTTTAATATATTTAAATAAACCTCTTTAGTCATAACTTCGTCGATTATGACAGATGGCATGCACCCCCACACCATCACACTTCCACCTCCATGTTTCACCCTCTTGCAAGTATTCTTTGGGTTGAGTTCGTCTCCTGTTTTCCTCCATACCCGTTGCCTTCCGACAGAGCCAAATATGTTATATTTTGACTCGTTTGAAAAAATAACGTTGTCCCAAAAATTTTGTTCTTTGTTAACATATATTTTTGCAAACTCTAGACGTTCTTTTCTATTTCTTTCGTTGACAAGCGGTTTCTTACGAGCTACTTGTGATTGATATCCAGCACTTTTAATAGTCCTACGAACTGTTTCTGCAGAAACGTTTATTTTACATAAGTGTTCTAGATCCAATGCAATTTTAGTCGCCCTTTCAAATGGATTTTTCTTTATTGTTGAAACCACAGCCCGATTTTCTTTGACAGTTAATTTTCCAGGACGTCCGCTTCTTTGCTTATTCTCTATTCTTTTTTCCTTCAGGAAGCGGTTTATCACTTTTTGAACTGTTGATTTTGATCTCCCAATTATTTTTACAATTTCATTATAAGATTTGCCTTGTTTGTGGCAATTTATTATTATTTCACGTTGTTCAATGGATAATTCTCTTCTAGACATATTTACGTTACTAATACTTCCAATTTAAGTTGTGCATAGTCTTTAATTCACGTTTAAACTAGATAATATGCTTCAGAGAAATGTATTGCGATGCAATTGTAGAATAACGGTTTATACCACGGATGTATAAATAAAACTTTTTATTTATGATTCAGAAAAATTATTTAAATGGGCCCTTTAAAATCCAAAGACGTATAAAATGGATAAAGAACTGCCACTCAGATACCACAATTCGTTGTCTTAGCTGAATCAGATCAATAGATCTACGGGAAAGTGTAAACGAAATCATTTTAAAAAGAAAGTTCTCTTGCGTATATTATTTTATGTTAAAGCAGTGGAAATCGCATTTTTAACAAGATACCAAATGATACACCATAAAATATTTTCTCAATAGTTGATAAACATATCTCACTACTGCATGCCGTATGTTTTTTTTTTTTTTTTAAAGAGAAGTAACACTCAGGCAATTAATGCATATATTAAATGTGTTACTTCCTTCGGAAAGGGATAGGAGTAGATAAGATAGATGGTTAGTGTGATTGTAAAGCTTCGCATCTGGCAACACTGCAATTGCACGTTATGATTATATGTAGAACAGTATTGCAGCGCCTCTGGTGTTATTTAGGCGAATTAGTTTGAAGCTAGCATATCCAATTTAAAATTATTTTACTTCGCCGGCGATTTAGTGCTATGTGGTAATACCGGCGAAGGAGGGCGCTGTGATATGCAGTATTATAAGGAGAAATTAACACATACCAGAAAAATTGATGTTGTCACGGCTGAGTACTGAACTCGTGTACATTGCTTAGTAGCCGACGTGCTTACCACTTAAGCTACAGCACCCCCAATTTAATTTTTGATGACTATTGGCGGCACAGGAGGCAAACATTTCGCATCCAAATATTAATAGTGGGAATAGATATGACTTGGCGAGCAGAAGGCGTATTGCATTTTCCATAGGTTTCGTTTCTGGGGTTCAATAGAAAGTTTTATTGATTTTGCCGTTATCACTAATCATTTTGATTAGGCAGGGTTGAGACAAACACATACTCTTAAGCTCTTCATAAAGTTTGTGTACACAATCATTAATATTCATTATATTTGTGGTTCTGTAAATTTGTACATCATCTGCATATATACATGTGTGCTTTACTAAATAATGCCTGAATGACTAAGTTATTTATGTAAATGGTAAAAAGCAATGGACTAGGAATGGAGCCTTAGGCATTGACGTAGGAAGACATGTTTTTTAGGGGGGCGAAACCATTTTTATTGGTGAATAATATTTTGAAGATAAATATATAGTACAATTTTTAAAATTTCTGGGGGGCGTGAATACTGATGTACATCTTGAATGTGTCACGGAACATAACTTCAATGGAACATAGTTAAATTGGATTAAATGGACTACACTGGAAAAACTGTAGAAATGTTTTATTTAAGGTAACCAATTGAAACTTTTTAAACCTCGTTAAAAATTAGACAAAATTAAAGTTCAAATCAGTAAGCGGGTTAAAAAACTATGTTTTCTAAAACATAGTTGGTCTATGTGTTACGAAATATAGGAAACCTTTTACACGAAACCTTTAAGTGATAGTATCTTCATGTAATTTTTTCATTCTTATGATTATCGCTTAGTAAAGCTTTGCTTCGACAAAGATAAAATAATATTTAAAAAAAATTGAAAAGAAAGGATTTTAATTTGCAAACATTTAAGAAAAAGAGAATCTAAAAATAAACTGGTGACATATAATAAATAATTTAGTGAATTTATTGTGTACTCAGGCGCGGATTTATACATATAAAAAATTGGACAAAGCAAACACTCATGGTCATTAATTAGAACCACTTAAATTTCTGTTTTTAGTAATTTCTTTTGTCGACAACTATTTAAGTTCATTTTCCAGAAAAACAATAAATTAAATTTTTTTCTTTTGAAAATTTTCTAACCCTTTTTTGGATTTTTTACGAATGTGAGCCATATTTTATATTTAACTATAAAGGAATTTATATTTTTGTAATAAAATTTGTTTCCCATTTTGTAGGACTCAGCTTTTCAAGAACGCATTAATAAATAAAAATATTATTCTGAAGCAAAGATTTATAAACCTGACATATTTTTTATTTTCTATGTATGTGTGTATGTATGTGTTTTTCGCTAACAAAGCCAATACACTTGCATGAATATCTATCTTTTTTCTATAGACTTGTAGATTATTTTTTTTTTCTAGTAAATATTATACCGTGTAAATAGGAAGTATGGCTTTTACGGATTGTCCCAGCAAACATTATTTCTGAAAAATAACTACTTTTAGATTTATGCATCTTCACATATTACACGCTGATGTAAGTAAAATATATTTATCAATTAACAAAGATGGTCAACCAGATACGGAGTTAGATGTTACTAAACAGATTTAATATTATGCAACAATACGGTTTTACCCATTTTTCCGTTTTTTGACCCTGGTTTATATAAATGGGTAATTTAAAATTATTCAACAAACCACTTTTGTCTAGAACTATTGTAAAAATTGAAAATTGTTCTTTTCTGTTTTTTTATTTGTGTACTAGTAGTACCCGACACGTCGTCAGAATTCTGACAGTAACCTGATTTTTCTTTAAAAGTAATCTACACCATATTTTAAGACTCTTAGTTTTATTGTGCTTCATAAGGAACAGAGGCTTTATAGAAAGTTATATAAATTGAATATAAAATACTTAAATTATTGTAGTTCTGTAAATAGTGTTTAAAATTTCGCGATGACAAAAATTAAGGTTTGCAGTACCTTTAAATAGGTAAAATTGCGCAAAACCGGGTTCTACACCACTATTTTTGGCTTCAGTTGAAACCCGGATTTTTAATACACTTGTCAAATATTTGATAACCCTGATCTCAGTGTTAGTTGTTTGCGAAATAACGAACATTTTTATAAGTTATTAACTTCATTTAACAAATTTTACAAAATTTTAGCACAAAAAAAATTTTTTTTCATGAAGATAATAAATACATCTACAATTAGAGTAAAACTATTGTTGGGACAGCACACAATGACCCTAGGGTATGTTAAGGTATTTGAGTGCTTTTTGTCTTTACATAAACCAGTGTATTTGTGATACAATAAGAATTATATTTTTGTACTTTACAGCAACTAAAATGGTTGTATGAAGGTGTATGCATAATTCTTTTTGTAATACCCTGAATATGGCCATAAATCTTAGCTGGACTAAATAGAAAATATTGTCACGGGTATACCGGATACATATGTAACACACTCTAAATACTTTAACATATGTATATACACACATACATGTGTAGCACGTTCATAGCCAGAGAATAGTGGTTAGCTATAAACATACATACTTTTGTATATAAATCTACTATTATATATAACATCGGTACACTCTATTTTATATTTATGAGGCAAACAATTTCACTTAACTCTATTAAAAATAAAGTAAAATAAAGCATGATGTTTTAATTTTTTTAAGTATGCTAAGGTCCTATATGTTCGATTGTGGAAAGGAATTTAGTTGTACTTAGGAAATATTACAGTGTTTTTTTCTTAAATATCCCTATTAAGATTGTCTTATTCTCAAGTTGACGCAAGTAAGGATTATGTTTACACTCATTTCTTAGAGAAATATAAATGTTTCTTTATTGACCTTCGTTTAACAGCTTCAATTAACAGCTGCCAGAAATAAAAGACTTCTGTTAAGGCATAAAATTTCATCAAAAATCTCCTTATTATTTCTAAATGTTTTAAATTTATTAGCGTTTGCGAGTTAACTATATAAGAAAATAAGCTTAATATTTAAGGATATAATCTTCTGAAAGTATTTTAGTCATATGTTTTAACAAGCTTAACTTCTTTAGCTGTATACGAGGGTCATATGATTTTTTAATTCCAAAATATGCCCGTATAATAAAAACCATATATTCTGACAAATATTTTCGAACTTTTACATTTAAAGCAAAAAGGCCAATAAGCTGTGGAAATGCTATATAACCATTTAAAAGTTTATACTGAAAGACGAACGCCTGTTATGCTTGTTGTATTCTTCGGAAATGCCAACAAGCAAGCGGAAATGCAAATGCAATTTACTTACATAACATTTACACTGCGTAGAGACTGATTTCAAATGATACCCAAACTTTTAGGAAGTCGACGTCTTACCTGAAAAATTCATATGGAATCAAAGTTAACACAAATAGAGCTGAAAATAGTCCAACAATACTATAGCTATAGCCAACTATAGGTTATTAGCAAAAACTGTACTATACAATTTGATTCTTAAATCAATATTCAGTTATGAGGCACTGTCTCAGCTTCAAACTTAGGAAAAAGTTCAAAGGTTTCAAAATAAGATTCTACGATTGGTAACAGTCGCTCCCTGGTATAGTAAAAGCTTGAATATTCACAAAGATTTAAAAGTGCCATCACTTAAAGCTTAAATAGCGAAACGAGCAACGTATTTAAAATATCTTGAAATGCAACCAAAACCGCTGGCTCATAACATCCTAACGAATCGTGGTTATATTCGGCTAAGAAGGAGCAATGTTGCTTCTCTTGGCCACCCATGAATAAGGGATGACGCGAAAATGATTACAGCAACCGTGAAACATACAATTTTTTGCTTAGTACTGGTTGGCATTAACTTTATTTATTCTCTTAGACCTCAGATATGACTACTAATTGTTGTTCAAATACATTAAAGATACAACAAATAAAATATAAAAAAATCAAAAAGATGAATCCCAGCACTGGCTGGTCTTAATTATGTATAATTTTGTAGACTTAAAATATGAATTACATTAAAAAATAATTATTTTATACAAGCCCCTTCCTATTTTTTTGAGCCTTAAAGTTTTAAAAACATGGAATTTTTAATTAATTCTAGTTTATATGACAATCATCTGAGCATTATTGTATTTAATAGAAACTATAGCCCGTTTCACACTATAATACTAAGTACATATTTATTATTTGCAAGAAATAAATTAAATGAGAACTATGGTAAAAATCTAACGTAAAATCACACTATCGCACTTTAAATAAAATGAAAAATATCAGTAGAATACAAAAAAATAACAAAGGAACTAGCCGGGACGAGACATTGAACAACGGCGGTTAAGCAATGTCATATAGGCGGCAGCCGTATCTTGAGTATATTTGTCCGTTTAAGTTTTCGGTAAATACAAAAAAAAAAAATACCACGTGCATTTAACAATTTGTAGACATGCCAGAAACAAATTACACTCGTAGGCGATAAGACTGAAGGCAATTTTGAGCTTGTGCAGGGCAAAGAAAAAATATCATCGACGGCGGCGAAACCAGTCAGCTTAGCTTTATTGTGCGGTTTCTGTATTACAGGCGAGCGGCTCGTCTAAAAAAATTGTATAGGAATGACTCAAAAAAAATTGATTGCTTTTCATACAAATATCCTAGACGAGCCGCTCGCCTGTAATACAGAAACCGCACATATGCCTAAAAAAACAACCTTGATAAAATTAAAAATGTTAGTGTTTAGAAAAATTTCTAAAAATCATTTTGTATTATAAGATGTCAAATTTCCTTTCGTATTACTTGACATTTTCATAACATATGCCTTTTCACACTATCACACTTTCCTATTATAGTGTAAAACATTTATAGCTTTATCATCGTATTTATCTTCTTGAGAAGAAAGGTCAAATAAAAAGTAAAGGCATTTACAATTGTGTTCTTGAAATAAAAGATGTGTTTTAAAATTATACCCTTTTTCCTACTTAATCAGAAAAATGAACCCTTGTTTTTGTCTTTTTTCAAAAAGGATCAACTGATGTTGTGGGTAATATCTTAACACTTTTCAATGGTAGAACACTCAAGTTCATTGCGATTCATAATAATTAAATTAAAGATTTAAATTTTAATAAAGTTTTTAAATATATTTTAGTATATTAGAATATTTCATTTAAATACACAAATTGTATGTTTAATATTAAAACCAATATGTGATGCTTAAAAAGTTCTTTATTTCAGGTTTCCAAAAAAAAAGTGCCAATAGAAGTGAAAACTAACTTGTGATTAATTGTGATTAATTCTTCCCACGATTTTCTTACGAAATACAAAGCAAAAGGATCATTTAAGTTTTCACAGAATAATTAAATACAAATATTGATAATAATCTTTTTATTATTGCAGTTAATAGTTTTACTACAGTTTTCGTCTCGTTTTGTTTCTTTTTTTAAATGTCCGCTTCCGACAGTTACCAGTCGACAGTCTGAAAGTCAAGATTAAAGGTAGGTTGTATCACGTAACTCAATGAAAGTAGGTTGCCGTAAATTTCATTTCGGTTTCCTTGGTCATGGTGGACGGAAGGGGGTCGAAAAGGTACACATAATGGAAGTGGTCTGCTTCGTTATTCCCCCTACATTAATAAAATAAATGTCCGCTTATTACAAACTTTTTCTGAAAATATATGTACATATACATACATACATATCTAAGTATATGTATGTATGTTTGTATGTATAAATAAATACTATATATATAAAGAGTAATAAAGTAAATACTAGAGATCTGCATTAGTTTATTTGTTTTTTAATTATATTAAATCATTACACTAACACGCATAAACTTCTTTGTAAATATAAAAAGTTGAGTGAATCAGCGCAAAATCTGTATTAGAGAGAATCAAAACATGTTTCGTTTAGTTTTTTTTTTTCAAACTAAAGGCCCAACTATAATATGCATAAGCTGGCTTAAGCTAATGTCAAAAAATGAACGAAAAGTCTTTCAAATGCTTAAGCAACTTATTGAAGACTTTTAGGTGGCTACAATGTACTTACATGAATCTAGAAACTATTATGCCACAGTTTCACATTTGTTTTATTCGTACTTTTGGAAAATAATACTTTTTTTTCTCAATAAATGAAATTTGTTAACAAAAGGGTGTTAAATAAACATATTAAATATACTTAATACCATACATATGGTCCCTTGATTATGATAGTGGTATAAGTCATATATTTTATGTTTCGAGATATTAAGAGGTTTGTATTTTAAAGGATTAGAAAATATTTTTGTATTATGGAATAAAATATTTTGATAATTAAATAGTGCCAACAAAAGAGTATTTATTATGATTGCGAAATTTATAACCATTTTTAAAAGGTAGTGTGGTTTTAAAACGTTGAAATGACTTACATATACCATTTTCAAAATTAACTGCATGACTTCATAAATAACTTAAACCATCAAGAATAAATTTTTTGTTAGAAATTAACATTTTATTAAAAATCATTACATTGTAATTAAGTAATTTATTTTTAGTATTTAGGAAAAATAAAGAGTTTGTGGAAAATTGGTGGGATATATTTTCGTATATTCTTGGCCTTCCTCTTTTGGTTGAAAGGTCTAACACTTTGAATTCGGAATTGTCATCCAAAGAAGTTATATAAAACATTTTCTATGGAGATTTTTTTAGAAATAGCTGATAAACTAGATTTTAAAAATTTTTGAGTTATACCACTTTCAAAATCAAGGTCTCATACACAAATTAATAATTATTTTTAATAGTTTTAAGAAAATTTCGATGAAAAATTTAAAATTTTTTGCTGTTTGTGTAATTTTGGCCAAAAGTACTAAAAAATACAGCGGTGTGCATCACAATAAAAGGCTCTTTCTATTTAATTGCGATTATTATACAACGCCTCCCTTTTTTCTTATAGAAATTTCTTTTTTTAAACATTTTATTTAAATTTAGATACAATTTGTTCACTATCGTTCTCCATTGCAATTTTTTACGAATGTACATTCATATGTAAAACACAAAGCACAAACAGCTGTTTCCGTACGGAATGTGCGATCGGTTTCGGACTTTGCTTAAGCAAATGACATTTGACGAAACTTAACGAAAAGTGTTGTTAAGTACATTATAGTTTTCCAGATATGATTTATATGTAATTGCACAGTTGCTTAAGTTGGCTTAAGCTAGCTTATGCATATTATAGTTGGGCCTTAAAAGATTGCAATGTTGCTAATGGTTGTGTGTTAAAATTATCATTGTGCCAATAGAATGAATGAAATTACAGCTTTCATTTGTTTGCATAAAGACAAACCGAATGGCAGGAATACTGATGGACAGAACAGTCAGACATACAGTCAGACGGACCATCTGATAGTCAGACCGTCAGTCAGACAAACCAGCAGACAGTTAGTGACACCATCAGGCAGTTCGTCAGACCGTCAGATCCTCACACAGTCACACAGTGCATCAGACAGTCAGTCAGTCAGCCAAACAATCAGTCACACAGTCAGACCGTCAAATAGTTAGACCTTCAGATAGTCAGACCGTCAGTTTTTCAGACAGTCAGATAGTGAGTAAGACCGTCAGATCGTCAAACAGTCATACAGTCAGACCGTCAGTTTGTCAAACAGTCAGACCGTCAAACAATCAGTCAGACCGTTAGTTAGTCAGACAATCCATCACACAATCACTCAGTCTATCTATCTATAGAATCCAGCAGACCTATCTATAAAAACCAACGTTATGTTGTCCATGGTGACGATGATGCGAGTTCAATAATTTTTCTTCAACCAAATCGTGCATAATGGTGACGACGGTTTTTGAGGTGACGACGGCTTTTGAGTTCAATATTTTTTCTTCAACCAAAAAGTGCTCAACGTGCCTAAAGAAGTTTTCACTTCAAAAAACTTGACCAGCACGACTATTTGCATCAGTGTTTGATGCAAATAGTCGTGCGAAAGTGCAAATGTGTTAAATCATTCAAATTTAATAAAAACATAAGGTTTTTTTGTTGGATTTCACAAAAAAGGAATTATATTATGCACTTGCACTTTTGCAAGGCCATTTGCAGCGAACACTGAACTCCGCTGTTAACAACTTTAGGTGTAATTAATATTTACATATGTATGTACATACATAAATGCATACATTTAAAAGAATTTTTCATTCAAATTTTGCCTATTAACTATGGAGTGAGTTAAATTTTTAAATTTAAAAAAGTGAAAATTAAAATTGTATAAATATATCACCCCTTTAAAGCAAAATAGTAAAACATACAAATTATGAGGTTATTGAAGATAATGTGTTCCTAGATCAAGTTAACCAATCAGACCATAAAACATACATACATAATGAGAACTTCCACAGCTTTTTGCCAAGTTTAATTTTATGAGATAAAACAATGTTGCAGTAAATCAGCGATAAGAGAGTAGAACAGCATATCTTAAAAACCACATAAGGAACACTAAGAATTAATATTAAAGAAAATAACTGAAAAATGTTAACTTACCACAGAGGTAAAATCCGATGTTCAGTTTTTAATAATCCATTGATTAAGACAATATTAAGTATTTTCTGACATCGTTTTCTTTTGCCGTGGCAAAACACATAAAAAATCAAAGTTAAATTACTGGATGTCCACACGTGATGAATTTTCTTGTAATATAACGTCGGCAGAGCAACTGATGCATTTATATTATAATGAATCAATTTAAATTTTTCACCGCGAGGGTAAGATATTAAATTAACCTTTAATATATGTTTCAAATTAGTAAAAGAAACGAAAAATTTAGTGAAATAAATTAAAAATAAAATTTTTCATTTTTAGAAAATTTAATTATTATTAGTCGAACTGTTTATGTATTACATACAATGAAATTTTATAATCAAGCTTAAGTTCGTTTTTATTCTCTCTAAGAAAGAATTAATTAAATTACAAATTAGGTGATAATATTAAAGAAAAATTGGCAAAATTTAATTTTTAGACACCAGCACGAGCGGAATGCACATTTTCTAGACAGCCATGTCCACCTTATATGTATGTTGTTGTTACTTCAGCCAACCTTTGGTTAGCAATGAAAGTTACTTTTTGTTTATTTGTTTTACTCCCAACATTCGTTTTTAGTTAACACTATTCTAGTATCAAACCAAACTTTGTTGAGTAAACAAGATTGCGCGGTGCTTTGCGATTTTTAATTTTTTGAAAATTTAATTATTATTAGTCGAACTGTTTATGTATTAAATTTCATTGTAGGGATGGGTACCTTTATATAAAATATATACGTAAGAGTCTTAAGATTTGATTGCTTTCAAAGAAAAATCGAGCAAAATATTTTCAGGACGCAAACAACGGCACGGCTAGTTTCTATATAACTTTGTTTGTGCGTCAATTACTGCTTATCAGCTGTAAAGAATTTCAAAAAACTTGAAACCTTATCTAGAAGGTGAATTAGAGAAGTAGGGAAAAAGGACTATTTATATAAAGTCGAATTCGTTACAGCGAAAAGGGAAAGTTACTCGATTTATTTTTAATTTTCACCGTAATTTTCAATTATAAGGACTTCGGATAATTATAAGGACTTCGGATTTCTTTTAAACGAAGTAAGCTAATGACATTAAAAAAATATTTATATATAGCACTTCAATTTAGATTAATTTTATTAACTATAATACAACAATAATAACTGATTTTCACTGAATAAAATATGTAATTTGCACTGAATGAAGTGATTTTAATTGCTTTTGCTAGTTATATTACTCATTTGAACTTAACTACCAGCGTACCTCGCGAGCCAAAAAATTACTACTCCAAAATGGACATTCTCGGTATTTTGCTAATGAAAGAAAGAAACTAAATGACTATAACTTTTTCTATTTTGATGCAAAATAAATTTTGTATAGTTATGCAATTTGTCAACTAGTAGTGCTAAAAAATAAAGTATTTATGTTTTTACAAAATGTTTAAACCTAACCCATTATATATGCGCTGGGTTGCGGCCGTGAGCATAACTTGCCGCCAAGCAAAGGCAAAAAAATCGTCTACCAGTTTGTAGTCCGAACGCTCCCCTACCCACCTATAATCAATTATATATGCGCTGGGTTGCGGCCGTGAGCACCGGGACAATTTTTCTGACACGAGGTCAGATATTTTCTGCACAATTTATGAATACAAAAGTTTTGCGGAACCAATTTTTTTCTGCAGATCTTTGCAATGTTGCTTTTTGAACTGTTTCGGCCTTTTTAATACAAATCTAGTGTCTCGATAGGATGATTAGTAGTGCGCTAGTCTATCAGTCTGAGGGTTGCGGATTCGATTCCCACTAAAGAATCTGGGTGTTTTGTGCAGACAAGCGAAAAGCTTCGGAGTTAGTATTGCTTTAAAAAAAATTATAAAATTAATTTTTCAAATTGTTTTATAAAAATATCAAAAAAATAATTGAACGAATAGCTTATAAGTTCCAAAATTATACAAAATTTATTTTGCATCAAAATTGCTAAATTTTGCAATTTGATTTTAGCAAAATACAGAAAAAGCCCATTTTGAATCAGCGTCTTTGCTGTGATCTGGTTGAAATAGAGTAGTATTTTTTTAGCTCACGAGATATTCTGGTGTGAGTAGTATAGGTAGCTTTAAAATCGGTAACCTTTAAAAAATTTTTTGGCCGCCTTCTCAAAATATGTGGCACAGTACGGCGTGCGATTAACTGAATTCGACTGTATATATTATAATCACTTGTTATTGTGTTCGTACATGTTAATCTTCTAAATTGTCTAATTGATTTTCATTCAATTTTTTTGTGTAGATGAAGTTGTTATTAAGATCTTAAAAAATGTTCTATTTTCGAAACTATTAATTCGATTTCCAAAATTTTCAGTGTTAAGAGCGGGCTCACAAGATTGAACAATGGCTACACAGTTACCTATTTTGACAGTGCTTAGAAAGACGCGAAGTTGTGAATCTGGCAACGTCGAATACTATAATCAGTATTACATATTATTTTCTTTAATTAAAAAATACTTAAACTCACATTTTTGTATAAATAATTAAAGTGATTTATATTTAAATGACCAACTGTAAATTACCACACACACCTAAAGATTTCTTTTATACAATTCATATTTTCATTGTCCTCCCAAACATCATGGCAACGGAGTGTAATTGTCCAACAACAACACATTTAAACAGAAGCATAAAATAAGGTTTTGCTATTCAAATTTCTGAATAGAAGCAGAAAAGGGAAAAGTAAATGAATGCGTCAGTTTGTTGGTTGGAATCATGAAACCACAGTTAATTGTTTACGTGTGGTCAACAATGTGGAAAAGTCAAAATCAACCCAAACAAAGCAGGACTTTGTTGACAGGACTTTGTCCTAAATTTACAATGTGTGACTGTAACATGTGTTTCAAATGCCAAGTCTATACAAAAAGACACTTCAAAAGGACCATGTGTGTTTGAAAGCAAATGAGATAAATTTAAGTTAATATTTTATTTAAACACAAATCTATACAATTATATTCATAAAATTAAGCAACCTTGTGTTGACGCTCCATTATTTATCTATACTTGCACATGTCCAAAATTACACATATGTACATATATATTTACATGCATAGACATGAAAAGAAAAACAAAGATAATAAAATGGTAAGTAATAATTTAATTTATGCCACATTGTGGTACCTCTTGTCTAATTAAATTGGCACAATGACAGGTTGTACTCATTAGCCATGGTTTTTAAGGCCTGCTTTATATTTTTGTATAACTTTTACTTAATTATTTACTTAAATACATTTGAACGGTATTTAATAATAAATAAAGTGCAAATACATATACACTAAAGGAAAAAATGTTAATTCTTTACCAATCATGAGTGGAAATAATATTAATGTTTTAGGGTTGAACAGTGAATTATGTATTAAGCCTTCGTGATTTATTATATTTACTATACGAAGGTAGCTGAATATGTCTTCACAAAAAATTATACGAAATACTAGAAATTTAAATTAAAGTAGATTTCAATAAAATTCCAAAAGTATTAAAAGTCTATTCGCTATTCACATTTGTTATCCCTAAGAAAAGACTAATTGTTTTCTATCAGTAAATATTTGTATTTAAAACACCTAGTCAAGGGATGGTAGAAGAAGTTACCGGCACATAGGCACACTAGTAACTGTGCTGACAGGGCACGGCGGCATGGATGACCACGCTAGGAGATTAAATCTGCCATATAATGACTTCTGTCAGGGCAAGGAGATGGAAGGTGAAGCACCTCCTCTGTTATATTATCAGGTAACCCCGGGGGTTCCAATTGTCACTGCAGGAATGGCAAATGCTTTGGCGCTGTTCACTCGGGCAAAATAGGGGCACCAGACGCTAGGGTTCCTGGAGCCTAAATCTGGAAGAAAAGATCTGTTGTTTTAACACGGGTCCTCTTCGAGGCCCGACCAGTGCCCAAAGGACTGGTACCACGGGAATCGGTGGCCCCACAGAGAGCCTATCCTCTCTGTGACCGGTTATTGGTGAGGTCCCCTTCGGGGGTACACGTGGTGGTTGTGGTTTAAGATCAATTCATGTAGATGTGGTGCAAGGTCGATCAAGTGTGCTGTTGCACTCTCAACAGACGGAGTTTGGATAGTCTCCAAACCCCTAAGCAAGAGGTTATAATATGCATCTTGGAAAGGCTTTCCATATTGTATAAATTGCTACTCATTGTGACTGTATGCACACAAATTGCGATTGGTGGCAATCGTAAAGTGTTGTTATACTACACAATGGGGGCGCTAGTCTACGTCTTTATTTCACTCGGTGTTTGGAGCACCATGGGATAAAGCCACCGTGGCAGGAGGCCACGTTAATCTTGAACACATCTGTTATATTATCAGGATAAACTCATTTACCTGGCCCTCGAGATGGTTGTGCACTAAACCAAGTGTGGATCTGCAGGAATCCTAAGGATATTTCTGCTCATCCCTCTTTCAGGTGTCAAAAAGGGATCACAAGGACCCAAGTGAGTCGGTTCTTAAACAAAAAACCGGCAATCTGTGCAACTAAGCCTAACCGATGAGAATAAGTGTGCGCACTAGTTATGACACAGACATATACATTTTTAGTGATTTTATTTTGAATAAAAATTTGTTATGATAAACTTATCTGCAAAATATGTAATAATCAGCTATGTGGCTGAGTTTCTCTGTTGCTCTTTTAAGTCATATCTTCATTTTTTTATTTCATTGTTTATATAACACCAATTGACCACTATATACCAGAAATTTTACAACAAGAAACAGAAGAGAAATGATACAGCAAGTGGAATATACTAGGTAAATCTACAATTTTTCGTATTTCCATATATCAATTAAGGAAAGAAATCAAGAAAAAGCGCGTATAATAAGCCAAAAACCGATTTCCAATAAAGAGCAGTTTCGAAGAAAAAAATATAGGCTCTCACATTGTATAATCTAAATAGTTAAATTCACTGGGAGGCAAATCAGTTGTCTTTGTTTTCAAAATAAAAAAATATAGATCGGAAAAAAAGATTAGGGTCGAATATGGAGTGTAGCACTAGGCCAAAAGTATATTTTGAGAACCTCCCGGTATCTTACTTTCTGGAGATTCAAAAAGTGTGAGCCTTTCTGGATGATGTTCATTTATTTAAGCCGCTTTTTACATAGAAATATATTTAAATAGAAATAACTATTATTTTATTTAAATTCATATTTAATTTTGATAACTAATTACCATTTTATGATTACGCTATATTAAAAATATAATATAGTTTTGATCAGTTACAGCCTTCAACGTAGACTACTTTTACTATAAAAGGTATTCAAGTACTTTATAACCCGTAACGTAACGTGGTAACGTTAATTTTGCTGGATAGACTATGTATGTAGGTAAAAATAAAGTGTCACTGTTCTTTACTATTTCTGTTCTGTAGATATAGAACAATTATTAATTATTACTGTGTATATAATTATAATTGCTCTTCACCACTCCCATACGGCTAAGCTTTTACTAAAGAACGCACTTTATTCTTATAGTGGCCTATACCGAATTAAGGTTGTGTTCGCTAGGTATATAATATTTTGCTTGAGGAGTACTAGACCTCCCATCCTAAGATGCAAGGCTTTTACTTAATAACGCAGGTTATTCGTAGAGTATAACTATTGTATTTATCCATATACAGGATAATTAATGACTATCCGTTATTGGCAGTACAAACCCGATTCTAACCGTCATGCATTTACTGGGAAATACGATATTCTCAAAGTCGTATGTGAGTGCCACTGCTTCAGATCTCCAGATATGGGATAATTAATAATTACACTGTTCGGGAAGTATCAAGCTTTTACTTCAGACTTTATATAATGCACACGTAGATTATATAAAGCAAATTTACTTACAAGACGACACACTAAGAACCCGCTCATAAACTTTGTCTGTAATTTTATTTGCATTTTTTAATTTTCGAAAGAAAAATACTGCAACAATTTCCAAATTTCGGTTAGGCGGCGGAAATTTAAAGTGGAAATAACTTGTTTAAAGTTTAACGAGCAAAAAGTAATCGGTTAATTAGGATGCCCTGGTAGGGATGGGGTTCCCCCGAGGGTACAATAATATCACTGCTGCATATTCCAAAGGCTATGACTATATGCTCTTGGGGAAAATGAGGGCACCAGACGCCAGGGTTCCTGAATCTAAAAGAAAAGGTTTGTGATATCACGGGTTCTCTCCGAGGCCCGACCAGTCCCCAAAGGACTGGTACCATGAGAACCGGTAGCCCCACAGAGACCCTCTCATTTTTGTGACGGGTTATTGGTGACGTCCCCATGTTCTATAAAATGCTACTCATTGTAACTGTGCGGTACATTCTTTTACACACGTCACGTTAACGTAGAGTTTGCTGTACTATGGAATGGGGGCGCTACGCTACGCTTTTATTTCACTCGGTGGTTAGACAACCGTCGGGTAAGGCCAACACGGTGCCGACGTTAATCTTGATCACATCTGGTAGGCTCGTAGGTAGTGTGCTGGTTTAAAATTCTGGGATGTTAGCTTAGTTCCCAGCAAAGACTCAGGGTATTTAACTACAACGGGTAAAAGTCTTCGATACTCTGCTTTATAATTTAAGTTAGAACATAATTTGTAATTTTATTGTTACATTTAATAAATACATATACACCCAATTCTGGTTTTACACGGTCTTTTTTTACACGTTTTTGATTTTTACACTATTTTATTCCATTTAGCACGATTCAAAATCATTTGGGTTTAGATTTTATTTGTAAAATTTAAGTTTTGCGAAATATTTTCATATAAAAAATTTTTAGGAGTTCCCGTTTTGTGCATACAAGCATTTTTACTTGTTAGAGCAATTGAAATGTGTTAATATTTTATGAACTAACAATGCATCTCTAAAAGAAGACGTCGAAAGCTACAAAGTAAAGCCATTTCTTTAAAAAACAAAATTAAAATTTTAGATCACCTTCGAAGTGAAGAAGGCTCAACATTTCTTGGCAAAATGTTCGGTTTAAACGAAGTCACAGTAAGAAGTATAAAAAAATTAAAATTTAATTAGGCAATCGTTGATTTCTGGAACGAAACTATCTGTTAAGTCTTTATCATACACTAAAGATGCAAATAAACGGTGCAAGTACACATTATATGCACATGCATATATGTATGTGTAAAAATAAACATGATTTCTTATTCTTAAAAAAATTCTCGTTTTAGAGATAAGGAACCAATCACCTATTATTGTATATGATCAATGTCTTTTTTTACAAGGTTTTTTTTCTTACACGGATTTTGCTGGAACCAATCTACCGTGTAAAAACTAGGTGTAAATGATAAATAATCTGTTAATCGTCTAGCAGTAAATAGAAAACCCATTTTTTTTTAAAGAGAAGTAACGCACAGATGTTTAGTGCGATAGTAAAGCTTCACGTATGGCAACACTGCAATTGCAAGTTATGATTGTTTTTAGAACAGCATTTCAGCGCCTCTGGTGTTATTTAGGCGAATTATAATTAGCCAATTTATAATTATTTTTTTTCGCCGGCGATTTAGTGCTAAGGAGGGCGCTGTGATATGCATTATTATAAAGAAAAATTAATACATATCAGATAAATTGATGTTGCCACGGTTGAGTACTGAACTCGTGACCATTACTTAGTAGCCAACGTGCTAACCACTTAAGCTACAGCACCCTCAAATTGAAACTATAAAAAAGTTGAAATTAAAACCCTTATAAGTGACTCTTTAAAAAATACGAAAAAATAACCCATTTTTATTGGTAGTTCTTTTCCAGCCGTTGCCTTGGTCCACTCTTAGGTTTTCACTAAGTACATATGAAATCGATAACCCTTTACCCTGTCACTCCTTTTACAATACAGAATATATATTAAATGGGTAGTTTGGGCCATCAAACATTTGTTTTGATTTTGACAACATCGACACCTATAGGGATAATCTCTGAAGTCTGTAAGCAAAAAGTTATGGAGAATGGTACTTTCGAACAGAGTATATTCCTTCCTTATCTTCTTTCCTCTGGGTCTAGGTTTTTAAATCAGACTTAGTCTATTGCAACTTATAAACAGATAACTATCACGGTTTAAATTTTATAAAAATCGTTTCATAATTACAAATTACCTCTCGGGGCGAGTTTGAAAAACTACAAATCGCATTGCACATTTTATATGTAAATATAAGTATCTAATTTTAAATTTTCATTTAAATCGTTTTAACCGTTTAGCTGCGATTGATGCAAAAAGAGATTTAGATCACTTTAAATGTACATGGATTTTAATATCAAATTATTTAAATGACGTAATATTTTGTTCATTTTTTGTTTGTTTCAAGGGATATACACATTTAAAAAATTGAGTCCCACTTAGACCAATTTATAAATTGCCTTCTAATTAATATCAGTGTATTATTTATTTAATTATTATGTGGCATGCGAATGAATATTCTCTTATGTAAACGTTTCTTAACATGGACATGACGTGGGTTTTAATAATATATAAACTCATTGATTTCATACTCAATGACATACATATACTTATACAAACGTGTGCGCACATAAATATATCTTAGGGATACTTTCACACACATACATAATCTACACTAAACGCACTTGATAAGTAAGTAGATAGTTTTATTGACTTGGGAAAACTAACCCTGTATTATAAACGCATAAAAGTAAACGTCTAAATTAATGTGAACACGTTGGTAACTCCCTTAGTCTTTTACATATTTAAATAAATAAATTTATTACTTTTACCCTAAATTCCTAAGGTGAAAAAGGTGCTTTATATTTAAGGTGGCTTACAAAAAAAAATGTTCAGAGGTCAAATTAAACTGAAGCAAACATTTTTTGTACTTAAAGTGTTCATTTAATATTAAAGAATAAAATTGTAATATACTCAGATCTGAAGTAGCAAGTTGCTATTAAAAATGCTTCAAGTCAACGTAATATGAATATAAGTAGCTCCCAGCTATGTATACAAAGTTATGCATACAAATTGGCTGCTAATACCACATATCATCTACTATTATCATACAATAGTATTCACCCTCTCAAGATCCTTATCCATTAATAGTAGTTTCTATCCACCCCTTGTGTGTCGCTCTTTAGATTCCCCAAGATATGTATAAAGCCTTGTTACTTCATTTTTTATGTTTGAAGAAATACATTTTAAGTAAATAGCTCTTCATAAGGTTGTACATAATAAAAATATTTATGCACACATGAAAGATGAAAGCACTTCTCCGATCTTGTTTAGTACTTTTTATTCTTTTATAAATCATCTGAAATTTACGACAGAAAGGCGAACACTGAGATTATAAGGAATTTAAGCAAATAAAACTGGAGAAAGAAATAATTAATTTATAATTCGAAATTTATGTCATTTATTTATTCATTCATACATACATCTCTTTCCAAGCGATTGCGTTTCTTACGCCGCACAGTGGCTGAAAATCGTTTATCGTTGGCCAAAAGTAAATTTTTTTTTTGTCACCGATTTTAAAAATTTTTACGTCATTTTGTAGTTAATATATTTAAATTAAGGTAGCCAAAAAATTATGTTAAAATATTGATAATTGTGGGCGTGGCATGCTGTCAAACTCAACTTTTTTTTTAATTTCAGAAAAAGGTGTTTTTCTTTGGTTTTTTATCAAAATTAAATGGTTACTACTCGCAAGCTATCATCGATAATGGTCTGCGGTTTTTTTTATAATGTTGGTAGTATTATTGTCTTTAGCTGTTGTAAGTAGACACAGCTCTAGCGTTTAATATTAGGGGCGTTATGAAATATTTATGAAACTACTATATTTTCCTCAAATTTAAACTTTAGTGGAATAGAACTTCTAGGGAACAAAAGGGAACAAGAAACGTATACAACCACGAGAAAGGTGAAAGTGTCCTCTTTAAGGCTATATATACTTTTGCACCCGCCACGAGCCGCCTGTAGAACACTTTTTTCATTTTAATGAAATTACTCGAAAAAAATTCATATACAATGGTGTATTAAATTTTCACTTTTTTGCCTAAAAGTTTATTTTTTTTAGTTTAGGCTACGTATAACTAAAAAAATAAATATAATACCTTCGAAAGGGTTTAATGGCTTTGTTTTGATCAGCAAAAAATAAGTAATAAAATTATCACAATGGGCTCTCAGGAAGCATATGATATCTTTCTAAATTTACCTGTTATCAAATGTTAGGGTCAACCAAAGTCATAAACAATTTTATAACAATAATTGCGACATTAAACCACTAAAGTTAAAAAACAACCCCATATTGACGCATGAGTGCAGTTTTGTTCAATTTAAGCGCTACCTGCTATGAAATTAAAGACCAGTATGTGAAGAACATGTATCTAAAAAAACATAAAACATAACAAACGCAAATAAAAATATTCAAAAGAAAATGGAGAGCTTCAGTTATAAAGAACTGGCCGAAGTGTATTTTAGAAACAAAAATCAGGAAGATATTCTTAGTTACGTTAAAATAAAATTAAACTTAAATTCGTGTAGCACCGAAATGCAAGAGCAATTATATAATTTCGTCAAAGCACTAAAAAAACGCTACAAAGAAGTTATGTACAGTAAACAAAAATTTTATACAAAAAGTGCAAAGTGGTTAGAAGGTCAACTTACTGTCGCTGCAGAAACAACAAAGCAAGATAAGGCTGGAAGACCACGCAAATCATTAGTGGACAATTGCAGCGATAGATCTAAGAGGCGGAAGCCTAAAGATATTAACGATGCCTTTGGTTCTACAAATATAAAAGAATCTTTCCTACATCAATTACGATCACAGAACCAATTTACAAAAGTGGATATCATTAAAAAAGTTGTTAAAGCTAGTCCACCGAGAACAAAACGGATTCTTAAAAGTATACCAACTCCGAATGATGCAATACAGTACACAAATGAGGAGGCATTAGCATTATTTCTGGATTTGAAATTAACAAAACAGCAATATATTAAACTCAGACAGCGTGCGATTGAAAAAGGCTCAAATATATATCCAGCATATCATCACATAACCGCTGCTAAAATGGACTGTTTGCCATCATTGAAATTGACTGTAGAAAATTTGGAGATTATGCTAAGGAAACTGCAAAAATATATACTAACTACCCATGGAGAAATATGTCTGCAACAGTTCACAAAATCCTTTATCATGGTGAAGATGTCATTAAATATCATTTGGTACCACTTGGAGATCTATCAGAGGAGGCTCAGGAAAAAAGGAACAAGGATTACATATTTTATAGAGAGCACAATACTAGGAAAATTTCACGGAATTCAACAAATGAAGATCTATTTAATATATTATTGGCAACGTCAGATCCGTTCATATCCAGTATTCGAAATCAATGGAAAGTGGACCATCGGGATTTAGATGAAGAAGCCAAAAAACTACTAAAGAACAGAAATAGCACAGAACAAAATATGGAATATTTGCAATTAATATTTAAGTCAAATGAATAAAAATTATATTTTCTTGTTGCTTAACCAAAAAAAAAAAAAAAAAATTTTTTTTTTGGGGGGGGTGAGGTGAAGGTAGCGCAGAAGATCCGAGTATATTTTCCATTCGTCATGAAAGCTTAAAAATTAATTTTTTATGCAATCTAGGCTTAGGTAATACAATTTGTTAATTATTGACACTATTTTTCATATAATATGCTATATAAACGCCCACAAAAAGGGGGCGGGGTCCAAAAATAAATTTTTATGATTTTCTGGCTCCAGGGTAAAGACCTTGAACCTTCTTTGACATAAAAATGTTTCATTTGCTTAACAAATTTACAAAAAAACTTGTAAAAATGTGTAGTTTTTCAGGGGTTGGTTTAGTTCTTCTTAGGGGAATTTTTTCCCCCTGGTCCGATTTGGCCCATTTACGAACTTAGCCTGCCCTATCCTTCAAGATATATATGTACCAAATTTCAAGGGTCTAGCTCTTTTCGTTTAGACTGAATCGTGTTCATACAGACAGGCGAATGGACGGACGGCCGGATGGACAGACGGACGTATGGACAGACGGACATAGCTATATCGTCTTAGATTTCATCACTGATCAAGAATATATATACTTTTTTGGATCTTAGAGGGATATTTTACTATGTTACACACAGAATAAACCCATATTTCACTCTGAAAGTTAAAAAAAATAAAATGTTCAACTTTGACCTCGAATTCCTTAAAAAGTCCTCAATCAATTTTAATGTAATTAAAACTGAATCAAGCTGAGCTAAATATCTATCCATTAAAAAAAAATTATTTCAATATTTTGATCGGTTCAAAAGTTACAGAATTTTGGCCAACGAAAAACGATTTTCAGCCACTGTGCGCCGGTTTTTTAAATAGGGACTGTGTCACAAACTGTCTTATGTGGCTCAGTTAGTTCCGATTGTGACAAACGTTTTATTTTATACCTAACAAACTTTTGTACTTCACACAAGATTTTTTATGTTAAAGTTTTAGGCACAAATACAGCGAAAACATTGTATAAGGGGCCTTAGTGATTATAGGCAACCGATTTGTAATTTACGGCAACTCTACTTTCATTGACTCACGTGCTACCACCTGTCTTTACTCTTGATTGATGTGATTTCGTCTTTCTTTCTCATCGCGGAGTCTCTTGTATTTGCAACCATTTGTCCAAGGATTACGCTAGCTAGTGCTGGACTTTACACACAATGTTCGCTACCATCTCAGCGTCTTCCAGGTATAGTCTGCAAGTATCATCTTCTTCGATTTTCTTCTTATCTAGATGATACTTGCAGTTTTCATGACCTGTCACTAACGCAGCTATCCAGTTTAATGTACATACATTATATCTGAGCAAGCCTTTTAAGCACCATTCGAGCCTGTCTGCATATAGTAGACTCCACCTTTCCAAGTTTAATGAGTTCACCATACGGTCGACAGAAATTTACAGAAGATCCCCTTTTTACTAGTTCGTCTGCTGCTTTATTCCTAACTGTGCCCTTTAACCCACATCAACACATCTGTTAAGTTATAAAATATATACCAGAATTAATTTGGAGTTCAATTTCAATTGCCTCATGATTTGGTAACCAACTGGTTATCAAGTGCAATGAAGACATTTCATCTGTGCACCCGACTTTCTAGCAGGTGATCCAACAGCAACCCAAGCAGACTAAAAAATATATTTAGCTCAGCTGAGTATCAGCTGCTCCATCTCTGCCGTACATCAGTAAAAAATGCTGATGTCGTTCTCCATTCACTATTTTTATCCACATTTGAGCTTCTCTAACCTTCATACTAACTAGGTCCAGAACCTCCAATTCAAACGAGTAAGTAATGAAAAAACTAAGAAACTAAACCCAGAAAATTTTTATAATTTAGCATTTGTAATAGCAGCAAAATATGCTCATCTTGTATGCTAGTTACTCATAAGAGGGAACATTAAAGGTGACATAAGTATGTTCCACTTAATGTTCCCTCGATTATAGCAATTTGGCTGAAATAAGGAAATTTTTAGTTCTAAGTAACAGGTCGTTGAAATTTCGTCGCAAGAGACTTTGCTTCATTTTCACATCTTAAATTAGCGTTTTTTGGACCTTATAGTTTTTAAATTCTCGAATTTTGGAAATTTTAATCCATACAAATGTTCAGGGCCATTTTAGACGATAACTCAAAGTAATTATATCCCGACCAAGATCTTTAAACTATAGTTAATTAAAAAATATTATAGTTATTGTAGAATTTAGCTGATGAAAATAAATGCAGACATGTTCTGACAATCGTACTTTGCGATTGTAAATCGTAAGAAACTGACCGACTTCAAATCTCAGGGATCAAGCAAAGTGAAGTGATGCATAGCGATTAGTAAATACAAAATGTCCAAATATATTATACCGGTATTTTTAATAAAATACATATATCAGTCGAAAAATTTTGATATTCCGATATATCGACATTTTAGTCCAGCATGATTAGTACACACATGCCACCGCACATATAAACTAGTAAAAGAAAATATAAAACAAAAGTTTAAACTGTTAACTGATTACACAGCACAACAAAATAAAAAAAATTTCATGTGCTCTTAAAACCACTATATAATTTTGATGTATCATGACTACCTTTGTACAAAAATGGTAAAATTTTTAAATTCTATGGATAGATTTTTTTTAAAAATTTTTTTTTTTAAAATTGCAATTTTTTTGAGACGTTTCTTCAAATAATTAATAATAACTCAAAAACTACTAGTCCGATATTATTAAAATAAATTCAGAAAAATTAAGATTTGCATAGCCTTTAATTCGTCTATATATCGCGTTTCAATCGGATCAATAGTATCGGAGTTATAATAAAAAACTTAAGAAAAAAATATATTTTTTACGTAAAAATGGCAAAAATTTTCGTTTTAAAAAAATCATAAAAAATCGAAAACGGCAAAAAACTTCCAGATTCATTTTTTTATCGCATAGCGACATATAATAGCAACAAAATGAGATATCGACCATAAAAATCGATTGATTTTTTTCGAATTTATTCCCATTTTAGTGAATTCGCTCATTTTCACAAAATTTTAGTTTTTTGCTTGATATACGCATTATAGCGGGTTTTCAAATGTGTGAAAAACATAAATTTTCCAATTTCAAGGGGTGCATGTCGGATTAATGTTAGATTTGATGAGAAACTTCCACCCACAAAATTTTAGTCGAATTCGACAACGTTAACACGTAGCGCATAGGCCCCAAATCTGAAAAAAAGCGTTTAAATCGAAAATAATTGACAAATTTTCAGTTTTTGCAAAATTAACGCTATTTATTTCCCCTTTTGCAAAAAAGTGGATCCTGGAGGCTTATTCTGAATTGCGATGCGAAAATCAATGCGATGCGAAAATGAAATGCGATGCGAAAGAAAATTGGTATTCTGTTAGACTTTCGCAATCGCATTTGCAATTTATTTGGCAACGCTGCTCAAATAAACGTCAGTGTCAACAAACCTCAAATTAAAAAAAAAATTGTGTTTGGCTGTGACAATTTTTATAAAATTTATTTATATTCTGTAAGAAAAGAAAACAATAAAAATGGATTATGTAGCACTATGGTTCGACGAAGAAGAAGGGCATGAACAAAATGAAAGGATAGAGAGAAGATTGCTTGGAAGCAAATCCGATATTCTAAACTTGAATGAAAAAAGGTAATTTATTTTGATGCTTGCGAAAAATAAACCTTTACTTATGCAGAATATTCATTTTTTCAGCTTTATTAAAAATTTTAGATTAAATAAAGAAGCATTTATATATGTATGTCTTAAATAATATTAGCTCGGAATGCAGTACTACGAAATCAACTGCAATTCCGCCAATTATCAAATTAGCGGCCGCGTTAAAATTTCTTGGTCAAGGTGGCTACCAACACCAAATTGGTCCAGATCATTTCCTCGGAATATCTCAGCCAGTTATGTCGCGTTATTTGGCGGAAGTGTGCATAGCAATTGAAAAGGTTCTATGTCCTAAGCATATTCAATTTGAAATGTCCGAAGATGAAAAGATAAGTAATATTTTAATAATGGTTGATTTCAGGTATGTGATCATAAAATGATAATTAGAGGTGTAGATTGTAGGTATTAATATTTAATTCTTCACTTAACGTTTGCCACAAAGTATTTGCCGACTGCCGTGCATTTGGTGTCTTCAAATGGCCTCTTGCCAATTGGCTGTGTTTATTCATAAATTCTACTATTATTTCAAATTAACGCGGTTTGGTGGTCTTATTGCTTGCTTCCCTGAATTAAATAATAAATATATGATGAATAAATAAATAAAATATTATCTTTCACTTACATGTTTGTTCTTTGCGAATGCTATTTTGTTGTCGAATAAATTTTGCGAATTTGACATGTGTTTGACATTTGTTTTCGTAATTTAGAATACCGATTTGCCACCTTTTCGCATTTGAAATGCGATTAAAAATACCGATTTGCCAACTTTTCGCATTTGAAATGCAATTAAAAAAAGAACTTTGCGAATATCGCAATACAGAATAGCAATTGTTCGCATTTATATATTTTCGCATCGCATTAATTTTCGCATCGCAATTCAAAATAAGCCTCCTGGTCCTTAGGGCAAACACAATGAGATTTACAATAAGCTACATGTCTTTAAGTTTTCGAGTTATTACAATCTATTCCATCGATTTGACTTAGTTACATTTTTTTGTCAATTGCCTTCGGCAAGTAACTTGAAAACTGTTTAACCGATTTAAAAGATATGTTTATTTATTTTAATAATATCGGACTAGTAGTTTTTGAGTTATCATTAATTATTTGAAGAAACGTCTCAAAAAAATTGCAATTTAAAAAAAAAATTTTTAAAAAAAAATCTATCCATAGAATTTAAAAATTTTACCATTTTTGTACTAAGGTAGCCATGATACATCAAATGTATATAGTAGTTACTCGAGCATATTTTTGCTGTTGCCCTGTGTTATCTATGTTAAAAAATAAATACCGTTATATTGCTTTTAAGATTATTCGCTTATTTCACCAATCCTATTTGGATCGTTTAAGCACTCTTCAACATCTGCAGAAAATACAAGAAGGAGCCCATAAAATTAAGCAGGGGTTTAGTTATAAACAGAAATATGTCAAGAGTTAAAAAATCATAACGAAGTTTCAGTATGAAATGCGCTATAGAATAAATCAAGAATGGTAGAAGACAAGATTACGCCATGCGCATGTTTTCCCATAAGATGACTTTGTTCGGCCAATTTAAAGTTGCCAAGTCTGAAATCAACAAATTGCTTCAAATAAATACGTAAAAAATCAAACTAATAGGCAATAATTGGCAACCCTGCAAATAAACTCTCAACCTTTTTATTAAAAACTCTCACAATTTATAGTTATATTATCCAGTGTTGGGATTTATGGTACAATACACATCAGTGGTACACTGGTACACTTAATGCTTTTTTGGTAAAATTTCATATTAAATTTATTCCATACCTTTTTTTATTTAATCCAAAATTTTTTTTTTACATTTCTAACTTCATAGTTCTCCAACCCTGTCCAAATTGTAACATTCTTAATTTATGTTCAGGATTTTTATTATTTACTCTGCTAAATCTATTACGTATAAGTGATATGTAATTTAGTTACGTTTTTGCATCGCATTAATTAGTTTCAGGCATTATTCGGCTGATATATTTGTTCATTCTTTCTGGTAAGAAAACGTAAAGACTTTTTGTTCATCCAAATAGCTCCAGTCATATTTAATCTTATGAAGATCCGGTGACTTTAGTGAAGTTTCAAGCACTTGATTGCAATTGTAGTGTATCTAGACCCTAACATTGCACAGTGTAAAGGACTAGTTCGATCATCCAATATTTGACATGGACGTAGCAGAGGAATATCTGAGCTTAAGTTTTAAAGCTAGGAATCATTCACTTACCAGTGGTGACGCCTCAAAAGTTTTGTTAAGTTGAGTTAACAACTAGATGATTTTCAATTTAAGAATTTTTGTGTATTTTAGCCTAAAAAAGGTCCAATAAAAGAAATTCTTAAGGAATATATAAAAATTATATATTTTAAACCAAATTTCGTGTAAAAGTGATGATCCTAGTAGAATATGGAGGTTATGCAATTTGATCTATTTTACTTTACGAATTTTTGTCATTAGCCTACTTATATGTTCTAAAATACCAAAGAGATCGGAAAAATAATACTGCTGTAAAAAAGCTATATATATATATATATATATATATATATATATATATATATATATATATATATATATATATATATATATATATATATATATATATATAATAATTAATAATAACTAATAATAATTAAAATTTTCAAAATTATAAATCGCAAAGCACCGCGCAATCTTGTTTTCTCAACAAAGTTTGGTTTGATACTAGATTAGTGTTAACTAAAAACGAATGTTGGAAGTAAAACAAATAAAACAAAAAAGTAACTTCATTGCTAACCGAAGGTTCGCTGAAGGAACAACAAAATATAGGTGGTAAATATTAAAATATATATATATATATATATATATATATATATATATATATATAGTATATATATATATATATATATATATATATATATATATATTATATATATATGTATATATATATATATATATATATTATATATATATATATATATATATATATATATATATATATATAATATATATATATATATATATATATATGTATATATATATATATAAGCTTTTTTACAGCAGTATTATTTTTCCGATCTCTTTGGTATTTTAGAACATATAGGCTAATGACAAAAATTCGTAAAGTAAAATAGATCAAATTGCATAACCTCCATATTCTACTAGGATCATCACTTTTACACGAAATTTGGTTTAAAATATAAAATTTTTATATACATATATATAATTTTTATATATTCCTTAAGAATTTCTTTTATTGGCCCTTTTTTAGGCTAAAATACACAAAAATTCTTAAATTGAAAATCATCTAGTTGTTAACTCAACTTAACAAAACTTTTGAGGCGTCACCACTGGTAAGTGAATGATTCCTAGCTTTAAAACTTAAGCTTAGATATTCCTCCTGCTACGTCCATGTCAAATATTGGATGATCGAACTAGCCCTTTACACTGTGCAATGTTAGGGTCTAGATACACTACAATTGCAATCAAGTGCTTCAAACTTCACTAAAGTCACCGGATCTTCATAAGATTAAATATGACTGGAGCTATTTGGATGAACAAAAAGTCTTTACGTTTTCTTACCAGAAAGAATGAACAAATATATCAGCCGAATAATGCCTGAAACTAATTAATGCGATGCAAAAACGTAACTAAATTACATATCACTTATACGTAATAGATTTAGCAGAGTAAATAATAAAAATCCTGAACATAAATTAAGAATGTTACAATTTGGACAGGGTTGGAGAACTATGAAGTTAGAAATGTAAAAAAAAAAAAATTTGGATTAAATAAAAAAAGGTATGGAATAAATTTAATATGAAATTTTTACCAAAAAAGCATTAAGTGTACCAGTGTACCACTGATGTGTATTGTACCATAAATCCCAACACTGGATAATATAACTATAAATTGTGAGAGTTTTTAATAAAAAGGTTGAGAGTTTATTTGCAGGGTTGCCAATTATTGCCTATTAGTTTGATTTTTTACGTATTTATTTTAAGCAATTTGTTGATTTATATATATATTATATATATATATTATATATTATACATATATATTTCCAATTTTTTGCTGAACCCTAGTCCATATGTGGACTTTTGGTAAATTTGGTATTTATTTTAGGAATTGCGATTGTATTTCCTTTACCTTAATCTTAAAAATTTCTTTACGCTTTGATTTTTGTTGACTAATATCCACAGAAAAGAAATTCAAGGAATCATGGTCAATTATTGTCACTTTAAAATACACTAGTATTAAAGTTTTAATTAGAATCTTTTAATGTTGAGCTATTGTATGTATGTTTTGCTTGTTTTTTTCCTTAATGTCAAATGTTGGTGCAATTGATGCTGATTTAGTACAATTTAAACATTGGCAGATCAGTGTTGAGATTTGTGGTACAATTGTACCAAATTTGGTACATCTGATACATTAGTGGTACACTGGTACACTTCATGATTTTTTGGTACAATTTCATATAAAATTTATTCAACAATTTTTTTCTGTTTATCAATAACCCTTGATAACCTTTCATATCCCTTTTGTGTATAAGTATTAGGTAATTTAGTTACATGGAATTTTTGTTGAACTATTGCATTTGAACGTTTTTGCATCGCCCCAATCAGTTTTCCGCAGTAATCAGCTGATATATTTCTCCATTCTTTTTAGTGAAAAATCGTAAGGTTTTTTTTGTAATTTGATAGAGCACCAGCTGGAAATGTTAGATTAACCAGCTCCTAACATCGTAAGCTTATTTTTAGTATTTTAGCAAAATAAAGAATTGTTAGTAAATAAGCAACACAAATGAAATTATCATTACTTTAAAATGCCCGTGTATAATACTCTTGTAACGAGTGATTTTTTTAAGAGCTTGAGAACTTTTTAAAAAAAAAAAACGCATAAAATTTGCAAAATCTCATCGGTTCTTTATTTGAAACGTTAGATTGGTCCATGACATTTACTTTTTGAAGATAATTTCATTTAAATGTTGACCGCGGCTGCGTCTTAGGTGGTCCATTCGGAAAGTCCAATTTTGGGCAACTTTTTCGAGCATTTCGGCCGGAATAGCCCGAATTTCTTCGGAAATGTTGTCTTCCAAAGCTGGAATAGTTGCTGGCTTATTTCTGTAGACTTTAGACTTGACGTAGCCCCACAAAAAATAGTCTAAAGGCGTCAAATCGCATGATCTTGGTGGCCAACTTACCGGTCCATTTCTTGAGATGAATTGTTCTCCGAAGTTTTCCCTCAAAATGGCCATAGAATCGCGAGCTGTGTGGCATGTAGCGCCATCTTGTTGAAACCACATGTCAACCAAGTTCAGTTGTTCCATTTTTGGCAACAAAAAGTTTGTTAGCATCGAACGATAGCGATCGCCATTCACCGTAACGTTGCGTCCAACAGCATCTTTGAAAAAAATACGGTCCAATGATTCCACCAGCGTACAAACCACACCAAACAGTGCATTTTTCGGGATGCATGGGCAGTTCTTGAATGGCTTCTGGTTGCTCTTCACTCCAAATGCGGCAATTTTGCTTATTTACGTAGCCATTCAACCAGAAATGAGCCTCATCGCTGAACAAAATTTGTCACATTTGAACATTTCGAACCGAACACTGATTTTGGTAATAAAATTCAATGATTTGCAAGCGTTGCTCGTTAGTAAGTCTATTCATGATGAAATGTCAAAGCATACTGAGCATCTTTTCTCTTGGCACCATGTCTGAAATCTCACGTGATCTGTCAAATACTAATGCATGAAAATCCTAACCTCAAAAAAATCACCCATTATAATGATTTGTCCTATTTCAAGTTCGATCTTAATTTTGGTACAATTGAAGCTGATTAGGTACAATTTTATCATTGGATCGGTACAATTTAAATAGTGTCAGATCCCAACACTGATACTCCCAGTGAGCGTTTTCACACTAGACTAATTTTTAATCCGCACAACTTTTGTTCCTTCGTCTTTACACTAGACTAATTATGCTGGCATAAAATTGTGCACGTATACACAGCTTTGCGTGTGTTAGTATTTTCTTTGTTTATTTCACGTTTGCCTGTGTGTATGTGTTAGTTTTGTTCTACTTGTGCGGGGTTGAAGCTGGTTGAAAAATTGTGCCAACCAAAAACCACTCTCTTCACCGAAAAAGCCAACAAACTGCGATTTTATGCCAGCACAATTAGTCTAGTGTGAAAACCCCCAGTCAGAATTATTAGTAAATTGGAAGACACTTTCGTGACGTCATTCGGCTCACATGCGCAGAAAAGTTCAATTTTATTTTTGTGATTTCGTAACCTTGTATTCTAATATCCTTGGAATAAATCATTGGTTTCAAACCTAACTGACGCTTGTTTTGCCACTTCTTATAGAGCTGCTATCTCTAAAAAAACAAAATAAACTAAAATCGTTTATAACAAAATAAAAATAATAAGATAATTTTTATAAAAAAAAAACCCATAAAAACTTTTTGTTTCCTAAAAATTAATTGTTTTATATATTTGTGTGATATCTTTGTGTTTCGACGTTGCTTTTTTATTATTTTCTTATAATAAAAATTAACAGCAAGAGCACTTTATGAAGCATGTGATTACGCCAATTAATTTTAATGACAGTTTGTTAAAGTTGCTTGTACATTTTTTTTAAAACGAGGATAAATTGCTAGACAAGTGTCCAACAAAAACAAGTATTGTAGCTAATTAGCTTAAAAAATTGAAGTCTTTAGAAGGAAGCTTTAGTCGTAGCACAAAAACAGTTAAAATATTTTTAAATTTTACAAAAACTGAAACTTTTTTATCAATATCTGCAGAGATTTAAAAAAATGGCTGGAAGACTATACATTCCTAAAAAATGTGTACGGGATGTGGAATATACTTCAAACATAATCTGTATGTATGATGAAAACATGGTTCATTTACTATTACGATGTTCTGTACTGTTTACAAGAATTCCTTTTTTTCTGGGTACTCATCTTTTTAAAAGCGAACAAGATTAAGAAATCGTTTTATCGATAACTAAAAATTTCAAATTTCCATTTAAATTTCTTAAAAGTACAAAACGATATAGAATCTCGTTGTTTAATTTTAATAAAAATTTATTTTATATCTTTGGTATATGTTTTTTTATTGTTTAAAAACGCCAAATTAAAATAAAATTTCCAACGACTGCGAACATTTCATTTGCTTCACTATCTTCTTTAATTGGTCATTACATGTCTTCACCAACGTCAAACTTCGTACAAAAAAAAAACGTTATTATTAATACTGTTTTTTTTAAATATGAAGTTTGACTTTTGTTAACACATCGCTCCTTTATTGCAACGTAGTCATATCTCAAAAAAAAATCAAACTTAGCAAAACGCAATTTAAGTTTTAAAAGTGTATGTTAATATATGAAAGGTCATACTGACATTTTTCGCTATAATATCGGTTCAGATTGAGATATAAGGCAAAAATTTTTTTTACATATAAAAAATCTATCAAGGAGTTATTTTGCTTCAGTAACTTCTAATTTTTGATTTTTCGAGATATGACTACGTTGCAATAAAGGAGCGAGATGTTATTGACTAATGTAGACGAGGTTTAATATGATTATAACATTACAACTATGTTTTTAAAAACAGTTTTTTGACTCTCCTGGACATTTGTGTGTTTTGAGTTGTGATGATTATGATTATAAAAAAAGTGCAGGGCAGTCGTTGGGACTGCCAATAGAAGTGAAACCTAAGTAACTTGTGATTACTTTTTCCCACGATTTTTTTATGAAATACAAAGCAAAAGGATCATTTAAGTTTTCACAGAATAATTAAATACAAATATTGATAATAATCTTTTTTATTGCAGTTAATAGTTTTACTACAGTTTTCGGCTCTACAAGTTTTGTTTCTTTTTTAAAATCCGCTTATTACAAACTTTATATATTATTATTACAAACTTTATATATATAACTTTTATATATAAACTTTATATATACAAACTTTATATATATATATATATATATATATATATATATATATTATATATATACATATATATTTTCGGAAAAAGTTTGTAATAAGCGGATTTTAAAAAAGAAACAAAACTTGTAGAGCCGAAAACTGTATATATATATTATATATATATATATATATATGTATATGCGTCATGCTTGGGGGGTCGCAATTACATTTTGTAATTAATTACATCCTCAATTACACATTACATGTAATTGTAATTGAGAATTTTGAATTACAATTACATGTAATGCATCATTCAATATTTTTGAATTACAATTACTTGTAATTGTAATTTAAAATTTTCAATTACAAGTAATTTGTAATTCAAATTTTTGAATTACAATTGTAGTTCAAAATATTGAATTACCATTACATTTTTTTGAACAAAACTAATTGTAATTGTGAAAAAGGGTAATGATTACTATAAGTATATTTCTTACCAAAAAGTACAAAAATTACATAAATCATCAATTACTTATATATATGTATGTACATATACGAACATAAACAATGTACATATATGAAAACAAATGTATTATTCATTATAAATAGCACAAGTTTAAATACATTAAAATTTTATTTTTAACAGAAATCTTTTTATTAAACCAAAAAAGATGTGTTTACTTTTTAATAACAAAAACAACTTTACATAAGACGGGTATTTTATCACGATGTTGAACAAAGTGATCAAAACTAATTTATAAGTGTTAATATAACGGGCGACTCAAATGTGTGATACAATCGTAAAACGGGTTAATTACACTAGCCAACAAGGTTTTTGACTGGAGCAACCAAATACCGTTCCTAGTGCAATTTGGTGCGCTGAATTCGAATCTAAATGGTTTGTCTCTATCACTTCAGGTTTTTGAGATATAAAAAAAAGCGTTTGTTGAATTTTTCCATAAAAAATTATTATTTTATTTAAAAATCAATGAGCTTTCAAAAGTGAATAGTGGTATATGATTGTCGTTTGTATTTCGTTGGTTCAGTTTCACGTATTAGAGTCCAGCAATAGTCTCCCAGCATACTTTTATCCCAAAATCATTGATAGTTTTTTTCAATTTTCATTAAATCTGCTTTAGTTTATTTGTTTTTTAATTATATTAAATCATTACACTAACACGCATAAACTCCATTATAAAAATATGTGTTACAGTGAGCAATATAAACATCTTGAGTTAATCAGCACAAAATCTGTATCAGAGAGATTCAAAACAGGTTTCGATTAGTTTTTTCCAAACTAAAACATTGCAATGTTGCTAACGGTTTTGTGTTAAAATTATCATTTTGCCAATAGAGTGAATGAAATTAAAGCTTTCATTTGTTTGCCTAAAGACAAACTGAATGGCAGGAACACCGATGGATAGAACAGTCAGACGGACCATCTGATAGTAAGAGCGTTAGTCAGACAAACCAGCAGATTGTCGGTGAGACCATCAGACAGTTCGTCAGATCGTCACACAGTCCTTCAGACAGTCAGTCAGTCAGCCAAAAATCAGTCAGACAGTCAGATAGTCAAATAGTCCGGCCGTCAAACATTCAGACCGTTAGTCAATCAGACAATCAATCACACAGTCACTCAGTCTATCTATCTATAGAAACCAGCAGACCTATCTATAAAACCAACGTTATGTTGACCATGGTGACGATGATGCGAGTTCAATATTTTTTCTTCAACCAAAAAGTGGTTAACGTACCTACAGAATTTTTCACTTCACTTGGTGACGACGGTTTTTGAAATCAGTATTTTTTCTTCAACCAAAAAGTGCTCAACGTGCCTAAAGAAGTTTTCACTTCAAAAAATATATTTGTATTACATCGGTATAGTTTCAAATGTAATTCTGGAATTTATTTTACAGAAAAAGAAGGTATAAAGGACCAATTTTGTTCTATGATATGTTTTTGATATTTTTAGTTATGACTATGTTAATTAAAGGAGCAATGTTACAATTATTAGGATTTCTTCGCCTAAATAATAAATCTTTTTTTCTAACTTATTTGTAATTAGCCAAAAATTAAACAATTTGGTAAATGTAAGTTTAGATTGTAGATGTAAAAGTACATTTAAATTTAAGCTGCATACCCGTACAATAATAGCATTTTAAAGAGAGTTTAATTACTAAAAACAATATATACAAAATTAAAAATGCAATTATTTTTATATATTTATTATTCGTATCATATACAACAAATATTTAAAACAAATAATTTAATTAACTTTTGGCATTCAATCTTGCAAGCAATAACACATGTATTTAAAAAATCATCAGTTAAATAAAATTCAACCAGTTTTTAATCGATTCGATGTCGGTCTATTAAATGTCATTTACATTTAAAAATATTTAAAATTAAAAGTCCACAAACACACATTCAATTGAACTATACAAACATTTGTATCAGGAAATATATTGGATATTATCACAAGTTTTTTGTAGATTCATTTAAAATAATCTTATTTATGTGAATTTTCCAATATCTATTTAATCTAGAAGAACAAACATTATAGAGGACATCACTCAAAGTAGCGCTTTGCTAAGCATGTCAATTTGTAATGCTTAATCTTCTTTTTGAAAAATAAAAGAACAAAGATGACAAAAAATGCTGATATCGAAACAGTATAACAGTGAGATGTAGTAAATTGAAAAGGATGTGAAAACAAAAGAACGATGGAGCAGTTTGAGTGTCGAAAGAACCATTGTTTCCACTAAACCTTTTTTCTTTGCATTAGTGTTTGTTTGAGTACCCTTCATTACATAAATTATAAATTTGTTTATTACTTGATTTGTATTTTTTTATTATATATGTATGTACTTGCGGTCCAATATAATATATTGTGTGGATCCATACAGGAATTACTCTCAAAAATCATGTTTATTATCTATCGATAACTTTAAATTTTGAGAGCAATTAACCCTGTGTTTTTTAAAATAATTTTTTTTTAAATTACAAAGTCGATTTATAAGTACTAAAAACTAGATGATAAACAAAAAAATTCTATGTTTGTTTTAGTATTTTTCGGGTAAATTTTGGTAAACAGAAATAACTCTCTCTAAGAGTGAAATATGTACAAAAGTACGGGATATACAAAATAAATTTCGGCCCCAAAAATAAGTTCAATGTAAAAATAGTAAAGTAAAAATGGTCTAGCATGTCACAGAGCTAAATTCCGTTCAGAAGTGGAATTGATTCCGTACTTTGCTTCTCTAAAAAACGAAAAAAATTTTCGGAATTAAACCATTTGTAATTTGCGTTTTTAGCGTTTTTTAACTGTTTAAACTATTTACGACATCGTTTTATTAAAATTCTGCGACGCAGTAATTAAAGATACATATTTCGGTCATTTTTGTTACATTTTTTCTGACTTAACAACACAAATATTTTTATTGCCTTTAAAAAATTAATTTATTCAAGCATGTCAGACATTTCATTCGGAATTGAAATGATTTCGTAGTTATCATTTCGATTGGAATGGTTTTAGCTTCTATAGATTCCGTTCGGTTTTAGTAAATCGAAAAAATACAAAACCACATTTTATGTACATTTTCAATATTGAAACATAAGATCGAATGTGACAAAACAAAAAATAGATGCTTTGAAAGATAATAAAAATTCAAGAAATTCATCTTTCACCGGCTTCTAGTCCGAACACTCCCCTATACTCCTATACCCCATTATATATGTGCCGGGTTGCGAACGTGGGCACGAGAACAATTTTTCTGACCCAAATGCACGAATTAATGAATACACAAATTTTACGAAATCAATTATTTTCTGCACAGATTTGCAACGTTGCTTTTTGAAGTATTTCGGCCTTCTTATTACAAATCTAAAGACAAAAGCTTTTAATGAAATCGTCTTTTTGGGTGTTGGTTCCTATTACTTTTGGCGGACCCTGCCACTAAATACAACATGTGACTCAATATTAGAGTAATTAAAATAAAAATCATACAGAAATATAATTCTGTGTTAAATAAAAATACTTTTAAATATTAGTTATATTTGTTACCCGATATGCCCACAGATCTGACTGGACATTTTATCAAGATATAGAGAAAGTCCATTTTGAAATAGACCATTAAGATTTTGGCTAATAAAAATTAAAATTAGAATAGTAATGGATTTTTGACCACTGTGCGTCGTAGAGTTTTAAGGTATGATCCAGAATAATATCCATTACTAATAAGAAGATGTTCTAATGTTCTAAAGAGCTTAAATGGCTATAAATTGCTTAAAATATCAATTCCGCACAGCATATTGAAAGTGGTTTTATTCTGAAAAATTATTTCGTTTTACGTTTTCTATAGAAGCAAAATACGGAATCAATTCCACTTACGGACGAACTGTAGCTCTGGAACATGTGTGATTGTTTTCTACATTCATTCTTATGTTGTCACACGTGATTTTGTATTTTTATCGATTTAATGAAACCGAACGGAATCTATAGCAGCTAAAACCGTTCCGATCGGAATGGTAACTACGGAATTATTTCAATTCCGAACGGAATTTTTGACATGACATTTTTGACATTTTTTGTTTTTGAATGTTAGCATTTGGCATAAACTTTTATTGACACTTCTTTTTTCAGTTTTTAAACAAATGGATTTAGATTTTCATTGGAAAAATATAAGGAAAATTTGTTGATTATCAAAAAAAAAAACTTGGGCTATTTCGTGCTGAAAGAGGAAGAACAATTTTCTCTAAAAATTTTCTCTCAATTACTCAAGTTTTTAATACGCGAACGACCTTCAACAGTCTAAAAAATAAAAGGGTAATTCCAGTCAAATCAATAAGGCACTCAAAATGAATACATCAGATTTCATTCAGCATTTTTTATTTATATTCGTTGACTCGTTGTAATTTTTAAATGTCAAAAAAACAAAAAGAAATAGAACATGCATTTTAGCAAAGAAAAATCTTAAGTGTTTTCTTTTAAATCAATTTACAGATAGGGACCAAACAGTGATTAGATGTAAGAGTGTTGATAGAGAAATAATTGTGGCTTCTCCATATTTTGCACATGACGACGCCATTGATCCTCCTCCAGAAATAACAAGATCTTTAACACAATTCTCTGCGGACCATCACATTGATTTGATCGTAGGATGTGATGCGAATGCTCATCATATACTGTGGGGTAGTAAAGATACGAATAATAGAGGAAATGCAGTAATGGATTACATAATTGAAAATAATATAATTATAGCAAACAGGGGTTCGGAACCTACATTTGAAACTAGGAACCGAAAGGAAGTTTTAGATCTGACACTTTTTAAACAAATAAATGGCTTAAATTTGGTAAAATGGGAAGTATCAAAAGAAATAACGTTTTCGGACCATAAATACATAGAATATGAAATAGATATAGAAAATACCATATCGGTTCAACCTTTTAGAAATCCAAGGAAAATTAATTGGGGTACCTTTGAAAAGAAAGTAGCTAATTCTTTAACTCGATGTAGTATAGAGATTAACAACACTACCGATATTGAACAATAATAAATAGCCTTGAACGTACATTTGTGGATGCCTTCAATTCATCGTGTCCTGTGAGTAGGGAGAAACTTCTAAAGCATCAGAAATGGTGGCAGAAGGTGCTGCAGACACTAAAAGTTAGTACAAGAAAAGCTTTGAATGCTGCAAGGAAAGTAAATACTGATGAGAAATGGGCAGTGTATAAAAACAAACGCAAAGAGTTTAAAAAAGAAATCAGAAAAGCGAAACGTAGATCCTTTATTGACATGTTAAAGGAAATAGAAACCGTCAAAGACACCTCAAGATTGAGAAAAATAATGTCAAAACAAAAACACGTCTCAAGTAACTTGAGAATATTAGACGGTACATGGACCGATTCTGCTCATGAAACCTTGGAAGTACTCTTTACACACTTTCCGGGTTGTTTGCTTAAACCAATAGATAATTTTTTGGCATCGGCGAATGATTTAATAGGGTATTCAAATCGAGAAGTAAATCTTATCACCACAGAGAAAATTAAATGGGCGATAGGCACATTTGAGCCATATAAATCTCCCGTAATAGATGGAATATATCCAATAATGCTACAGAAGACATTACATATTATTGAACCAGTGCTTAGAAAACTCTTTACAGTTTGTATCAGCTATTCCTACGTACCAACAACTACAATGATGCAAAGGACTACAGACCCATAAGTCTGACGTCCTTTCTACTTAAAACTTTAGAAAAATTGATGGATGATCACATTAGAGACAGGATGCGTAATATAGTATTCTCACGTGATCAACATGCCTATACTAAAGGTAAATCAGTAGAGACAGCTCTCCATGATCTAACATGATCTAACATTAAAAATAGAGCAATCCATAAATCATGGGAAATTTGCACTTGCTTGTTTTCTGGATATTGAAGTTTCTTTTAACAACATCAAATCCAGTGCAATTGAAAAGGCTCTCGAGTGCTCTGGCAGTGACAAACTGGTAAATGAATGGATAATGAAAATGCTCTTACAAAGGCAAATTCATGCAGAGATCGGAGGCTCACATGTTGACGCCTTTGCTACTCGGGGTACACCTCAAGGAAGAGTTATTTCACCTACCTTGTGGATTTTAGCATTGAATGAAATTCTGTTAAATCTAGATGCACATGGCGTAAGCGTAGTGGCATACGCTGATGATGTAGTGATATTGGTAAGAGGCAAATTTCCGAATACCTTGACTGAAATAATGGAACGGTCTCTAAAAACCTTAAGCCAGTGGGCTATAAATTGCGGCCTTGGTATTAACCCCGATAAAACCAAGACGGTACTTTTCACAAAAGGAAGAGTATTTAGCTTTAGCCCCCCAAAACTTGGGGGAAAACTCTGCTGCGGTCAAAAGAAGCGAAATTTCTAGGGGGAATTTTTGACCAAAATCTTAAATGGAAAAGTAACCTTCATGAGAAAGTTAGAAAGGCATATGCCTCAATGTACTCCTGTCAAGCTCTAATTGGAAAAACGTGGGGACTTAATCCACGAATGATCTACTGGATATACACCGCAATTGTTAGACCAGTATGATGCCATGGAGCGCTTGTATGGTGGCCAATTATGGAAACACGTACTCATGTGTTATTTATAGAAAAGGTAAATAGAATAGTAGCACTGAGTATCTCAGGAGCCAGAAAATCAACGGCAACTGCCGCACTGTTTAGAATACTTGGAATTGACCCTTTAAAATTATACATATATAAAAGAATATGCTTTAAGAACGCAATTAAGATTGAGCCAGAATAAACATTTAAAAATTAAGAGTTATGGTCACTCTTCGCTGATAAGTACAAATCAAGTAGAAAACACAAAAACCGATTACTTGACGCCTGAAATGTGGTGGGACAAGGAAATTAATACAATAATCCCAAGGAAAGATGACTGGAAACCTTTGAATAATTTCACTGAAGGAATTGAGATTTATACAGATGGTTCAAAAAAGGATAATGGGATAGGAAGTGGTGTATACTGCGAAAAGCTACGTATCAGACACAGTTCTAGACTGGATAACTTATGTAACATTTTCCAAGCCGAAATTGTTGCTGTATCTGAGGCTGCCAGGTTACTTTCTATGAGGCCGATATTCTCAAGTGATATCACTATTTACATAGACAGTCAGGCGGCTATAAAAGCACTCGGAAATAGATATATTACATCGAAAGTAGTCAGCCATTGTCGCAGAGAGCTACAAGTTCTCAATGAAGAACACGCACTGAAACTATGCTGGGTACCCGACATTATAGGAAACGAAGCTGCAGACGAGTTGGCGCGAGCTGGAGCTGACTTCGGCGTCAGATGTGAGGATATATACCCTGGTCTCGATTCTACATATGAGAAAATAAGAAAAATATTTAGACGTGATGCCGACACAACGTGGAATAATTCGTTGGGATACACACAGACAAAATCATTTCTGGAGGAAAAAGGTATTGGAGAAAGCGATAAGCTGTTATGTATGAGTAAGTCAGAACTAGGAATGTATGTAGGTATAATAACAGGACATAATGATCTTAGATACTTCTTGAAAAAGATTCGACTTTGTGATGATGATATCTGCAGATGGTGTGGCGAAGAAGAGGAAAACACATTCCACTATCTTTGTCAATGCCCTGCGTTATCACACAGCTGTAATAAATGTTTTGGCTCTTTTTTCTTTCAGAATATGGAAGACTTGAAGGGTATGGGAGCTAAGCAAATTGTTAAATTTACGAAGTTCACGGGACTACTTAGTGGGAGTTATTAAATCATCAAAGGAGTCACTATGGATCAATAATGGTCTTGTGAATCCACACATATTTAATTATGTGTGATCCTTTATTAACCTAACCTAACCTAACCTAACCTAGTACAACAACTACAACCACAGGCATTTTGTTTGTGTAAAGAAACCCTTTGTGTCATAAACAAAATACTATATTAACACGAAAAACAAAAAAACACAATTTTTAATTTTTTACCGAACAATTGGAAACATTTTCAAAACATTAAATGATACAAAGAGAGACGGGCAAGAAAGTGCAATGTCCTCTGGACGAAATTTTCTAAACATTTAATCAGTACAAACACTATTTTTAATAAATAAAATAATTTATTTTATTTCTATAAAAAAATGTAAACAATAAACATAAAACACAAAACAAATTAGGAATAAGGCGAATATAATTTTGAAATTCACGAAAAAGCATAGAATGTCTAATTCCTTTGCATATCTGTATCAAGTATGTACTTACCTTCGTCAGCTAATATTTTTCGTTCTACGTGTCAAAATGTATTTATATTTTTTATAGCGCCATTGAATTTAAGAAACCAGTAAATTCAAAGAAATTGAAAATAAAATTTCAAATATATATTTTTTTAAGATGGTAAACTAGTTGCACCAAACAAACTTTTTGTGAATTCTTGTTTTAATTCAGATTGATCTAAACATAAACAGATCATTGTTTTTTAATTTTTTTATTATTTTTTAGCAGAGGTAATATCGAGTTTTTTATTACATAAAATTGCAATTATACCCACTTCGCCATCCCTGAGTTGTAGTCACTACAAAAACAAAATGCCTGTTGTTGTTCTAATGTTTTAATAGTTGTAGACTTGCATGTACTTGTTATAAATATAATTTGCTCAATACCAAGGCGAATCTATAGAAGGTGTTAGCGCCGCTTTATGAATTACATCAGGAAAAACCCCAAAAAAATATAACATCCAACAACTAAAAACACTTCTTTATTCCCTTTTATTGGTAGGTTTTTGTAATTTTTTTTAATCTTGAAATATATTTCGAAATAATTACACGAATTTTTTACAGCTAGCTGGCACATAACAAAATAAAGCAATAAATAATTAACTTCGCCGTGCTGCCACCTAGCAAAATTAATTCTCCATGCTTAGTACCTAATTGACATATCTGGCCATACATTAATTCTTCGAGTAGTTGAAACGTACCTAAAGGTCGGTTTATGTTTACCTGAAGGGAGTATTCTTAAAGAAATAAGCGCTGAAAATTTTGCTCTTTAGAATTTTTTACAATATGTTATTGAACAGCATTTCGCAATATCTCAGAATATCTCGAAACATTCTAAAATGCTTGAAAATACTCTAGAACCCTCTAGAACAGCCTAGATTATCCTAGGTAATAGTAGGAATTTAAGATTGTTAGCGAAAACTAGTTTTTTGTAAATAAAACAAATTTAAAATTTTCCTGTTATTCCCTGTTATTTTTGTGAACTTTATTTTACAGCCTGAAATATTAGCGGTATTCAGTGTTTGATGCGAAAAGTCTTGCGAAAGTGCAAATGCGATATATCATTCAAATTTAACAAAAACAATATGTAGTTTGTTGTCGGATTTTCCAAAAAACACTGAATTCCTCTACTGTTATTTCGTAATGGGTGATTTTCTTGAGGTTAGGATTTTCATGCATTAGTATTTGACAGATCACGTGAGATTTCAGACATGGTGCCAAAGAGAAAGATGCTCAGTATGCTTTGACATTTCATCATGAATAGACTTACTAACGAGCAACGCTTGCAAATCATTGAATTTTATTACCAAAATCAGTGTTCGGTTCGAAATGTGTTTCGCGCTTTACGTCCGATTTATGGTCTACATAATCGACCAAGTGAGCAAACAATTAATGCGATTGTGACCAAGTTTCGCACTCAGTTTACTTTATTGGACATTAAACCAACCACACGAATGCGTACAGTGCGTACAGAAGAGAATATTGCGTCTGTTTCTGAGAGTGTTGCTGAAGACCGTGAAATGTCGATTCGTCGCCGTTCGCAGCAATTGGGTTTGTGTTATTCGACCACATGGAAGGTTTTACGCAAAGATCTTGGTGTAAAACCGTATAAAATACAGCTCGTGCAAGAACTGAAGCCGAACGATCTGCCACAACGTCGAATTTTCAGTGAATGGGCCCTAGGAAAGTTGGCAGAAAATCCGCTTTTTTATCGACAAATTTTGTTCAGCGATGAGGCTCATTTCTGGTTGAATGGCTACGTAAATAAGCAAAATTGCCGCATTTGGAGTGAAGAGCAACCAGAAGCCGTTCAAGAACTGCCCATGCATCCCGAAAAATGCACTGTTTGGTGTGGTTTGTACGCTGGTGGAATCATTGGACCGTATTTTTTCAAAGATGCTGTTGGACGCAACGTTACGGTGAATGGCGATCGCTATCGTTCGATGCTAACAAACTTTTTGTTGCCAAAAATGGAACAACTGAACTTGGTTGACATGTGGTTTCAACAAGATGGCGCTACATGCCACACAGCTCGCGATTCTATGGCCATTTTGAGGGAAAACTTCGGAGAACAATTCATCTCAAGAAATGGACCGGTAAGTTGGCCACCAAGATCATGCGATTTGACGCCTTTAGACTATTTTTTGTGGGGCTACGTCAAGTCTAAAGTCTACAGAAATAAGCCAGCAACTATTCCAGCTTTGGAAGACAAAATTTCCGAAGAAATTCGGGCTATTCCGGCCGAAATGCTCGAAAAAGTTGCCCAAAATTGGACTTTCCGAATGGACCACCTAAGACGCAGCCGCGGTCAACATTTAAATGAAATTATCTTCAAAAAGTAAATGTCATGGACCAATCTAACGTTTCAAATAAAGAACCGATGAGATTTTGCAAATTTTATGCGTTTTTTTAAAAAAAAAAGTTCTCATTATAAAAACAAACGAAAACACATTTGCGTTTCAGCAATTTTCAAAAGAGCCTTAAATATTTTAATTTATTTTTGGTTCCTAGACTCAAGAATTTTTATATTAACTTATTGTAGCTTAATAAAAAAGTATTCCGTAATATTATTTTGAATGTAATAAACACTAAAAATGAAGAAAAAAATTATTTAACTGATTTTAACATCCAGTTTTGAAACAAACAAAAACAAATTTAAAGGGTGGTTTAATTTGTAAGGGGTAAATTCGTAAGATATAATTAGTAATTCAGTCCATGCAGTTTATATTTTTGCATGTTAAAATTAATGGAAAAAAAACATGTTTATGGACTTTATTCAGTTATTTTCAAATATTTTAAATTACATTTTCAGCTGATATAACGTACATAATTTTTTAATACTGCAGAATGAAAAAAACGAAAATTTTCAAACGTTTTATAAAACTAGCCAAATTTATAACTTTGTAGTTAGAAAACGAATTTTTTTTCAGAAGTTTTGATTTTTGATTCGATTTAATTGAATTTTCGATTTTTTTTAATTTTCTTATTCTTATTACGATTATTGTAAAAATCACAAACAGAATGGAAAGCCTATACATATGGGAAAGAAAAATTATTCATATGGGAATCAACCATATGGGAATCAACCAAACATTAAAAACTAAAGAAAAATTCTAAATATTCGTAAAATTTTATACCAAATACGAAATTTTTACCAAGCGACCGGCTTTATACCGCTTAGATTTTTCACAATGTAATTTTTGAAAAGGAAAGAGATCAATATGCTTCAGTTAGTGTTACATCTAAAGAGTAAATATCTGTAGTTTATTACAAAAAAATAGCAATATTTTCCAAAATTACAAATTTATATTTAAATATAAAAAAATAATTTTCTATTACAGTGCAGGCATAAAAGATTCAGCATAGTTAAACTCTCTAACTTGCTTTTTGTTGCTGTTAATTGTGTTTTTACTGAGACATAAATTCGTGACATAAATTCTTTCATTTATCCGTCATTGACTACAGTCCAAACTATAGCTGCCAGCATAAAATTGTTGACCCCAATATTTTAGTAACTTGCTGCAAGCCTTTTGGATTTTCTGTTTTACCCATTTACAGTGTTAAAAGTCAAGTTTGTACACTTTTTCGCTCATACTTTCTTTTGTACATTTAACTGACTCTTTCCATTGTTTTCGAAGGGAAACATAAAAACTCAAATGGGCACAACTTAAAGTTCTTAAGTTTTTAAGTTTTCCGCTTTTGTTTTTTTAAATAAATGCTAAAGAGGTTGTGCATTTTCTTTCGTTCGTGATGCTCTCAAAAATGCCAATATTAAATGTTTACAGAAGATCTCAATGGCCATTGAGAGCCAACTATTGAAATAACAAAAGATACAAAATATAAAATAGATTGCAAAAAATAAAAATACATCGAAAAAGAAATAAATTCATTAAAATAGTATTAAGTGGCACTTGGAAAAAGTGTTTATTTTTAAACTAATAGTATACACGATGAAAGTTGTTAACGTTTGTTCAAACTAAAAACATTAAAAATAATGTAAACAGACACTATTACATTTCAAAATATTTAAGTTTGAGTTCCTAAAAAAATTGATTTTAAGTTTAAGGAAAATAATCTTTAATTAAAAATAACATTGGAAAATTTTCTAAAAATACATCAGAGTTTGAGCAGTGCACAAAAAAAAAATTATCAAAAAAATTTTAAATGTTTTCCTTTCATTTATGTTTGTTCAGCCAATGTAAAAACTCATTGTATTGCCCATCACCCATGTATCTAATCCGAACTAGGTATACCCAAGTCATTTGTTACACGCTAAAACAAATTCTCTTTGGTTTTGAAATTTTCACTAAATGCCATTAAGTTTGGCCAATTAATGATATCATTAATTTATTTCCAGTGGACAGTATTGGAAACCTAAATAAATATCCATTCATACACCCTAAATGCCATTTGTTGCGATATATTTCGGCAGAAATATAAAACAAACAAAAATGCCATCGCAAAAAGCAAAAACTTTCTTTAATTTAAGTTTTTACTATTGAAATAAACATGCAGAGTTTATTTTAAATAAGATTAATTTGAATAGGAGTTTAAATACTTACGCCCATATTTATAAAATAAAACTGATTTGAAATGTATTTTAGATCAACTTTTGTATGAAAAATTTGTTCTAAAATAGATTTTAAATATATTTATTTTTTTATGAATATATGGGGGTTAGAAAATATTTTTATATAGAAATATTGTATGTGTTAAACATTAACCGCCATGTTTATAAAAAATAAAATATATTTGAAATCTATTTAAAACAAATTTTTCATACAAAAGTTGTTCTAAAATACATTTTAAATAAGTTTTATATTTTATGAATATGGGGGTAAAAATATTAAAACTAAAGGGTTTTTAAAGAACTTAAAAACATTTATTTTAGAAGTCATTTATAAGTTATAAGTTATTTTATAAGTTTTTTACCAATTAACAGAATAAACCTTTTTTAAATCGTCTGTTATTGTGACTTTGTGAAAATACTAGCAGTGCCGGCCATGTCGTGGGTGTCCTGACAATATTTTATTCGATTTTGCTTTGATACTTTCAATTCACGCCTAACTTTACGACTCTTACTTTTAGACTGTTTCAGATATGGTTAATGTATTCACTTTATATAGATAAGGGATACACAATATTGTGTACTCCGAAGAAACCACTTATTACAGACAAAGGATAGACAGTTTAGGACACCAAAAAAAATATTCAAAAAATTACAGGGCCGAGTATGAAAATCTTGTAGTTGAGGCCACATAAAAATAGCCAAAACTGAAGGAATTGTTACGAAAGATGATTGATATCTTTCGAACAACTGAATACAAATGCATAAAATTACATTTACAACAACAGACTACTTCTACCCAAGAATGATAGCAATAAGATTAGGCTCTCCCGCTGCAGTATGCCAACTTTTCAAAGACAAAAACTTTTGAAAATGACTCAAATTATTATTTTCTTCTTCTGGCCATACACATATGTACATATGTATGTATTGATTTCTTATAATATTGTGACTTGATGTATGTTTTATTTAAATTTATTTTTCAAAATATGTAAATTATAACTTTAACAGGAGCTATTACGTCTATATAAGCCATATTTTAAATGAATCAAAATGTTATATGATTGACCACAAAGATTGACCCTGCTGCCGAACATAAAATAAAATTTTTTTTAGCCATGTTGAACAAATAACGTCATGAGAACTGTGATTCTTTTGGCTAATATTTCCGATTGATTAATCATTGTGACTTTATTTGCCGGATTTTGCACGTATTTATATGAAGAAAATTATGAAAATTTTCATCCATAGTAAAATATAGTATTTAAAGAAACTCAAAATACATCCAAATCCACTGGCCCGTAACAACCTAAACAACGGTGGCTAAATTCGACTAAGAAGGAGGGATATTTCATTTTTTGGCTGAACCCCAGAGAGGTGAATCCAAAATGCCCAGCAAAAAATACTGTTCCCGATGTCCCACATAGTAGCATTTCCTTTTAAACGCTCAATGCAGCGCAGTTTAGATGTTCTAAAATCATACGGTCTGTAAGACGAAATGTAAAATATTCGTTGTTTTTTAAAAACATAACATTTTATGACAGGCAAAATATATGTTCTTACTACATATTAAAAGATTTTGTATGGCAGGAAAAGATTTTACTGCTTCCAATAACCCAATTTTTTTTTGCTGGGTGGTGACATCAGCTACAAAAAAAAAATTTGGCCAGGATTGGCTAGACCTTATTAAGCATAGTTTAGTTTTAAGATGTGAACTCTTATCGTGAGTTAAATTATATTTGAAGACAAGCGAGCCCGCCACGTCGTGTGCGTCCTAACAATATTTTGCTCGGTTTTGATTTAAAAGTATTCCACACGAATTGTAAGACTCTTACTTTTATGGTGCTTCAGTTTTGGTTTAGGTATTTACTTTATATAAAGGTACCCATCCCTGGATAAAATTCTAAAATTTATAAAAAATTATAAAAATTATTGTAAAGCCCTGCGAAAGGTGTTTAAAATATTTTAATAACAATATACTTCCACAAAGTAAAAAATACAAATTTTATTCAATTGGTTATTTGGCAGCAGATTAATGACATTTTGTCATTATTTTAAAATACTTTTATTGCTTTGTCTCTTTATTATCTCTGAAATAAGGTAAAAATTATCCTATATTGGAATCACGATGCTAAGGTAACTCCTCACAAAGTTTTGTTAAAATCCATCCAGTAGTTTTTACGCGATGCGAACACAAAGGAAAAGCAGACAGACACACAGATGGAAATGAGTTACTATTTTATTATATATATATGTATAGATGCAATAAATGAAATTAAAAAAGAAGTCTCATAAAATACGTGAAAGAATTAATTTTTTACCTTTAATGTTACATACAATATATAGCACGTAGTACGAACCCTACGTAAGTGAGTCAGACTCGCACTTGAAGGATTTATTATTAATTTCATTTTGGATACTTGATGTTAAAACACTCTTTGTGTAAATTTATTACGGTTTAAAAAAATTTAGATTTTTATGCTTGTTGTTCAAATCATTAACGAAACACCCTTTAATTTTTAGTAATTGTTGTTGTAACGGCCATTTAAAAATCAAATACGTGAAAAAGACGTCAGAGTCGGAATAAATTTTAATTTTGTGAAAATTTCAAGTGTCTAGCTTTTATGGTTTCAGAGATAGAGAACTCAGAGGTATGGGCGTGATATTCTTTATTTCCATATAAAATGTACATTTTTACTAAAGCCGTAAACAGATTGTCAAGTAAATCTGGAAATGATTGATATGTTGTTAAATTAGTTCTTCTTTTTACAAACATTTAACTAACGAAAACAGAACGATTTCACAATAAGGCCATTTTTTAATGATTGAATATAAAATTTTATATTCAATTACTTAAAATTTGTCAAAGTTCAGTAGGTAAAAAATTTTGATTTAAATTTATTTTTGAACATTTCAAAGAAAAATTGTTTTCTGTGTATCAGAGTATTGCTTCAAGAAATTATTTGTACTAAGAGTAAAATTAGAAAATCCTAATTTTTACGATTAAAACTTGAAGTTTCTTCGTTTGTTCAAGAACAAATTAATTCAGCAACGTTTACCGAAAACTTTACTTATTTAGCACTTTAAGAACTGAACATTGAACGAAGTGACGCTTGTCAATACGCAAGTAAAAATTATAGTGTACAATGGGGCTGAATCTAGTCAGAATTGTTCAAAATTTCAAACGTAAATGCAAAAATAAATAAATTTTTTTGACAGAAAGATAGTTTTAAATTTAATACTAGTTATAAATTCATGTTCGGACGAAAATAGAGCTTTGTGAAATCAGGAAACTATAAATTAGAAACATGTTAGACATGAATTTTATCCAATAATTTGAAATATTATTAGTTTTAAATATTATTGGTAGCAACTATTTGGCAGATGAAATTTGAAATCAAGCTTAAGTTCGTTTTATTCTCTCTAATAAAGAATAATTTAAAATACAAATTGAGGGATCAATATTAAAGAAAAATTGGGAGAATTTATTTTAGACACTAGCAGAATGGAATGCATTTTTCATCAGCACCCTTCGTGTCTACTTTGGGTAGTGTTGTAAACATCACCTATTTAACTAGCCAATCTCAGATAAAAGAATACGAGAAAAACTGTATTCAATCATCAATCGTCAGTTGGTGAGAGCGAAGTCTACCACTACCTAAAGCTTCCCTCCTGTTTAATATATTTACTTCAATATTTACCACCTTATATTTGTTGTTGCTTCAGCCAACCTTCGGTGAGCACTGAAAGCTACTTTTTGTTTATTTGTTTTCATCCAACATTCGTTTTTAGTTAATACTAACCAGGACGAATTTCTTTTCTTGTTATGACTTCGTTCTTGTTCTTATAGACTTCGTTCTCACCAACTGACGATTAATGATTGAATAAAGTTTTTGTGGTATTGCTTTTTCTGAGTTTGGTTGGTTATATAGATGATATTTACAAGAAAACACTACCCAAAGTAGATTTGTATATACTAAGAGTGCTGATGAAAATTCTCTAGAAAATGCATTCCATTCTGCCAGTGTCTAAAGTTAAATTTTCCCAAAATTTTCTGTAATATTAATCACCTAACTTGTATTTTACATTATTTTTCTTAGAGAGAATAAAACGAACTTAAGAATGACTTAAAAAAATATAAATTGAAATCTTTAATCTTTCCATTTTCTTTTTCATGTGTCTATTACTTCAGAACTCCGAACTGATTTTATTTTTTTATTTAATATGTTATTTTCTCAGATTTTTCCCATTTAGAAAAAAGAATTATTTTAACTATAATTAAAGGGTGTCCTCATACAACTCACCTGGTTTAACGACATTAAACCATAAAGGGCGCAAATTTTCACAAAATGTAGATAAACTTAAAAATGAAAGCGTGCCCGCTTAGGTGACGAATAAATATAAATTAAGAAATAATAGGGTGTCCCAACACAAAGCGGAGTTTTGATGTATGCATATGTATATCCTTTATTTTTGAAAATTTATTCTTACATATGGCCTCTTTGTATGACTGGTTTGACGTCATTTTTTTGCAAGAAATGTTTCATTCGAAATGGATAATTTAGAATATTGTCACCTGTTTTAAGCATTGTGACGAATATTAAATTTTTATTGTTAAATGAATATCAATGTATTTATCTATTACAAGAATATTTTATTTTCAATTGTTTGTAGTTTGTAGTCGATTATGAGAGGTTTTTTACAACCGTCATTTTGTTTAAGTTTTTAACATAAGGCATACGACTTTACGGCACCTTGTGAATCCCACGAATGTATTAACCAAACGTTAGCTTACAGCAAGACAAGTGCACTGGTGACAATAATAATGGAGATATGATTACGATTAATAGCATAATCTTATTTCTGTCATTATTGCACGAGCGTGACAAAAAATGTATGTCATACCTAACCAGTCAATATTGTCTTTTGGAGCTTCAAATACTAAAACTTCACGTATTGCACTTGACTATAGTAGTTGCCTAAATATGCTAGATACCATTTGAAACTAAAACACTGCCTTGTTGATAGATCCCAAGATTTAGATAATCCATACGATTCTGTTAATATCCCACTTTTTCTGTTATGGGAGGTACTACCGAATTGTATGAGAACTCATATAAATTATAACTTTATAATTTTGCGGATTGCAAAATTATTTTTATTTTGGTCTTTACGACCAGTTTTTATTTGAGTTAGACCGTATTTATACCTTGCAATTATCGCCGAGGCTTTTTATATTCTTTTTTCAAGTTGCTTCAAAACTCTTTTTACTTGTCATTTTTACATTTGAATTTTTTTAAAATATTTATTTTTGAAAGTTTGTTTTTTTTCTTTTTTTTTTCTTTTCTCTGTTATTAAAAAAAAAGTGTATTGTCAACTAAACGTATTTTGTTATTTTATCTCTGGAACCGACTACCTATTACGGTTCTTGAAATTTTCACAGAAGGTCTATAACTGTGGCCGCTGAGCAACGAACACTAAAACTTATAGGGTGTTATATGTCTTTATTTCTTGTAGGAGGCATACACTTAAAGTTTACAAGCAGTAATTAAAACTTTGCACGCTATGTAAACAAGTAAAAAAGTAAACCTAAAAATTAAAGGGTGTTCCGATAGTGAAGGGATTTGCATGTATATGGCCTAGGTTTGGAACCATAATAGGTAGATTCTTGAAATTTTTACAGGATGTGTATTACCATGGCCACTATAACAAATAGTAAGAACTGTGATAAGCTTACACTAACAATTTACACAGATTATATTTAACAATATCTACTGTAAAAACAATTAACGAAAATTAATTTTATAAAAATAAAATATCGCAAATTTGTGTAATGTTGCCTTCTTAACGTCGCAGAAATTTAATATTGACACAGGGTATTTAGTAGTAAAAAAAATAATTCAAAATTAGAGAGAATTATATATAAATTTAACTTAAGTTGTAATTTCGAATTCGATTGCTTCCCAACCCCTCATATGTATGTATGTATTTGAAAAAGTGGCACGATTTCATATTAATATTGAATTGGCATTTATTACAGACGTTGATTTTGCAATTATTGGGTCAACAAAAGTAATTAAACCTAAATTGCAATATTACATACCAGCAGAAATTAAAAACAAATAAATTATAACTTTGTTTGTGTTAACTCGAATATCGTTTTATAGAAAAGATGTGACTCTAAAACATTTTTAAGTAAATGTCTCTTACAGATAATATTTAAAATCAGAGAAAAGTCTTTACATAGATCTTTACAAAAAAATAAGTTATCAAACTTTCTTAATTTAGTTCTTTTATAATTTTTTCACGATTGCTATCGCAGTTTCCAATAAGCTATTGATTTAGTTGCACGATTGTGAGGTGATCTTAAATGAACATCACAATAAACAATTTGAAGATCTCCTTCCTTTTGATATCCTACATGATTGTGGGGTGATATTTTAAACTCCTTTTGATATCTTAAAATTAAAACAAATTTTATAAATTTCAAAGAAATTTATTGATAAGCCTCACTGTGCAGAAAGGAAAAAGGATATTCAATTTAAGAAGCTTTAAAATGTACAATGTTTATGTCGTCAGCTTGTTAAAGTATATTACTACCTTAAACTCTTTCAATTTTACTATTGGGATATGACACAAGTTTATGACAGTTGTTAAGTTACATTGTAACGAACAAATAGCTGTAAGTGACTTGATGTTGTAGTAGTTCTTGTTCATTCGTTAGGTGAAAATAAATAAAAATATAGTAATGAGAAGATTTTCACAATGAAGCTTATTACAATGTGTTTGTACAGAAGCAAACAGTTATGCAAACACTTGACAGAGGCAAAAACAACAACGACGTCTGCGTTTTTGAAGCCGTGTAGCAGGTGTAGTCGAAGCTAAAATAGCAGTTGTCATTTCACAAACACCTCTTACAATGTCTGTGATAATGGAAAATTGTTTCAAATTTCCGTAAAAATTAAAATCACTAACCAGCATATTAAAGGGTAAATTGGTTTTTATTTTCCAAAGTTCCAAATTAAAATATTTTTAAGAATATTTTATTCATTCCACACAAAATCAAACAGTTGGCAAGTTAGCAAACTTAAAGGGCAGTGCCGGTTGGTGGGTGGTGAGATGAAGGTAGTGAAAAATTAAGTTTAAGAAAAACTTTTAACTATTAAACAACAAAGTTTTCATTTCTTTAAATAGAACTAAAATTAAACAGAAAACTTTGTTTTAAGTTATAACTATTTACTTATACAAGAGAAATGTGTATGTATATACAATGATCCGTTCATAGCACAATATGATTAACTCCACTGTTTGAAGAATCTAAAACTAAGGTACCAACATGTTTCGTTCAGTTCAAACTTGTTGTGTTCATAGTAATATAGTGTAATGTAGTTTAGTGTAAACTGCTGTAACTATACAACTCAAATCCAACAAATTTTATTTGTATTTTGTTTAAAATACTTAAGTAGCATTTTGTCACCAGACGATTGGTAAAACAAATTCAAAATACTTATGTAAGGAGAAAGTCCCTATTAATGTAATTCAAAGAAAAAACTAAGACTTTTCACTCAACAAATCCCATATAAAATGCAATAAACTCTCTGTGAAAAAGCTCTATTAAGATGGTTTATATGCTCTGGACACAGTTTGAAAAATAAATGCTTCATCTCTTACAATTTAATCGTACCTGAAGCTTCGATTGTTATTTAGATATAAATTCCATCTTATAGTCTTTAATGCCAAAAAATAATGGCGTCGAGAGCAGATAGAAACAAGATTACATCATGTGCATTATTTTCCTTATTATAATTATTATTATAATCTAATTAAAATTAAAATGTCGGTTATTTTTTAGCTGCATAAGAACAATTGATATTGACAACTATGGTTTGGCGGCAAACTACGATGACATTTCTGTTCAGTAAGGTTTGGCAAGCCAAAACAACGCTTCCACATTGTGGAAAAGTTTCCAGAGGGAAAAAGGCAATAATTACGTGTATAATTACGTGTATAATATATAATATATTACTTAGAAAGAAAAATATTTTATTCCCTTGGCATAGAGAAGGTAATTTAATCGGACACATAAATTTCACATTGATTACAAGGTATATTCCCAAATTTTCCGAAGATCAACAATCATGTGGCCTTTTTATTGCTCCGATAGAGGTTGAGCGTATAGAAGAAGAAGAATACATCTTCTTGTTTAGCAGATAGAGGAAGAAGAATACATCATCTTCTATCCACTCAACTTCTATCGAAGCATACGGCCTCTACAAAGTTTCTCCAGTTTATTCTGCCGGATGACTTCGCTTAGATCTCGTTCCATGATAGCCAGTACATTTACGTTGACTTGTTTTTATGCTCACAAAAATATTATTTAAACATTTTTTTATAAAAGATTAGTAAGTTAACATTCTAAAATATGCGAAAAATGTCATACATACAAAGCATTTCTGTTTTAAATTTTTATTATGTCCGAATGCATGCAAAACACTTTGACATCACGTTTTGGGATATAAAGTTGATTTTTAGTATTCCCTTTCTTTTGAGCATTTTTGTCTCTTAGAGAGTTTATTTTTGTTTACTCTCATTTTACCGAACTTTTCCCAAAAAGTACGGGATCGCACCTTTTATTAAAAACCTAAGTAATTTCAATATTAAAATTAAGAAAGAATATATTTCCAAATAATATAATAAATTAATATTTTTATAATTTTACGTGCGGAATTTTTATCTGTCCTAGGATAGTGATGCATTATTTTAATGTATCCTGCGAACGAATTTTAGAATTTAATATTTTAAAGTATTATATTTAATGCATTACTTTGCTAGGACATGCTTCGTGTTAAGAATAATGGATACTGGAAGCAGAATATTACACATTCTTCTTTTTTTTTTTTGCTTTTAAAAAAATAAAGTTTATAGAGCCCTACGTCTATTTTACAGTCAACATAAACGGCCTAATGTGCAAGCAATTTGTGTAGTTGTTGATTACTAACTACTGTTGATTACTAGCACTAATTTTACTCTTCTAGATTCAAAGAATTCTGAGAGAATATAGCTGATGCAATTCGAAGTATTGAAGAAGACGCTGAAATGCCAGTTCGGCTTTCGTGTCTATAAAATAGATATCTTGCATGAATTGAAGCAAAACGCCTATCGTTGCGTCGACAACTTTATTTTTAAAAGTTGTTCTGTTCACTAGACCCTGCGATTTAACTCCTCTGGATTACTTTTTATGTTGTCATTGGTTTATGCCAAATCCAATGGCGCGTAATATTCTTAATGCTCATGGGTACATTCAAATAAAAAGAAGATACTGCTTTTCTTGGCCGTACAATAGAGGGATGACCCGTAAATGATTTCATCAATCGTGGAACATTCATTATTTTTTGTCTAGCACTGACTGGACTTATCTGGCGCAATCTTTTTTCTATCATTATTGATTGGCATTAAGATATTCCGTAGATTTAAAAACAATGAATGTCGATGCTGTTTCCAGATTATTTATTTATTGCTATAAAATCTTTTCTCTATATTAAATATGATATTCGTTTTTAAAGGGAGCGACTGAATATTCTTTAATTGAATTTTAACATTTGATGTGTTAAAAGTGTTATCAGTAAAATCAGTATATTTTATCGAGTGTTTCTCAAACTTTTTCTAATCCCCCGAATTGTAAGACTTCCGTAGGTCCTTTAAATATAGAGAAGGTTAACTCCTTCTACCACTCTTAGTAAAACCACTACGTAGTAAAATTGTCCAGATATCACACCTTACCACACGAATGAGAAGTTTTACGGCTGTTTCATGTTTTGGTAATTTTAATATAACTTTTGATCTCTTTATCTGCTGTCCTATTTTCTATCCGCCAAACACCTAAATATGAAGTATTTACGTATTCTTGTGAACTTGTATTATATTTAGGAGTGTTTGAAGGTTTAAAATATTGTCAGATATCACAGTATCGTTCGCAAAATGACTCTTGTGGGTTAACACGCCATTGACTCAAATGTACCAGCATTGTATTTGATTAAATACTAATCATAATTTAATTTAATTACCTATCAAGGTAACTCATCAATACCAGGAGCTTTCTTGATTTATTGATCCTTTATGCTAATGATCCTTTTGATATGTTTGGCTCAAATAAATGGTCAAAGCAATGATGATGGTATTAAGATCATCGAAAATTTTTTTATATATTTCTCCCAATCGATTTGCCTTGAATTCGCATCTATTCGGACTTGATTTTTATTGTTTCTTTTGAGTTCCGCATTTGAGTTCTTTGCTTTTGTTCGATTTCTTCACATTATGTATGTAAAAATTCGTTCTTTGCTAGTCGACAATTGATTTGATTAAACTATTAATGCGCTGGTATCATGATTCCGAAAGAATACAACCGGACGATTTCAGCAAGGTTCATAATTTGTGTATGTACTCGTATATCGGAGATAGTCTTCTAGCTTGGTAATGATATGCCGTCAACATCGCCTAACATATTTTTGATTCCTTTCAACCAGCAGTGTTACCGTTATATTATTTTTCAAATAGCAGTACGACAGAAGTGACGGAACGAAAATGTTTTTTTCTTCTTATTAAAAAAACAAAAATATCAATCAACCGATTTACGAAAAAAACTGAGTGAGCATTTTTCCTAGAAATATTGCAGTCGTCTTTTTAAACTTGACATTTTTCAAACCCTAACTTCTTTCTTTCTGCTCTTATTTCTTTTTTATAAACAATTTAAATTTCCCTCTTATACTGATATTTTTTACCGTAAAAATTGGTTATGAAATAATATCATAAATATCTTCTGAATTAATGACTTACAAATATCAATATATTTCAGAGACCGTAAATTACAGTTATCGTTTTAAAAATATTATTTTATAACAGTTAAAATATAAAGTTAAATATAAAAATCAATTGAATAAATCGTCATTAAAATAAAGTAAGTTTTTAATCTGTTATTATTTGATTAACGATCTTTACCGGATGTTTTCTCATTTTCACAGAATTTTTGCAATACATTGCTTTTAGAGCAGAACAAGAAACCGAAGAAAATGATTAAGGTTAAAAAAAGTTTTCTTGGAAATTGATAATATTTCTCTGGGAAGAAAGAAAAAATATATTATCCAGATCCATAAATTGGCAGGATCCCAGGAAAGCGTGGAAAGAGCATTATATGCTCTTAAATTGGTATTGAGCGACCTCCGTTCGAATCTGTCCATAAAAAAATTATGTAAATAAACAAAATAAGTTTTACTTTCTGACGGAGAAAATAAAACTCCTCAAAAGGGTTTTATTTAATGACGGGAAAAAAACTTTCTTTTTAAGACTTTAATTTAAACTTTTATACTTTCGTTGAAAAATAACTCTTTACTATGGAGTTGAGAACAATTTTTTAAAATTACCTTAGATTCTGAAAGAGCTTTTGAATACAAATCTATTGATATATGATAGTATAGGTCTCCCCTGACTCTAACATAAAGAGTTTTTCAGTTTTTGATAACTGTTACTTAAGGTCCCTGATATATTTCGCTATTTCGAAATATGCAGCAACGCACTTGAAAAATCTAGAAACTTATCCAATCTGTTGGCTCGCCACATACTTAAACATCGTGGTTACATACGACTAAGAAGGAGGAATCTTGCTTCTAGCCCTAATAATTATTTAAAAAAATGTACAAATTTTCTAATTTTTGTTTTAAGCAAATTATGCATTTAACGGCTCATGTGCCTGTGTATAGTTTTGGATTTGTGTATAAAACAAATTTATCATTTATCACTATTTATTCAAAATCTAATGAATAAAATTTTCTCAAATCGAAATGATAAGGAACTGTAAGTAAAAAAAGAATAAGCACCAAGGGAAGTCGAGGTGAAATGAAAACAATCCGAATATGAATATAAAAAGGGATAAACCTATAAAACTATTAGTAGTAGCACTTACATTTTATCAAATAGTTCATACTTGCAAACTATTGCATTTCCGTTTCCTGTGCTTAGTTTTAAACTTTTAATATGGTGTTTTTCTGAAGTCTCTAACAAAGTATTAGTTGGTAAATCGACTTTGGCTGCGGTGAGCAGTAAATCTACACAGGTGGTTGGTTGGTCTAATGCTAAACTTTTTAATAATGATTCTTATGGTCATTTATTTTAATGGATTTATTTTCCAACTTTTATTTTTATTCGAAATGTTTAAAAGTTTGTAGTCATAAAATCTTTGGAGTGCTTGTGGTTGCATTATGCTGAACCGGAACTTTGAAAACCAAACAATTTTTAAAAATAATTAATAAACTACAGAAGTAAGTTGGTTTCTCATATGTTGAAAAATATTATGTTCATTTAGGGAATGCAACTCAAGTACAAAGTATTTTTTTATTGCCAATTCCCTTATATTTCATTGGATTGAGGTGATTGTAAAACAAACAACTAGAGAAAATATATTGTGCCAACAAAGTACAGGTAGTAAACTTATTATTTAAAATATCCTACATTTGTAAGTGACAAAAATAACATCAATATGCATACTGGACTAACATGAAAACCTCAAATCAATTTTCTTTGCATCTTAAAAAAAATTATAAAATTCAATTTGTTCTGGAAAGGTAAGTGGAGAAATGGTCAAGTGGGGTTTGGGTCGTGGACAAAATTGGTGAGGAAAACCACGGCGACAAGGTTGGGAGGGCAAAACAGGAGATGAACATATCTTAATATCTCAATGTTTCTTGTGGTATTGTTAGAGTTAGTTTGAGTATGTTTTTGAATAACTTTTTTTTGTGTTAGGTTACGCAGCCGTGGGAATGTTCGGGACCACCTGAGGAAAAAACAGTTGAGATAGATGGAAACCTAAGCGCGCGTAACCGGTCCGTAAGATAATTGGAATGATCACTACAACTATCCTTTTAACTTTGATTTAGTAGTAACTTAGCAATGTCAATTGAACCCCTCCTAGGTTATTACCGTGTTAATATGATCGTTTTCTATCATAAAAAGTGTTAGAACTTAAGCCGATCCATATCGTTTAATAATAAGTCGCATATATTTAATATTTAATTTATTAAGACTGTCTGCACTAACAGCAAAGTTTTGAAAGAATAATCCAAATACAGACACGAGCTTATCAGAGTTTAGTTATATGTACGGGTATACATAAATATTTATTTCTAGAAATAAATAGAGCTATCTTTATATTTTTTAGACTATTTGCTCGCTTGCAATACAAAAACGTCACTTTATTATTTTTTACAAATTATTTCAACTAGACATATAATAAATTTCAAACAAATCAAAAAAGGGATTTTTATTTTCAAAAAGGAAAAACAAAAATATGGAATTAATATGCTGCTTGCCTTAAGCTGAATTCCTTTTATTTTTTAAATATTATAGTACGAGTAAATTTTCTCACATGTTATACTCTATTCGCAAAACACATAAAAACTTTGCCTTATACGAGTATCGATTGTCACAAGCTACTTTTTTAAATGTATAATAAATAAGAACATCTTTGAGATACTTAAAATACAGTATGTTCTCATTAAAATTGCTTTTATAAAATGTTACTATTTGCTTTCTATCCAATATTTTAAAGGCAAACAAAAAGGAAAACGAAAATGTTTTATTTATCCAAAGACGTAAGTAGACATTTTATTTATGGGTGAGAGAAATATTTTTATGTTAACAATATAATAGTCGTATATGTAACTTTAACAAAGTAAAAGAAAAAGGTAAGAGTTGTACATTTGGCCGTTTCGAAACAGATATTGCCTTACAGTGTTATGTTTTTAATATACCTTCGGTATTAAATGTTGGAATTTCAACTTTATTTGCACAATTATAATATAAAAATTACTCCTCACTAGGTTTTCTTTATATTTTTTTTGGAAGCTTTTGGTTAAACCAACTGGACCAATTTCAGTGATTTACATAGCAAGGTTTCGAACTTATATCTGATAGAAGAATCCCCATTAGACTTTTAGAGTCTTCGCATATGACATTTTAACTTAAATATGGACGAAAACTTTATCCTTCAGAGACCTTTTCTTTTTATAATTCATCGAAGATATTATAAAACCCGAAAACTCAGAAGAAAAAATTACCATTAATTAAAAAATTCGCTCAAATATCAAAGTTTCACCAAAAAATAACATGTTCATCCAAAAATTACCAAAAAATTACATCTAAACACAACATCTTTATCCAATCGTTTTTAGATTGGCCCGTGTTCGATCCCAGCAGAAGTTTTTTTTTATTACTTCTGATTTACCTTTTTTTAGAAAAATCGAACATTCAATAAAAATTTACTGTTTAGTCATGTTGTATAATAAATTTGTTCAAGTTTAGTTAAAAAAATACCATAGGATTAAAAAAAAAATCACAAAAAAAACTTATTATAAACAATATGAAATTTCGCTGAAAAATATCATATTTTTACCCAAAAATCATGAAATAATTGAATTAGAACGAAACATATATTCATTTCTATTCATTCCCTTTCTATACCATATTGCTTATCAATTTTTATTGTTTTTTAACAAAAAGTCTAAAATTCACAAAACACCGACGCTCGCGAGGCACAGAGGGACCAAATACTATTTTTCGCTGATTAATTAAAAATAATTTCAAGTATTGCAAAACCTAAAAGTACTCCCTTAAAGAGCATAAAATTCTACATCACTAGGCCAACAAATTAATGTGGTAATTTGTAGTGACGCGTTGTGTAAAAAACTGAAAAAATAGGTAGAAAAAGGTGTAAAACTTTGTTCAATTGAATACTATTCAATCATCTAACCATAAGCTCAGGTATTTACTGAAAAGTTTTGCTTAAATTTTTATAACAAATTATTTGTTTTTTACCGTTTATATTAGAAAGATAAAAAAGAAATCGATTTTCTAAGTTTAAGTGGACATAAAATTATTAGTTGGCCTTAGTTGAGCAGAAATTTAATTTTAAGGGAAATAAGGGTTATTTCAGAAAAAAAAAGACTGTGCCTTTTATAAAGAATTAAAAACAATATTATTGTTTGTAATATCGAATTTAGTTCAATTCTGTAGCTAACTAACCATCTGTCTTATCTCTACTATCCCTTTCTAAAGGAAGTACCACAGTTAAGTACCATAGTTAATGTAGGCCTGAGTGGTACTTCTCTTAAAAAAAAAAAAAGTTCTGCAGATATAGAAAATTAATATTTTTTGTTTGGCGGTGGCCGTCTCTCCCCCTCCTATACCGTCAAGATTTTCTTGAAACATGTAGTTTGCTCTAAGAGACACCCTCATTCGCTTTAGTGTTCCTCGCTGCTGTAGATATAAGAAAATTATTAATTTTTATGTATGTATTGGGGAACCCATTTCTCTCCTCGTGTACTTCCAAGATCTTGTTCAAACATGCAGTTTGTTTTCAGAGCTACCTACATACAGTTTTGTAGAGTAGTTCTATATATATATAGGAATATTATTAATTTATTTGTATTTGTTTAAACATGCAGTTTGTTGTAAGAGCTGGCCATATAAAATTTTGTGAACGTAACTATTGTTGTAGTGGAGATATAATTTAATCCGCTAAAAGGCTTTTTATATAACAAATGGAGAAATTAAATTGAAAATTTTAGGAGCAATATCCGAAGATAAACTGATGTGAAATCTGGAAACATAATAGTGTATGGGTGCGTACAGAGTAACCGCTTGTTGCCGAGCCGAGCCGGCAAAAGTTAAGGTAAAAAGTTATTTTAAGTTGTGTTAAATATGTAAAAGCCGGTTTTTTACAAAAAAGTAAGTAACTTGTTTTTAATTATTAAAAAAATGCTTTTTAAAAAAGTGTTAAGTGTGTTAAAGGAAAAAGAATTCAAAACTTGTGTTATTACTAGAATTAGCACTTTCTAACCTACTTTTTATAAAAATATTACTCATATTTTCTTAAGGCACAAGGCTGAAATCAGAATATTTAAAACTTTTTTTTAATGCTTTAAAATTATCGTTGGTCTAAAAAAAGATTACATTCTGGGAATTAAAAAATATTTACATAAAAATATATAGCAATGATAACAAGTTAATTTCATAAATACTAATGCAACATTGTGCAACCGAGATGTCCTAACTTGGGCAAGGTGGCGCTTAGCTTCTTGGTACATGATATAACAATAATCCGACTCTGCCGATTCATCTCTTTAAACTTCATACAGGCATGAGTAATACATTAAGGTATATAACATGGAAAAAACAACAATTTAAATGGAATAATTTAGCAATTAAGAAAAAATTATAATAATCAGTTTGGTAACTTAAAGAAAATTCAAGTGATATAATTCACAAAAATAAGGCAAAAATTTTTTTTCAGTGGATGAGCATAAATATAGTTGCTACTTTACCAATACTTACGAATTTATTATTTTTCTTCCATCTCTAATTCTAAAACTACAAACGGAAAACGGCTGAATGGCAGGGAAAAGCAAAAAAATAAAAACAACAAATACGAAAAACAAGCAAAAATTGTTCAAAACTATAAGATAATTTTTCAGTTGCACGCTCTAGGACATAAATGTTTTTATCTACTCCACTAGTTGTAAATAAAGATGTGTTAACATTTTTAATATAAAATATAATACAATATTGTACATGTTATCAATGGATCTAAAAGCTTGTTATTGAATATTATATGTATGCATGTTTGTGCAATAGATATAATATAAGGCAAAGACATATCGTTTGTTTAATGCAACATAGTGATATATAAGAAATCAAGCTTGGCAAAATGCTTTTGAAAATTTTCAAAATGTATGCTTTAGGATAGAAGTGGATAAAATATATTTATATATACCATCAGATTAGCTTCAGATACAGCTCGAAATTAATTTTGCAGTTAAAGATGTATTACGGTATACTTTTGGTTCAGTAACTTAGGGACTTTGATTTTTCTAGACGTATTTCAGTCCAGTTCTATTTGGTGTTCTTACTGCTATAAAAATAGGAAAGTGATATGAAATAAAATAAAATACAATAAAACTTCGCAAACGAAAATGTATTGAATACAGGATTGTGTTTAAGGAAAAAGAACCAAATCTTTTACCAATAAATCATTCAAGTGCGATCGGACTCATACACATAGGGTCCGTACTACCTTCAATATAAGTATAACTTTATTTTTTCAAGTTTTATGGGGTAACCTTTAATTATTTCATATACCAGAGTATAGTACTAAATACTCTGTGTAAATATCAAGCGTCTGCCTATAACGCTTAGAAGAGAAAGCAAAATTCCTCAAATATTAATACTATATTCATTTCCTGTAACTACAGTAGATATTGTAAAATACAATCTGTGTAAATTTTAAGTGTCAGCCTAGTACTGCCCAAACAACCTTTAATTTTTGGTTTTATTTCTTGTATTTGTTATAGGGGACAAATTATACATATGTACCTTGTGAAGATTGAGAGCATCTACATATTCCGGTTCAAAAATAAGGCTACATATGTACATACGAAAATTTGTGTCACTTTCACAAAACCCATTAATTTTTATTTTTTTATATTTACTGCTATAGTGGACATAATTTTACACAGTCTGTATAAATTTAAATTTATAAGTAAAGTCATATTCGCGTTACTATTGGAACAACCTTTAAATTTGATCAGTTATTGTTTAGTGGCAATGGTAATAAACTTTCTATGAATATATCAAGAGTCTACTATTACTGTTCAAAAAATAAGGCCATACTTGAAAAACTTGTCTTTCTAGGAAAACGCTTTTATTTTTATTAATTGTTGTGGAGGCCAGTGTGATACACTTTCTATGAAAACATCAAAAGTCTATATATTACGATTCAAAAAATAAAGCCATATACATGAAAAATATTTCTCTGTCGGATCACCCTTTAATTTTTAGTAATTGTTATAGCGGCCGTGACAATACATCTTCTGTGAAAATTTGATGAGTCAATCTATTATGCCTCAAAAATTAGGTAATATATGTATGTACATACAGATAACGTCACTATAGAACACCCTTTAATTTTTATTATTTACTACAGAGGCCATAGTAATACACCAGCTGTAAAAATTCCAAGTTGCTTACTATTAAGGTCAAAAGATCAGTCCATATTCATGAAAATCACGTCACTGTCGGAACACCCTTTAATTTTTACTATTTGTTATAGAGGCAACAGTAATACATCTTCTGTATAATACATCTTCAAGAGAATACCTATTATCGTTCAAAACTTAGGCCTTGTACATCCAAATCAGGTCACTATCGGAACACCCTTTAATTTTAAGGTTTATTTTTTACTTTTTTTATATAGCGAAAATAGTTTCAATTACTGTGTGTGAATTTTAAGAGTCTGCCTTCTACAGTTCAAGTAATAGACATATATACGCAAATATCACGTCACTTTCGAAAGACCCTATAAGTTTTAGTATTGTTTGCATTAGAGGCCATAGCAAATTACCTTCTGTGAAAATTTCAAGAGTTTACCTAGCATCGTTTCAAACTTAGGCCCTATATATGCAAGCAGGTTGCTATCGGAACACCCTTTAATTTTAAGGTTTATATTTTTATACTTGTGTATAAAGCGAACACAGTTTTAATTACTATGTGTAAATTAATTAATAATTATTAAGGCTTAAGTTCTTTACTATAAGCTGTGAAAGAAAAATTAGAAACCAGCAGAAAATGATTTACACTCATTTGAGCATTTTGAGTCCAGCTCATTCCAATATTAACGTCATTATCAAAGACTAGCTTAGAGCGTGATGTTTTCAAAACTAGTTTAAACATTTGAAACATTAGAATATTTGATTTTTATCAACTAAATAACAATTTTGTCTTGGATTTCTACAATTTAAATTTACACGCAATTGCATGTCATTTTATAAAAAGAGTGACCCAGAATTCTCCTTAGATTTATGTTATTTTTTTTTATTAAATTACAAAACTTACAATATAGGTTTAACTATAAAATAGCATATCAGGCAAAAGTGCCTCCAAGTCTTTGCTCATACATATGTATTAACACTTTCCTGAACATTTTTCATAAGCAAGACCTTTAAAACATTTACTCTCACTTCAGTAACAGAAGCGAGGCAAATCGCCATTTCGAGACCATTTTACTCCATCGAAGTCTTTGAACTCAAATTAGTAGATATAAACTGTGACGCGTTGTAGACAGGCGATTTCAGATATGTCGATTTCTCGCCAAACGTGGCGTTTTTCAATCTTATTTCGCGATCAAATTTTGGATTTGGCGACATGGCGACTTTCTGGCGATTTTTAAAATATTTGGCGATATTGTTGGCGATTTTTTCTTGACTTTTGGCCAACATTAGAAACTGAATTAAGCAATATTAAAATAGATAATAAAGAAATTAAACTTTCGAATTATATAAATTTATTAAAAGTTCACGAATATCTTTTCATTTTAATATTTAAAAATGTTTTTTATATCTAAAGATTATTTTATTCTGGAAACTGGAAACTATTTTTAAAGTTTACAAACTATACGTATTTCACTGGTTGTTCAGGCCAGATCATCAGGAAACCTTTTTCCTAATTTTAAAGAAGCGATTTTTTTATATTAATCTGTGCAGCTACATTAGTTTTGTACTTGATGTGCTGGTAATTCCAATGAATTTTTTATATTTATTTTTTACATACAAAGGAAGTTTTAAAGCAAGGATTTAGTTCGTTTTATTCTCTAATTAGTTTTTAATAGTTTTTAATTTTTTTAATATTTTTGTCTAAATTCCTCATTACTGTTTAATTTTCATTTTCTGGTATACTTTTCAAACCCAAATGATAAGAGATTGGCCTAAAAACAGTGCTCAAAATCGATCGAAATTCATCACACCCTTTGAAAACGATCGTTTTTCATCACATATCTGAAAATTTTTACATTTCTCGTGTTCATTAATCATTTTAAATAAAAATCAAAATATTTATATATTTTGGCGAATTTTAGCTTTTTTAGATTATTTCTTGCGATTTGTTAAAAATATTTTTAAAATTAAAAAATATTGTATATATTAGAGGCAATGTTGTGAACACATTTATGATCGAATTATTATTTTATCGGCTGCACTCTTGATAAAATTTAGAATAAAATAATCTTTTGTTTTGATAGTTCGTTTCGTTAAAAAGTTACAACCCTCTAAATGTAGTATGGGTTTATTGTTTAACTTACTTCGTTACTTGTAAATTTGTTTGAAATATTTTAAAGACAAGAAAAGAGAATTAAAAAAAAATAGCTCACAAGTTGTAACAGTTCTTCCTCAAGCCCTATCCAAAGATAACCAATTTTGAAACAAAATTTTGATTTATTTAAAAAATTCATCCGAGTAAAAAGCATCGATTAAAAAGAGTTTATAGATTTTTAAAGCTTTATTTTATGGTAACATACTCGAAAAAGGTTTTGACATCGCCGTAGATAACACAAAGGCAGGTTAACCACCTTTTTAAAAGAACCCAATTTTTTGGAACTCATCCTGTTTCCTGTTTCAGGAATTCAGGTGTTATATGTCGTTCACACTTAGGTGTTTAAGCAGTTTTAAAGTGTTTAGGATCAAAAATTTTAACAAAAACCTGTTTTGCCGATTTTGGCGAAATAGATGAAAATAAATCTGACAATCCTGGTTGTAGATGCATTGATTTATCAACAATCCAACGAGGGGCTCTTAACCGTCAATGCAACAATTTCTACCATGAACAAAGTTATCAATTCTAAAATATAATTCTGTAGTTGCTATGGACGGTTTTGCTCAAAAAAGTGGGAACCAAATTATCAATATTTTTGAAATATTATACTATAAGGAGCAGTATTTTTACTGACCCCTGCTATGACTTTTTTTCTTAAACGGCGACAAATTTAAATTTTGCTTGGATTTTGGGACACTCTATACAATTTTTCCTTTTTCTTTGTAACTTAATACATCCATCTAATATTCAACAATTTTAAAAAGATAACAAATCCATCAATATGTAAAACGAAACGCCCAAATACTTAAGAATATCTATACATATAATAAAAAAGTAACTCATTTTCTGTCTGTCGCATCACGTAAAAACTACTGGAACTCATGATGAGTTACCTTAGTATCCTGATTCCAACATAGGATACTTTTTTCCGCAAAAAGCCGTGAAAGTACGCAATGATTTTAGTAAGGATAAGACAATTTATTAATTTTGTGAGGTGGTACCTTATATAATATAAAGTAAATACATAAGCCATACCTAAAACACTAACCGATATGCATAGTTTAAGGTGGTAGTTATTTTAGTAAGGATGAGAACCTTTATATAAAATAAAGTAAGGACCTTTGGTGTGGATTGCTTTCAAAGCAAAATCGAACTAAATATTGCAAGGACGCTGACGAAGTGGCGGGCACAGTTAGTATTATATCAACGATTGAATTCAATGCAGCAGATTAACGGTTACAAAAGACTTCAATGAAAACGTATATATTAAGATTGTAGCCTGTGGCTCTTGTTGCTGACGCAATAATAAAATCACTGTGCCGCTATGTGAAAGGATTCTGCTAGTGACATTGCTAGTGACGTTTCTTAATGGAATCGATGGCTGTTTAATGTCTTCACTAGATGCCTGCCACTCTATTTGATTTCAAGAATTTTGATTAATGGATGTTTTTACATGTTTTTAAATATAAATTGCTTATTTTTTAACGTCCTTGGGGTTATCATCGATTCAATACTATCTTTTATGTTGCTTTTCTACTGGTGGCGTTACTGCAGCCCCTTTTGCTGCTGATATCAGTATAAATATTTTGATAATAATACAGATGATGATTGTGTGGCTTATGGTGGTGATGGTTGTCGTAGATACGTATATACAAACTTACAATAACTCAAGCAAAATTGCATTTCTTTGCAATTATATTGCTGACTGGAAATATTTGTGTGCCGTTAAGCTTTATAGTGGCTTCTCGTTGTTGGTATGGGCGCACAGTTACCAGACTTGATTCATGTCTTTAAAGCCAAATTTACTCTAATGATAACTTGACGATACGCCAGTAAGACAAAAGTGTATTAAAATTATAACCATGCAGTTTATTACATAATTTTTTAAAGATGTAAATAAAGTGTTAAAATGAAATCGAGAGGGTGAGTATATAGCCGTAATATCTTTTAGAAAGAGATCATTCTTATCGCAAAATAATACACTGACAATAACTATTCAATAAACATTTAAAATTAAAACTGCAGTGGCCTACACTCAACTTTAGCATACCCAATGGAAACAGATATTTTTATAAATATATTACATAAAGAATAAAAGTTCAAACTTTATTTGAATCGAAAAATTTATTATTTTCGGTTTGGGGTGGTAAGTAAACTATCCCTTGGGCATTTCCGATTATGCCCAAAATTTATTCTCCATATACCAAAGGCACATCATAAATTTCGTTTTAATATGTCATACGGTATGATCTGTACAAACTCCACAAAAATAATGGCATATAGGTTGTGCCTTAATTTCACCACAGCAGATTTATTTTTAAGCTCGAATAATTTCATGATCGGAAAATTAAGTAGGAATAACATTTTTAAAAAAAATTTTGTGTTTTGTAATCTTGACATTATATATCATACAAAATTGTATTTATTTAGGCAACATATATATATGTATGTGCTTACTATTAAGAGGATTTCGTGGGTATTTTTTTGTGATTACTTTAAATTTTGATACTTATGTATATCTATGCGATTATGTCAGAAAACTTGTTTGAATGAAAGTTTTTATCTGGCAACTTTATGAGTGTAAAAGTGTGTGAATTTGATTAGCAATAAGTGAAGCCCGACTCTAACTGAATCATATCTTTCTATCCGAGTTATCAAAAGGAAAAAAGTCACAAGCATTTTAGGTGTGAGTTATAAAAATTGTATAATGATAAAGCAGAAATAAACAATTATGAGTGTCCAAAGGAATATTTCTATTATATTTATCAATCATTGCTTAACTTGTTTTAAAGTTAAAGGGAGTTATTCATTTCTACGATTTCACCTGTTCTTTAGGATAATAAATACCAAAATAACAAGGAAAATTAAAACAATTCATTAATTTTTACTGCATTATGTATGTATTTAAAATTGTCTTATAACTAAGAGATGTTTTCTTTTTAAATATAAATATGAATATCTATGTATGGGTACTATGTATATATGAGAATATATTGTTACGAAAGAAGAATTTATTCATTATAAGCTCTGAACAACAATACTCTCGAACAACAACAACAACATTAATGGCTTATTTTCTTACAATGATGGAAGAAAGAAACGCCTCATACAAAAATTCGCATTTACGCATACACACACACACAGATTAAATAAACACTCTTCTGTTAAATACACAGCCACATACATAAATACAAGCATAACAAATAAACAGCCACACACACACAGGTATAAAGAAATAAATAGCCACAAACACAGGTATAAAGAAATAACCAATCACACAAACTGAAAACAAGAGCAATAACAATCGAACCTGCCAGATATGTCTGGAATAGAACATTCTGGTGCTTTTAAAGCACCTATATAAGTGAATCGTGCTGGCGGAGTAGTATGGCAGTATTAATTTAAAAGTCAAAGAGTTAAGTTGTCGAATATTAAGAGTATTTAACAGTTTGTTGTATTTTTGAACAGTGGTGTTAAGTAAATAAAGTGACTTACAGTAAAAGTAATAACAGTGTGTATTTATTTTGCAATAAAAAGAACCAAACGTAAAGTAAACACGTAACAATTGGTGACAGAAGTGAAATTGTAAAATAAAATAACTTAAAATAAAAATGATATTTGAAGATCTTAAAGTGGAGCAGCTGAAAAAGGAGTTGAGTAAGCTGGATTTGCCAACAGCAGGTAACAAAACAGAACTGCAGAAGAGGCTCATAGATGAATTCAAGCGTCGTGGCATGGACATTGGCGCATATGAGTTTGATGAAAAAGAGATGACAGAGGTATGTAGCCGTGAAACAACAACAGCAAGTAGCATGGACCTCAATACGATGTTTGCCGCTATGATGGAGAAAATGGGAGAAAACTCTAGAATGCTTCTAGAAAATGTAAACGGAAAGCTAGTCGAAGTACAAGAAGCTTCTAGAGCAAACAGCGAAAAACTGTTAGCTGAAGTACAAGAAGTTTCTAGAACAAACAGCGAGAAACTACTGGAAACAGTAAATGAGAAACTGGAGAAAAATCAACAACTTCTAGTTGAGATTCAAGAAGTTTCTAGAGCGAATAATGAGAAACTTTTGGGACAAGTCAACGAAAACCTTCTACAAATTTCTGAAACTATTAATAAGCGAGTAGACGACGTAGAAGTCAAGTTCGACGAAAAAATCTCTGCCGTGGAAGTGCAACTGTCCGGTTTAAACAGAAAAGTGAATCTTCTAGAAACTAGTGGCGTCGAAGTACAGGTAAAGGATATCGATGTAAAGCTGCAGGAGCTCGAAAACAAAATTATGAGCCTGGAAATAAGAGAAGGTCCAGCACGAGTAGTGACTGAAAACACAAATAGGATAAAAGCTCCCAGTTTCGACGGCACCATACCCTTCAACGTCTTCAAATTTCAGTTTAAGACAGTGGCCAGTAAAAATCTATGGAGCAATGAAGAGAAAGCGATTGAACTGATTCTGGCACTTAAAGGATCTGCAGCAGAAGTCCTCGAAAGCCTATCAACTAGCTGCAGAAATAATTATGAGGACATAATGGTGGCGTTACAGCGGAAATATGGCGGCGATCATAAAAAGGAGCTGTATAGAATGGAGCTACGCGGCAGGCTGCAGAGAGCAAATGAGACGCTTCAGGATTTCGCCATGGAGATATAGCGCTTGGTGCAGCTAATATACCCTGGGGAAAACCGTCCCCTTCTAGAACAGTTCAAGGTGGAGGCATTTGTTAATGGTATTCGTGACCCAGATATTAAGCACGCAGTTTGCGCTAAGCAAAACACATCCTTTGCTGAAACCATTGCTTACGCTCTGGCTTAAGAAACAGCAAAAGTCATTTCGAGGCCGCAGTCATACAAAGTGCGAAAAGTTGAAGTTGCTGCTGAAGATGAAAAAACAACAATGGACGACATAAAGCAAGTACTTGAGTCGGTAAAGAAAGTCTTAGATGAAAGACAAGGTAAGACAAACGCTAAGTGCTTTAATTGCGGCAAAGTCGGCCATTTTCAACGAAACTGTAAGGCAGCAAGAAAACGAGCCAGATCTGTTTCGCCGCCAAGAAACAATAAACGTTCGACTCATGGAACATCTCGAGAGTCGTTAAACTAAAGAGAGTTAGCACTACGGGGCATGAGCTAGCTCCCACAACCTCCATATCTGTGATGCAGCAGCAAAACAGCAATCTTACTGCAAGCGGGTATATCAACGGAGGAAAGCGTATTCTGACAATAGACACAGGAGCGTCGCAGTCTATAATAAGGCCCGATTTAGTAAAGGGAAAAGTGCATCAATTGAATAATGTCAGTCTGCGCACCGCTACCGGAGAATTTGCTACTGTCTATGGTAAGGCCAAAGTCAGATTAACTATAGCCAACATGAGTGTGGACCATGTGTTTATTGTTGCCGATATCGTGGACGAAGTTATTGTTGGCGCAGATTTTATGATTATGCATGAAGTCGATCTGCGCATGGGGCAACAAATAATGATCTGGCGAAACGTCGAAATACCCCTTGATATTGGATATGTGAGTAAATCTGCAGTAAGGAAGTTGGTTGCTGTAGCATCCCAGAAATTACCACCTCAGGCAGAAACTGTGATATGGGCACGTATGGAGGAAGATTGTGAGGACAACCGTTTGTGGGTGGTAGAACAATCAGGAATTAAGAGTGAGACAATAACAGCAAAAGCCCTCGTGAAAACCTCTAAGAATGGAAAAATTCCTGTGAGAGTGTTAAATCTATCCAATAGTGAAAAAGTAATTGGTAAAAACTCTCAGATAGCTCAATGTACACCAGCAGAGGCCATAATTAATTGCGAGAGAGACTTGGAGCCTGAAAAACTGTCAACTAAAGAGCGCGAAATACTAGCAGAACACGTGGGGAAATGGGTAGCAGAGCTGGAGCCACCTGACAAAAACAAAGCCAAGCAGCTGCTTGCTGCCCTAAAAGATAAAAGCCAAGGTAGAACGGCAATAGTGAAGCATGAAATAAATACTGGCGAAGCGAGGCCCATAAAACAAGCCCCCAGGAGCATTCCCCTAGCCAAGCGGAGCGAAGTAAAGCAGCTAGTCAACGAAATGGAGCGAGACGGAATCATCGAACCATCTTCGAGTCCCTGGAGCTCGCCGGTAGTTTTAGTAAAGAAGAAAGATGGCAGCACTAGATTCTGCGTTGACTACAGAAAGCTCAACGATGTTACCAAAAAGGACAGTTATCCGCTACCAAGAATCGATGACACCTTGGACACGCTAGCAGGAACCAAGTGGTTTTCTACGCTAGATTTACAGAGCGGTTACTGGCAAGTCGAGATAGCAGACAAAGATAAAGAAAAAACTGCTTTTAGTGCTCTCGATGGTTTATGGCAGTTTAATGTTATGCCATTTGGTCTCTGCAACGCTCCAGCCACCTTCGAGCGTTTAATAGAACGAGTGTTAAAGGGCCTCAATTGGAAGTCATGCCTGGTGTATCTGGATGACATAATTGTCATGGGAAAGACCTTCGATGAACACCTAAGGAATATGGAAGAAGTCTTCAGGCGTATATCAGCGGCTGGACTGAAGCTCAGTGTTAAGAAATGTGCATTGTTTCAGAAGGAAGTCAAATACTTGGGGCATCGTGTAACAGCAGAGGGCATATCAACCGATGAAGATAAAATACGGGCAGTAAAGGACTGGCCTCGTCCTCAAAATCTTCACGAGTTACGTAGTTTCTTGGGACTCTGCACATACTATAGACGATTTGTGCCAAATTTTGCTAGTGTTGCTGCGAGCCTACATGAGTTAACCAAAAAGTCGCGACCCTACCAGTGGAGTGAAGCAGCCGAGGAAGCATTTCAGAAGCTCAAGGAATTATTGTGTGTGGCACCTATCCTGGCATATCCAGTAGCTGGACAAAAATTCGTGCTAGACACTGATGCAAGCGGATATGGAATAGGAGGCGTGCTGTCGCAAGTGATAGATGGGACAGAAAAGGTTATAGGCTACTACAGCAGAGTACTTTCGAAGCCTGAAAGAAACTATTGCGTAACGCGACGAGAGCTTCTAGCAGCATTGGAGTGCATAAAACTCTACCACAAGTATTTGTATGGCCAACATTTTACGTTGAGGACAGATCATGCCGCACTCAGGTGGTTGCTGCAATTCAAGAGCCCTGAAGGACAGCTTGCACGCTGGATAGAGCGTCTTCAGAGCTATGGCTTTAGTATTGAGCACAGAAAAGGAGGCAAGCATAACAACGCAGACGCCCTTTCTAGGCGGCCATGTGATCTGGGGTGTAAGCATTGCACAAAGGCGGAGAGAAAAGAATTCGTTATTGATGTTCGGCTTACACATATAGAATCTAGTGAAGACTGGCCGACAGCACAAAGAAACGATCCCATATTGGCAAAAGTTATAGCGGCTAAAGAGGAAGACAGAAGACCGACGCGAAGTGAGATCTCACCAGAAAGTCCACTGGCGAAGGCATATTGGGCCCAGTGGAACAGTCTCAGGTTGAAGGATGGCTGCTTATGTCGCACCTGGGAAAGCACAGACGGTAAAACTGTGATAGACTTAATCGTCGTTCCATCCTCCAAGATCAAAGAGGTCATGAAACAATTCCACAATGGTCCTAGCGGAGGTCACCTTGGTGTAACGAAGACGCTGGAAAAGATAAAACAACGGTTCTATTGGGTCGGCTGTCAACAAGCCGTAGCAGAGTGGATAGCCAATTGCCAGGAGTGCATTGCAGCAAAGGGTCCAGTACGAAGGAGTCGGGGGCAGCTTCAGCAGTACAATTCAGGCGCTCCCTCTGAACGTATAGCGATGGACGTAGCAGGTCCCTTCCCTGCTAGAAATGCTGGAAACCGATACGTTTTAGTGGTCATGGACTATTTTCGCAAATGGCCGGAAGTATATGCCATTCCCAATCAAGAAGCCAGAACGCTATGGTGTTCCCTTAGAACTACACTCCGACCAAGGCCGAAATTTTGAATCCGTTATATTTAAAGAGATGTGCGAGGTATACGGAATAAGAAAGACCAGAACGACACCGTTACATCCGCAATCTGATGGTATGGTCGAACGATTCAATCGAACCCTGGAAGAATACCTAAGAAAAGTGGTCAGCGCACATCAGAGGGACTGGGATGAGCATATACCCAAGTTTTTATTGGCATATAGATCAGCTGTTCACGATTCCACCTCACGAACACCAGCGAAAATAGTCTTTGGATCTGAGCTAAAGTTGCCTGCAGATTTAGAGTTTGGTGTTAAGCCAACATCGGCCGAAGGAGACGGCGAAAACTCTAGTCAGGCACAAAGGGACCTTCAGCAGATTCACGAATTCGTGCGGAGTCGGATAAAATTAACCAGTGATAAAATGAAAGCCAGATATGATCGAGCTGCCAACTCTGAGGGATTTAACGAGGGACAACTGGTTCTACTTTTTAACCCACAACGGAAGAAAGGATTATCACCCAAACTACAAACTCATTGGGATGGACCTTATAAAGTAATAAAGCGGCTAAACGACGTAGTTTACAGAATACAGAAATTTCATAGCCCAAGATCAAAAATGAAAGTTGTGCACTTGGAGCGGCTAGCCAACTATGGAAAAGGTACATCTGTGTCTGTTCGGGACGAACAGGTTTGAGAAGGGGGTAGTGTTACGAAAGAAGAATTTATTCATTATAAGCTCTGAACAACAATACTCTCGAACAACAACAACAACATTAATGGCTTATTTTCTTACAATGATGGAAGAAAGAAACGCCTCATACAAAAATTCGCATTTACGCATACACACACACACACAGATTAAATAAACACTCTTCTGTTAAATAAACACGTAACAATATGTTAAATTGTTGCTGCTAAGGCACAATGGAAAGAACTCAGCCATTTGTAAAGGGCTTGGCCGATTGCTCCTAAATTTGCAGCGGATATATTAACATAATAATTACCCTATCGATCATAAATGTATCCACCACATCAAAAATAATAAGCTAGGGTCGGCCAAAAATTAAAAACAAAATTTTTCCAAGTCAATTTTCTCCCAAACTAAAAGAGAAATGTACGTACATTTTTTGTAGAAATTGTGAGGGACTATTGAAGTTTAAGAAATCTTAACATTTGACCTATAAATAAATTTTTCATGACATGACAGTATGCCCGAAGTACTCAACTTATATATTCAGCCAAAGCACCTATATGGCTTTTTCAAGTAAGACACCGAATATTATTTACACCGATATATTTGCCTTTTGAAATGTAAGCTCAAAATCATTTTTGTTTATTTATTAAAAAAACTATTGAAACCAAATTGGTTGAATAAATTTACTCTATCCTTACTAACAAAATAATGTTAACAACTAAAGGGTGTCCCGTTAAAAGACGTGATATTGGCATATATGTATATTGGCATATCTTTTGAACTGTAACAGGTACACTGATGAAATTTACACTGCATTTGTATTTCTGCAATGTAAAAATATAAAATTTAAAATCATAGGGTACCACATATTAAAAATAATTTTGACGTTTATTGACTTATTTTTTAACTCCGTCGTATTTTATGTACATATATCGTTTTAACTCTTGAACCGTTATAGAGCAGAACTTGAAATGAATATTTATGCTTACAGATTTGTATGTAAAAGGGTAGACGTCTGATTGTTTGAAGGCGTTTTCTTCAATTATTACTTTTTAAATACTTTCGATTTGAAATAAATTTGTTCTTATACATATGAAACATATGAGCTCTTTATTTTGAAAGTGCTATAAGTCAAAATTTTTAAACATATAATTTATCAGCTATTTCATATCAAATCCTAATAAAATTACATAATCTGAAATAATTCGCAATATGCCATGAGAATTGCGTTGATAAATTGAGTTTATTTTTTGGTTGGTAAACAAAATACAGGTACTGTATATTTTAATAGTGGTATAAGTCACTTTGTTTTCAAAGTTTTGCAAAATAATTATTAGTAATTTTGTCATGATCAGGTAATCCTATTAATGTAAAATTAAATATTTATAGTTAATTGTAGACATTGTACGGCGAAGAAGTATAAGTTAAGTTCCCAAGAAATGAAATCGAATAAGACTAATATCATCTTCTGATAAATCATTTCATTATTTAAAACCAATGGAGAAGCTGTCTCTTAGCTAAAAATACAATGGATCAGATTTTAAAAAAATGTTTTATAAAATTTTATTGGATGACAATTCCGAATTCATGGTGTTAGACCTTTCACCTAGAAGAGGAAGGCCAAGAATATACGAAAATATTGATTGTATATTCCATTATACACAGCCATTAGACCAGCCGAAGAAAATAATCCACAAACACTTTATTTTCCTAAATACTAAAAAATAAATTACTCAGTTACAAAGTAATGAGTTTGAATAAAATGTTAATTTCTAATAAAATTTTTTCCTGGATGGTTTAATTCATTTATGAAGTTAATTTTGAAAATGGTATAAGTCATTACAACCTTTCAAAGCCACACTTCGTTTAAAAAATAGTTATAAATTTCATAATAATAATAATAAATCCCAAACACAAAAATATTTTTTAATCCTGAGATTTTTAATTTTGATTTTTATTTTATATAATTTATATTTTATTAGTCAAACTATTTATATTCCATCAGAGCGGAATGCACATTTTTATACAGTTACGTCCGTCAGCAGCACTCTTCGTATCTATCTACTTTGGGTAGTGTTTAGTAGTAAGCATCATCTATTCGACCAACTAAACCAAGGAAAACTTGTATTCAATTATTAATCTTCAGTTGGTGAGAACGAAGTCTACCACTACCACGACCTCACCTAATTTCTAATTTAAATTATTCTTTCTTAGAGAGAATAAAGTGAACTTAAGCTTGACTACAAATTTCATGTGTATTTTTTAATCCTTTAAAATGCAACTCTCTTAATATCTCGAAACAGAAATATGTCATATATTTCATAATCAAGGGCTCATATATTTCGATTTGTTCAAATAAAAGAATAGGTTTGAAAAAAATTGTTTCAAATAAAAACTCTCTATTTTTTATTCCCTAAATAAGGACGATTTTAGTTTTTTGTTAAATTGGTGAAGAAAATTAAAACACACATACACAACTAAGATAGAGCTCTGTAAATTAAAATAAAAAAAGTATTTTGTATTTTGCAAATACTAAATATTTATTTTAAATTGTTTCTAATACAGTGATATGTTTGGGAGTACTTGAAAGGGCATTCAATTTTTCTAGTAAATCATGTATACATATTTTTTAATTTTTAAAGTTTTGGTTTGCAAATGTGTTGAAAAATGACCAGGCATGTCCATGTGTTGTTTTTTGTATTTTTTTATAAAACAACTTTGTTAAAAATGAAATGCTGGTCCACATATTTTTTTACAAACCATTTTATCGAATATAGAAGAATAGTTAGCTCCGGTGCGCTTTGCTACACCAATCCACAAAAAATACAATAAACACTTGGAAGAAAAGTATGGGCAATCTTTAACTTGAAAACTCATGCTATTCTACTAACATCGAAAATGTTTTAGTTTATATGCAAGGGACGCCGCCTACTGTTTTCATCCAATCTGTTTTTTGCTAGACTATAAGTATTAACACGATAATATTTTTTTTATTTTTTATGGGAGGTACCACTCCCACCATCCTATTCCAGTCTGCATTTTGCTAGACAATGCACATTACTTTAAGGTTTACTTGTGCAAAGTTTCAAGACTCTACCTGTTGCAGTTCTCCAGGTACACGATAATAATTTTTCAGTTTGTATAGGAGGTACCACGTCCACTGCTCCAATCCAGTTTTTATTTTGGTAGACTATGTGCATTAACATACTGATTAATCGTGCAAAGCATCAAGGCTTTATCAATTGTAGTTCGCCCGGAACACGATAATAATTTTTTATTTTTTGTGGGAGTTACCACGCCCTCTATTCCAATTCAGCCATTGTTTAGCTTGACTATGTAAGTTAATATGTTGGTTACTGGTGCGAAATTCCAAGGTGCTACAGTTCTCTAGATACACGATAATAATTTTTACTTTGTATGGGGGTGGCAAAGTGTCCTAATTCATCTTATGTTTTTCTAGAGTTTTCGCATGGGTATGAGGGTTACGCGTAGTGTTCTAATTTTGGTGACAAAAAAAATCTGTAGAAATTAACCATTATTTTCCACTGAATTTAAACGATAAATTCTGTTAATAAAGTCTTATATTCCGTATTTCCGGTATTTTATTTTCTGGCAATTACACTTACAGTTCTTTCAAGCTTCTATTTCATACATTTTCTAACATTTCTAATTTTATATTGTTTTCCACATCGGAATTTATACACTGTCTTTATTTTCACGTTCAATGATCTTTGCAATGATATTGTTTCTTTCAAATTAATACTGACATATCGCACGCAATCGATAAATTGTAATTGTAGGCGAGCAAAAACGTCTAGCATGTTACATTCTGGAAAGATCTTGCAGGCACTACTTCCTATTGTGTACATCATACTTGTATTTAATTTTGTGTAAAGGGTATTTAAGAATATTCTACAAAAACCACTAAACATACTTTTTGCTTTTTTCTTTTTTAAATTTCAACATTAAAAAAAAAAGAAAATCTCGAATCTAATAAATTTGAATTATTTAGATACTTTGCAAATAAAGTAAAAATCTGGGCCTACGAGTTATCATGCGCATACCAAAATTTTATAGTAATGCTCGAGATATTGAATCTAACAATTTTTTTTATTAAAACTGTATAAAAGTACTCACGGAATCAGTCAAGCTTAAGCCGTTGCTTATAGTGAACAGTCAATTTTTCCAAGGAAAAATTAAAGCTTTAAAAAACGTTATCGAATTGTTTTTTATACAATATATACTAAAATTAATAACGAAATAAACATAAAATATACTACAGAATACTTACATTTCGAAGATTTGCAATTTTATTTTACTATTTAAAGTCAGATATTAACCGCACTTACCTGCAACGAAAATAAACAATTGAAGATTTTAAAAATATTAGATAAACAAATATGTATAATAATTTAATATAAAAATATTTTAAAATTTAGGTAACAGTATAGTATCTAACTGGGAAACTGATTCGGTAACCTCTTCGTATGTAATGAAGTAGTAAAGCACGTTGTCCTATCAAGTGCCTTCAATGTCAGCCTCATCTGTATTCAGCTGAAGCAATAAAAATTTTATGATAATGTAGAGTCTAATAACAAATAATGCAGAAATCCAGGACTTCAAATAAACTGGCATGTTGTGATATGCGATTTTATACTTTTCTCTGATCTCCGAAGATTTGAACGTTTGTTCCTCAGTGTAACTCCGTTTATGTAATAAAACCTAAAACAAATTTCTATGTGGAAGCGTTCTGGGCAATCAATATTCTATTTATCAATGTTCTATTTATTACACCAACATTAGGAATTACCGTACAACTTAATTGAAACTCTTGCTATCTTTATACTAAGCCTTGTTTAATAATGAGTTGTATTCAATTAAAGTATCCGAATTTACTTACATCTGTTTGTAATTTCTACAATATTCATTTCATGTATATACAAAGAAGCTACCTAATACATAAGGAAGTCGATTTAGCGATCTCCGTCTGTCCCTAATCTAGTTTTTAAAGATTTGCTATTAGTATCCACGAATATTGGAGACCTGTATTTTCTGTATTTTCCAAGGTTCTTCCCATCTTTTTTATGTTATTATTGTTATTGTTTTGTATAAGATTCCTGATGTTATTGATATTGGCATAGCAAAGGGTTTTCCAGGAGATGTGCTTAAAGTTGAATCATCACTTGGAACCCCCGAGAGATAATTTCACCGGCTGGATTCCTAGCGACGGCAAGCACTCACGTAAATTGGCTAAGATATAAAAAAGATCTCAGAGCTCATTGCTCGGAAAACTTTCTGCTAAGAACTCTAAAAGACATCGATTTGTGTCTTACTGATCTTGATAAAAACCTAAAATTATCTGTTAAACATGTAACATGCAATAACCCGGCAACAAACAAGATACAATCGAATTTGCTCCGCAGACGTTGAACACAATCTCACAGATCTTCTCAACTCAAAAACAGACTAAGGGAAATCACGAAACAGCTAAGAGAGATTGCTTCACTACAAAAATATTTGGAAGGCCTAGACGCTAGACCACAATCGGATTATTCGTTATGGCGTGCAACAAGAAATCTTAAAAGACCTATCGAAACCTCCCTTGCGTACTTCTTGCGGAGAGCAAGGAGTGCCAACGAAAATGGAAATTTATTTATTAATCATTTAAAATCTAATATACCGCCTACTTTAGTGGGGTTGCCATCCGTATATGCTGAAGCAGTTAGAGTTAACTTACTCGATGTTGAAAGGGCAATTGCTAGATTGAACCCCAATATGGCTTATGGTTTTTTACAAAACAAGCAACAAAATAAAAATGGGACTTCCACAGGTAGCAGTTAAAATAATTCTAACCAATAAGTCTGTTGTAAGATATGTCAAAACTATTTAAAAAAATATTAATTAATAATTATTTCGTTAAACCCAATTTTCAGCAAAAAATGTTGTATTCCGAACCACAAATTCGATTAAGAAGACAGCGCTGCACTATTGAACAAAAGCACAGATTAGTAAATGTACTAAAAAAGGCTTTCAAGGAAAAAAATATTGTTCTGCGCTGTTCATAGACGTTTCTCAAGCGTTCGACAAAGTAAAGTTACTAATTGGTAGTAAATTTATACTGAGAGAAGGAGATTTTTTAAGCTCGTCTCAATCAATTAAGGCTGGAATTCCTTAAGGTAGCATATTGGGACCCATTTTATGTTTGCTGTACAGATCGGATATGCCAACTAGCTCAAGTTAATAAATATATATTTGCTAACGACACTGCTCTTCTAAGCATTCGTGAAAGCCCCCAAGTAGCATCGCAATATATAAATTTTAAAATAAAACTGGAGTGGCCTACACTCAATTTTACCATACCAAATGGAAACAGATATTTTTTTTAGATATATTACATAACAAATAAAAGTTCAAAGTATATTCGAATCGAAAAAAAAATTATTTTCGATTTGGGTGTTAAACTACCCCTTGTCCCTTTCCGATTATGGCCAAAATTAATACAGCTCTTCATCTTCATAAACCAAAGGCACATACTTAATTTCATATTGATATGTCATACGGTATGACCTGTAGAGCGTTTACAAAATTTGGGAGTAAGTAAACTACCCCTTGCCCCTTCCCGATTATGCCCAAAATTGATATAGCTCTTTATATCCATAAACCAAAGGCACATACTAAATTTAAGGTAAGGAAACTATTCCTTGCCCCCTCCCGGTTATGCCCAAAAACTATACAGTTCTACATCTCCACATACCAAAGGCACATACTAAATTTCATTTTGATATGTCAAACGGTATAACCTGTACAAACATCACAAAAATAGTGGCATACACACACACCCACCCACCCACACACATCAACGCGAAAATAGTCAAAATGGATTCAGGAGACCTCTAAACGTATAGATCCGTCAAAATCCCGACCTCGATTTTTTTCATGATCACTATACTTTACCTTATACTACGTATGGTAAAATAAAAATGGAGAATAAAAATAAACGATCAAAAATGTAGTCACATTCCCTTTACTCTGCGTAGAGACTCATGTCCTATTCAAATAAATAACCAAACTATAGCTCAAAACTCAGAGGTTTTATTACGGTTTATGGTCTGCAAATTTTAAGTGGTTGCCTTCTATAGCTCAAAAAATAAAGACATAAAGACAAATAACACGTCACTTTAGGAACACCCTATAAGTTTTAGTATTTGTTGCTATAGTGGCTGCAGTTACACACCTTCTGTGAAAATTTCAAGAGTATACCTATTATGGTTCAAAACTTAGGCCTTATACATGCAAATCACGCCACTATCGGAACACCCTTTAATTTTTAGGTTTATTTTTTAGACCTGTTTATAAAGTGAACTAAGTTTGAATTACTGTTTGTAAATTTTTGGTGTATGCCTCCTACAGTGCAAGAAATAAACACATATTCGTGAATAGCACCTCTCTATCGAAACACCCTATAAGTTTTAATTTTTGTTGCTACATCGGCCACCGCTATACACCTTCTCTGAAAATTTCAAGAGTCTACTTATTATGGTTGGAAACTTAGGCCTTATACATGCAAATCACACCACTATCGGCACACCCTTTAATTTTTACTTTTATTTTTTTATACTTATTTATATATCGAACTAAGTTTTAATTACTGTTTTAAATTTTAAGTGTATTCCTCCTACAGTTCAAGAAATACACACATATTCGTGAATAACACCTCTCTATCGCAACACCCTGTAAATTTTAATATTTGATGCTATAGCGGCCACAGATATACACCTCTGTGAAAATTTCAAGAGTCTACCTATTATGGTTCAAAACTTAGGCCTTATACATGCATATAACACCACTATCGGAACACCCTTTAATGTTTAGTTTTATTTTTTTATACTTGTTTATATAGCCAACTAAGTTTTAATTACTGTTTGTAAATTTAAAGTGTTTCCCTCCTACAGTTCAAGAAATAAACACATTTTCGTGAATAACACCTCTCTATTGGACCACCCTATAAGTTTTAGTATTTGTTGCTATAGCGGCCACCGCTATACAACTTCTGTGAAAAATTTAAGAGTCTACCTATTACGGTTCCAGAGATAAAAGGCGCTGACAGACGGACAGACGGACAGACATTGTAGCGAAAACAATAGGGTTACGTTTTTACACTTTGTGTACGGAACCCTAAAAACAACAACTAGGGTTAAACGGTACTTTGATTTTTATCACTTTTGCACAGAAAAGGCAGTCATTTGAACTACAGTGCACTGGCTGGATTTCAGTATATACATATGTATGTATGTATATTTTTTTCTTTAACTTTTAGTCGTCAGACTTGGGCACTTATTGTTAGTTCATATAATTTGAAGATAAATTAAATAAATAATATGAAAAAAAAGTTTCGTTAAAAAACCACATTTTCACGCAAAAATTGCCAAAAATTTATTTATAAATTTAATTATAGTGTCTTATTATCCTATCGGGTACAAATATAGTTGAAGACCATAAGAGTAAAAACCGACGATGTAGTGCTGTCTAGGATAAAAGATTGGGCACTGCCAGATGTAGAACTCTCACTTGTTTTTAAGTTGCAATATTTTGTGAAGAAATATTATAATTTTTTGCCGTTATCACATTTATTATTTCAATTATTAATTTTAATATAACAACTATTGCCTTTTGTGTTGTAGCTTTGCAAATGTTGTATGTAGTATTCTGGTAATTTCTTAATATATGTATACAATCTACACAAAATATAATATTTAATTTATGCAAACTTATATGCTTCTAAATAAATAATCTCCTTTGACTTATTTAAGCACATTTTTCATATAATAACATTTCTATACAACACTTTGAGCGCATTATTCTGAATATAAACGATTTTCAAATGTTTGCACTAAAATATAAATAATGAAATATATTTTTCGCACATTTCTCTCGCTTAACTTTCATTTTTGATATAAAACAAACTTAAACATCCTTTAAATACATTTGTACTCTCGAACAAACTCATATGTGTGTTGGGTGCCTGTGAGATTGTATGAGTTGTGTGAATAATGGGGTGCGTGTATGTAAATATGCTTTTTATTTTCTTTTTAATAATTAATAATAAAAGCCACATTAATTTAATAAGAAATCTAATTAAAACATACAATAATACCAGAAACTTAAATGTCTAGCGGCAAAATTATTTGCGATTTTCCAGCAGTTGTTTTAATCAAATTTATTTTTCACTTTATTCAAGTGCCTGTTTGGTAGAGACCGACTTAGTTTGTATATATGTGTTCGTAGGAATTATGCACGTCTCAATATGGCAATGAGATTATATGGCCGGTTGTATGTTTGTATAAAACTCTGTATAATACTTCTATTAGCAAATGAATCAACATTTTGGTTGGTTCTTTTCTCTACTTTTTATGAAGCTTTTGAGTATCTTTTAATGAATAATTAAATTAAAACTAACATTTAATAAATGAATGACTGCATGGGAGTACAAAATATTAAAGCAGACACACACACACATAAAATACTGAAAAGCCAACTTATAAATTTATCTATGTGCAAAGCATGCTAAATGCAGGCACGCACTCACATTCATAGAATAGTACTTGTGAGTCTATCTTAAATCAAATTTACCCAGCAGTAAAAATAATATTAAAGAGGCCTTCCATATGGCCTTATTCAGGAGGCACTACTCATATTCTATACACATATACCTTTTACACGCGGTGTCCTACCACTCTCCCGTCTTTTCCAAGGCCTTTTGGCCCTACTTCAGTATCCTAATTGAAAGCTCCAATATGTATCGGATCTTATGTACTGTCGCAGCAGACCTTCAATAAGGCCTGCTTAAATTTTAACCCTGGGTAATGCTCTCCAGAAATCTATCATATTCACAGGTGTAATAAACTAAATACTAATTTAATTCACACATACACTAACATGCTACACTTCTGTGTAAAACTATTCAGAATTCTAAAACTATATTTTATAAAAAAACAAAAAATACTTTTTCATACAAGAATGTAGTGGCCTTAAGCATTTGTTTGATTAGAAAGATATGTACATACACATTTACAAAAACAACAAATAAATTAAATGTTCATTAGAAAAATATGAATTTTATGAACGAGGATGTGTGAAAGAGTTCTGATATGTGCAGCTGTTGGTTTTTTGCCTTCTCCAAAATTATATATTAATAATGTGCATTTTATAATTTTAAATATTAGGCACACACACATTTTAAGTTTAAGATAATATACATATAAAATAAAATCATATTCTTCTTTATTTAATTAATAATAATTTAATATATCAAGTATAATAAGTTATGGGAAAGTGGGCGTGGTACCTCCCATACAAAAGGAAAAATTATTATTGTTTACCTATAGAACTACATCAGGTAGAGCCTTTGCACAAGTAACCCTCATACTAATGTGCATAGTCTAGCAAAATACAAACTGGATTGGAAAAGTGCGCGTGGTAACTCCCATGTAAAGTGAAAAATTATTATTAGGTACCTAGAGAACACAATAGGTAGAGTCTTGAAAACTTGCACAAGTAACCCCTATGCAAATGTGCATAATCTAGGAAAATACAGACTGGATTAGGATTGTAGGATTGGTACCTCCCATACAAAGTGAAAAATTATTATGGTGTAAATACGCAGTGAGCGTCGTATCTTGCATATAAACTGAAATCTTTTTTTCGTGAGAAAGGCGTGCGTTTTCGAGTTAAAGGTTGGCCATAATATTCTTCAAAGTAGTTAATTCTTTATTTTATGGATGGGTGTAGCGCAGCACATCGGGGATAGCTAGTTAAAAATAATTAAAAATATAAAGTATTTCAAATATACCCCTAATGAATAGACATGTATTCATAACTATTGCATTTAGAAAATCTTAACAAACATAGAATTAAATCCCATTAGTTTAATATAAAATTCTGTAAAATTCAATTAATAATTTTTCCGGCATAAGCTCGTTATTATAAAGAGATAAAGAAATATTAGATACTAGCAGAATGTAGTAGAGAATTAAAATATTAGAAATTATTTATGATATTTTATAGATGGTAAGGTGGGTGAAAAATTATTTTGCACAAACTATCAAGCAAACATCTTTTCTTTTTTTTCTATTATCTATCGTAAATAACAGTTTAAAAAAAAAATTCAAAAACTCTTTATGAGTCAACGGAGACCTATACTGTCATATATCAATGGAGTTCTATTGATGAGCTCTTTCAGAATTAGATAATTAAGCTCAACTCCATAGTTAAGAGTTATTTTTCAAGGAAGAAATAGAAGTTCAAATGAAAGTCTTAAAAAGAGAGTTTTATTTTGCAGTTATAAAATATAACTTTTTTGAGGAGTTTTATTATTCGTGTCAGCAAATAACACTAATTTTGTTTATTTACATAATTTTTTTGTGGGTAGATTAGAATGGAGGACCCTCAATACCAATGTAAGAGCATTGAATGCCCACTCTTCCCTGGGTTGCAGGAAAAAACTGTTGATTTTTTTGTTGCCAATTTATAGATAAGGATAATGTATTTTTTTCCTCCCAGATAAAAAAATTATCATATTCCAAGAATTTTTTTTTAAACCTCGTAGTCTATTTCTGCGCTTTGTTGTCTGCTCCAAAAGCGATGTATTAGATATATCGGAAATGAAAATGAGAAAACAACCGGTGAAGATCGTGAACCAAACAATAACAAATTAAAAACCTACATTATTTTAATGACGATTTATTCAATTGAAATGCAAGGTGATTGCATTGGTTAGCAATTTACAAAAAATGATAACTGATATTTACGGTCCCTGATATAACTGAATATCTGTCTTGCTAATATTTCCTTGTATTTTTTCAAAATATATATCAGCCTGTCTGTCTGCTTTTCTTCTGTGTTTGCATCACGTAAAAACTACTGGATGGTTTTAACAAAATTTTGTGAGGAGGTACCTTAGGTACCTGATTCCGATATAGGAATCATTTTTTCGCAAAAATATTTGATTTTGAACAGAAAGTGGGGAAAAAGCAGTGAAAGTATGCAGTTATTTTAGCATACTTTAAGGCGGAACTAAAAATGTAAGGAAGGTAAGGAAAAATAAAAACGTGGTTTGTTGTTGGTGTTTTGTTGAAGCTTTAATATTCTGTAATATTATTCTATAACATGCAAACTTCTCATTGCGTTTTGTAGAATTTTCTTACTTATAGAGTATTTTTGGCTTCTATAAAATTAGGAGAAAGGTTTCCTGATGATCTGGCCTGAGTAACCAGTGAAATACGTATAGGAACTAGCTCTTTTCCCCCAACAAATAAATTGCATTTTTATAAGCGTTATGGGTAATTAGCATAATATTAAATAATTAATATATAAATTCCCATAAATTTTATTAATAAGTAAGGGTCTATGGTGTAGATTGCTTTCAAGGCTAAATCGAACAAAATATTGCAAGGATGCTGACGAAGTGGTGGGCACAGCTAGCATGTATAAAAAAACAAAATATGTTTATTTGTTTGTATGTTTCTTTGTCGGAAAGCTATATCTGCCTACAACAGTGAACCGATCTGTCACCAGATAAGCGGTGGATACGACTTATTATTTTTTTATTTTAATATAGGGGAATAACGAAGCAGACCACTTCCCAACGGGTCCCTTTTTCACCCCATCCGTCCTCTATGATTATAGACAACCGAAATTTAATTACGGCAACCTTACCCTCATAGAGTCACGTGCTACCACCAGCCTATAATCTTGACTTTAGTGATTTCTAACTGTCGACTGGTAACTGTCGGCCTTCTTTCTCATAAAGCAGTCTCTAGTAATTGCTAGCATATGTTCAAGGCTCAGGTCACCCATGGCATCCAAATTTATCAGGCTTCTGCCAGTGGTCTTTCTCTTACCCTAGCCAGTGCTGGACATTCACACACAATGTGCGCTACCGTCTCAGCCTCCTCAGGCACATTCTGCAAGTATCATCTTCTTCGATTTTTGTCTTGGCTAGATGATACTTGAAGTTTCCATGACCTGTCACCTTAGAGTACTTCTCCTGTATCTGAGTACCTTACTGGCCTTCCTGCCCATGGGCTCTTTGAGCACCTTTCGGGCCTGCCTATAGGTGGTGGTGTATAAAAAGAAATTATTTAGAAATATTTATCTAAGACGATTAAATCTAAAATAAAACTACTAAATATAAAATAAAGGAAATGCATAAAAAAATCTTTCTTTTTCCTATTAAGTCAATTGAGATTAAAGGGCTCAGAGTAATAATATTTTCATAATTGCCTTTACAACGTCAAGTGACTTGAAACTTAAAAATTTCAATGATTTTGTTTTGCTTCTGTAGGGAAAGGTAGATCGTCGCTGCGACAAACCCCCTAAGACTCTCTTTCTATATCTTAAGCAATAAGATGAAAAATAATTTTTCCTACATTATTTATATGTACAAGTGCTTAACAATGTTTACTGATACATACAGCCCACATGGGATTGAGAAACAAAATTTATTTTTAATTTTCTTGATAAATCCAACATTTAAACATACATAATTTCATATTTCATATATAAAATATAAAGTAAATACTGCAAGTTGTTAAGAAAAGATTTGTTATGTTTTGTTTAATACGGCTAAGGGTGGCTTTTATCCACATTTATCTATTATACTTCAATGTGGGTCGGGGCGTAGTGTTAAATAAATAATTTTGTGGATTTTCATTCCTTGAGCAATAAATTTAAACTCATGTCTTTCAAAAGCGGTTCTCATAAGAGCATCAAATGAGCGTATTCAAGAATGCTATAATTGTAAGGCAATAATAACAAACTGCATCCTCCCTCGCTTGAAAGGACGCAGGTACATATGTTAGCGAATACATATATACCTGTGCTTACGCGGATGCAGGTAGGTAAGCGAAGGGACCAACAACCTGCCTTCCTGAAGCAGGTTGGAAGAGAGAGTCTATTTCTCTCTCCCTTACAAACCTGCTGGTTTTTTTTTTCGAATAAGCATTTAATTGTTTGTCATGGTTACAGAGAAGAAAATACCGGATATTAAATTATTTTTTATATATTTCTGAAATGTATACTTATTTTAATGCTGTAAAAAGATATTAATTTAATGCCTTTATTATTATCAAAACTCTAAATTTTTTAAATAGCAAATTTAAAACAGGTTTACAAAGTAACTTTTTGAGGATCCAATATAACTTGTGTTCCTTTTGTGATATACCAATCTTTCAAATAGGGCTATTATATAAATGGTGGAGATATGGGAAAAAACTACGGATGCCTTTGTTTCTCACATTAAAAAAATAGTCGTTTACTTGACACCCTAAACCAAAAATAATTAGTTTTTTTATTAGAATATATTTTGAGCTTTTTTTCGTTGGTGTGGATGGATATATTATTCATACAAATATCTGTTTTCATGGTAAAGTTGAGTGTAGATTATTTGCAAAGCATTGGATTATTTGCAAAGCATTGGTCTCTAACGGTAAAATTTAAAACCACTGATAACACGATTGCCGAACTTAGTGCGCAAAAGATAGATTGCTTTTTGTGTTCTGTGACATGTTTCCACGGCGCTGCATATGCTTGTAGGATGCATCTACCAACCTCTCGAGCATAAAGAATACGTATTGGTGCCGTTCCTGGATATAGAAGGAGCGTTCAACAATGCTAAACCGGAGACAATTATCAGGGCTCTGGAAAGACTGATCATAAGTCAGTCACTGTCATGGATCCTTAATGTTCAATTTAGGGCAAATACGGCTTAGATATCCCTTTATATCTGTAAAAAGGCCATAGGAAAAGCCCCAGAAACGCCTTCTTTTAATATTGTAACTATTAAAAGAAGGAGTTTCGATAAATCCATACTAATGTATGGAGCGCTTGTAAGGTGGTCTGTACTAGGCCTACATACTGTAGTACAATCAACAAATTACTACGCACTTCAGCCTTGATGAACACTGGTGACATGCGCACTACGAAGGCTCTTTTGACAATGTTCCAGCCGATCTAGTGGCCAAATAACAGGCCATGAAACCGGCAATAAGGCTTAGTGCATCCTGGGCATGGATTTCGACGAGTTTCGGTCATGCGACTATTTTGGGATGTGCATCCACTATCCCGGGCAATACACTCAGACATGCCGGCCAGAAGATTCGGAGTATTAATGTCGGGCACGTCAGCCTTGTTGACACATGATTGCCATCAAGAAGATGTGCTTGTAGTTTATACAGCCATGAAATCAGCGCCAAGCTGGCTAAGGTACCACAGGATATAAATAAACCATTACTTACGCACTTTAAAAGTATGAGTCTTAAAATTTAGTGAGGGTTACTTACAAGTCAAAATCGAGAAAAATATTGTCAGGACGCCCAAGACGTGGCAGGCGCACCTAGTAATAAATAGTGAAACTTGCTTCCGGTTTCTGTTATTAATACCGAAGGAAGCATTGCAAAACTATCCTAAACCTTTTTCAATTGATTTATCGCTTTTTGTGTCTTATACTCCAACCTTGATTTCGTTTGCATTTATTTAAATTTACAGGTATTCTACGTATTCAGACTCATTGCCTCGTTTTTACTATATTTGCTTTATTCGCAGAAAAATTCATAAAGTAGTAATTTTTCATGACGATCTTACTCTGCTAGAGATGAGAATATAATAATACCCGTAAATTAACTTTCACAATTTAAGCTTTCTTGAATTTCGGGTTGAATTCTTATGCCAACTCAATTTATTGTTATTCTGTACAAACTTGCTCTACGCTGTGATTTTAATATAAATTCCTACACCATACAGTGAAGCATACTATGAATTTAATTAATTTTCATTAACAATTCTCAAGAACTTCATAAAAAATCCGTTTTTAAATTTATAGGAAAAAGAAATCTTGTTTTGGCAAAGAAACGCTTTTTATAAAAACTTGCAAACATATTAGATAAAGCAACGAAATTGTGTTTTCGAATCCTTTGAAATTTTTTTCAAGTTGTCATACAAGCTGTACGTGACGTGTGCTAAAGAATACATATTTTCCTTTTAACCCATTACTGCTCACTCACATTTTTTTAGCTGTGCTTTGGAAATGGATAGGAGTAGATAATAGAGCTGCAAAACAATCGATAGTACTATCGATAGTTTTCTTTCGGCTGACTATCGATTGATAGTCTTTCAATATATATACTATCGTCAAATTTAAACTGAAAATACGAACTTGATTAATTTTAGTCAACGTCAGATTTGTAGCAACTTATTCGACTCAGATGAATGTAGAAAAACAAATAAAGTAAATCATATTTTAAATCGTTTAAAATAAATCTTTAAATGATTTAAAATTAGCTACCTAAATCCGGCGGCTCCGCCAAGTACTGACTGCCGCTTAACAGTCTTCATTCTCTTTACAAACTACAGGTGAATCCATAATTTAAAGCAAGTAAATGGCAAAATATAGATATTAAATTTTTTAAATAATAGCCCAATTTACAATCTTTTGCACTTGATATTGCAATTTAATGCAATTGTAAAAATTTTCCATGAATTGTGAACGGTTTTTATTTTAGTTTGAAATACTTCCAAAACATAATACTTCATATTGGCTTCAATTAGTGGATTTTTTAATAAACAAAACTGTTTTGAGATTATTTTCAACAAGGGCATAAAATATTCATTCATCTGCGAGGCAAGCGTATTCGAGTGTAAAAGTTAACTGGAAAGTTGCTGTGCTAGAAACAAAAAAGTTACGGAATTTTGAAACCTCCCTCATAAAACATTATGGCCAAAACTCGACAGTAGTCCATTGTTCCAATAACAATTAACAGAAGGAGTGACATTGTGTTGCATTAAATGGAATTATCAAGCTGTCCTCGTATTGGATGCAGATGCGCTCTTGATAGCGACAATATTCTACAGCCAGGCAGGCCAGTAATAGATAACAGATAACATTTTATTATGTCCATATGGGTCCATTTTTTTTACGTTTTTGATATTCTTACAAACTCAAATAGCACTTGAAAAATGTCGATTGTATCGATAGCAAACTATGGAATGGGCCGGCTATAGATAGTTTTGCAGCTGTACTATATAAAACAGATGGTTAGAATGATACTAAAGCTTCTTTTATGGCAACCCTGCAATTGCACGTTATTATTATTTTTAGAACAGTGTTGCGTCTGGTGTTATGTAGGCGTATTATTGAAGCTAGGATAGCCAATTTATAATTATTTTACTTCGCTGGCGATTTAGTGCATTGTGGTAATACCGGGCGCTGGGATATGTATTATTATAAGAGAAGTAATATATTTCAGAAAATTTGCCACCGCTAAGTATTGAACTCGTGAGCATGCTTTTGTACACAAAGTGCTAACCAGAGTTGCAAAATCTCTTTTTATACCCTTCAATACAGGTGGAAAGGGTATATATACGTAAGTTTTTCATTCCGTGTGTAATTTCTACAATATTAATTTTCGACCCCATGAAGTATATATATTCTGGATCCTTATACATAGAGAAGTTGATTAAGCGATGTCCGTCTATCCGTCTGTCTGTCTGTCTGTCTGTCTGTCTGTCTGTCTGTCTGTCTGTCTGTCTGTCCGTCTATCCGTGTTAGTGTTGTAATGTCATTTGTCAAGGCACCAGAAGAGATACAAAATATTTAAGCACACCAATCTGTCAGGCATAGTTTCGAAAATTTTGGTATAGCAATTCAGCAACATCGGATAATTCCTTTGGAGCCTGGGGGCCAAAAAACCACGCCCACCTATATATTTTTCACGTTTTTTTTATTTTTTTCGGCTTTAATTATTCTGTTTTGCCTTTTTTTGTCAAATAAATATTAAACTGCGTCAGGTAGATCGCAAGGAGTGCATACAGATCTCGGGGGATCGATAACCCCCTGCGAGGGGCGATTTTTGTTTGTTTTTAGATTAGTAGGGTTTTTCTGCTTTGAATTGTATTAGAGACCTTAATAGAAAGCAGTACACATAGAGGTAGCCAGTGGACCCACAGGGTACCTACTGATAAATAGGAGCAGTTAAAAGGACCCCCCATGTGTCAATATGAGGATTTTTTTTGTAAGGATTTCTTTTTGCTTTAGTCTGACCATTCTAACTCAATATAGACTGCAGAAAGGTCCTAAATTTAACAAAAAAGATTTCAATATAATTTAAAAAAAATATACAAAAATAATTTTTACAAAAAATTTACAAAACATTTTCAAAAAGATATTTCACAGAAAAATATTAAAAAAAAATTTTTTTTTTAATTTTCCAAAAAATTTTCGAATAAAATTTTACAAAAAATTTTTACAAAATTATTTTTACAAAAAAATTTTACACACAATTTTCGAAAAATTAAAACAAAAATTGCAGTATTTCTTTGAAAATGAAAATCATGACTGTAACATAACATATAATTAATATTAAGATTATACATATGTATGTATGTGTGTATATAGAGTAACATATTCTTTTAAATGTGTTTGGTTTTTTTAAAAGCGTTTGATTTTTAAATAGATGATATCTCTGTTTTAAAACCTAGGTGCATTAAACACATAGACATCATCAGGATACCGACTACAAACTGTCAAAAATAAAATACACACGTTTATAGGTAAACGATTATTTTGAAGCCATCAAAGCTACATGGCTACACGACCACCGTTGTGGCTGTTGTCAACTTAGGCTAATTTCTATTTTATTCAACAAAAGAAAATGTCGCAAAATTGTAAATTACAAATTCATATACAAACAAAAAGGTTTGGAGGAAATATTTATAAGTTTTTGAAAAAGTTGTTTAATTTTATAAAAGCAAAATAAGTATTTCTACAACATTGTCAGAGTAGCTGACAACAGGGCGACAATTGTAGCAAACGGAATTTGTTTTCATTTGTCTTCTATTTCTTTAACTCATGAATAATGATTTTTTCTTTATTTAAGTAAAGAGTCAACAATATGGATAATGCTGTACATGTCTGTATAAATAAAACCACCTTGGTGAAGGGTATAGAAGATTCGACACGGCCGAATATAGCACTTTTACTTGTTTTTCTTTATTTTTAACTTGAAAACAAAAAGCTACATATTCTATAGGAATTACTCATTTCACTTTTTTTTATTTGATCTGCGAATAAAATTAACTACAAATTCCATTAACATAAACAAATTTTCAGTTGTTTCTGCTATTTAGCTTTAAGACTAACTACAAATTACTTAAATATAACTTAACACGGAGCATGTCCTAGAAAGTAATGCATTATTTTAATTTTTCCTGCGAACGAATTTTAGAATACATTATATCTAAAGCGTAACTAAAAAACTTCAAGAACAGCTGCAATACACAGGTCCAAAAATAAATGCAGCCAAAACAAAAACACTAAGTATCGGTACATCAACAACCATGCTTACTGCAAATGGGGGGCCGATCTCGATGTAGCCGCAAGAATAAACAAGGCCAGGTCATCTTCTGGCATACTAGCCCCAATCTGGCAAAATAATAAAATAAGCACAAAGCTGAGAATTTTCGAAGCAAGGGTTAAGTCGGTGCTCCTTTATGGCTGTACAATCTGGAAGGTTACAAATGACATAATAAGACGAATTGAAACTTTTATTAACCGCTGCTTAAGAAGAATATTACAAATCTTTTGGCCTAGAACGAGGACATATCCTCCGTGGAACCCATTTCAACAAGATGGTAGAGAAATTGGCAGGCCTCGCACAACATGGAGACGTTCAACGGAATCCGAAATGAACCAACTGGGTATATCTTGGAACGAACTTAGGTCTATTGCTCAAAACCGGGTTAGATGGAGAACAGCTGTTGGCATATCGGATGAGTACATCAAGTATAAAATGGGTTCCAAAATACTACCTTGTGGAACTCCGGCTGAGGCGAGCTTAAAAAACTGCTTCTATTAGTAAGAACTTTCGACCAGATAAATAATTTTGTATGATCTTATAAAAGTTATATAATTACTAATAATTTTTGCAAAAAAAAAACCGACTTCAAAACAGATAGAAGGGCAGCAATTATAAACTAAATATGTAAGAAGTAATCTTTAAGAATTAGATTTAAACCAAATAATAGATGCGGCAAAATCAAAATTAGCGGAAAAAAGTAAAGACTATGTGAATGTCAAGCATTACTGTTCAAAATTTAAGCTATTTTCACCAGCATCCGTCTTTTATGAGGACACCATTCAAGCCTCTGTGTATACCGGTTTCAAAGATAGGGTCACATAGATGTAATAACATCAACTATTTCATTTACAATTTTAAATTAAATACCTGTTGTTATAGAGGACTTGGCCACAAAGATTCTTTGTAAATTTAAACTATCTGTATATAACGGTTAAAAAGTTTAACCATATATATCAAATTACATGAACACCCTTTACATTATAATTCCAAATATTTATACTTGATATCATACCAGAAAAAGTAGTAGATATTCTGCCTAATTTTCAAGTGTTTGTGTTTAACGGTTCAAAAGATAGGGTCATATAGATTAAATTACATAATTTATGGGGACACCCTCTAGTTTCTAAATTCAAATTGTATACTTGCTATAATGGACTTTGCAATACATGTTCCTTGTAAATTTCAGCTGTCTGTCTATAACAGTTTAAAAGTTTGGCCACATACATAGAATTACATTAACTATTGGGACACCCTTTTATTTCCAAATTCAAATTTTATACTTTTTGTTATAGCGGACTTAGCAATACAGGTTCTTTGTAAATTTTCAGCGATCTATGTACAACTGTTCAAAAGTATGGCCATATACATCAAATTAAATGAACTATTAAATTTTTAAATCGGTTCAGAAATGGCTGAGTTCTGCGGTTACATACATAAAAAAAGCAACATTTAGACGAATAGATAACCTCCTTCTTTTTGGAAGTCGGCTAAAAATTGATAAAGGGTGGGTAAATTTTTATCACCTCTAGCAAAAAAATATAAAATAAATATAAAACCAGAAATGGTAGGCTTCTATAACAAGTACAAAAAATAAAACCAAAAACTAAAGGATGTTTCGATAGTAAAATGGTTTAAAAAGATACAATTTAAATTTAAACTATTAATTCATGTTACTCGTTATTTAATATAAACACTGTTTAAAACAAGATTTGCACAAAGACATCTTGTAACCTCAATGTCCAGATATTCTTTTGTTGTATTTCCCAACGTCTAACTTTTATTTTCAATTAAAATTTAACTTGCTTTTTGGCTGCATAAAATTGGAATCCTTTTTGTGAAACAATTTGTCTGATTACTTTCAAAATAGAATAAAAAATTAAATGCATATTTAAAATTTTAAACATACTGAGGGAAACTTTAAAAGAAAATCATAATGGTTGATTCTGAGATTACGGGCCAATTTTGAAATCATTTTTGGCATTTAAGTTTTTTGCAAAATTTAATACAACAGATAGGTAGCTTTAATCGTTTTAACAATGGCTACTCAATTGTCGAAGGTACACATCAATATTATAATTTTTAAATGAATTATACGAGTTTTTGAAAATATGCCCTCCAGGGTAATGACGTGTTGAGCAGGGAAATGACGACAACAAATGAAATCACAAATTTTTCATCAATCATTTTAATTCAGTTTAGTTAAAAATTATAAAAATAACAAAAACCACTTATTTTACATAAATTATTTTAAATTAATAAGAAGATTATCATATTTATTTTAAAAACGTCTACTTGTCAACGCCTACTTTGCATGGAAATTTTTATTTAACGGTATTTCCGTGTACAATAACAATTGGTGTTGGTAATATATCCAGAACTTGACTTATCAAAACAAAGATATTCGATGTTCACTTTAGAAGTTTAGCAATTTGTACTTTTTCATCTTTAGAGTCCTTTTGAAAAATAACAGTATGTTTGTTAAGAAAATAAAAAAATTTTATATGTATTAGGTAAGGTTAAAATTAATTTTTTACCTAGATTGTTTTTTATCTTTAACACCTTGAGCAATAAAAGTGGCAGCTTTCAGACTTTTTAATTGTCGAGTGCTGTTGGTCTCATCTTCGCTCGAATTGTAAACATCCGCGTATGTCCAACGTTTTTCCACAGTTGACGGTTAAAACTTTCCAAAAGAATCATTTGAGCTACAGGAAGTTAGCCTTAACCTTCGTTGGTGATAATCGACAATCCCTAGTTCAAAGTGATGACAATCTTCACAACTGAAACAACTTATAGTTCTCATTTTCAAGTGACTAGACTGATGATTACCACAAATTTGATGAACTTTTAAAGTACCAGAAAATGGTGAAAGATTTTTAAACTCGCTTTCCCTTGACTTTACCTCAATATCTTCATTTTTTATTACAAAAAACCGAATTCCTGGGCAATTTTCTTCTAGTTTCTGAAATTAAATATTAAAATCCATCAAATCGGTACCCTGTGCAACAAGACGATCCGCGGTTCTTTTAACAGTTCCTCCAATACCATCGGGCGCACCTTTTCCGTGACCAGATTCACTGTAGTTCCATGTAAAGTTTTTCATTGGAGGATATAGCTCGTGCAGTTTGTTGCCAAGAAAATAAAACATAGTTTTGTTTCGGTACTGTGTTGCTGGGCCATCACTTAAAAAATGTAGACTTGTCGCTTTTGTTGTCAAAGCTATGTGATCTAATATTGGCTGTAAGTGAGTCCATATGGCAAAAGCATTATGTAGAAGTGACTCGGACAATGTACAAAAACTCTCGACTTTTGGTGTACTATTCTCACCTTTTGTATAAACAACAACGGTGTGTAAAGTTATTTGCTTCCGCGATCCACCAAAGTGAAAGCTTTGCCTTTCTTCTGCATATTTCAGATTATAATTCTCGCTAAAGTCCATATGGATTAATATATCGTTTTCTTTAAGGGTCTCTTTCAACTTTTTGATTTCGTTAAATTAATGCAAGTTGTTTCCTTCGTGAATTAAAAATAGAGGCAGTTGTTTTTCAATCATGCGTACTATCTCCTGCATTTGGCATTCAATTTTTGTCACAGTTTTATTTTGGTTGATTCGTTTATCAAAAAAACCTTTCCTTAGTGTATCCCCATTTAAAGTAGTAAATAGGTGCTGTGCTTTCAAATTCCTTAAAAGTAATTTTAAAGTCTTTACACAAATAACACATCCTTAAAAGACATCTTGCTTCCTTTTTGCAACAAATGGATCTAATAACATCGTCTGGTTTTTGTTCATTGATGATGTTGTTAGTAAAGAGTCATTTAACCAGGAATTCGAAGTTGGCGTGATGTATGCATTTGCATGTTTCGCGGTCTGCAACACTCATTTGATGGATCCAAAATGGGCAATATGTGCAAAACGCTGCATAACCTAGGATGCACTTAGGATATTCTTTCAAAAATTTCTTGTGTAAATTCTTTAAGGTGTCATTTAAAAATCGTTTTTGCTTTGACATTTGTCCTTTTCGGACAAACTCGCGCTTCCCAGGACAGACTCGGCTGTTGATATCAAGCTCAAGGTACTCCTGCACTAATTTCCTGTTTTTAATGGAGTCATACCTATCCTTTCGAGCATAAAACAAACATGAAGTATTCATGTAATCTTTTGATGATCTTTTGTATTTTAAGAATAGAGAACATTCATTTTGCATTCTATATTTTTTAATTATTTTACCAGCAATTACTTTTGTGAACATTTGCCTTGCTCGATCCGATTTCATACTTGTGAAATTACTGACTAACTGCTCTCGTAAAACTTGGTCGAACAACAATTTTTTTGCAATTATCGAACTATGAGATATTCCAGAATCTAGAAGCATGTTATTTACCTTGGAATTTGGTGATTTTACATTTGCTTTATATCTAGCCTTCAATCTATTGTATCTTTTCTTATACATTTCGCGTTTATTCTTCAATTCACAAATAATTTTATCTTTTTCCTTTATTGCCCTAGAATATTTTTTTCTTTTTCTTGTTGCCAACAGTTTTCCTTTGCAAATTTCCTCCCGAAGATGAAGAAATTCCTGTTGAGAACATACGCTCGGTTTCGGGTCTGGTGGATTGGTTTCATTTCTATCATTTGAGACAGACGGAGAATGATCTCTCAAAACATTTTTATTAACGCTTTCCTTTTTTTTCTTATTTTCTCTGTAGTTTCTTGAATTTTTTTCCAGGTCTTTCACTTGGCACATTTTTCTCGCGCTGTCATTTCAGCAATAGGTTTCACTAGCTTTTTCTCTTTTTTCTTAAGATACTTTAATCTGTCCTTTTGCTTTTGCTCTTCATACTTAACTGGATCATCTTTTATTTTTTTATATCTTTGTTTTTTTCTGCTTCTCGCTTTTCTGCCAACGCCTCTTCCTTAGTTTTTGCTTTACTTTTAGCCATCACGAAATTCTAAACAAATACAATTCATTTAATAACAGTAGACTATCATTTCCCTGTAAGTCGTCATTACCCTGTGTTTCTTTGTTGCAGGGGAATGAAGGCAGGGTAATGACGAATAGTCACAAAACTCTTTAAAATGTTAATTTAATTACTTACCTTCGAAAATTTGGTTTCAATCTGAAGTTAAAAATCAAAAAGCATTAAAAAAACACATACAAAATTTCAAATTGTATTAAACGTTTTGTTTACAACAACACCGGGGAATGACGAACGTAAGTGTGACAGCTCATTCCGAACGATAAAACGCGGCTGACTTCGTTTTATTAGCATAGTTGGCGAAAAACCTGCCACATATAACCGAAGTTGATATAATTTTCTTTCAAATTTGAAATATTGCAAATCAACAATGCATTGAAAATTTGAGTTTAAGAGAATATAATATATTACATTGAGGGACAAAAGGTAATCATCCATAAAATTAATAATTGTTAAAAAAATTAAACATTATTAGAAAAAACAAGTCATTAAATATTATTTTTTTCTTTGCACTAATTTAATTAAATAATTATTTACTTTTTTTGTTAGAAATTTATAAAAATTTACGGAGAAGTAGTGTTAGGGACAGCCAGGGGAATGCAGTTTTAACACTTTAGCAGGCTATTTTTTAAAGAATCCATCAATTTATGAAACAAATATTTAAGTGACTACAAAGGACCTATCATGTTTTATTGTAAAGTTTATAATAAAGTGGAATATATTTTATTTATCCTAGTTTAAATACACAAGGACAGCAAATTGGCCGGTTATCTCAGAATGAACCTAATACATTTTGGTTAATTTAGAACTTATTTAATGGGAATTGATTATAATTTTTCAATTTCATAAACGCAGTAATTTCTATCCCATTATGTCATATACATACATACAAATTCAATTTAAATCTTATAGCACGATTGCATAAGACTTTTATCTATACATAGTTGACAAATAATTATAAGGTTAAAGTAAAGTTATAATAAAAATAAAGTATCTTGTTATTTTTTCGCAAGTTCGATGCTTAAGTTTACCGTACGCACCATATAACAATAAATCAGTCAAGTGCGAGTTAGTCTCATACACGTAGGGTTCCGTACTATGTTTAGTACGACTTTAAAAATTCAAGTTGCTGATTTTTTATGTCTTATGGGGCACCCTTTATTTTTAAAATCAAATCAAAATTATATTCGCGAAAATTGCATCGCTATTGGAACACCCTTGAAATTATAGGAATTGTTGTTATAACGGCCATGGTAATACACTTTCAATGAAAATATCAGGCGCCTACCTATTGCGGTTAAAAAATAAAGTAATGTACATGAAAAACATGTCACTGATGGAACACCCTTTTGTAATTAGTTACTTACTTAATTGTTACAGTTAGTTAATTAGTTAATTGTTACAGCGGCCGAAGTACAACATCTACTGTAAACAATTCAAGAGTCTACCTACTACGGTTCAAAAAATAAGGCTATTTAAGTAAAAATCATGTCTCTGTCGGAAAACCCTTTAATTTTGGTATCTTCTATAACATCCATGGAAATTCTCTTTCTATGAATATATCAAGAGTCTACCTATTACGACTAAAAAAATAAATCACTATACGTGAAAAACATGTCATTTTCGGAACACCCTTTAATTTTTAGTAATTGTCATATCGGCCGTGGCAACATATCTTCTGAACAAAATTTTAAGAGTCTACCTCTTACGGTTCAAGAACTGAGACGTTATACATGAGAATCACGGCACTGTCGGAACACCCTTTAATTTTTATTATTTTTTATAGTAGCCGTAATAAACCTCCTGTAAAAAGTTCAAGAATCTACTTATTATCGTTCAAAACTCAGGCCATATACACGCAAAGCACGTCACTCTCGGAACACCCTTTAATTTTAAGGTTTAATTTTAAATACTTGTTTAGAAAGCGATCATAGAGTTAATTACTGTCTACAAATTTTAAGTGGTTGCCTCCTATAGCTCAAGAAATATAGACATAAAGGCAAATAACACGTCACTTTCGGAACAACCTATAAGTTTTAGTATTTGTTGCTATAGTGGCCACAGTTATACATCCTCTGTGAAAATTTCAAGAGTCTACCTAATGCGGTTCAAAACTTAGGCCTTATACATGCAAATCACACCACTATCGAAACATCCTTTTATTTTCGGGTTTATTTTTTTAGACTTGTTTATAAAGCGAACTAAATTTTAATTACTGTTTGTAAATTTTTAGTATATGCCTCCTACCGTTCAAGAAATAAACACATATTCGTGAATAACACGTCTCTAACGGAACACCCTACAAATTTCAATATTTGTTGCTATAGCGGCCATAGATATTCACCTTCTGTGAAAATTTCAAGAGGCTACCCTATTATGGTTCAAAAGTTAGGCCTTTCACATGCAAATAACAACACTATCGGAACACCCTTTAATTTTTAAGGTTTATTTTTTTAAACTTGTTTATAAAGCGAACTAAGTTTTAATTACAGTTTGTAAATTTTTAGTGTATGCCTCCTACAGTTCAAGAAATAAACGCATATTCGCGAATTCACCTCAATATCGGAACAACCTATAAGTTTTAATTGTTGTCGCTATAGCGGCCACCGCTATACACCTTCTGTGAAAATTTCAAGAGTCTACCTATTATGGTTCAAAACTTAGGTCTTATACATGCAAATCACACCACTATTGGAACACCCTTTAATTTTTATTTTTATTTTTTTATACTTGTTTATATAGTGAACTAAGTCTGAATTACTGTTTTTAAATTTCAAGTGTATCCCTCTTACAGTTCAAGAAATAAACACATTTTCGTGAATAAAACCTCTCTATTGGAACACCCTATAAGTTTTAGTATTTGTTGCTATAGCGGCAACAACTATACATCATCTGTGAAAAATTCAAGGTTCTATCTATTACGGTTCCAGAGATAAAAGGCGCTGACAGACGGACAGACATTGTAGCGAAAACAATAGGGTTGCGTTTTGACACTTTGTGTACGGAACCCTAAAAATGTAGGAAAAAATAACACGTTTGCAGTCTACTTAGAATTGTGACGCATATAAATCTTAGTATTGCACAAAAAACAGTATCTAATAAATACCAAAAAAATATAACAATATTTTAAGAAAGAACATTTTTTGAAAAAATCAGGAAGAAACTATGGTTTTTATTATGTATTCTTCTTGTTTTTTTTCCAAAAAGGTTTTCTTCTTGATTTTATTAGGCAATCTTATTCATTTTTTTTTTAAAAAAACTCTCTAAAATTAAAAAAAAATATCAAAAAATTTTAAAAATAAAAACTGAAAACAACTTAAAAATATTTGCTTTTTAATAAGTTTATAAAACTTTTATGGACTCACTGGAATAATGTTGCTCACTGAAATTTGTATTATGTCAAGTTTTGTATTCTGAAAATCGCTTACCAAATAATATTTGGCAAACGATTTTCAGAGTACATATTATGTTCATTTCAATAAAATACACAAATAAATAACTAAATGAGACGTTTTTTTTTCGTTTCGTTTCCTGAACAATTTTAGAAATGTCGCTAAATCCAATCTTATGGGAAGGTATCGATATGTACATACTAATTTTCAATGAATGAAAATTATAAACTGAAAACTATTTTATATTTTTACAAAAGCAAAGTATCTCTATGTATGTATGTATATCATGTGCATTTAATAAATTAAGTGCAATTTTTCGCTTTGTTTTTTTTTTCTACGTGTCAAAATTTATATCAGGTGGTGTTGATAACCCAGCTGTAGTTTGTTTGTTTACGTTTTTCGGAGTCTGGTTTTTTGCAAAATTTGTTTATTTAGAAACAATAATGAAAGCAAACATAAAATTTTAATGACAAAAAATTACTAAAAAAAGCCGTCATATACGAATATATGTATGTTGATTTTTTATTTGCTTTAATTTCTTTAATTGCGTAAAGAATAATTCAATTTAATTTTTTTCATAAATATTGGAAGTTATTGCTTTGAAAGAAAGCGAACGCGGCTATTTTTTCTACATTTGCTTTGATATCAATTAAGGCGAATTAATTTATTTTGACAAAACCAGTCAACCAAACAATAACAAAATACATGTTGTTTTTTATTGTTGTATTTGTTTTGGTCTCGCTTAAACCTGATAAATGGATTCGCCTTGATACATTTATTATATATATTTTTCACTTTCCTTTTTTCATCCGGGATGGTAAACGAAATTTTGAAACTTTTTTTTCTGGCTCAAGTTGCAACAAACAGACTTATTATGAAATCTTGTCTTTATACATTGATCTAAACATGAACAGATCATTGTGTTATAATTTTATTATTAATTTTTATTGCAAAAAAGTGCAATTTTGCTATCCTTGATGTTGTACTCGTTGTAGACTTGCATGTACTTGATTTAGATACAAAATTTAATTAATTTATTATAAAGAGATAAAGAAAAATTAGAAACTACCACAATATAATGCATTTTCGCTACACTCATCTTCAGCATTCTTCGTATCTATCTACAAGGTAGTTTTATTTGTACTTGTAATTATTTTTCTACTTAAACAAACTTAACAGAAAAATATGATGAGAAATTTAAATTTGTATATTAATTAATATTTCATAGGTGATAGAGCTTTTTGAAATTATTTTATACTCTTACACACCATTGTCCTTATACAAAATAAATAAAGTCAACTTGAAGTATACTTTAAGACAAAACTTTCAAATAAAATTTGGAATAAAAAAGACTTTAAGTAGTCTTTATTTGTTTTGGAGAAGGGCATATTTCTTTCTTTTATACTTCCAAGCAGACATTTTTCTTAATTTTATTCTCTTTATATATTTTCTTTGCCTCAAATTGGTATATATATATATATATATATATATATATATATATATATATATATATATATATATATATATATATATATATATATATATATATATATATATATATATATATATATATGTATTTCTTGCTATTAGGCAACCTCTGGTTGGAAATTAACAATAATTATTAACACGATATTGTTGAAATTAATTATGTCAAAGCCTTGACCTGCTCTGCAAAATTGTATTAATACAAAATAGTTCAAATAAAGTAACATTTATGTATATAATTTCGCAGAGCTGTCAATAAAAAGTTTTCTTATTGATTTAATGGGGCTTGTCTCTTGATAAAATTAAAAAGATTTACCGCATTAAAAACGTTGCATAGAGAAAATCTTCTTTATCCTATTAGACAGTTTTGGCTCTGTGTACGCAGTTCAATATAAACAACAATTTCGGATCAGTTCTAACTTTAGAGTAACATCGTATGTATTTGATGTAGGGTCGTGCTTTGGAAGGAAGAAAATAATATAGGATAACACTTGTTTGAAGTGCATTATACTAATTATGTGACAGCAGGCAGTTTTTTGCATTCAAATTAATACCAAATATTTGTTTTTACTAACTTTTTGTTATAAATGTATAGTCTAACAGATTGATGTACAATCGTGTTGGTTCTTAAAAACTATAAAATTTCAAATTCTTTTTCTTAATCATAGATAGCTTTGTTTATTTAGTTATATATATGTATGTATATTCTGTTTCAAATAAAAATTTAAATTTTCAAACATTTGGATATTGTGTTTTTTATCGTAGGAGGCTTTGTGTTTTGCACTAGAAAATAAATAATAATCGTGTGTACTTGATTTAATACAGATACATGTGCTTGCGAAAAGATTTGAATTTTAAAATTTGATTCAAGTATTTTGATTTAAATGTTAGATTTTAAGCAGGGTTGTCAGATATGGCGATTTCTCGTAAAACGTGGCTATTTTCAATCTTTTTTGGCGATCAAATTTTGGATTTGGCGACATGTTGATTTTTAAAATATTTGGCGATATTGTTGGAGATTTTTCATTGGCTTTTTTCCAACATTAGAAACTGAATTAAGGAATATCAAAATAGATAACAAAGAAATTGGATTTGTTTTTCATATTTAAATATGGTTTTACTTCTAGAAACCAAAAACTTTCGAAACATAAATTTATTTAAAGTTCACGGACATTTCATATTTAAAAATATTTTTAATTTCTAAAGATGAATTTATTCTAGAAACTGGAAACTTTATTTAAAGTTTACAAGCATCTTTCGATTTTAAAATGTTGTAATTCCTTATCATGAACAAAATTTCTTGTTTTCAAATTTTTTTATAAATTCTAACATACTTTTGGATACTTATCAACCATAATAGAAAATATAAACTTTTGTTTTAGAAAGATTATAAAAAATATTATATTCTACATTTGTTTTGTATTTGATGTGCTGGTAATACCAATGAATTTTTTATACTTAGTTTTTACATACAAAGCAAGTTTTGAAGGAAGGATTAAGTTCGTTTTATTCTCTCCAAGTTGAAAGAATATTTTATACAAATTAACAAAAAGAAAAGTTAAATTTTTTTTAAATTTATATGCTGTTAATTACATCTGACAACCCTGATTTTAAGTTGTTCAAATTTTGAAATTTATCTTATGCGAATGTTAGTAGGCTTAGGGCCAATATTTTGATTTCGGATTTATCTTTAAGTTGTATTTAAATATGAAAATTAGTTTTTCACTACCGACTTAAATAAAACTGAAATGACCATTCTTGTGCATTTAAAGTCTATTAAAGTTTTACACATAACCATATGTTTTTATCAGCTTTATTTTGTCCATGAATGAAAAAATGTGTGGCCATTGACAGTTTTTTTTTATTATTTTACATAAATTAATTAAAATATATTGATTCCTTTCTATTAAAATATTAATATTACATGTATTTTAACAATTGTGCTGTTTTTAAGTACCACTTTTAAGTGGTGCTACCATATTTTTACCACAATTATGCAGGTAAGAACATTTAAATAAGACTGAAAAACTGAAACTGTATTTAAATACAACTTGAAATAAAATGAAAATAAACTAAATTCTTAAATGCGAATTTAGTTAATTTTCATTTCATACGTCAAAAACTGGCCCTTAGTAATATTTTCTTTTGCTTGTTTTTGCCGTTGGAAGGGACAAATTTTGAATTTTGAATTAAAAGTAGTATAATTGGTGAAAACAGTGAAAAGAAAGAAATATTTCAAATCCATAAAAAAGTTTTTTTTTTAATATTGTGTATTAATTTTTTATGTGCAAGGATCCTGACAAAAAGTGGTCGTATCCTTCAGATTTTTTTCTACATTATTTAACTTTTTCTGAAGATTGAGTATTAAGCGCGATTGGGTGACATCCATAATTTTGGATTTATTTTCATATAGCGCAAGAAAAATTAAATTTTTGCTAAATTTTGTTATCTGAAAAAACAAAAATATATAGTTTTTTACACTTTTGATTTAAAAATCAATTTTAGACTTTTCCTAATCAAAAAAAAGAAAAAAATTTGTATTTAAACCTTTTAAATAATAATCATAATCGTCACTTAAATTTGTGTAATTCGTTTTAATGTAAATTCTCACACTCAAAAATACATTTAATCCTCACACCTTAAAATAGACCATAAACATACACCAATTAATTCTGACACATAAATAACAGTTCATACATATGTCAAATACAAAAGCAAGATCAAAATCTTTAGCATTAATTAAATAACTACGATCAGTACTACAGTCATCCGGCGCATGCTGACTTCAAAGGACAATATCAATTTAAGTAGTATATTTTAGATTTTGATCAAACCTATACTATATATTACACGTTCACACAATAAAATAATATAAAATCAATACTTTTAATTTTTAAATAGTTTTCTATACTAATTTTATAATTTAATAATTTAATATTTTGCATATTTGAAATTTAATCCTTTCAATTCGTTGAAATGGGTAAAAATACTACGTTAAAATTAGTACGATATTATTCACCTAATATCCTACTTAACATCTCATTTAGGTTATTTTTATATATAAATAAGTATATGTATATCATTAAATATATTAAATAATGTCAAATTAAATTCTTACACTGAAATTTTCATATATTTTAATCAAAATTTAATAATTTTTTTCATATAAAATATAATGTTAATTATTTGTGGCTAGAAAAAAAATTTGAAGTTTTAAATATTTTAATTTAATTGTAATTCTTTTTAGTTTGTTTCTAATTTGGGCTGACATTAGATCTCTAAGATTGCCAGCATGGTGGGTGGGTCTAGAACATGTGTAACATATTTCAGCTTATGCTACATATTACATCTTTGGCTGCTAATTCTATATCTTTGCTTGCTTTTTGTATGAATTTATTTTATTTTGCTACCCAAATTATAAATCCACTGTAAATGATTCACAATTTGTTTTTCTATTGTTTAATTTGTATATGGAAACGGATTTAATAGGTATCCCCGTTCTCAAAAGTAGAACATCGATTCAGAGAATCGTTGCAATTAGTAGGTACGAACATCGTACCAACAGTTAGCCAAAAACTATCGATATTTATAAAAAGTTCGACATATTCTATAGAGATCTAGCGATATTCATTTTATATATAAATACTTTTGATTCATTCTGGGCATTATGTTGTGTTGTTCTCCTTAGAAGAACTAATTCTACCTGAGCTTAGACCCAAGATTCTAAAAACATAAAAAATTTGCAAAAATATTGTAATTATATAAAGAATTTGGTTACATACGCCTTAATACCATTGTTCACGTCTGAACAATGATGAATTTCCATCCCTGGTTCATGGTGGAGTGATGCCAAAGCTAGTGGAAGTTTTTGACGTCTATAATCAATTGCCGATTATTTTCTATCATGTGGAAGTCGGGCTCTTTGGATTAATCATTTTGTATTTTTGATTAATAATTTTGCGCCATATCGTTGGCCGAAATTGCTTAACTTTATTATAATTCTTTGCGCATGCGTGTTAAAATTGTTTTTGATTCAAGATCGTTTTTTGATTGCTTTCAGATCGCGGTTGTTCGCGCCATTAAGATTTTGTAATTTAATAATCTTTAAATTAAATTGTCATTTATTGGAATTTCTTATTAACTTTATTGTGGATTTTAATAAATCAAAGGAAAGTTAATTTGTGACTTCTCCTTTTTATCTTTGATTGAAAAAAAAAACTAAACTTCTTCTGTTTCTTTTTTTTTTATTGCGAGACTTCTTGTGTCTTGCCTACTGCTTGTGGTTCCTTTTTGGTGAAGACAGCCATGTAGAAGCCATCGACACCAAATCACATTTTTAACCATAAAAATCAATTTTTTGAGTTTTTATGGGCATGGGGAGGTCTCCCTCGAAGTCCACGTTCATGTGATTTTTTTGAATTAATTTTTTTTGCTATTTCCAAAAAATATTCATTTTAAGCTTTTATGACGAATATAATGTGTCTGACCATTCTCCACCACCCATGAATATTAATACAAGATATTTCTGTAATTTATTACCTTATAGTATTTAATTTATCTGAAAATAATTAATTTATTCACAACTAGCTGTGCCCGCCACTACGTCAGCCTTCTTAATTTGCTTTGATATTAATCCACTTTAAGACTCTTACCTTTATAGTGTTTTAGATATGGTTTATGTATTTACTTTATATAAAGATGTCCATCCCTGGGTAATTACTCAGAAACATAGCCTTAATATAAAATTATAAAATTATTGTAATAGAGTACGGTAAATAGTGCTTTAAACTGCCTTCTGACAAAAATAAAAGTTGCTGCCAAGTTTGCAGTACCATTCTATCGGTAAAATTGATTACTTTCACTACTTGTTCTCTATTTTCTCGACAATGAATTATTTATATGGAAAAATATATATATTTGAACACGATGCTAAGGTACCTCTCCATAAAATTTTATTGAAATTTTACGTGATGTGAACACAAACAGACAGAGCGATATTTTTCCTGATATTTTTCTAAACGTATTTAATCAAACAAAGTCAACAAATAGCGAGTGCACCTAAAGTTATTCCATCAAGTGTATTAATGACTTTAATGGCTTCTTCATAGAGAGTCATTTTGTGGCAATGACTAAAGGCTATAATCTTAAACTGCTGCTGTTGTTGTCGTCATATGTCGTAATCATACATATGTTGTTTACATTTTCAGTTAAAAACAATAAAACAATAGCAACAACAATAATAGAGATGAATGAAAAAAGAAAACCAAACACATTTATTTGTACCCCAGCAGAATTAAAGTATTAAAAAGGCAGCAGAGAAAAGGTATAACTGACAATTACACTAAAGCTTCTTTTGTGTTGCTTTTTATAAAAAGAGTAAACCATTTGGTTGAGCGGTGACAGTGTCATTTCATCTGAGTTTAATGGAAATAGAAATCATGAACATGCGAGAGCAACCATACCAACGCTTGTACTCTGCTTGCTGGAGTTTATCCTGCGGGTTAAAGACACCACTCATTTTACACACTCAGCAGTGAAATTGAAAGGCCACAATGATTTAAATGTGTGGGACAGAACACTGACATCTTTACAATGGTTGTGTTCTGAACTATTAAAAATATTATGTTCAAAAGCATAAGGGTTGGCTGAGTGCACACACAATTACTCAAGTAGTTAAGAACTCTGATGATACCTAGTTGATTTTTAATACTGGTTTGTATGCGGACGTGAAAGGGTATGCACATTTGCTTGCACAGCAACAGTGTTGTAAAAACCAAAAAAAAAATTATAAAAACACAATTTAGTTAATATTAAATATTTCTAAAACATAAATCATTTTTTTATCCGCCTACGGTTAAGAAACATTACAAATTAAAGATTTAAGCTCTGTCCTGTTATCGGAATATTTCACCATAGCCCCTAAGCTACAACAATGATTAGTTACTTGTTCATTATGAGGGACATAGGCAAGAGTTCTGGTACAGGTTTTGAAATATTAAAAAATAATCTTAAAAAATGTATTAGTCTATAACAGTTACTCAAACTTTAACATATCCTTATTTTTAAATATCTATATGACGATTTCATTGAGATATAAATTATTAAAATTGATAATAAAAAATGAAAAAAAAATTATTAGAAGATGTGTTTCCATACTGCTTAAAAGCACGACAACCAGCGTCGTGACTATGGCGAATTCATAATGAATATGCCTTGGTCGTGATCATCGTTGGGCTGACAAACATTACAACGAGCCTTATTTGGGTACAAGATGGAAGGCTAATCCTTTTGTATTAGTTATAATATTTAATAATAATATGCTTTGACTACAACCATATAATTTAACCATATTATGTTGCTCTTAGATTGTGGTTACCTTAGCCATGTTTTTTCTTTACGTGTACGCATGTATGCATGTGCTGCAGCTGTTTGTTATAAAATTCGCCATTATTGTCAACGGCTTTACACAGTTCTTGTTGATTTTTATCTTTTGCCTGGTTGGGAAATTGCAATATCAAGGTTTTTTATCTTCTTTGATTAAAAAAGAAAATTACTTTTGGCTTTTTGCAGTGATTTAGATATGAGTGTTTAAACAGAAAATATGCTATTGCTTATAGTGCAGTGCCATTAAAAGAATTTCTTGTAAATAAAAAAAATATACACTTTTTTTTAACTGTTCCTGGTTAATACAATGAATATCAATCTTTAATATCACTCTTTACATCGTCTTATAATAAATCCTTAATTCAAATGAGAATATAAGTTCGTATAAACTATCATTGAGCTATCATTGAGAAATTCTGCATTAAGGTGAGTTTATGAGGTGGGCTTTAAAGGTAGGCTAGGCAGATTGTCATACTACCATTGTTATTTTATCTGGTTAGTAATTTTAGAGATATCGAAGAAGTTGTGGCGAAAAAAATAATTTTCATGCATAGGAAACAATGTGGCCTTGTCGGTTTAGGGTGTGTTAATCTGAAGGTCATGCCAAAAAAGGCCATAACATATGACTGGAACACGTATATAAAAAACTACTTTCTTGGAGATGTACAGATAAAAAATAAATATTATTTCAGGAAAGTCAAGAGTCACGTTACTCAAAAGGGCTTTTCGAAATTTTTTTTGTCCGTTAGAATATTTATTTTGGCAGGAATAAATTATTTTTTTGACATAAAATGTATATAGAATTTACTAAACGAATCCTCGGCTACATTGTTGCCGAACAAAGATAAGAGCTATCACCTAGTTCGTATGAGATCGTCATCACGTCATTTTTAGGACCCATAATCGTTAAAATGACGATAAATCGTCAAATCTGGCAGCTATGCCTATATCATACAGTGTCTAAATCTTTATTTAAAAAAATTTGTTGTCTAATATTATATCGATTTTATAACAAAAAAACATAATTTGTCTTATTTTAAGCAAAAATAAAAAAATGCTGTTAAAAGTGCCTATTTTTAAGCAAATTATGCTTAAAATCAGCTCGATTTGTCTAAATAACATCAAAATATTTAATATTAAGCATATCTGTCGAAAAGAGACCGAAAATTATTCAAAAAAAAGCTGTCAAAGATGGAAAAATTTTTAAAGGTAAATTTTAAAGTTTAATATATTTTATAAATAATAATAATGAATTCTTCTTTTCAGGTGGTCCAATGGATACTACATTAACAGTTTTATATACATACAAATGTAAATATGTGTAATATTATAAAAACGTTTAAAAGTTTTTGTTAATATGCAAATCGAAGAAAGGCTGGTGCTTTAAAGTTAAAGGAAAATTACTACAACAAAATTTTCTTGGGGAACATTGATGAGTGAATTTTCATCCTTATAATCCTTACGTTTTGGCTAAATTTCATCGTCCTGGACGTGGTGGATCACTGGTTAAAATCTGAACTTATTCCACATATTGGCAAAGATGGTTTCCAAGTTTGTACGGATGTTTCAGAATTCACAGCTAATCAATTGAACGGATATGAGTTACTATTTTATTATATGTATACATATACATATGTATATAGATGTATAGGTATATAGATTGTAGTTTATGCTCGTACAATGATTATAAGAAATCCAATGCTTCCTTGTAAATTGTATTTTCTATTTAAAAATATTTAACTGATTTCATCTTTTTGTATATTTTTTTAAGAAAAATATATAACAAATGTATTGATTATATTAATTCTTTTTTGTTATTTTGTTTGCATTTCATATTGTTCATTTTAATTTTCAATATAAGTTTCAGTTTCATTCCAAGAACAAAAATTTTTGTTTGTAAATTAAAGATATTCATAAGGACAGACAGACATCATTCATAGTTTTTTTTTATTTTTTCGAGTTGGTTATTTGATTGCGTTGGTTTTAGCAGCAAAAAACATAAACATAAATGATATTGCACCTACACTCACATATTGATTGTATTCCGATTTCCAAACAATGTTTTTCATTTTGTTAGTTTGATTTTTTTCATACCCAGTAAACAACCAGTAAAGAACACAAAATCTAAACTTTTTATTCCCTGATTTATTGTTGAAAAACAATGAGATACTCTTAATTGCGAACCAAATACTTAAATATTTATGCCCAAAGTAAAATATATGTGGTTCCAGCAAGATGCTTATTTATTATTGACGGAAGTAGTATCATCTTTAAAGAAAGTTTCTCTATAATTTATGACGTAGTGACTTTATAGGCAAAAATGTTTGCTTAATTTTATGTAGATATGCCCCAATTCTTTAGATACTAAAAAATTTCAAAGTCGTGTTTTCGGAAAAAATTTGCGTTCTTCATCTTCTTCTAAGTGTTGTTATTAATCTATACATATAATAAATTAGTAACTCATTTCCGTCTATCTGTCTGTCTGCTTTTAGTTTGCGTTCGTAGCACGTAAAAACTGCTGGATTGATTTTAACAAAATTTTGTGAGGAGATACCTAAGTATCGTGGTCCTAATATAGGATACTGCTGTTCCGGCAATTCCGCAAAAATGCCTTATTTCCAAGAGAAAGTGAAGAAAAAGCAGTGAAAGTACGCAGTTGTACTAACCGGATATGCAAACTTTATTTTTTATAAAGTAAAACATACATAAACTGATATGCAGCATACTTTAAGCCAGAATTAAAAACGTAAGGGGCTTCGGTGTGGATTTCTTTCAAATCAACATCGAACAAAATAAAATACAAATGTTATTCACAAATACAAATGTTATTCACATTTGTATTTTAAAATTTTACTGTTATAACGACAATTTCCAAAATGTTAAAAAAAACTCATTACGAGCCTCAAGTGATTATAGTAGTCACTGAAATGTACAAGAAGTTTTGTTTTGCAAACAGAATTTAATATTCAAATTCTAGTCTATATTGTATTCTATTTTATTGTATTTGTTATTTAATAATTCAAAATTATTAATTGCTCTCAAGTGTAATGATTCCATATTATTAATAATTTATTATCGACCTTAATGTTTGCTGGGCATGGCCAGAATGTGCTCTAAATTTAAGCACAAACTTGTAAATAATAATCAGAAAAGGAAAACAAAAAACTATAAATTAAAATTCAATGAATAATTGAGTATTTTGAATTGCTATTCGATTAAAATCGACGATGATGGATTTATAAAAAATGAAAAGAATTCCAAAAGTTAAAAATGTTTTATTTTCAAAAACTTTAATTTTATTTATATTAGGTAACGCTTTTCTATAGCGCAAATAAAAAATCATATATTTGAACGAGTAAAATTCGTAAGTACCGAAGTTTTATTTCGTTACCAATTACTGGACAATTCGAGTGTAGGAGTTGGAAACAAGAGATTAGAGCATGGGTCCAGGATTGCCTTGTTCTATAAATTGTTACTTATTGTGACTGTGGTTATTACACACGGCATCTGCATCGTAAAGTGTGCTGTACTACACAATGAAGGTGCTGGTCCACGCTTTGGTTTTACCTGGTGATCAGGTAAGACCATCATGGCAGGTACTGGGGTTAAATCTTGACCATGTAGTAGTTGGATTAATTGTTGATACAAATTTAAAAAAAACAAAACTGAAAAATATTTACCGAATAAGTGAAAATATTAAATATATCGGCGGAAAAATACATCCTTTTAAAAAGCTACTGTCATATAAACATTTTTCGGTTTTTGATTACTTAAATGATATGATTTTTTTTACTCATATTAAAATTAAGAAAGGATGTTTGTTTTAGCAAAATTTAATTTTTTAAAATTTTTTTTCCAACTCGTGTACATGAGGGTGGAACGAAAGAATATTATTTTCAATTTCAATATGTAATAGTGATAAAAAGTTACCATTTGCCTTTTTTAAGTCAATTGTAAAGTTTGATTGCAGTAGGGTAAGTCTGAGTTTTGACACGGAAACATTTGGATGGTAAACATTTAGTTTGGCAGCATATTACGGGTGGGGATGAGAGTATCGTTTTTGTGTTCGGTACTCAGTGACACGCTTTGTTGACATTTGCTTTTTGAAATTTCAATAAGAATAAAATGTTTCTGACAAAATGTTCGTTCGTTTGAACGCAAATGAAAAACGAAAGATAATTCAAAATGTTTTGCTTCTAACTGTTTGCACGTCTAAACTGGGACTAAAAGGTGTAGCAAATCCAAATGACGGAGATCCAAATGTATTGAAATATGCTAAATTGCAATGTATTATAGAAATAAAAAGAGAATTATAAGTACATTAAATAAGTTTTGGTTAAAGAAAAATCATTACAATATCATATCTACTCCTTTCTTACTACCACAAAGTATAAAGGTAAATTAAAAAAAATAATATTTTTCACGTTTTACTACCCCATTTAGATATTAAAACATGAAAAATAAATGTTTTAAAACGACGATGGACAACAAATGTTTGTGTCTGCATTATTTTAGGTGTAGTGTTAATGAAACTGAAATAATAAATAGAAAAAACCATGAATAAAATAAACAAATATTCGGCCATGCCCGTCACCATGGTAATGTTACATATTCCCTTACTCTGTTATGTTTCCCAATTTCACAATAATATATTTATATATTTTCAACTTGTTTATTACAAATATAATATAAAGATATAGACAATTGTTTTTCGTAAAAATTTTATTGACAATTTTTTGTAAAAATTGCCGATAGAATTTCGATAAATTTATTTGTAAAAATTATATCGAACATTATTGTGTAATATTTTATAGAAAATTTTTTGCTAAAATATTATAGAAAATTTTTTCTAAAAATTTTATCGAATTTTGTTTGTAAAAGTTTTATCGAAAATTGTTTGTAAAAAAGAAAAACCATACCAACCTAAAAACAAACAAAAATTGCCATGGGGTTATTGATCCCCTGAGATTTGTATGCACTCCATGCCATCTACTGGTCGATGTCTGATGTTTATTTAACGAAAAAGCAAAAGAGAATTATTACAAACGCCCACCTATAAAAATATAGGGGTTCGGTTTTTGGCCCACTTCCTCGAATAGAATGGGCTGATGTTCGCAGAATTCTATTAGGGAAATTTTCGAAACTATGCCTAGATTGGTGGTCTTGTAACTTCTCACATAAAAAGACAAGTTTTAATTACTATTAGAACTGGTAATACAAAAAAAAATCCCTATACCAATGCTCCAGCCTAATATTCATACCTATACATATATTTAATCCTTCAATTCCCAGTGGAATATAGGGCCGCAAAACATGTACATAAGTATGTATGTATTTTTGCTTATAATCATACTATAAATATTTAAAGCAATAAATACTATGATATTGAATTCGAAACTTTATTTAAAAGTGAAAAGTTCATCCATATTAAAATGTGTATTTGTTTTAATAAAATAATTTCACCAAATGTTATTTAATAATAAATATTCATAAATGAATATGAAAAATAATTAATTGTAAATACGTGATTTACAATCTAAACATTGTGTAAGTGATGACATTGACACTTATCCTTACGAACTAAAAAATATTAAGCGTTTGTAAATAAAGAGAGTAGCAAATAAAACGCATGGACATATGTATGTATTTGCATGCATATGTTTGAATATTTTTGTGCGCCGTGACGATAAGTCTTCAAAATAAGTAAATAATTTAATAATAAGAATACTCGTATGTACTATGTATAAAGCCTAACTGACAGATTTAAAAAATGTTCCTGGTTTTATAGGTTTAACAAGTTTATTGGGAACATAAAGAGCATCAGTGTTTGGGCATGTCAAAATTTCACTAACTAATCCATTTGACATTTGGTTTTGTACTTCTAGTTCCGGCAAAGCTATTGGTGAGATCATGTTGGCCCCAGTTACGACCGTCATCAAAATATTTTCGTACCGTCATCAATATGTCAGTAGTTTAAATACACTCAACTTCACCATACCTCATGGAAACAGTTATTTTAATGGATATACATAAAAATTTAGAACACTTTTATTTTGGGTTTGGGGGGTCAAGTAAATTACCCTTATGCCTTCTTGATTTTGACAAATTACTATACAGTTCTTCATCTAAAGGCCTTTACAAAAATATTGGCATATCGCAAAAATAGTACAAATTAATTCATGAGACCTGGAAATGTTAAAATCACGAGGTCGATTTTTTTTTTACGACTACTATACTTTACCAACACTATGTATGGAAAAGTAAAAAGGTATCCATATGATTCAATAAATAACATTTTTACTAAAAAATCATTTTTATTTATATTGATGAAAAAAATAAATAAAAAACTACAGCAAACACTTTTGAAGATTCGAAAGTATATACAAGATTGGAGTTATTCCAAATAGTATAGGAATCTAGTCCTAAGACCGTTGAAGAGAAAATGCAATTTTTATTTAGAAAATTGTGCGACATTTCAAAATGTTAAGGAGATGGCGATATATCAACAGTAAAAGACTGCTGAAAGAATTAAAAAAAAAACATTAAATTATGCCACATGGCTGAAAGGAACAGTGACAATACTTGTCAATACTTGTGTTTCTTCAGAACGACTACAAAAGCCCTACGTTGAATTAACCGAAAGAAGTAAGAGAAGAAAAACTGAAATCTAGAGAAATCAGTTCGATGCTGATTTTTTGGTGCATGCTGCCCAAACACAATTACAAACTTGTGGGGAAAAAGATGCCTCAAGTCTGCTTAAAGAAATTGTGTGTTCACAATTTCAAGAGCTACAAAACTTAAAAAGGCATAGAAAGCTGTACAAGAGAATAAAGTAAAACAGATAACATCTCTAAGGGCTCTTTATATATTTGTGGAAGCTAATTTTTAGCGATAACAATATGAAATAATCCGAAGTGCCGATAAGAAAGGTTATCCTAGCTAGAGTATTCTGCAGAGAGAAAAAAAAATTAATGGTATCCTCCAAAAGAAGCATATGATATAACGGAAATATGCGCTCAAATAAATATTCAAGATTTGCTTGATCAAACTGCTAGTAGATTAATAACATATATAAAAGATGTTGTATGTGACTCAAGAATAGAAGGATGTACGTCCTTGGAACTAATCACAGACATCAAAATAGATTTAGACGTAGATACACTTTCTTTCGGGCTATCTACTCTGCACGCCAGAATTCGTCTCTTTGAGAGCATATTACAACTGTCACATAAACTGACAGTCAAAAATTGGCAACTAAACTGAAAGCTGGATTTGGAAACACCAACGGTGGTAACACTAGCAGAAGATTTTTTTCCAATCCTAAATTAGCCGCAGAAATAACTGGAATTGAATTTGATTTCATATACCGAATCAAAGTAATTATTGTAGTAATATCAAGTGGTCACAGAATCCATCGCACGGGTTTTGCCGATTATTGCTTAGAACCTGCAAAACTTTACGTTTCTCTATATTAGTGGCGTCCTACAATGCAAAAGATTTTAATACATGGTGCAACTGTATGAATGAGGCATTGTTGCCTGTTGGGATTTATTAGAAGAAGCGGCTGAAGCACGAAACAAACATTTATATTATTAACAGGCTTTTGCTAAGTTCTGACCCACTAATTACTAGTATCGAAAGAAGCAATTTCGTTCATGCTTCGACCTGTACTTAACGCTGAAGAGGATTCAGATTCGGAAAAGGTCTTTGAAGAATCAGACGAAGAAGAACAATGCCACTCATCATCATCTTATTACAAAGGAGTTGTTTTAAATAAATTAATTGTTATAATTTTAAATAAAATTTATCGTTACAATCATAAATAAGTTATTACTATGAATAAATTAATTATTTTTAGAAAAATAAAATACTATAAAGTAACAAATTACAAATATATTTTTTAATAATATTCTTGGTAGGCGGAGTTAGGCATTGGAAAGCTTATAAGAGAATATTTTGTAGGAAATTTGCAAAAAAAAATTTTCATAGGGACGTTTTGGATGGTATGGTATGGTATGGTATGGTATGGAGGCATACCTCCCTCTGCCCATACAAATTATTTTTTATGGTTTTAAGGCGTATGTAATCCATTTCTTTTAATAATTACATTTTTTTTTTCAAATAATTTTTATTTCACCGCCCCACAGTGGTCAATTTCGCGAGATAGCGGTCAAAACTCTATAACTTTTGACCGGATTGGTATTTTTTTACGCAATTTGTTTTGTTCAATAGGAGGGACTTTAGCTTCAATTTGCGTGTTCAAACGTAAAAATCGACTGATAGGAACGTAAGTAATGTGGAGTTAAAAATGCATTTTAATTTTTTGTTGAGTTTCCATGTAAAAGTTGAATATTTTGACATTTTAAATAGGTATTTTTTTATAATTTCTTATTTTCTTCAATAGTATTTTACAACCAATACTTATTTATTATTCCTAAACTTAATTTTGGTCAGAAAATGCCAACATTTGGCCCCTGACATTTATTTATTCTCAATATTTACAGGGGCCAAAGGTTGGTTTTTTTGGAAGAAAGCTAATTCTTGTGAGGATTAAACTGAAAAATAACACTGAAATTCCCAACAATATCAATACCATTTGGATATATTATATACAGAACACAACATCGATAAAATTTTAAGTAAACTTTTACTATTGATTTAAAGTGCACATATATTTTATTTAAATGTATCAATAATAATTCTTGCAAAAAAAACCGACTACAAAACAAATATATGTGCATCAATTCTAAACTAAAAATTTAAAAGGAAGTAATCTGTAAGAAATAGTACTCAATTCAAATACTTCTATACTTGTTGCTCTAACTGACAAGTAATATACGTTCTGTAAATTCAAATTTCTATCCATAACGACAAATTACGTCAGATATGAGGACACCGTTTATTTTTTTACAGTTATTATTACTGGCACAGTAATAAAAAGTAACGGTTCCAAAGATATGGCCATATAGCTTAAACAATATCACCTAGGGGACACCCTTTAAAGTACAATTTTAAATTAAACACTTATTTTAAAGGACAGATTCTTTGTTAATTTCAAATGTCTGTCTAAAACGGTTCAAAAGTTTGGCCATATGCATCAATTTACATCAACTATTGAGACACCCTTTAAATTTTTAAATATTTATAAATGTTATTATACGGGACATAGAAGTGGAGATTGTGTCTAATTTTCAAGAGTTTGTCTATAACGGTTCAAAAGATAGGGCTAGATAGGCTAAATTATATCAATTATGGGGACACCCTTTAGTTTCCAAATTTAAATTATATACTTGATGTTATAAAGGACTCTTTGTGAATTTCAACCGTCTCTCTGTTACGGTTCCAAAGTTTGGCAATATACATCAAATTACATCAACTATTGGGACACCCTTTAACTTGTAATTAGAAATATTTAATTTCTGATTATAAATATTGGACATTCTGTCCAATTTTCAAGTGATTGTCTACAATGGTTCAAATGGTTCATATATTTAAATTGACGTCACATATGGGGACACCATTTAATTTTAAAGTTTATTTTTTTATTAATTTCTGTTATTGGCACCTATAGTGATATGCAGTTTTTTAAAATTTTAAATGGGTGCCCTTTACGGTTCATAATACACGTAAAAAACACGTATGTTGTATGGGGACACCCTTTAATTTTCAAAATTCTGAACTTCTTTTAAAATGGGACCAATCTGTAAGCATTTTCTTTTGAATAAAGAATAAAATTTTTAAAATCGGTTCAGAAATGACTAAGTTCTGCGGGCACAAACATAAAAAAAAGCAACATTCAGACGAATTGATAACCTCCTTCTTTTTTTGAAGTCGGTTAAAAATTTATACTAAAATTAGAAACAAATTATAATCTTTAAACTAATATTAATTAAACAATATTAGTAAAAATTTCTTCCAAATAGCTTTGATTTTCATTTTGCAGTAGTTGTTTAGCTTCTTCATCTAACTCTAATGAGGTTGATTTCCATTTTTGTCGAATACTGGACATATATGGGTCTAATGTGCACAACAAAATATTAATAAGATCTTCATTAGTACAATATCTGGAAATTTTTCTTGTATTGTGCTCGCGAAAGAATCTGTAGTCTTTGTTCCTTTTTTCTTGCGCTTCTTCTGAGAGATCTCGAATTGGAAGCATATTGTGCTGAATTATTTGTTCCCCATGGAACAAAATTTTGTGAACTGTGGTTGGCATATGTCTCCAAGAATATTTTTGGTTATAAAGGGTTGCTGTCTCATTAGCATGCTGACCAAATTTTTTTGCATCTATCTTTTTGCTACATGCTATAACTTCTAATATGATTTGGAATCGTCGTATTAAATCATAATCTACTCCAGTTATAGAAGCTGAATTTTCTGGATCGGAAAAAAATCTCCTTGCTGTGTTTCCATCATTAGAATTTCCTTCTCCTTGCTTTGGCTGGTCAATTATAAGGCCTATCTCACGGTATTTTTCCTGAATATCTTTTTTTTGCTTTCTTTTTTCCAAATTTTCTTTGTTGTTTCTCACTGTTTCGCTTAACGGGCCAAATTCCATTCATTCTTTAAGTTGTGTAATATTAGATGGCAATAATATAATTGTTTACATTTTCCAAATGAATTGCCAGATACCACATAATTTGAGAGTTCTATTGTCATTTTTGTCAAAATTTTGATACCCCTTCTATGTGGACTAGGTCCAAATATGGGCCAACTACTCCTAATTTCAACAGAATTATTTTTTGGGTCAATAAGAACTCTTGTACAAAATTTCATCAAAATATATGCATAATAGCCACTTTCACATACAAATAACTTCTCAAAAAGTATGACGTGCATTTGTACCGAATATCTTACCTTGGGACAGAAAAATTGCTGTAGCTCAAAAAGTGCAGTCCCGATGCATGGACATGTATATATAGGAATGTAGGGGAGAGTTAGGACTACAAAATAGTAAATTTGTGTTTTGACTCCGCTTGACTCACAGGAGTTGTGCTCTATGAAGTAGGATATTTCCGAGAAATTTGACCTTTTTTAAAAAAAATATTTAAATTGTACTGAAAACAGTAGAGCTGTAATTTTTTTACTAGTAATAGGAAATAAGTTAAGTTACAACACAAAATTTATTTCGTCCAAAAATCTTGAAAAACAAAAAAGTTATGATCATTTTAACTTTAAAAATTAACTAAAAATATCATAAATATACTAAATTCTGAAAAAGCCCATTTTGGACCACCCTGTTCTCAGTGAAATAGTTGAAATAGAGTTCTAATTTTTTGGCTCCCGAGGTTTACTACTGTCTACTTTAATATGAGTCTAATAACTTTAAAATCGGAGAACAAAAACCAAAAGGAGTTTTGGCCGCTATCTCAAAATATTGACCACAGTGCGCCCTCAAAAGGGAGCGGGACTAAAAATGGCATTTAAGAATCTCTTAAATATAACTTTAAGTTTTTAAACATTCTTTGACCTTAAAAGTTGTAACTGCTAAGCAAAATGGCGGGAAATTAAAAAAACCTTTAATTTTTCAGGATTAGTTCTTTTAAGGGAAACTTTTTAAAAAAAGTTTTTTTTCCTTGGTCCGATTTTTTCTTATATTTTTTTATTTATTATACCATTATATATTATACCAGGGATACTTAGTAAATTTTTAGAGCCAATATAAACTAAAAAAACTAATGTCCGGCTAGATTGGCAAAATACCCATATGTGCGGCGTTTTCTGACATATTTAGTCAAAATAAATCGCAGTTATAGACACTGAGTAAGTAAGTTTATAATGAAAAAATTAAAATAAAAACTTTCACAGTTGATAAGTTACGATCGAAACATTCATTTTATTTCGGTTTTAGGAAAAGGAAATTAATTTGATTTAATAAAGAATAAAAAGAAATTTAAATAATATTTTTAAAGGAAAGTGTTGGCTCAAGATACATAAATTGAAAATTTCTTTCAACAAGCCCTTCACTCCGCATAATCACTATGAATCTGGTAAAGTTAACATATGGTCTGGAGTCTAATGATCATGCACAGCGAAAAGGGTTCGCTTATTTGAACAATTTTATTTATTATTATTTTTCGATCAACCATCACTTAATTGATCGCGCTAATTACCACTGTTAGGTGAGGATTTTGGAATCGAGTCATTCTTTGGAAAAACCTGCCTCAATTTTTAAATAAAACTTATCAAAATCGTTCCTTATATGAATGTAGAAGTTGTGATCTCTAAGAAGTTATGTGAACCCGAATTGATTTATCTTAAGACGAGATGATAAAAAATTTAAATTGTAAAAAATTGCATGAACAAGGCATTCATGCATGTTTTCTTAATTCAGAAATTTAATCTTAATTGAGCAATTTAATTTGGTGTTCACACATGCTCAACTAAGCTTAGTCAATTAGTATTTGACAGCTTAAAAAAATATAGTTTTTATTATAATCGTGAACAATTTTTCTTTAAAAAAAAATGGATGCTTTGAAAAAATTTTGCTATTTTATTAGATACAAGTAAAAGCAATTAAAAAAAACTACAGGTAGCTTTGTAATTTTTTATTTCAGATATTTTGAAATTTGAAAATTAAATTTTTATCAAGAACATATATGTGGTTTTATTGTTGTAGTAATGCAACTACCTCATATTATTGTGTCACGCAGTGAATTCAATTTTTCTCACTAAACATACTTCTCAGTAAACATACACAGAAACAGGCACAGAAAAATCTACATACTATATATAAAAAATGATTTAATTTATAATAAATATTTTCAAAGTTCCAATTAATATTTTGTGGGTACACAAATATGCGTTAAACCGCCTCCAGCCTATTTTTCATGAAAAATTACAAAACCTTTTTATAATTTTACAACAGTTTTTAAACCCTTTTACAAATGATTTCACATCCTAAATATGCAAGTTCGAAAATATTTCTAAATGGAAAAAAAATTTTCATTAACTTTTTCAAAGAAAAAACTAAAGAAAATATGAATGTTAAGAAATGGAAGTTTATATTGGAATATTTTTTGTTAACAAAAACGATGGAAACATAAAAGAGAACGATTCAAAACAATGGCACAATAATAAAGCGAGATTTTAAAATTTTTTCTTTTTAAGAGTTTCAAGAAAGTGCACCATGGACATATTTATAATCCGCCAACAAAAACTGCAGGATGGAAATAAGAAATAAGCACGAAAGGCGTAATTTTAATTATGACAAGAACAAGTATTTATTGTTCTATTTCACACGTTTTCTACGAAGCCATGGGCAACTTTTTTTTTGCAAACTTTATTCTTTGTGATCAATAGATAGCGAAACTGTCTTTCCTAATAGATTGGCCATACTTTTCTATTTCTTCACTTCTTTGACTAAGGTTTCTTTTTATTGTCTCTCTCATAATTCAAACTCCTTAGGTGATATCGGATACAAAGTAACTTCTAAAATAGTATTTTATTTCCTTACTTTTTTCTCCTTTTGATTAGGAATATATTGTTAACAAACACTCCGTTGGGAAAGATATTATGAGCTGTTTTGTAAAATTGGAGATAATAAAATATTGTGAGCAGCAAGATTTAAAAGTGTGCAATAAATATCCGAAAGAAGCTTATAAACAAATTGTTCCCAAATATGTTTTAAATACCTGTTGCGACTACGAAATGTCAAGTTACCAAAAAAGAAAAGAAAGTTAAATATTTGAAGAAATATTTTAATCTTGTATTTATTATATGAGCTATACATATTACCCTCAAAATTTTGATTGGCTAAATTATTATTCAACCAAAATAAGTAACAGTGCTACATGGCAATTTGATAAATCGGTGACTTTTTGGATAAACGTTATAATTTCCGTAATATGTGTTTATTTCTCAACGTAGTATCCACTGAACTTGACATATTTAGTAGAATGGCGTCAAAAATAAATATAATTAAGGAAACAACAAAATATAAGGTGGCTAATATTAAAAGTAAAAATATTCAACAAGAGGGAAGCTTAAGGTAGTGGTAGACTTCGTTCTCACCAACTGACGATTGATAATTGAATACAAGTTTTCTCGTATTCCTTTATCTGGGTTTGGTTGGTTAAATAGATGATGCTTACAACTAAACACTACCCTAAGTAGATTAGATACAAGAGTACTGATGATGGACGTGGCTGTCTAGCAAATGTGCATTCCGCTCCTGCTGGTGTCTAAAAAATTAAATTTTCCCAATTTTTCATTAATATTATCACCTAATTTGTAATTTAATTAATTCTTTCTTAGAGAGAATGAAAACGAACTTAAGCTTGATTATAAATTTCATTGTATGTAATACATAAACAGTTCGACTAATAATAATTAAAATTTTCAAAATAATTATTTTACTACTGACAGATATGGCGATTTCTTGCCAAACGTGGCGATTTTCAATCTTATTTTTCGATCAAATTTTGGATATGACGACATGGCGAATTTTAAAATAGTTGTTGATTTTGTTGGCGATTTTTCATTGACTTTTCAACATTAGAAACTCAATTAGCTATAATGAAGAAATAAAAGTTTCAAAAGTAAATTGTTTTTCATATTTAAAAATGGAAACCGGAAACTTTCGGAACATATAAATATATTTAATGTTTGCGAACATCTTTCCATTTTCATATTTAAAAATGATTTTACGTCTGGAAACTTTAATTAAAGTTAACGAAGATCTTTCTATTTTCAAATATTGCAATTTCTTATCACCAACCAAATTCTTTGTTTCAAATTGTTATAAATCCTTACATACAACAACAGAAAATATTAATCTTTGTTTTAGAAGGAGTAAATGATGATAGTCTATCTAATTGTGTACAATTACAATAGTTTTGTACTTTATGCGCCGGTAATTCCAATGAAGTTTTTATACAAACGAAATTTTAAAGTTGGTTTTTTTCTCTCTAAGTTGAAAGAAATTTTTTTACAAATTAGGCGAGTAATTGATATGATGCTAATTACTGGATAGAAAGGACGCTTTCAATAATGAATTCCACCAAAACTCGACTACGAACAGAAAACAGTATTATTTTGTTGATGAATTGAAATAGGGCATGTTGCACACATCTGTTGATCTTTAATAATGTCGAATATTTAATTCCCATAAAATATATTCTAAAACATATTCTATTCTATCAAAAATACCTTGAGGATGGTTCTGATCAGATCCCAATCTATGATAACAACCACAATTTCAATTTGTTTTAAGAAAAATACTACCTCTCTCGTGTTCACTAATCATTTAAAAAAAACAAATATTTATAAATTTTGGTCGATTTTTCTTCTTTTTTTGGCGGATTTTTTCAATTTCGAGTAAATTTATTTTTTGTGATTTATTAAAAATATTTTTAAAATTAAAAATATTGTATATATAATAGACAAATTTTAACAAAAGCTATTTTGGCGATTTTTCACATCCATTTGGGTGAAATAAGTGAAAACAAATCTGTCAACCCTGCCTGGAGAAGTTCTATTATCATCTTGTTAGTTGTTCTGTCGAAACCATACGCCTTGTTGGTGTTTAAAATATTAATTGACTTTTCAACATCTTGTAAGTTAAATCTAAAGGGATTGCTGCTTCAACATAATTCAGCTAAATTCGAAAATATATTCGGTATAAGTACGATTTTTCAATAATTAAGAAATAAATTGCCTTTTCCGATATCACACTTTGCCATGCGTGTGAAGGGTCTTTTTAGGTCTCTTGTTGCAGTCCATAATTAATAATCGGATTGTGAGCTGGCGACAAGGCTTTCCAAGAATTTTTGTAGAGATGCAATTCTTCGGTATTCTAGTAGATCTCTTAGCTGTTTCGTGATTTTTCTTAATCTGTTTAAGAGTTGCGGAGATCTTTGCTACTGCCGCTCTCTTCGAATTTTTCTTTTTTCTGTCAAGAGAAGTTCGACGTCTGCAGAACAAATACAAACAAATATCTTGTTTGTTGCCGGGTTATTATTGCATGTTGAATAGCTAATGTGACGTTTTAATTTAGATCAGTTCTATGTCTTTTGGTGTTCTTAACGGTATGTTTTCCTAGCAATGAGAACTGAGATATTTTTTATATTTAGGCCAATTTATGCGAGTGCTTGCTGTCGCTAGGAATTCAGTCGGTAAAACTATTTCTTGGCGGTTCCTTATTGAAACAATAGTAGGTGAATGATCTGATGATAATTTAAGCGATGCTTCAACTTTGAACACATCTCTTAAAAACTCTTTGCTACGCCGAAATCAATAACATTAGGAATTTTCTGTGGATCTGTAAGCAAATAAGTTGGTTGCCCAATATAAATCATATTTAAGCGAATTTTTGAAATTGCGTCAAACAAGACATGACCCTTTGGAGTAATTAGTCTAGATCCCCGGAATGTGTGTTTTGCGTTGTAATAGTCAGCTGCTATAAAACTAGTAATTTAAAGAAATCGCGATACTGATTCTTCGATTTCGAAGGAGGGAATAAATTAAAATAATCACCCCTATCGTGAATAATTATTCCCATGAAAAAACTCCCAAATTTGTCTATCGTGAATGATTCCAATAACAATTTACTTGTATTTTACGGTAGAAATCATTCACAATAGAAATTTAGGGAGTTTTTTCATGGGAATAAATATTCGCGATAGGGGTGAATAACTATGTTTCGATTAAAGTTTTCGATGCAGATGTTGGTTGCTTGCATATCATTTGCACAGAATAGATGGTGCTTTAGACGGGCCTTTATTAGTAGTGCCGAACCCCTGCTTGCTCTACCACGACGGTCTTGAGTATTGTAAAATATATAGCCATTTATTTTGAAAAAGCTTTTTGTTGTTTTTTCATTTGTACCAAAATACTTAATACTTGATTACACTTACGCGTTAATGATATTTATCATAATTTAGTAATAAATGGGTATAAATGTCAATGTTTTCACAATTTTTTTATGAAAAGAACATTCCGGAAATAAATAATTTTTTAAGTGGTCAAATAATTTTTTATAATTTTTTTTTTAAAGTGCAAAAATTAGTAATAAATAAGTTGAAGAGTAAAATTTTTTGATTTATTTGACCGCAAATAATTTTCTGTTGCATGTTAGTATTTATCAAAAATATCTATTAAATTTTGTACCGTTCACCACAGGTGGAAAAAGGTATTATAAGTTTGTCATTCCTTGTGTAATTTTTACAATATTCATTTCCGACCATTTCATCACATCATTTCATTCGATTAATTTTCACGTTGCTTTTAGATCGCAACCAGTAGATCGTATGGAGTGCATGCAGATTTAGGTTGGTACGGTTTTTCTGCTTTGTCTTGTATTAAATGCCTTTACAGAAAGCAATACACTAGGAACCAGGAGCAGTCAATAGGGGTGGCCATTTTGACCCCCCCAATAAGCTTAAGCCTGACCATTCTGATGTAGATTGCAGGAAGGTCCTAACTTGTACAAAAAGTTTTCTGTAACATTTTTAAAAATACTTTCGATAAAATTATAGCAAAAAAAATTTCGATTCAAAAATTTTTCAATAAAATTTGAGAAAAATATTTTCGATAAAATATTTCAATAACATTTTTGGAAAAAATTTTCGATAAAATTTTTACCTCAAATTTTCGATAAAATTCTAAAATTTTAGCAAAAATAATTTCGATAAAATGTTTGCAAAAAAAAATCGATATAAGTTTTCGATAAAAAAAAAATTTCCATATAATATTTAAAAAAAAATTTCTGAAAATTCCACATTAAATCCAAACAAAAATATTAATTTGCAAGTTGCGTATAACTTTGAAAATAAATTCCATTGCAGAAAAGATAGTGAGAAAAGATCACGGCTTACAGAAGTAATTTCATATGTATTTATTTTTAAAACAATTTAGGGAATTAATATACGAGGTATGATAAAAAAATAAAATAATGTCCGATTTTCGCATTTTTTTTAATGTTGGTACACATGTCTGTTATTTATATTGACAATATCAGCCATTTTGGATTGTCAGATTGTTTTTGACAGATAAAAAGCTTAGTCGTGTTTTGTGTGCTCTTCGATTTATTACTATTTTAAAAATGGATAAAAGAAACTGTATTAAGTTTTGTATAAAAAATGAAATTAAATGTGCATGGACATTATGGACAGTTATGACCTTTTTGAACAAATCTGGATCGTCGTTGACGATGTTCAACATCTCCTGAGCGATGTCCAGCGACGTTGTTTTTGCTCAAAATTTAGCAATTTTGGAACAATCTTCGCTGACACACGTTTCATGCCTAAAACATCCATAAAAATTGCTTGACATGAGCCGAACGATATGACAAAGAAAAGGTTCAAAGTGACCACAATCGTTGTCGATTTTGCAACGTCGTTTTTCCCTGAGTGTATGCAAAAAAGTGATATTTTCCTATTTTGATAGATGTATAGCTAAAAAAACGTAAGAGATAGAATTTTTCTAAAATTATACATGCCTTTAGAAAGTCAAAGAATATAAACAACAAGTTTCAATAAAATCGGAAGTGGTAAATTTGAAAACAATTTTTTTGGTTGATTTGACATTGAATTACCCAAATAGGTCGTGCCAGACCAACAGAAAACGTTTAACTATAAATTCATAGCATAAAATTATTAAATTAAATCACTATTTTTGTTGGTGTTAAATCTAAGCTTTAGTACTTTATGCTTAACTTTTCAGAACACACAGGTGGAGAGGGTACAAATATGAATATTATGGTCGGCCAAATTTTATGAACAAATACTAAATATTCGTATAGGAAACAAATTTTTCATAGATCACACTCATTGGATAACAAAAGCCAACAGACTTTTGCGGGTATACAACGTACTTTTATGTTAAATTTAATAATTCGGTAATATAAATTTATGCGGTCAATTCAGTTTTACCACAAAACCAAGGAAATATTTCATTCCAAATTAACCAACCATTTCAATGCGAAGACTTGTTCAACTACACACTGTGTAATTTTTTAAGTCATGACAAAATAACCATATACGGACACCACTACGTCATAAAAGACCAAAAAAAAGACCCCTGTCTCCCAGTTTTGCCCAAAGTCCTCCAGGTTTTTTTTTATGGGCCCTCAAAGATGTGGGGCCTCGATGTCATTTTTGCAAAAAAATGATCATTTCCTCAAGCTCATATTTTGCAAACCATTTGAAATTTTGATATACCCTCTGAGGCAAAGTTGTAGCTCTTGTCATAAAAAACAAAAATTGTTCACATATAAAATCAAAAAAAAATTTAATCTTCAAGGTCAAAATCGCAAAAAACTTTAAAAAATTCAATTTTTTACCTTTTTCCCCTGTTCAGGTCCATAGGTAGCAAACCGTTCAAAATTCAAGGAAACAATCAACTACAAAAATGAACCTAAGATCTCAATAAACTCAATAAACTAAGATCAATTAAACTTTCTAGAACATATGAACTTCCTAGGAATAATAGCGTTTAGGTAGCGCTTAGGTAACCGCAAAAGTTTTTCACTTGAAGATGAAGTTTTTTTTGATTTTATATGTTAACAATTTTTGTTCTCTATGACAAGAGCTACAAAATTCCAAACGGTTTGCAAAATATGAGCTTGAGGAAATGATAATTTTTTTTTGCAAAAATGACATCGAGGCCCCACATCTTTGAGGGCCCATAAAAAAAACCTAGAGGACTTTGGGCAAAACTGGGAGACAGGGGTCTTTTTTTTTTTGGTCTTTTATCACGTAGTGGTGTCCGTATATGGTTATTTTTTTCCGTGTTGCACTGTGCTATATTAAGTCTAAGGATTCACCATTGTCTGATCTAGAAATTCCACCGCACGTTCAAGAAACCAATGTGTGCAACAAACCAATAGAGATGATGTGATGACATTATAGGCGATATAGGATTTATCTACCTAGACTCTAAATAAATAAAATTAACGTTTTTTTTTTTTTGGTATTTGTGACATAGAAACTACACAATTTGTAAAAAATAATAATGTTTCATTTTTAAAAAATATTGTAGTGTTACTTAACAAACATCGCAAGTTTTTAGAAGAATGTGCCGAAAATTATTAAGAAGATTGGCGCTGAATAAATGGGCTTAAATTTCAGTCTCATATTTTCTTTGAAAAATATTCTTTGAATACGCTTCTGCTGCAGGATATTTTGCAAAAATTGCCCCACCCTGACGAATGTGTTTCGTCATAGAAAATACAAAACGCCATATATTCATAACTTAGTAATGTTAGGTAGAGTGTTTTGCATATTCTATGACGATGTATCTTGTTAACTGCGTAAATTACGCCTTTTTATGTTCAGACTTAAATAAATTTCTTAGGAGTGCAGAGAACTTGTGAAATAGTTTATAATCCGATAATTTCTAAAGTGTAATGCTGACATCAGAAAAATCTACTGTATGTAGTATAGGCAAAAAAAAGACGAGTAATTCTGTTTTCGTAATATTTTTTAATGGTGTAGATAAACTTTACTTTGTCGTTATGAAAACCTGAACAATTACTAAAAAATTTAAAGTTCATTTAGACCCCAAAATTTTATTTCAAAATAAAAAAATAATGGTGAATCTATATCCAATGAGATGTATATTGTATTAATTTTTTTGATTTCTCACTTTATCTTTCAATTCTAATGAGTCTTTTATATTCTACTATACTTAAATTAATAGGTAAATTTTTTTAGAAGGGTGTTAAATAGTTTAAATGGTGTAGTATCAAATATAATGAACTTAGAGAGAATCCTTCTTTATAATATAAATATTCTTTAGTATGTAAATGTTTCTATTGCACCTAGAATTAGAAAAATTTGTTCTAAAATTGTTTCTCTCTAAATTTGTGATAATTTTTAATAAATAAATTTTTTTTCCAAAATTATTAAGATACAGCAAAAAATCGCATTTTCACCAAAAATCGGATCGAAATATCAGAAAGAATCAAACTGACTACAACATTTAATTGCATTAAACTTATCATTCCAAACTGGATTAATAATATTCTAATGAATTCAGCAACCATATTTTATATAAAGGCCCTATCATATCTAGTAGACGACCGTAAGGGTTTGGGACTTCTGGGTCTTTGGCATTTCTTGTTTCCCGAAAAAAAACAATTACATAATTCCCGGGAATTCCCGCAATTTCCGAGAAAAAAATTAGTTTATTTACTAAAATAATATTTTTAATAAACTAATAACTAAAAGAAACTTGAATATTTTAGCGAACAATGATTATAACGTGTTCGATTTTTACAATGCATTTCGCAAAAAGCTGTGCGACATATGGACATGAAAAATCTACAATAATCGATAAAAAGCAAAAATCGAACAAAGTTAAAGGTATAATTCAATTAGAAGCTCGCTATTGTTCTTAGTGAGGGAGTGAGAGACAACTTAAGTACAGTTTACGTTTAGAGATAGCAGAATTACAAAGTTCTCGGATGGATCCAGAGCACAGTTGCATGTCATTGAATGCTAACAGTAGCTACAAGAGTAGAGGCACTTAGTTCATTCTTAAATAATCTTAGGAATGCTAAATAAAACTAAATAAGTAAGGCTGCACCAACAGGTGCTGCTGTGTTGCTAAAAGGGGTGTAAGTCCGCTCATGGTTAGACCGGAACCAATTTGTGGTGGTGTTCATAAGTCATTTCAAGTTAAGGAAATGCTAAACAGGCTAGGCATTGAGAGCAACAGTTGGTGTGGATTTGCAACTACAATAACGATAACTTCAGAGCATATTTTGAAGGATTGTTGCTGGGGAAACAACTCTTTCAACACTAGAACCAATTCCAATTATTATATTGTACAGTACAGATAATTTGTAATTTCCCTTTTGTTATACCATTCACCACAGGTGGAAAGGGTATACATAGGTTTGTTATTTCGTGTGTAATTTCTATATTCTGGATCCTTATACATAGAACAGTTGATTAAGCGATCTCCCTCTGTCCGTATTCGGGTAGTAATGTAATTCCAAGGCACCAGGCGAGATACAGAAGATTACAGCTAGGCATAGATTATAAAATTTTGGGATTGCAATTCAGTAACATCAGATCATTTCTTTGGAGGCTGCGGGCCAAAAACCACGCCTACCTATATGATTCTCATTTGATTTTTGTGTCAAATAAATATTATATCGCGACAGGTAGATCGCAAGGAATGCATACTGATCTTGGGGGATCCATAAACCCATGAGAGGGCCGATTTTGTGTTTATTTATGGGTTTATAAGGTTCTTCTGCTTTGATTTGTATAAAAGGCCTTTATAGAAAGCAATAAATATAGAGGTAGCCAATAGACGCACAGGGTGCCCTTTGGGGTGGTAAATATGAGGAAATTTTTTTAAGGATTTTTTTTACTTTAGTCTGACCATTCTATCGCAATATAGAATACACGAAGTTCCTAATTTAAAAAAAAATCTAAAAAAAAAACTTCCAAAAAATTTTTGTAAAAAATTACCGAAAAAAATTTGAAATAAATTTTTTTTTAAATAATTTTACATAAAATTAAAAAAAAAATTCAAAGAAACAGCTATACAAAGTTTATTCGGCATGGTCGAATATACCACTCTCACTTGTTTTAATTAATACGGAGGTTCTTTTAATGATTAAAACAGGACCATTTCTGTAAATGAAGTATTTTTTGAAAATTTTGTTACTGTTACAAGTAGTAATCGTAATGGAAAACAAAACATGTTCATATCACGTAAAAATTACTGGATGAATTTTAATAAAATGTTGTGAGGAGGTATTTTAGTATCTTTGTTCAAATATAGGATACTTTTTTTGCAGTTAAAATATCAAATTTCTAGAAGAAAATAGAGAAAAAGAGTAAAAGTTCGCAATTTTATGGATTTAAAGGTACTGCAAGCTTGACAGAACCTTTTATTTTTGAAAGCGGGATATTTGAAACACTTTTTTTTTAAATTCTATAAAAATTTTAGAATTTCATACAGGAATGGCTACCTCTACATAAAGAAATTTCATAAAATATTACTGAAGAACTATAAAAGTAAGAGTCTTAGAAAAATCGAACCAAAAATTTGTAGGATGCCTGCTACGTGGCGGGCACAGCTAGTAACAAATATAATGTGAATATGTTAAATAAATACTATTCACTAGCAGAACAAAATATAAAGATAACAACCTTTTGGATATGAATAAATGCTATTAAAAGCATTAGTTGCATTTTTAAACTATTTTTTAAAAAAGTTTTTTAAAAATAGTATGAATTACACATTTGTTTTCATTCGAATCGATTTTGGCAATAACCTTTTAGGTTCCACTCCTGCGTGCACTAACATTTATTAACAACTCCATATGCCGCTAGCGATACCAAAATAACTATGATTATGGTAACGAGTATAATATAACGCTGAAGTGTTAATTCATTGTTCAGACCTCTCCAAACGAAAGTACTTGAACAATGACAAATATTGTTCCCTATCCATGCAACATCTTTAAAAGGTACTAAATAAATATGCGCATAGGAGGACTTAAAGCATCTGTGTTGCAATTGTTGTGAATGATGTTTATTTATTGTTGGCATTGTTGTCACAGTGGAACAATAAAACAACCCAAATGAACGATGTCAAAAAAAAAAATAATAAAAAATATTCCATGACAATGACTGCACATCTGCACATCGCAAAATAATGAAAAAAAGATACATGGTACAGGAATAATTGAAAGAAAGGTGTAATTTACAGCACTTGCCGTAACAAGAAAAAAATATTTCCAATGAAAAAACTTCCTTTGAGAATAAAATGTTTAGCATCTTCAAGTGACAGTATGCACTTGGCAGAAATGTGCAAAAAGACAATATTAAACGCTGCAACTGTGCTTTGAAAAAGGAGCATCAGCAGCAGTCATAGTAGTTAATAATTAAAACTATAGCAACAACAAAGGATAATTTACTACCAAAACAAAAAAGGAATATGAGAATACTTAAACAAACTGGCTTTTGTTTGAAGAAGATTTCTTATTTTGAGCATTTTTTTTTAATTTGAGTTACTTTTAACGTGTTTTTATTTAAGAAAAGACTTCTTTGTTGCGCTTTATAAAAACATTTTGATGAAATGAACTTTGGCAAACAGTTTTATACAGATTTATTTGTATCACCACAAGGACAGAAATATCTGAACATTGTGGTTTAAGTTTAAATGTTTTAAATCAAATGTCTACTTTTGTTTTAAATTTCAACTTTGCATTTTATTGATAAAAAAAAAAAAACAATAAGATGATACGATATTTTTAAACAACTGGTGATAGAGTTTAGAGTAAAAGAAATATCAATAGATAATTGTATCTATAAGAGAAATAAATATGAATATGATACTGTGGATTTTCTATTTTCTATTATGTATAGGAAAACTGTAACAGCTCCATTTCTGTGAATGAAATATTTTTGAAAATTTTGTTGCTGGTGCAAATAGTGATCGAAATGGAACAAAAATTTTTGGCACTTTTGTTTGTCTGTCCGTCTCTTTGTCTATGTTCGTATAATGTAAAAACTACTGAATAACTTCGGTTCAAATATAGGAAAGTTTTTCCCGTAAAAATATCTCATTTCCGGGAGAGAATATAGAAAAAGTAGTTGAAGTAAGAAATTTTAGCAATTTATTGGTACTAAAAACTTGGCACTACCATTTATTTTTGACAGAACTCTACGATAATTTTAGAATCTTATACAAATTTTAGAATTTTAAATAATGTCTTTGTTCCTGAGTAATTAACAAGAGATGGCTAACTCCATACAAAGTAAACACATAAACCATAACTGAAGCACTTGTAGTGTTTCACCCAGTTAATAAAATAATAAATTTCTGGTTTTTAATTCCTTTTGCAGTTAGGATGCTATCTAGTAGCACTCCATGAGGTTAAGCAAAAGAATCGTCTTTATTGAAAACAATCATCGGAATTTATACTAAATAATTGCTTACTTAGCAATTCTATATACAGTGGGTAGTGTAGCGACGGACAGAACACCCTTGGCTAGATTTGTAATTTATAACATAACAATCAGATGTACAACACTAAAAGGGTTGTCTGTAGAACGATTGATACAGTAGCAGTTTGACTGAGTGTTTTCAGTTTAATACGCTGAAGCAGCAATAGTCATTAAGTGTGTTGACCGTTTATTATTAAATGGTAACATGATATTCTTTTATTTAAAATCAGCCAAAAATATTCTTGTTGTTCTTGTTGGTTATGATGAACTAGAGTCATGCTACACACTATAAAAGCAAGAGCCTTAAAATCGTACGAATTATTGGCATTGAAAACATGGCGGTCATGCATCATTTACGCAATAAAATCAGTATTCTGTATATTTTTACAAAATGCTTCAAGGTTTCTTACACAAATTCTTTTATTTTTAGCTTTTTCAAAATGTGGGTGGAGAATTTCCGATGAACTTAATTAAGCTGTTAGCAAAATAGTCAAACTAGCTTGACCTGCAATCAAAAATTTCAGTGAATTTATAACAAGAAGAAATTTTTTCAATATAAGGAATTTAATAAAATTATTCTTTTACAAAAATCATCTTAAGATTTGACTTTAGGTTTTTTTCCTTTTCGTTACAACTTTGTCATCAGCGTAGAATATTTCGCACGGTCACTAAACTAAATAAACACAAATAAAGTAAAAGTAAATTTTTAATTGAGCCATTTATTTTGAAAGTGGCATAAATCCCTTTCGTTTTAAATCGATATATTTAAGGATTAGAGTGTTTATATATTTTGGTTTTCCGAAAGCCGTTTCTATTACACCAAATGCATGATCATTAGTTAAGTGGCGCTTAACATTTGATTGCAAATTTTTGTAAAAATGAAAAAATAACGTTAAATTTTAATCAGTCTTATAATTAGCTTAGTATTTTTGGAAATTTACTTATGCTACTTTCAAAATAAACGGCTCAATTGTGCTACCGTATTAAACCCATAGAATGGACAGCGGCTATAAAGTTTTATCCAACTCACCTGTGCCAGGAAATAGCCAAAAGTTGACCCAGGCATCGGCAGATAAAAAAAATGGTTTTTAAATAATTTATTTCTTAAGATCTTCCCGTCATGATCTACTTAAGTATAATTGTGTTTTAAACATACATTTGTATGTATGCATGTATAAAAAATCATATATTTGCTAAAATAAAAATGTAAATGAAAGTGCCTGTTTGCCTATTTAACGGTTGACAACCAGTTGATTGATGTAATTGGCTGTAGCAGGGTAATTTATAAGTGCGTAGAGCAAGAAAAAAAACAGAAAAACAAAGAAATGAAAAAACTAAGGCTGATATAATCTAAGTGTTTCATATTCAAAGGAAATAAGACAGAATTTTATTTTCATGTTATATGTACATACGTACATAAATATATACAATTGCATGTGCGTATATCATTGTATGCATACAATAACATTTATCTTGTAATTAATTTACTGCGTGTTAAGCTTCAAAATAAACAAAAAATCAGATTTCAGTACTCGCTGGTATTAAAGTTAAAAAAAAGCCCAAGAAATAAATTACCACTCATTGCAACATTAATTCATCACTCAGATATTTTACTACACCAATCCATGTACATATGTAGCGAACACACTTAACTACATGCATAGATTAGTCTGAATGTAATAAATAGTTCAGATTTGGACAAAAAATGGAAACACAACGGGGATTCATATTTAATTGGGTCGTTATAACCTTAGACACCCTTAAGAAAACTGGATTTAATATGACGCTAAGACAGGATATTTAACTGCATTATGAGAAAAGTTGGAACTGCAAAAGGATCCAAAATTTAGTAAGCTTTGTTCACTGATCTTTTGTATTATAAATGAAGAGAAGTAAATCGCCTTAAGATAAGAAATAAAAGGCAAAAACAACAAATTCAAATATTTCAGTTTTGTTTAATTATGGAACAGTCTTCACAAATTTGGTAATCTAATAACCCATTAAAATTTTTACTCAAAACTTCAGTCGGAAGAACTTCCTAAATACATTACTTTGTAGCTTTATTCGCTACTCGTTGCCTTACCCAGTAGCTATTTAATAACTACTTCCTTATAATATGAATTTAATTTGAAATCGAAAATTTATGTTTTCCGATATAGTAGGTATAGCTTTTAGATCTAAAATGTTTAAATGTGCTAATATTTACAAGACAACGTTGTTTTTATTACTAATAATGTGTTATTTGAAAAAAATCATTTTTATACCATGTTTCCACCATAGATAACACATAGATGGCCAACTCTACAAATGTCAAAAACGTCAAATGTCTTCACACATACGGGCACGGTGTAAATTCAACACACTTAGGGAAGTAAAATTTTTATGCACATTTAGACACTATTACGGGATATTTCATTGCACTTTCTAAATATTTAAACAATTTTGAATTTTTGCACAAAAAATTATTTAATTGTATTTTAAATTTTTTAATACAAAATAAATTTAATTTTGTTGATATTTGTTTGGTGAAATTTATTTCTACACAGTATTGTATTTTTTGTCTATTAGGGGATGAAAATTTTCAAATCAATATAATAAATATTTAAAATTAGCATTCAATCTAACGTTTTTCGCACATAAATATATTAGAAAAATACAAAATTCATATTTTTATTAAAAAGCAAAACAACTATTTAATTTTAACATCTAAAATTGAATGTAAAAAAATATTCTGTTTTTATAAAAAATTTTATACAACTACATATGTATGTGCTGTGGGGAATTTTTTTCTTAAACCAACACTTGTATAATTTTGACTACAAATACATTCTTAGACTTAGGGTTTTTGACAAGGGACTTAGGTTTTTGACGTTTCAGTTGACTATCTATGTGTTATCTATGGTTTCCACTACAACTTGAATTACTTCATTCGCTCTTTGAATTATTTTTTAGGGTTCCGTACCCAAAGCGTAAAAACGAAACCCTATTGTTTTCGCTACAATATCTGTCCGTTTGGCCGTCTGTCAGCGCCTTTTATCTCTGGAAACGTTAAAGCTAGACTCTTGAAATTTCCACATAAGGTGTATAGCTGTGGCCGCTATAGTAACAAATACTTAAACCTATAGGGTGTTCCGATAGAGTGGTGTTATTCACGAATATGTGTTTATTTCTTGAACTGTAGGAGGTATAGTCTCAAGATTTAAAAACAGTAATTGAAACTTAGTTCGCTATATAAATAAGTATAAAAAATAATCAAAAATATTAAAGGGTGTTCCGATAGTGGTGTGATTTGCATGTATAAGGACTAAGTTTTGAACCATAATAGGTAGACGCTTGAAATTTGCACAGAAGGTGTATAACTGTAGCCCCTATAGTAGCCAATTCTAAAACTTATATGGTGTTCCGACAGAGAGGTGCTATCCACGAATATCTGATTATTTCTTGAACTGTAGGAGGAATACACTAACAATATGCAAGCAGTAATTAAAACTAAGTTCGCTATATAAACATGTCTAAAAAAATAAACCTAAAAATTAAAGGGTGTTCCGATAGTGGTGTGATTTGAAAGTATAATGCCTAAGTTTTGAACCATAAGAGGTAGGCTCTTGAAATTTTCACAGAAGGTGTATAACTGTGGCCACTATATCAATAAATAGTAACACTTATCGGGTGTTCCGAATATGAGGTGTTATTTGCCTTTAAATCTTTATTTCTTGAGCTATAGGATGCAACCACTTAAAATTTGCAGACAGTAATTAACACTATGTTCGCTTTCTAAATAAGTATATAAAATTAAACCTTAAAATTAAATGGTGTTCCGAGAGTGACGTGCTTTGCGTGTATATGACCTAAGTTTTGAACGATAATAAGTAGACTCTTGAAGTTTTTACAGGAGGTTTATTACTATGGAAACTATAACAAATCATAAAAATTAAAGGGTGTTCCGACAGTGACGTGATTCGTAATCGTAATAGGTAGATTCTTCAAATTTTCTACAGGAGATATGTTGCCACGGCCGATATGACAATTACTAAAAATTAAAGGGTGTTCCGACAATGACATGTTTTTCACGTATAGTGACTTATTTTTTTAATCGTAATAGGTAAACTCTTGATACATATAAAAGGAATTTCCACGGCCGTCATAACAAATAACAAAATTAAAGGGTGTTCCGACATAGATTTTTACTTTAATAGCCTTATTGTTTGAATCGTATTAGGTAGACTCTTGAATTATTTACAGTATGTGTAGTACTTCGGCCGCTGTAACAATTGCTAAATTACTAAAGGGTGATCCATCAGTGACATGTTTTTCACGTGTATTACCTTTTTTAACCGCATTAGGTAGGCCTGATATTTTTATAGAAAGTGTATTACCATGGCCGTTATAACAACAGTTCCTAAAATTTAAAGGGTGTTGCAATAGCGATGCAATTTTCGCGAATATAACTTTGATTTTAAAAATAATGGGCGCCCCATAAGACATGAAAAAATTAACAACTTGAATTTATAAAGGCCTACTAAACATAGTACGGAACCCTACATGTGTGAGACTAACTCGCACTTGAATAATTTATTTGAATTACCCCGTTAACACTACACATTCCTAATTCGATTTAACATTTGGTTTTGTTGTAGAGAAAATGTATTTACATTTATTTTAAATATTTTTTTGTTGAGAAATAGTTTATTTGTCGCTGTTGAGCAAGAAGTGACTAACTCCACTTTGTTAAAATCGTATTTTCTTAATTTAAATTTTTAAAACTAAATAAATTATTTTAAGATTAAATGGTCAATAATAACTAATATTCACAAATATTTTCCTGCTAAGATAAGACATGAGTAAAATTGTTTCAAAAACACAAATAAGGGCTAATGCAATTCAAATTAAATTTTAGTAAATAAACACAGCTATTTGCCTGAATCAAGACAGTAATGAGTGTACAAAGTTTATTGCTTCAAAGAAAGAGAAATACTATTATCTGCTAAAATTCACCTACTTAAACTTGTGTACTATAAACACTTGTGCTCCAACAAAATGATGGGATTTTTCATACTGCAAATACTACATTAGTAAAAAATCTAAAAAGCATTCACTCAAGAATAATCTGTAATAAAATTTTAATATAACTAACCTCTTCTGTAATACAAAGTTTAAAAATTTGAACTCTAAATTTCCCATGTAATTTCATGCTTTCAATTACATACTTGCGTTTATATTACAATGCAATAAAAAAATCATTTTGTATTTTTCATCACATTTTTCTATTTTTCATTTTATAGACTTAGTCGAATTTTACTTTTAAAGGTAAAATATTTTTATGATATTGTTTCAATTTAATTTTTCTTTGCTCTCTTTTTTATTTTGACAACTATTTCGATAAAGTTTCGATAAAAATTAGAGAAGACACTGCTTTCTTCGTAATTCAGAATGTAATTCAAACTGAATTACTTACAAATAAGATTATTCGCTCTCAAAAATTTATATGACAAATTAAGTAATTCAGTTTCAAGGCACATTCCTCAGGTAACCTTACTAAGAAGGGGAAATAATAAGACGAAAATTTTTAAATTTTTTTTATTTGGAATTTGATTGTTCAACTTCCATATAAGGGGAAAAATTGTAAGTTTAAGCGTCAAAATCCATATAAAAAACTGATTATTTTCGCCTTAATATTTCCCTCAGTAGTGACGCTATCTGATTATATATGTCTTGTTCAGTTTGTAATTGGGGGTTGAATTACGAATGATAGTGCGAATTACGAATAAAGGCTGTAGTGGAAACTTGGCATTAATACATTGGAATGAAATTTGTTTTCATATTACCCTTTTACATTATTTCATTTAGATTAATATAATAAAATACAATACAATAAGGAAAACAAAACTAAAATAAACAAGTAGAAGTGCTATATTCGGCCGTGCCGAATCTTCTATGCCTTCACCACGGTGATTTTATTTATACAGACATGTACAGCATTATCGATATTGTTGACTCTTTACTTAAATTAAGTCGTATGAGAAAAATTCATTATTCATGCTTTAAAGAAATAGAAGACAAATGAAAACAAATTTCGTTGGCTACAATTGTCGCCGTGTTGTCAGCTACTTAATGATATTGAAGACGACAGCTACATCGAAAACTCTGACATTGTTGTAGAAATACTTATTTTGCTTTTGTAAAATTAAATAACTTTTTCAAAAAACTATAAATATTTCCTCCAAAACTTTTTTTTTTGTATATGAATTTGTAATTTACAATTTTGTAACATTTTCTTTTGTTGAATAAAATGGAAATTAGCCTAAGTTGACGACACCCACAACGGTGGTCGTGTAGCCATGTAGCTATACTGGCTTCAAAATAATCGTTTACTTATAAACGTGTGTATTTTATTTTTGACAGTTTTATTCGCTATCCTGATGATGTCTATGTGTTTAATGCATTTTTTTAAAAATGTTTTGTAAAATTTTATTCGAAAATTGTTTGGAAAATTTTTTAACAAATTTTTTTTCGAATATTTTTCTATAAAATATCTTTTTGTAAATATTTATAAATTTTATTGAAATTTTTTTGTTAAATTTAGAACTTTTCTGCAATCTATATTGAGTTAGAATGGTCAGACAAAAGCAAAAAGAAATGCTTACAAAAAAAAACTCCTCATAGTGACCCCCCATGTGCCTTTTAACTGCTCCTTTATTCCAGTGGGTACCCTGTGGGTCCATTGGCTAAATCTATCTGTATTGCTTTCTATTAAGGTCTCTAATACAAATCAAAGCAGAAAAGCCCTACCAATCTAAAAACAAACAAAAATCGCCCCTCGCAGGGCGTTATTGATCCCCCGAGATCTGTATGTACTCCTTGCGATCTACCTGTCGCAGTCTAATATTTATTTGACAAAAAAAGGCAAAACAGAATCATTAAAGCCGAAAAAAATTAAAAAAAAAAAACGTAAAAAAATATAGGTGGGCGTGGTTTTTGGATCGCAGCCTCCAAAGGAATGATCCGATATGGCTGTATTGCAATACCAAAATTTTCGAAACTATGCCTGACAGGTGTGCTTAAATTTGTTGTATCTCTTCTGATGCCTTGGCAAATGACATTTCAACCCGAACACGGACAGACGGACAGACGAACATCGCTTAATCAACTTCTCTATGTATAAGGATCCAGAATATATATACTTTATGGGGTCGGAAATGAATATTGTAGAAATTACACACTGAATGACAAACTTAGATATACCCTTTCCACCTGTGGTGAAGGCTATAAAAAGCCCAGAATCACTGACATACAATGGGACCAAATCCAATGTCGATATGTTAGATCAAGTAATAAGAAATTACACCTGTACGCGAAGATCTAATCGATGGCCTCAGGCAATCAGATATATCGGCCCACAATACATATGCAGTTTTTAAGAAGTTTATTGCGGAATGGGATCGAAACAAGAAGTATAAACAGTGTGTTTATTTGGATTAATTGAGTATAAATCTTATGACGAAGAAATATCACGTTCAGCGAATCTCCTATCAGAATTCTTCATAGTGATTATACAACCGATTCAAAAATTAAAAAGTTTCAAACAAGAGCTTTGCTCTTTTTTGCCCAAATCGGTTGAATAATAAGTTTATTCATAAGACTCATTCCAAAAATCAACTACACAAATAAGGTTAGCGATAGTTTAGTGAGCTTAAATAAAGATGTTTTATAAATTTTTAAATTATAGCAATGCCACAGTGAACACCAATTACACTGAACAACAATGAATTTGTTTGGGGCTTAAAAATATCCAGTTATTATGTATTTTCACCCCCTGAGTTCAAAAATCACCTCGAAAATGACCATTTAGCTCTTGTTTTCAAGATACAGTAACATGTCACTTTTTAATGCTCAGCTTTCACTTTGTCGAGAAATTTAGTTTTTGGATGTTGGTACGCCTGTTAACTGACAAAACCAACAGTTGTACAGCTATTTTGAGGTTATATACGTCTTTTCAGTTCATCAGATAGTGCGTGATGTGGTTTCTGTTGCTTTCTTATTCGAATTTAATGTTTTGGAGTGATATTTAAGTGTACTAAACCAAAATGCCACGAAGTTGTGTGAATTCAGTGAATAACTTTTGTTACATTTGTGGTGAAGTAACATTTTCGTCACAGAAACGCAATCTTACTCTTGCTGTTAAGACTGCTTATAAGCATTATTTTGGAGTTACGGTAGGTGACCAAGATAAGTCGTGCCCATGGTTTGGCGGGAGCCTACAAACTATATAAATGACTGCTATTTCTGCTTGACTCCACCAATAAAGTCGGGATTGTTAACAAAGAAAAAAAGAACAGTTCATTACCCAAATATTCCTTCGGCTACTCGACCAATTCTACATTCAGATGGTTTACCAATACCTACCCCACCCCACAGTTATGAACTTGAAGTAGAAAATGAAGATAGTGCAGAAGAACTCAGCCAGGCTAGCACATCTCACGACCCTGATTTTAATGAAACAAATGATAAACCGCACAGACTGAGTCAAGCGGAATTGAGTGATCTCATTCGAGACCTTGATTTGTCAAAGGATAGGGCAGAACTTCTAGTCTCAAGACTACAGCAGTGGAATCTTCTCCAGCATGATGTCAGGGTATCACAGTATAGACAGCGTTCGAAGGATCTCCTTCCTTTTTTGAAAATAAAAACAACCTTGTAGTATGCAGCAACGTTAATGGCTTGATGAAATCTTTGAATTGAATAGATTCGTCGAAGCTTAGTTTGAAAGCTGTATTACTTCACAACGGTAACCGTCTTCCTTCTATTCCTGTTGGACTTGCAGTTCACATGAAAGAGACTTATGAAAGCATGAAAGCCCTCCTCCACTCAATCAAATATGCTGAACACAAGTGGAAAATCTGTGGTGATATAAAGGTCATCGCTATACTTTTAGGAATGCAACTGGGGTATACTAAATACTGCTCCTTTTCATGTATGTGGGACAGTAGGGATAGGAAATCACATTACTGGCCTGCAAGAAATCTTGGCCCTAGTGTAAAAAATGTTGTTGCCCTGCCTCTCGTCGAACCGAGAGATATATTTCTTCCACCACTACATATAAAACTCGGTTTGATGAAAAACTTTGTCAAAGGCATGAACAAAGAAGGAGAAGCCTTTTGATATTTGAGGGAAAAATTTGCTTTCCTAAGTGATGCAAAAGTTAAGGAAGGTGTTTTTGTTGGGCCAAAAATTCGGGAGCTTCTGAAGGATCCTGCGTTTGACAGAGTTTTGGAGGGGAAAGAAAAGGAAGCTTGGAATGCGTTCAAGGTAGTTGTTAAAAGTTTTTTGGGGAACAAAAGAGAAGATGTCTATGTCCAGTTGGTGAGGATACTTCTACAAAAATATCATAAAACTTGGATGCAACATATCTCTCAAAATTCATTTCCTCCACTCTCATCTAGACTTTTTCCCTTCTAGCTGTGGTGCTGTCAGTGATGAACACGGTGAGAGATTCCATCAGGATATTTCTGTAATGGAACAAAGATATAAGGGCCGTTGGAATGAATCAATGCTTGCAGATTACTGTTGGTGCGTGTGTAGGGATGCTCCAGAACTCACCTATAAAAGACAGGCCAAAAGAAAAATGAAATCCACATGATGGTAATAATATCAAATCTGCCAAGTATTCTGCCATTAATTTTCAATTCCAAATTAATTTATAATGTTGATAAACTTATGGTTTAAAATTTACTGATTTGCCTCAATTTGTTAACGTTATATATTTTGACCCTTGGTGTATCACAGAAACTAGAGCTAATAAAATTTTTTCATTGTCATTTTCGTTTTTTTCAACCCAAAATTAGTAAGATTTGACTCATGAACTGAAGGAAACATTACAAAAATATTTTTTTGTTGGACAGTGTTACTTTTTAGTAAATTTACGAAACAAGTAGTTGCAACTTAAAAAAAAAAATATCAAGGAACAAAATCCTTTTGTAATTTTGGAAAATAAAAGAATTTTAGCGCAATTATAATGTCAAAAGAAAATAGGCCAGAAATGTGGCAATAACAGGATGCCAGCGAAAATATGATAACTTTAAAAGAATAAAGTTAAAAGTTCCAATGATTTCAGATGACCTTACCATCAACCCGATAGCTTATCGGACACTTTTAGCTTGATGTACATTTATAATAACCAAAATATGGTTCCAACTCAATTATCAAATTGAGTTAAGTGATGTAATCGAAATTTTCGCCGTTAGGCCGAAATTATTTTATTTATCCGATAATTCGGCCAACTTTGTTGGTCATCTTCAGGGATTTTTTTTATAAAATTTTATACTGTCGTCGGTTGTTTTTCCCTCAATCCTTTGTCACTTACAGAAATACAAGCGACGAAATACTAAATATTAGAAAAAAAAACATACAGTACAACAACAAAAAGAGTGCTCGGGACATGAATTCTAGAACATAACACACCGTCTTCACGAGCGATTGTTTTGTTTGCACATGAACAAAACGTCAGCAGAATAGGGAACAAAAATTTGTTTATTTTCTTCTGTGTGGAAAAAAAAAATTTTCTGTTGGTCGTCAATGTTGTTTGAATGCTTACAGCAAAACAAATATTATTTGCACGGTTGATCCACAGATGGCGTTCCAACGTTTTTACTAAAAACAACATTTGATGGCAGACATCGTTGTGCGAACAAATGTTCTAACAATGCTGTTTTTACAAGAACATGACATCTACAACGATGGTCTTCACGAAAGACTTAAATATGCACACATGATGTTAAATGGTTGAAAAAATCAATGGCAAAAGAAAAGATACAGCGCGTTTAGCACAATATATAAAAGGAAGGGTATATTATAGATTTTAAAATGTTGAAATATTACACTGAGAGAGAAAATGGAGATCAACAGTTATACTAACGAAGACAACGACGTAAAAAGATATCGATAACACTGCTTTTACATTTGGACAGAAAATGGGCAGACAGATGAGTTTTTTTTGTATAGATAGTACTGCAATACACTCTCTACCTCTTCAACCCTTGCCGAAAAATCTCGTCTGTCTGCCCATTTTCTGTCCAAATGTAATAGAATCGTCTAAAGCAAAAGCAAAAAAAAAGTGGTTAAAATGAAAATGCATTAGCAAAGTGACAAAAACCTACATTGTTGAAAGCTGGTATGCTACTGCTATATTAAAATTTTTACATGTTTTGTTCTCTTTGTGAGATTCTCGTTGAAATTGTGTGTGCTCACAGACCCTTAGGGGTTTGCGTGGGGGCTCTTGGTCTAAAGCAAGTCGAATTCACACCAGGTGTGATTGGCCAGCTAAATATTTTTGCTGTCTTTTTTTGTTAAGGTCTTGTCAAAATAATATTGTTTTATATCTGCTAATAGAATGTCAAAGTTCTTGTTTTGTTGTTGTCATACTGCTCACATTCGCTTTGGTATAAAGATAATATGTAATGAATCTGTGTAATGATTGTTAGAAAATACGGATAAAAATTTATGACTGACAAATTTTTATTCATTTTATTTCATCAGATCAGGATGACAACTTTTCAAAGGCAAATCGGAAATAGCTAGATATAGAGCAAACAGAGCTCAGCTGGCATCACCCAAACAAATCAGTCGTAAGATTTTTACTCTCATTTCTTAAACGCGGATCAATTTTGATATTATTTTCACTTGAAATTTACGTAAAGTCGTATCGTCTAAATCACCATTACACCAAATTATAACATTCTATTGTAAAAATTTAAACAATTAGATTCTGTGATATTAGTTGTTAAGTTTGACTGAGACATTTTTTTCTTTATTTATTTTTATTTAAGGTATACATTTAAGTATGTGATGCCGGTCATTATTTTATATCTTATTTATTGGTGTAAATTGAAGCAAATCATAAGTTAATTCTTAACATTGTATCACAATTGTATAAATAACAAAAAGCGCTTGAGATTATCGCTAGAATAATCAATAAAAAATTTGCCTGAAAAAGTAAAAAAACGACAAAGATACGTCGATAAATAAGATGAATAGATTAGTTAATGTGCATCAAATTAAATAGACCGCAAACAATATTACGTTCATAACAAATATAATTGGTCATAGACAATAATCAAATTTTATCTTAAATCCTTTTTTACCTTTTTTACCAACTACTAGCTCTTTCGAAAAAAACAGTCTTAAAAAAATTACGAATTATAAAATTTAGTTTGAAAGAAAGCTAAACGAAAGAAAAAAACCTCTTAATACTTTAATTGTCATGATGTAATTAACTTCATGCACATAGTTTTCGTTTAAATTTCACAGATTTTTAATTGAAATAAAACAGAAAACTTGACTATTTTCTTGCAAAAGAATAAAAACCTTTTTATACCAATTATGTTAGAAATGCAAAAATTTCATAAGAAATAGCAAAAATGTGTTCAGTAGCCAGAAGCAGCAGTAGAAAAAGAAGAATTTTCGAAGAACTTTTTCAACTCTTTAGTATGCTGAACTATCATCTGCTGCTAAATGGCATGACCCAAAACGACCTAAATATCATTTAAAAATGAAGAAACTAGCAAAAAACAAATTGTTATAAAAAGAATGATGGGAAACAGAATGGAAAAAAGGAAAAAGGAAATGCACATAAAAATTATGAAAAATTCATAACACATAATGAGTGACAGTAGTGCGAGCGAGTGTCAACTTGGTTATTTTTTTTTTTTGTCACCGACAAAATACCGGAAAAACAGACATTTTACGTAAAGGGTGCGTGGCATGCTTATGCAAAGTATGCGAACACATACATAGACTCATACATATGTATATTCTTAATAGTAGATACACTGTATACTTATTAACCGTACTGTTGTCAGCAGATAGAAAATGACAGGACCTTTTCATAGTTTGCATAAACCTGAGTTAAGAAAAACAGAAACATTAAAAAATAATAATGAGAGTTAAAAGTTGTGACGACGCGGTAAGACAGGTGAAGAAGGCCGCGCAAACAATTAGTGTATAAAAGCGGTAAGTCGCTAATTAAAATGTAATAATATACATTTTCATTTATTTGTACATATACATATGCATACAGGCACCAACACATGCTATTGTCTGTTTAAATGCATATGTATGCGTTTGTGTGCTTGTATTATACTTTAAATATCAACTTGTACACTAATAAAATTAAGAAAATGACAGGAAAAAGAAATGAGTCAAGAAACAAACAACAAAAAACACTCTCAGTCTGTTTTATTCTTTGGTCATAAACACTTATCTTTAAAACTTAATTTTTTTACCCTACATCATTTGAACAAATCAACTATGGCTAACATAAGACATATTTAGTAACAAACATAGTTGGTATGTTTGTTACTATATATGTCTTATGTTTGATCTGGTTAATTTGTGGTTCTACATCTCTGTCGGATTGCAAGGTATATATTCATATCTTAAGTTTAATAATTATTCCACAATTTACTTACACTGACATTTTCAAGAGTGCCTTGATCTGGGGGTTTCGGTTTCGATTCCCTTCAAAGACTGTGGGTCTTTTGTGCAGACAAGCAAAGCAAAAAGAAAAAATAACGATTGTTTGATTAAAACCCGAAAATACTACATACTGACTTATATTCCGAGCAATTTTAAATTATTTTTCGGAAATAGCTGTACCTGAACCATTATGCCTTTAATACAATATTTTATTTTAAAGATATCAGTAAAAAATATAATATACAATAACTCAATAACACTCCCAGATTAAGTAGTTTTATTAAAGAAAAAAAGACAATTATTAGCGTACGTATGTATGAATATATACGTGTTTATGTTGAAGATTTTAAAACTGAAACTTTCATAGATAAACGATAGAAATTATTTTCTTTGTATAGAAAATTTCACACGATTTTTTTCTAATTTGGTAATGTTTAGTTGATGTATTTGTTGTATTCTGGGACCTGCTTTCTATTGCTACTCTGTCCATTTTTTACCTGGGTAGGAGTGTTTATAATAAACTAAAGCACACAAAGTTTGAAGGCCACTGCCCCAATAGCATTTTAAATAAAGGACAGCATTGAACCTTTTTTCTAGACTATGCACATTACTGAGAGGTTTATTTGTACACAATTCCAAGACCCTAACTATGTACGCGATAATAACTTTTCACATTGTATGGGGATAACATGCCCACTGTTCCAATCCAGCCTGTTTTTGATTATTAGGGAGAGAAAAATTGCACAAAATTTAAAGACTCTACCAGTTCTAGTTCTGTAGGCCCACACATATATTTACTTATATATTTTACCCTCCAGATAGCTATTAATGATCTATAAAAATTTCAAGATTACTCCATTCATGTAGGTATTCAAGAATAGTGCGTTCGTGTACATATGTATAGTTGGACCTCAGGGTCTAGAATTCTAAAATTCCGAATGGCGGTATTTTTCAAACTCATGTCTTTCAATACTGTGATTTAATAACTCTTAAGACCTAGGAGATTTTTCAACCATTTGTGCCATTAGATGAAGTTCCGCAGCCTGCGTTGGTTTTAATTTTCAAAACAATGTAACACTTGAGTCCCCATGCTAAAACGTAAGTGTTGCTCTGCAAATTATGTTTCAACACAACTTCCTCTTGTAAGTTTTCAGTCATACACTTTGTTGAATTTTCATGTTTCTTATTTCCTTTTTGTTATTTAGTTCTTTTGCAGTTTGCTAAGAAACTTTGACGTCGACATAAAAGTTTTTGTGTGCTTAGAAAAAAACTTGTACAGAGTTTTTCAGCTGATACTTCTTCTTTACTTGCACTACAATACACACAGTAACCCTTGTACTTTCACTCGCTTATACTCATTCACATACTCTCAACGAACCATAGTTATTGAAATGTTTAATTTTTTAACAGTTGAATTTAAAATCCTGGGAATAAATAATACTTCATGGACACATGATAGTTTCAATAAACTTTCGGGATTATAATCAATTTAAAACGATTTGGTGGATATTTAAAATTTAATCGCCTTAAATATTTAAGTTTAACTGACTAAGTTGTACTAATATGATTTCATTTCCTAGTTGATAGTAATCAACGTGTAAAGTTAGAATAATCAGAGTGCAAATGGGCAGTGGAGAATTATAGGAGTTCAGATTTTAATGAGGAACTCCCATTAAATCTTATAAGCTTGCAATTTTTTACTTTTATTCGATTAGAGAGGCGAAGAAATTTATTTAGATAAAATAAATAAAATACATATTTTGCATTATAAAGAACATGAACAAAATTGATTAATAAGAAAGAGACTTACCTGACACCTTTGTCTCACTTTTTTAGAAAGTAAAACTGGAACCCCTTATCGTAATACACACATTATAATAAATCTTGATGCATCAAAACCTATCTTATTGCTAGTACCCGTTTGTTACAGAAATGGGTTTTAATTGCCTTTAATAAAGTTTTCAAAATCCTAAAAGTACTGTCCCTCTAAATTTCAAAGTTATCTAAAATGTTATGAACATTTCTCTGTTCGACCAAAAAGACTAGGGATCAAAAGTTACTTAAAAATTTTTGTATCCTTAAGAGTATTTAAAAAACAGAAATAAAACTTTAAATTTTAGACACATATTATGGAAGTTGAAAATGAGTTATTGGTTAGTCGCCTTTTGTGAAATCTGTTGCTTGATTAAGATTTTCTTTCCACTTCAAAAGAAAAAAAAAACTAGATATTAAGAGTTTATTAAAGAAAAAATATAGTACACTTAATTCTGTTTTTACACAGCAGATTGGTTAAAAAAAACCGTGTAAAAAAGACCTTGATCGTATGCAAAAATATGTGATTGCTTTATCTCTAAAACCTATGAAAAACAAAGAAAATCAAGGATTTTTTAAGAATAAAAATTCATGTTTATTTTATTAAATCACATACACACATATGTACATATTATTTTTATTTGGACCTTTTTTTTTATATTTCTTACTGTTTAAACCGACTTCGTTTAAACCGACCATTTCGCCAAGAAATGTTGAGGCTTCTCCACATCGAAGGCGAAAAATTCAAATTTCAAATCGTGTTATATCAAAACCATGTAAAAATTGAATTAGGTGTATATATTTATAATTAAGTAAACTAACTATCTAATGTTTATGTAAAATCCATAAATTATGAGGGTTGAATTTTCTTTTTGTTTTGTATAGACACATCGTCTGCATTTACGATATTTACGTATGTACGACAGCGATTGCCCAAATAGTGCAAAGTCTAATGGTATTGGTAATGATTTTGATATGTTTCTTTGATTGACTTCCGTTATTCTGTACCTTAATCGTTCTTACCCCCAGAGGAGATTCTGTCTGTTTTGTGTGAAAATATTTCTTTTTATCTATTCACAACAAAATTTTTTTACTTATTTATTTATTTATTTATTTATTTAATTTTACAACAAAATATTTCGTCAGCAAAAATCAAATCTACCGGAGCACAGTGGTCAATTTCGCGAGATAGCGGTCAAAACTCTATAACTTTTGATCGGATTGGTATTTTTTTACGCAATTTGTTTTGCTCAATAGGAGGGACTTTAAGCTTTAATTTGCGTGTTCAAACGTTAAAATCGACTGACAGAAACGTAAGTAATGTGGAGTTAAAAATGCATTTTAATTTTTTGTTGAGTTTCCATGTAAAAGTTGAATATTTTGACATTTTAAATAGGAATTTTTTTATAATTTCTTATTTTCTTCAATCGTATTTTACAACCAATACTTATTTATTATTCCTAAACTTAATTTTGGTCAGAAAATGCCAACATTTGGCCCCTGACATTTATTTAGTCTCAATATTCACAGGGGCCAAAGGTTGGTTTTTTGGAAGAAAGCTAATTCTTGTGAGGATTAAACTGAAAAATAACACTGAAATTCCCAACAATATCAATACCATTTCGATATATTATATACAGAACACAACATCGATAAAATTTTAAGTAAACTTTTACTATTGATTTAAAGTGCACATATATTTTATTTAAATGTATTAATAAAAATTTATACTAAAATTAGAAACAAATTATAATCTTTAAACTAGTATTAATTAAACAATATTAGTAAAAATTTCTTCCAAATAGCTTTGATTTTCATTTTGCAGTTTAGCTTCTTCATCTAACTCTAATGAGGTTGATTTCCATTTTTGTCGAATACTGGACATATATGGGTCTGATGTGCACAACAAAATATTAATAAGATCTTCATTAGTACAATATCTAGAAATTTTTCTTGTATTGTGCTCGCGAAAGAATCTGTAGTCTTTGTTCCTTTTTTCTTGCGCTTCTTCTGAGAGATCTCCAATTGGAAGCATATTGTGCTGAAATATTTGTTCCCCATAGAACAAAATTTTGTGAACTGTAGTTGGCATATGTCTCCAAGAATATTTTTGGTTATAAAGGGTTGCTGTCTCATTAGCATACTGACCAAATTTTTTTGCATCTATCTTTTTTCTACATGCTATAACTCCTAATATGATTTGGAATCGTCGTATTAAATCATAATCTACTCCAGTTATAGAAGCTGCAGTTTCTGGCTCGGAAAAAAATCACCTTGCTGTGTTTCCATCATTAGAATTTCCTTCTCCTTGCTTTGGCTGGTCAATTATAAGGCCTATTTCACGGTATTTTTCTTGAATATCTTTTTTTTTTTTGCTTTCTTTTTTCCAAATTTTCTTTGTTTCTCACTGTTTCGCCTAACGGGCCAAATTCCAAATCGTATCCCAATTTAAGAATATGCTCCATAAAACGAATTGTAGCATGAAGAGGTGACATTCCAAATTCATATGCTTCATTAAAACTATCGTCTTGTGTTGGTGGTTGGCTCAATTGACTTGATGTTTTTTGGCATATGGTGCAGCTTGACGTAGACTTTGTTTCGGTTAAAGCTTGTGCAACTTTTCCATCGATCATTGTAAGTGACATTTTAAAGTTAACTTCGATGCATTGGTCATTAAATTCAAATATCACTGGTTGAAGTTCTTTAATTTCATCTGTTATTTTTCCAACTTCTTCAGTTATGACATCTTTAGTTTCTTTTTTGTACGCAAACTTTATTGGTCTACAAAATTTTGTTGACGAGGGAATTTCATTCTTCCATACATCTATCTCTGCAGCTCTACTAGTTGATGGCTCTGAACCAATATAAGTTTTTGTTAAACGTAATGGCACGAAAGAAATCATGAATAAATTGGCATCTGATGAATTTTCCGCATTACATTGTTTGTATTGTTTCTGGCCAGAGGACCCATCACATCCCCATTTAGAAATAAATTAAAGTCATGCTGCAATTTTTAAACTTCTTTTAATAGTCAGCATCAAATGTCTTTAATAATCGTTCTGCAGTGTGTTCAAGAAGATCCTGCAATTTTATTTCTGCTGAATTTGAAGTTACACTAATAGCAGTTGGTGAAGGTAAGCAATCTTTTTTGGCAGAAACTATATCTCGATATGATGGAAAAATTCCACAATTTTTTTCATTGCTTCGCTTCCGCAATTCTGTATATTGGTTTTTAGTCATTTTCAAATCCAAAAATAGTGCAAATGCTTCTTCTGAGGTAAATTTATTTTCTTCAGTTGGTGTCGGCATACTTTCTAAAATCCTTTTTGTGCGTCTGGGGTTTGCTTCTTCTATTTTTTCAATGATAGCAATTTTACTCTTTTTAGTTTTCGATGGTTGAATTTGATGCAGAAATGAATCCTTTATGATGCTACAAGAAACTTCTTCATTGATATGTTTAAGCTTGCGTCTTCGTGATCTTTCACTACAATTATCAATTGGCTTTGCTGGTCGACCACCTTTTCCAGTTTCCGTGGTAGTTACTGATGGCTTTTTAAAAATAAGTTTATTTCTTAGCCATTCTTGGTTGCGTGAGTAAAACAATTTCTTGTTTCTGGAACATTGATTGTACCGTTTTCTTAAAGTATTTAAAAAGTTTTTTATTTTTAAGTTATGAATTTTAATTTCTTGTTTGTCGCATATTTTGAAGAATGGATTATGCATTATATGTAAAATAATGTCGTTTTCATCTTTCCGTTCAAAATATATATCAGATAGAACACTATAACTGAATTTAGCCATTGTTTAAACAATAATGAAGAAAAAATTGAATGCATGGATTAATATACTATTGCTCGAAGTTTCAACATGATCTTTTTTACCTCTTTGAAACATAATGTAACAGGTACTTGGTTTTACCAGTTATTTCCATTGCTTTTAAATTTATTTGCAATTTTCAGGTATTTAAGTTGTGTAATATTAGATGGCAATAAAATCATTTTTTACCTTTTCCAAATGAATTGCTAGATACCACATAATTTGAGAGTTCTATTGTCATTTTTGTCAAAATTTTGATACACCCTTCTATGTGGACTAGGTCCAAATATGGGCCAACTTCTCCTAATTTCAACAGAAATATTTTTTGGGTCAATAAGAACTCTTGTACAAAATTTCATCAAAATATATGCATAATAGCCACTTTCACATACAAATAACTTCTCAAAAAATATGACGTGCATTTGTACCGAATATCTTACCTTGGGTCAGAAAAATTGCTGTAGCTCAAAAAGTGCAGTCCCGATGCATATACATGTATATATAGGAATGTAGGGGAGAGTTTGGACTACAAAATAGTAAATTTGTGTTTTGACTCAGCTTGACTCATAGGAGTTGTGCTCTATGAAGTAGGAAATTTCCGAGAAATTTGACCTTTTTTAAAAAAAAATATTTAAATTGTTCTGAAAACAGTAGAGCTTTAATTTTTTTACCAGTAATAGGAAATAAGTTAGGTTACAACACAAAATTTATTTCGTCCAAAAATCTTGAAAAGCAAAAAAGTTATGATCATTTAAACTTTAAAAATTAACTAAAAATATCATAAATTTACTAAATTCTGAAAAAGCCCATTTTGGACCACTCTGTTCTCAGTGAAATAGTTGAAATAGAGTTCTAATTTTTTGGCTCCCGAGGTTTACTACGGTCTACTTTCATATAAGTCTAATAACTTTAAAATCGGAGAACAAAAACCAAAAGGAGTTTTGGCCGCTATCTCAAAATATTGACCACAGTGCGGAGTTGGTAAAGTATATTTTGTATTGCATGCATGTAGGTGTTTCTACACACAGGAAACAAGAACTCAGAATCTCAAAAATATAAATACAAATTTCTATGAAAGTATTTAAAGACACTCATTTTGTATTTGTACATGTTGAAAGCAGTATTACTTGTTTTTTTTTGTATTGTTGAAAAATACATATAAATGCTTATTTTGCGATATTTACTTATTTTTTACTTTAAGCGTTTGGTTTGCTACTTAACTTTCACAAACATGTATGTACAAATACTCTTAATGGAAATGGGTAAATTTATATGTGATTCACAGGTGGATTTTATTTTTATCTTATTTTTACATATAATGAAATTCACTATACAATAAAATTCTGATACAAATATAGGGTTGCCAGATACCAAAAGTCAAATAAAAAAGACAATTAAAAAAATCACCTGGATTTTAAAAGAATAACTGGAAAATTTTATTTTTGAACTCTAATTGTATTTTTACTTTATTATTTACCACCTTATATTCGTTGCTGTTCCTGCCAACCTTCGGTTAGCAATAAAAGCAACAACGAATATAAGGTTGTAAATATTAAAGAAAAAATATCAAACACGGGGTTAGCTTTGGGTAGTGGTAAATTTCGTTCTCACCAACTGACGATAGATGATTTAATAGTTGGTTAAATAGATAATGTTTACACTACCCAAAAATTGATAGATGCGAAAAAGCTGCAGACGGACGTAGGTAATATATAATAAAACGCACTTCAGCTTGACTTTAAATTTTATCTGTATGTAAAAAATAGTTTGACTATTAAATTTCAAATATTCAATATAGATTTTCTACCTCATTTTTATCGCATTTTTTTTAAAAAAGAGCGACATTATCTTATCAATTGGAATATCTTTCGACTAAGTATCAAAGGCTTCTCGCAGGCAGCAGAAGTTAGTGCACAACATGCCGCTGTCAATTACATTTGATATTTCTAAAAATTTTAGAAGCTGTGATAAGTTATCCCATGATAAAGGAGATTGTTTTAAATTTAAAAAGGAAATTTTTTTGTTGTAAAGTGATTTATCCCCGAAATCATATCGTTGCTCCAAGTAATCAAAATTAAAGAAATTCTTTTTTAACTAGAAACTGGAACCTGACAATTTCACTGGATAATCCAGGCAAATCCAAGCCGTCTAGCAACCCTATACAAACATGTTATTTTCCGGGTAGTAGAATTCAGATTTTCTTAAAAAAACTAAATGTCAATAAAAAATCCCAAAACGATTATATTTTTATCACCAGCTGATAGTGCCATTCCATTACTTGCGAATATGAGCTATCAAAAGCAGCAAGCACAATAGCAAAATACATTTTGACACAACTAAACAAAACTACTACAATTTAATAAAAATATATGTATGTACATACCTACATACATATGTATGTATGAATACAAATTTTATTTTATTTCTTAAACATCTGTTAAAATGTGTTCCGTAAAAAATCACAAACATCAACTTTAGGTAATATAATAATATAAATGTTTGTAATTATATTATTGCTGTTGGCTTTATAAAGTAATTACTTTTCAATTGGTATTGAAAACATTTTCTTTAAATTATCCTAAATGCCTTATCTGAAAATTAAATTTTTCATTTAAAGTTGACAAACTTGTCTCTGCAACAGATTTTTAATGAAATGTTCAACATTTTAGAATTTATTCGATAATTTTTCTTTATTACCCTTGTCAGGTATTTGTGTTTGCATATTCATTATATGTTTGCATAGTAGATGCCAAATTCAAAGGAAAATACCCAAAGGATTTTGTAGTTCACAAAAATGTTAGTATATGATATTTTGAAACTGACATCTACACCTTTTGAAGACAGAAAAATTCAACCACAAAATACAGGATTAAAAAAGCAACTTTAGGGAATTAATTTTGATGATGTAATAAATTTCACACATGAAAATTAAATTTCAAGCCGAGTTTAGAATCCATATAAAATCCATAGACCATCTTTTTAATTCAAGCGTGTTAATCTCTATACCGCTCCGATACCACTATATAGTAATACGTAATTTTGGGGGTAAACCCTATAACTTATAATCGTAAATTTTATAATGGTTTTTAAAATGGACATAGTAATATATATTCCTTGGCATTTTTAAGTATTGCTTAAAAGACATCTGCGTGAATTATATTATTTCAGACTGTAAGTTTTATTCTTGTCTTGTTGTAGCTGTCATTGAAATATACATCCTGTGATAAATTCTAGGTCTGCCTATAACTGTTTGAAATGTTTAAAATATCATACCTTTCAATTTCCATCACTGATTATTTTCCAATTTCGAATTTTATAGTTACAATAGGCATAGTAATACACATTCTGTATAGTTTCCATGTGTCTGTCGGTAATCTTTAAGAATATAAGGCCATATGGGACACCATTTACTATTTAAGTTTGAAATGCTTGCTCGTAACGAATCAAAAGATACGTTAAAATTACTTATGTTTCATAGGGTTTAAAATGATCAATTTTTGTATAAATGGGCCTAATCTGTAACCATAATCCTTTATAAGAAATTTTTTAAAATGGGTTCAGAAATCACGAAGTTCTGAAAGAATAAATATAAAAATACGGGAGGATTGATAAGCTATTTTAGACGAAAACAAAAATTGATTCGACCTAGAGTCGGTGGAATGCGATGATGATATTATTAACGGCACTCAGTAAAATTAAAAATTCTTTTATCTTTGATCTAAAATATATATTAAAGTCATCGTCATTTATAACTATAATAAAAATTTATTTGTGAAGTATTTTATTCTTTAATTTTACCTGCTTTCTTCGAGCAATGTATTATAACTTTCTACTCTGCTAGTGTAGAGTCTGATTTTACCTAATAAAATAAGTGGGTATGTTAAACAATAATAATCGAATTATTTTAAAGCGTAAGTACATACTAATAGGTATTAAAAATAGAATTTGAAAGATCGCCCTTATACCTTCGCTTTACCAAAGGTTTTTATGTACATGGTTTACCAATACCCACCCGGGTGATACTCTACTTCTGTACATAAATTTATATGGGACGAAGAAGTGTTTGTCATACGTATTTATACTTTTATTTTTTAAAATAATATGTTATTGTTTTTATTACAATAAACTCTGTGAGACCAGCAAAACCAGTTCGTTATAAGGAAATTTCTTAATAAGTGTAGATAATAGCACACAAAATTAAACCAATTTTTTCACCTATATGAGATGTCTTCGCGATGGTGAATTCCAACTTAAGAGCATATATACGAGTTTATAACCGTAGACGAACAACTCTTTGAATTTCGGGGCCGACCTCATTTTACGCTATACATGCCTTCCAAGCCAGCTAAATATAGAATAAAATCTGGTGGGCATGTGATTATATATATCAAGGCTATCCTACAGCAAAAAAATTGGTGGCCATGTACAAAAACAATGAAAGAAATGTTACCATAGACAATTTTATTACAACGGTTTCAGTAGCCAAAGAGCTGGCCACTCAGTTGTCCATCGTAGGCACACAACAAAAAAGTCATGAAGAGTTTAAGCCGTACAAAAGTCACGAAATTACATTTAGTTAATTTTTTGATTTTTCCGAAGGTGTAACGTTATTGTCCTAAGTTCCACTGAAAAATGAATCAGTTGTTTTATTGTTAACAATTCCCAAAGATAAAATTACATCTCGTCCACAAATAAAGACAATATTGTAATGAAACTAAGGATGGTGTGAACATAATTGGGAAGATGTTATTACAGTCTTCCGTAAAAGGAGCAACATTCCGGAGGTCAATGGCACTATTCTTTAATATTTTGGATACATCCGCTCTTGCCTCATTTATAATATACCAGGATCTTTCGCGTGTGAGGCATTCGCGACGAAAACACGTTATTGAGAGGTTTGGCAATGGCCTATGTCGTCCGTTAGTATTGACCAGGTCAAAAATACCTGAAACTACTGGAAGATTTTTCATTACGTCAGTCATGGAATGCACCTTACGTAAAAATTAAGAAGAAATAAGCCAAAGATATACTTTTTAGGTAAACCACATACTGCTACGGATCAGGATACTGATTTCGAGGCTGATGAAAATCCCTAAAGGGATGTAACTGGGGGCAAATTAAAATAAAAGCCATATGGCATTTGTCACTCTCATAAACAAAAGAGAAACACAAGGCAAGATTGCGTTAAATGCAAGAAAATCAGTTTTGCATAAGACAGCTTCTGTCGAACTAAATGCACCAACAGATACAATTCTCCATCATTGTAATTGTATTATTATAGTTTACAATAATAAACTATAATCAAAATAATATGTAAAATACCGCTTTTATTGAATTATAAATTAGAATTAACAGAAATAAAAATTATAAAAATAAATACCCGGGTGGGTATTGGTAAACCATTCAGGAAATTTGAAAAAATCCAAAAAATCTTATAAAAAATTAAATTTTTTATTATGTTTTTACTAAATTCTACAGAACTCTAAAAGTTGTCTAAAGTGTGTCTAAATTTCATTTAAATCGAAACAAATTTGAAAAAGTTATTAAAGAAATAAAACCGAAAATGTCACTCGGGTGGGTGTTGGTAAAGCGAAGGTTAATGGCAATTTTGCACATAGCTTCCAGCTATATTCCAAATCGATACAGCTTCTTTAAACCATTATTTTTACTTTTAAAATAAAAAAAAACGTAAAAGAATATTTAAACTAATTTTATTTGCGATTTCTGAATCCTTTTATTTAAATCGCATTTATTTTAAAGATACTATCAATTACAATTTTTATCTAATGTGCAAATTTTAAGGGCGGGTTGAAAATGAGCATATATAGTTGACAATTTGTGATTTTTTGAAACTTTAATTGAGATGTACATATTTGTTAAAATAATATTAAAGTATTCACCCGATCAATCATCACTCGATTAATCGTAGAATTTTAAGTCGATTAATCGTCCGAGAAAGAAATATAGCAAAATATTTCGGTTAATCTACAAATCGACTAAAATTAATTTCTCTTAAGATCATAAATTTTTTACTGATTTTATACATTTTTTTGCTCGGTTAAGAATAATTTCGAACATGTATACGTATACAAAATAAACAACATTTTATGTTGCGTATACGCATACATGTGCATAGTAGATATTAACAAATGAAAAAGAAAACTGAGAAAAAGATCTCAATTTGTCGTGGAATTCCCATTTTAGATGACATAATGACCAAGGAGCTTATGTTGATATTTTAAAGAATGAATCAAATACCAATACTTGAAAATTATATTCCATTGAATACAAACTTTACCATTAAAATCAGCCATTTTCATTTAGTTAAATAAATTTTTTTAATTTTTAATTTATTTTTTTTAAGTTAAATAAATTCTTTCAATATAATATATATAAACACATGTGAAAACGTAAATTAACTAACAAATAAGTGTTTCATTTCAAGATTTTTAACTAATGAAAACATTTATTTGATAAACTGTACATAGTGTTTCGTGTGTGCCCTTTGAGAGCTGAACACTTACGATTTCGAATTATTGATAGTCTAAATCCATAGTAAAATTGGCATTGTTTTAGTAAAATACTGCTTTGCTAATTTCTCAACAATATGTCTTCGTTTTTAACTCTTGTGGTTTCCTTTCCACAATCTATATAAATAAAAAGAAGTGTACACTTTGATGTCACCACTAACTGCGGAAACGGGTCTTCCGATTTACCCAAAATTTTAAGGTATGTTGGGGATGGTCTGTAGATGGTTTGTGTAAAGTTTTCACGAAATCGGCCCAGTGATTCCGGAGATATGGCATTTAAATATTCCATATATATATATATATGGAATATTATAAAATTGAGTGCATTTTATTGATATTTGTATGGGTATATATATATATATATATATATATATATATATATATATATATATATACCCATACAAATATCAAGAAAATGCACTCAATTTTCCATGTTATGATTTTTTGTATAATGACATTCGGTCTTTCTAATTGGAATGTTGAGCTGAAACTTTTCAGTCGTTGCTTCGATCGTCATTTTATTTGTGCGCTGAAATAAATTTAGTATTATGATCGTCAGGTTTTAGTGAATTTTAATTTTTTTCTATGAAATAGGTTGATCGGACTCGGCCGAAATAAAAATTCCTTGCTTGAATAGAGATTTTTTAGAAATAACAAATGGTATGGTAAACTTACATTATGTAAAAAGTGAACTACTTGATGTTTTTCCTAGCATTAAATTTTGGCGTTTTTTTGCAATATAAAAATTTTAGAAAACAAATTGTTTATCTGATGTATCGAACATTCTTTAATAAAAAGTTTATTAAAAGAACATAAAAACCGACAATCTCATCACTTATTTACAACTTATTTTTTAAATAATTTTTATTTATTGTACCTTCAACATACTTGGGCATACTGCAGTATATTTTTAATGCATTATGTATAGCAGTAACCAGTAAAAGCTTACTGGTTACTGAAAAATATTTCAATAATCAGTAAAATTTTACTGGTTATTGTAATTTTTTTCAGTATATACATTGATTTTAAAAAAACTATGTATTTGTTGTTAAGTTTGTCTTAAGTGTGTGTTGGTTCTTGAGGAAGTATTCGAGTTCATTTTTATGTTGGCGTAAGCCGTTTGCGTTCCAGAAACATATTTTTAAACAGTTCATGGTTAGTTTAGTACCGCCTGAAACATCATAGATTGCATGCGTACCATTTCTTGCATCATGCTGCTCATAGAGCTCATAAAACTGTTTAACGAATGCACTAATGTCTCGATGCTTGCTTCGAGACGATTATAGTTACCAGAGGGTGTTTGTTCTTTAGGTTCTGGGTGCAAATTTGGAGTAGAATTAGTTGTCGGTGTCACTTTATGTACTGAAGTATGATTGGTTTTTACCATATCTGCGTATGAAACATGTTGTGTTGTTGGTTGGGCTAACTGAGGAAATGATAGAACTTATGGTAACCTATTTTATGGTAACCTATTTAAAATCTAAAACTTGGTCGATACAAAATAGAAAAATTTACTTTTTCGTTAGATTTATTCTAATAAGTAAATATTTATATTATAAATACCAGATTTTTAAAGGAATAAATTATTTAATTATCAGGAAAACAAATTTTAAGGAAATCAGTGTGAATTTTAGTCAAAGGTGAGTAGTAGCCAAGATAATGCAGCTACTTTGCATTTCAGGAAGCAGAACGAATACCCAAAAAAACAATACAGATTTAGAAAATATTTTTTCTTAAATTAATTAAAAAAGAACAAATTTTGTTTGTTTATTAATTTATTTCATTTATTTAATTCAATATTAATTATCGGTACTAGTTATTAATGGTGCGCTTCGCTGGCTTCATCCTCAGAAAATATAATAAGCATTTGGAAGGTATCAGCAAGCTTTAATGTAAAAATAGACGGTATTCTCAAAGTACATAGTTTCAACCCTCTACCTATTACACAGTGCAACACGGAAAAAAATAACCATATACGGACACCACTTCGTCATAAAAAAGACCGCGTCTCCCACTTTTGCCCAATGTCCTCCAGGTTTTTTTTTATGGGCCCTCAAAGATGTGGGGCCTCGATTTCATTTTTGCAAAAAAATGATCATTTCCTCAAGCTCATATTTTGCAAACAGTTTGAAATTTTGATATACTCTCTGAGGCAAAGTTGTAGCTCTTGTCATAAGGAACAAAAATTTTTAACATATAAAATCAAAAAAACTTCATCAAGGTCAAAATCGCAAAAAACTTTAAAAAATAAAATTTTGTTTACATTTTTTCCCCTGTTCAGGTCCATAGGTAGCAAACCGTTCAAAATTCAAGGAAACAATCAACTACAAAAATGAACCTAAGATCTCAATAAACAACTTTCTAGAACATATGAACTTCCTAGGAATGATTCTTAACACCGTTTAGGTAGCGCTTAGGTAGCCGCAAAAGTGAAAAACTTTTGCCATGACTTAAAAAATTACATAGTGTGTTATAGTACCCTAATTAATTTATTACTACTACTTTTTTAATGTGTCTTTTAAAATTAAAATTTTAAACATGTTTCGTTTTTCCTCTCAACTGAATTTTATAAATTCAGAATCATTTGATTTTATGCTACACAGTAAACGCATCATTTTAAATTTGTGGGTAAAAAACAAGTAATTTAGCAATGTTAGTACAAGAACGCAGGTCTTAATCATTTAATACAAATGTAGCGTATTATGTCTTTTTCTATTTTTATAATAAATAACTCAAATGCTGTCAGGCATAAATTGAATTCTGTTATTTTACAACATACTTTTCATATGTTAACACGGTCACTTAAGAATTAAAATTCTTTCTTCATTGTTTTCTTAAATGCAAAAAACAAATATTTGAATTAAGAATCATAGAATTCCTTACAAATAGAAATGCAGCTAAAGACATTCTAGTTCAAATAAAAAAGTTAAATATTTAACCATTGCATGTTTCTTAATACAAATCTTGTTGAAACAACAAGTTCTTGATACTTATTTATTGCAAGGGGCAACAAAGAATAAAATACGAAACAAAGTAAATCTAACATGCAATAATTACAAATGTACACCGCACTTAAACATTTCTATATAAAGATCACGATACAATATAACAAAAGAACCACATTAATCGCAGGTCTTGTATGAAACAAACAGACTGTTGGCTGCAGGTGTACAAATACGAGTACACCAAATACGAGCAGCCAAAACGGCATATTTGTCTGAATTTGTATTGAATTTCACATAATCGTGAAATGGAATTTAAACTTTTAACACTTTTGTTCCCACTGATGTATCCAGGCACGTTTGCACGCAAATCAACACGCGCAGTTACATTATTTATTCATTTGCCTAGAACTGTAGAATTTTAGTCAAATTGTGGTTGCATGTATGTACATACATATATGGATTGTTTAAATGATACTAATTGAGAAATAATGTTTTCCATTGATTGAACGATGACCACACATATGTACATATGTACCTGATGGTTGTAAAATCACTCCAGATTCAGAAAGAATAAGATATTTTGTTGGAAATTTTTTTTTATGAAATTTTTGTTTTCACAATTTTTCTTATGTTCTGTTTTTGTATGCGAAGCGGGAAAGTCGTCTAGAAAATTCGTACGAAAAGCAGTCGATTTGTTGAGGGGAATGGGAAATTCTTGATGAATTCGTCACAATCTATTATAGAGAGTTTATTATAATTACTGCAAGTTTATTTATTGAGGATGATCACCGTAGGAAATAATATTCAGGTGCAATCTTCTTTTTTCCAATTTGCTTTATTAATTTTAGGGTTAGGTTTAAATTTAAGTAATTAATGAAAAAAGGTATATTTAAAATTGACTTGGCAGTTGAACGGTGAAAATTTAGAAGCTGGGTGTTACATTTTTCTTACAAGAAACCTGGGTTGTATTTTTAGAACAATCCGAATTCATCAAATATTGGAAGGTACTAATATACAGTGTTATAAATACATTTTAAATTTTTAAATTTAGTGATTTTTATGATACAATGATATCATGATCAATAAATTCATTTAATTCATACATTTTGTAAAACTTTAAAATATACATATATTTTGTAAACTGTGTTCAAACTTTGTTTGGACAATGATTGACTTAGGTATATTTTGTATGAAAAATTAACAATATTTTTTTCCTGTACGTTACAACCTCTTCCTCTCAAACCAGAATATCGCCCAATATTTTATTAATTTAGATTTTAGAATTTTACTATGGCATGTACTGTGGAGCCATTTGCTGAACTTATGACCACAAGGCTCACGTTTTTGTGTGAAACCACTTTTAAACTTTTGATATTTTTTTAATGTTGCAAACGTTACCGTTTAACATTAGGGTAAGTCGAACAATTTAATTTTAATATGTAATATTGATAAAAGGATGTCATTTGCTATTGTTAAATTGTAAAGTTTGACCACGATTGGATTAGGGTAAGAGGTGCCGCAAATCCAAATGCCGCAGATCTAAATATATTGAAATTTAGCAAATTTCAATTCTTTTGGATTTCCAAAAATTGTATTGTAGAATCAAAAGGACCATTCTTATTACATCAAATAAGTTTTATTCAAAGAAAAATCATTACAGCAGCATATCTACCGCACCCCTATCTTACTACATCAAAGAAAAAAGTAAATTAAAAAATATATGTTTCATGTTTTTAAACCCCACTTAGTGAAATGAAAAAATAAATAGATGTCATGAAATTGAAATAATAATTATAAAAAACCATCAATAAAATAAAAATTATGTTCAAGACTTCTGCGGCACCTCTAGATGTGGTTCTACCACAATAAAACTTCGCATTTTAACCACTATTTGAACGGGTAATACAAAAAATTATTCTTTTCCCTATACCAACGTTCCAGCCTAATATACATACTTACTTTTATTCTACATCAAATTCCAGGCGTTAAAAGCTTTTAACAATTTTTACCTCTTTTTGTGTTAAGTATGGAGTGAATTCCACCACATTTTGCTTCAAGAAAATCTAACGTTTCGTGATAAAATATAAACAATAACACATATAAAAAGGTTTAGTTCATAAATATTTTTTACCATTTTGATTGGGAAAATATCAAGATTAGAAGAAAATACATAAAATGATATTGCACGATCGGAGAATAAAAGTGGGTGCTTTGGATAAAGTTATAGGCATCTTTCATACCGCAATAGGAGTGTGTTCTATTATATCTGCATTAAAAAAGGTGTAATAAATAAGTTAATATTTATTGCACGTTTCCACGAAGCTAAATATTCATGCTTCGCTCTCTCATTAGTGCTTCACACTCCAATCATCAACGTGCTTCGCCATACAAAATTTTTAGAGTGAAGCACTTTGTTTTGAGATGATTCAGTTTGAATCTATTTGTGAACAGTGTTGGGATTTGTGGTACAGTTGTACCAAATTTGGTACAATCGACACATCAGTGGTACACTGGTACACTTAATGCTTTTTTGGTACAATTTCATGTAAAATTTATTCAATAAATTTTTTTTATTTAATCTAACATTTCTAACTTCATAGTTCTCTTGATTTATGTTCAAAATTATTATTTTTTCTCTGCTTAACCTATTATGTATAAGTGATAGGTAATTTAGTTACGTTTTTGCATCGCCTTAATCAGTTTCCGGCATTATTCGGCTGATATATTTGTTCATTCTTTCTGGCGAGAAATCGTTCTTGGCATTTTTCAATTTTTGTTTGCTTTTTCAAAATTTTACATCGCTTAAAAATCTATTTAGTATTAGTAAATTTTTATAGTTTTTTTTCGATGATTTACCAACAAGATGATTTTCAATTTAAAAACTTGTGTATTTTAGCCTAAAAAAGGGTCATTAATCTTTTTTTAATAAAAGAAATTCTTAAGGCATAAACATATAAAAATTTTATATACATATATAAAAATTGTATATTTTAAATCAAATTTTGTGTAAAAGTGGTGATCCTAGTTGAATATGGAAGTACTTCAATTTGATCTCTTTTGTTTTAAAATACCAAAAAGACTGCTGTAAAAAAGCTATATATATATTTCCAAAAAAGAAATTCATTCATACCGCATGTATGTTTTGCTTATTTTTAATGTAAATGTTGGTACAATTGATCCTGATTTGGTACAATTTTATAACTGGGACGGTACAATTTAAAAATGGTCATTATCATTATCACAACTTTATCTGAACTAGCACTCTTTGTTTCCATAAAAAAGTAAACAAAGAACAAAATATAATTAAAAGTGTTATTTATATACAAATAAATAAGCAAATAATTTTAATACAACCTAAAATTGGTAAATAAAACAAAAGCAAGAGTATGTATATCAAGTGGTAAAAAACAAAATTGTGCAATAAATTTTAAAATCCAAACAAAACGAAGTACGTATGCGTCATGTAAACGGTATGATTCGTAATCATGATTCAGAGAGCGAAGCAAGTGCTTTGTTTTGCCGTGGAAGCATGGTATTACGAATACGTGGTTTTGAATTATATGGCCATAATTTTGAATCGAAACGGAACTTATACAGACAGTATATTATAAATTATATAAGATGATTAATTACGCCAACTTTGAGCCCTTCGAAGAATGTGTGCTGAATATAATAATACATATGATTCTATTGATCTTTGATATGATGCAAATGTTATTAAAAGAATAACTAAAATTTTATATATTCTTAATTTATAATCATTTATTTTTAAACTGTTGTTTTAGATATAGTAATTAATATTTAAGTTTGTATTCTAGCCTGTAAGAAATTGTTATTCGTAGACTAAATATGTATAAATAAATAGTTGATGTTGGTTAAATAGATGATGTGTACAACCTAACACTACCCAAAGCTGTTAGATGCGACGAAGCTTGACTTCAAATTCATTTGTTTGTAAATAAAATGGTTCGACTAATAATCTTTCAAATATTCAATATTAGATATGAAACTCCATACAAACTAAACAATAATCATCGTTTATCTAAAAAGCTATAATAACCAAGAACTTATACAATGAGTACAGATAGAAAGCGTGGAACTTACCCTACAAAATAAACATTTATTAAATTATAGCCAAGAAACGAAAAGAACAACAAAAGTTGGCGTAGCCAAATAAAGTTAACGTTGTTGCCATAAATAAAAATAATTATGCCTATTACCTGGGCTTTGGGAAACGGGAATTCCCGGGAAACAATGTCATCGGCTAATTTCCCACTTCACGGGAATAATCAGAAGATTTCCTGGAACTATTATAAACGCATTATCTAGTGGGGTTCTGAAGTTCTAATGACTTATTTAGAACAGGTTGGTATTAATATATATTTTTTATCCGTTCAGAGTTTCTGTTACCTGTATTTTTAAATTTTTATTCTTTGTTTTTTAGTTTTATGAACTGATTTTTTTTAACCTTTTTGCTTTTTTCAATAAGACTATGAATATTGACATACTATATTATATGCACTTTTATGTTAATAGCCCAATTCACAATCATGTGCAAATGTCCTTGCATCGTAGCATTTGCAAAATTGTATTGGATAATTTTACAACACACTAACAAAATACATAGAAATGCATATGCTACACATTGGGAAATAAACAACACCTAAAACCATAGTTTTTATTTGCTAGGCATTTGCAAACTGACAGCTGACAATAGCTGTGTTTCTTTACTCAACTTTGGGACCCGCGGGATCCAAATTAGCCCGAAAAGCGTTTCCGTACTTTAAATTGGGTTTAAATGAGGGCGTGTTTGAGAGAATAAAATTCTTCGTCTTCTTACACAAAACAAAGGTTTTCTTCGGGCAAATTGTCAAACAGATTTTAAACATAAACAATAGAAAAAGTGAAAAAAAAAAATCAAGAACAAAAAGTTTAAAAAAGTGTAAGGTAGCTTCATACGTACATACATATGTATGTATGTATGTATGTATGTATGTATGTATGTATGTATGTATGTATGTATGTATGTATGTATGTATGTATGTATGTATGTATGTATGTATGTATATTGAGAAAAAAGTTTTATATTATAATTCTTGCAAAAAAAAAACCGACTACAAAACAAATATATGTGCATCAATTCTAAACTAAAAATTTAAAAGCAAGTAATCTGTAAGAAATAGTACTCAATTCAAATACTTCTATACTTGTTGCTCTAACGGACAAGTAATATACGTTCTGTACATTCAAATGTCTATCCATAACGACAAATTACGTCAGATATGAGGACACCCCTTATTTTTTTTACAGTTCTTATTACTGGTACAGTAATAAAAATTAACGGTTGCAAAGATATGGCCATATAGCTTAAACAATATCACCTAGGGGACACCCTTTAGTACAATTTTAAATTAAACACTTATTTTAAAGAACAGATTCTTTGTTAATTTCAAATGTCTGTTTAAAACGGTTCAAAAGTTTGGCCATATGCATCAATTTACATAAACTATTAAGACACCCTTTAAAATTTTAAATATTTTTAAAGGTTATCATACGGGACATAGTAGTGGAGATTCTGTCTAATTTTCAAGTGTTTGTCTATAACGGTTCAAAAGATAGGGCTAGATAGGTTAAATTATATCAATTATGGGGACACCCTTTAGTTTCCAAATTTAAATTATATACTTGATGTTATAAAGGACTAATATATATAATATATAGGTTCAAAAGTTAATTTATAGCTATAATATATAGGTTCAAAAGTTTGGCAATATACATCAAATTACATCAACTATTGGGACACCCTTTAACTTCTAATTATAAATATTTAATTTCTGATTATAAACATTTGACATTCTGTCTAATTTTCAAGTGATTGTCTACAATGGTTCAAATATTTAAATTGCCGTCATATATGGGGACACCCTTTAATTTTTAAGTTTATTTTTTTATTAATTTCTGTTATTGACAGCTATAGTGATATGCAGTTTTTTAAAATTTTAAAAGGGTGCCCTTTACGGTTCATAATACACGTAAAAAACACGTATGTTGTAAGGGGACACCCTTTAATTTTCAAAATTCTGAACTTCTTTTAAAATGGGACCAATCTGTAAGCATTTCCTTTCTAATGAAGAAAAATTTTTTAAATAAAATAAAAATAAAAAAATATGTAAAATCATAAAATCAAAAAAAGTAAAAAATGGATCCGATTGGACACAATAAAATTGTATTTGATATATATTACTGGATTGCCTGGCTACGGAATTTGTTTTAATAATTCCATGATCTTTAGTATTTCTTGCTGTAAAAATTCCAAAGAAATACTGTTGACGTTCACTGTAATCTAGTACTAGACTACAGTCGAATTTTGGGCAAGTTGCATCTATTACCTGGGCTTTTTAAAAATTCCGAGATTTTTTGTATTTCTAGTACAGTAGTTTTTATTTAATACTAGATGACTATCGATTTTTGGGAATAATCCATCTTTTATAGTTTGATAGTTCCGTGTCTTTTTGTGTTTGCTACTTCCAATGTAACACTGTTCCCACCCCTTATACTGGACTACTGAAGAATTTTAGACAATGCACGCTTGGCTTGTAATTGAATGATTATTTGAATATTTTCTTGAAGACAACTTCTTTAGCAGTTTTATCTATTTAAAATTTGCTACTTGTACTTTCAACGAAATTTTTATTGAAGAAAAAATTCCAATAGAATTTTTTTTGTTTTGAAAGAAGTGTTGCAAATTGAAATAAAAAACCGTTCACAATTCATGGGAAATTTTTATTGCATAAATTTGCAAATGCTCAAGATTGTGAATTGGGCTAAGAAGTTTTTTTTTCCTTTTTGTTTTATTTTATTTATTGATTGTTAAAAAACAATTACAAATTATATTCTGACTTAATTTATCGAGCAAAGTAACGCAGACATTCACTCGTTGTAGTAAAACACTCAGAGTCTTTGGTGGGAATGGAACCTACAATCCCCAGACTGACACTACCTACCTAGCCTACCGGAGTACCCCAATTTGGCTTTAAATTTCGCGAGTAAAAACATGAAATGCTTTTACAGATTCGCAATTATTTATATATTTTATATATAAATATAATGAATTGCAAATTATCTAAATATAATCATTTATCATTTTATATATTTTTATATACAAATTTAAATGATATACAACAGCCGCTAGCAATAAAAATGTTATAAAAAATTTTAGTAAAAAAAAATATTAGTAGCTTTTAAATAAAATTTTATATATCGCATTTTAGATCTACCCAGCAAAATCTTAAATTTACATGCACCCCTATCCTGCTTTTAAATTTAAGCAATTTTATTTGCAATTATGGGCACATATATTAACAGTTAACATAACATACAAATTGAAAGACCCGAGTACAAAAGTGTGAATGGTTAATTTGCTTCCTACTCCCTCAAGCAGATTAATAAATCTTTACGTCACAAAAATGCTTGTTGGTTTGTGTGACTTCTGCTGGCTGCATGTGTTTAAGTGAATGTGTGTAAATATTTAATTTTTGTTTTATTTATAAAATAAACAATTAAAATACACTTGCAAACCTACAAATACAGCACAATAAAAACAACAAGTCACCACATGCTGTCCAGTAACAACCTCAAGCCATTGACACTGAATAAATAAGGACTACTAGCAAAATGGAAAAATAAAATAATAAAAACATCTTCCGCAAGCACGTCCAAGATTACTTCGGCAATATGAAGTTTAAACAAAATGCGCCAGTCTGTATTTAAGTTGAATTTGTTGGTGGGTAAACCAAACAACATACAAATTGTTGTTTTTTTCGGTTCAAGCATTGTGTCTGTCTGACAAACTGGCTGGCTAATTAAAAGTCTATAAATTTTATTTCATTTCATCAGAGCTGCATACATACATACATATATGTATATATACATAAATAAAACAGATTTATTGGTTTAGTAAAACTGTTGTATAGCTACTCCGTGTTGTATTTTAGTGGTCGTGATTATTTGCTGTTGGTTTTCTAATAGTTTTTCTAACATTTTTTATGTCAATTTGTATAATTTTTTTATACCTAATTTTACACAAAAATATATAAGGTTAAAGTTTATTATATTGGTAATTATTTAGATGTTGGTTTAATAGGAATACATTATAAGGGCGCGAAGCATATTTATCAGCCAATCGGGTACAATGTTGTTATTGCGAGGTATTAAGAGGAAAATTTAATTTATTATTAAGTGATTAGGGCTTTGTGTGATAATATTCTGAGAAATTATAAAACCCTGCTGCATCTCTTGCAATATCCTAAACGAGAGATATGAAGATACAGAAACTTTTTGCGAGAACTTTAAATTGAAATAAAACACAGATAAATGGTGTCAACTGACAATTATCGAAAGATAACTTTTACTTTTTGATTTAAACATGCTTTCTGACATATGTATGGCAACCTCTGCTGTCCAATTTTTAATTACTGCTATGTCAGTAATAAATTTGTAAATTTTGTCTTTAAAACATTAATATTTGCCGTTTGTCAGCAAAGATAAATATTGTGGGCTAAGCCTCTAAGGCTTAGCCTAAAATATTTCAGAAGTATTTATTCAGACGATCTTAGGTCCTAATTAACACAAAGCTTATGCGAAATTATTCGTTTACATGTTTCCTGCAATACATAAAGTGACACGCGCTTTGGCGTGTTGAAACCAAATAGTTACCGCATTCAATGCGGTACACAAATGTACGTTGAAACGGCACTGTAGCGGTCGGTATTAACTGTAACCTTCTAGCCGGGATCGTATTTAAAGAAATATGGAACAATGGCATTCTCTTTTTTATTGTTATATCCACAATATTTCAGTAAACGCTGGTTGTCTATCGTGACTCTGACAAAAGAAACTGAATACAAAATAGGGTACATATCAACCAATATTGTCAACTTAAAGTTCTATATGTTTAAAAAACAATGTTAATATTGGGAGTCAACAAATATAACGAAAATTAATAAAAAAAAAGTGGACTGAACAATAAATGTGGTTTCTATGCTTGCTATGCTTGCTATCTTGATTTTCTCACTTTAAATTAGAAGATTATAATTTGGAATTTGTGTTTCTAAATAACTAAAAAAAAAATAAAAATAAAAATAAAACCTGTACAAATGTGGACTTTTTGTCTTTAGCAGGTTAGTCAAGATAATTAGTAGTTGAAATAACAAAGGCAGCAGATTATATACATATACTTGTGTATTACTAAAGAGTTTCCTAGGTTTTACGTATGGTAAAGTAAAAAGAAAATATTTATGTTCGAGTTTGTAATACATTACATACATATATCTCTAACGTTATATATAAATGTACATCAACTACAAATTTTCCCATTGTTGTTCTCAAATTGAAGATAATGTGTTATATTTCTCACCTTATCAAATTTACTTATTATCCTTGGTTAGATAGATTGCAAATAAAGAATGAAAAAAAATATTTTATTATATAATTTATTTTTATTTGAGACCTTTTTTATAAATGAATGACTTTTCAGGCTTAATTTCTGTATTATGATGAGATAAAGTAAAATTAAATAATAGCAGAATGTATTGTATTTTCTTAGTCGCTATATCCGTCTTAAGCATTCTTATTTTTCGAACGAAGAAATAAGAAACATTAAATTTGAATGGTGATTATTTGACTACTATCGCATATACAACAGAATAACATTTAAAAAAATCTATAACGATGTTTTACCATTTTCTCCAACATGTAGTGAACGGATTTTATTAAAAACTAGATAAAATATTAAATCATTTGAAAGCTATTTATTTATTTTATTTTTTATTATCACTATTTGAATCCTTTACTTGTCAAATAAATTAACTCCATATTTATTTTTGCTGGAATCATTTTATTGTTTTTAAAACTTTCTTAAATTTAACTACTCATTTAATTATATGTATATATTTATTTTTTCATTACAACATATTTTATAATTTAATTAATAAATTTTAAGGCTTAATTATTAGAAAGAAATAAAGAAAAATCAGATACTAACAGAATGTATAAATTTTTTGGATCGCTACAACCTACTTCAGAATTCTTCATATCTATCTACAGGGTAGTTTCAATTGTTATGTTTTTTTTTTCTATTTAAACAACTTTTATATTTTTAAATATTTTTAAGGTTTATTAAACAAATTTTCTTCCTTATTAGAAAAAGACTACCACTAACCAACAATGAATAATGAAAATGGATTTAATCGAGACTTGCATTTTAAAAAGCAAAATAAAACACTTTATAATTTGTATTATTTTAAATTTCCTAATGAAAATGTTGCTCTTAAATTTTAAATGTGATATAATTCATTATCAAATTAAAAGCATGTTGTTATTTAGTCATTGTCTAAAGTATTATTTTAAAGGTTTTATATGAACATAATTTAAAAAAAATTTTTTGTCCTAATTATAGTAATAGCGGACTATAATGGGGATTAATATTATAGTACCGAAATGCTTACTCACTTCTCATTCATGTTCGAGTATGTACATTTTAGTTTTTTCAGCTTCTTTTCATTCATGAGTGAGAGACTAGAAAATATTTTGTGTTTGTTTATTTATGAGAGAGAAATTCTATTTTTTTTCTATTCCAAAAAAATAAATGTGAAAATATTTTACTTTTCACGCATGTGTTCATATATGAGAAATTACAGTTTTTTTTTTAATTTTTCATAAATGAGAAGATCGTAGAAAAATGTTTGCATTAAGCATTAGCGGATTGTGGATATTTCCTGTTATTCACTGTTCATGTATGAATGATAAAAAAAATATAGTTACACACATTGGTGATCACTGACAGAAAATGTTGCATTGTTCGTTTATGATCGTGAAAAATAAATATACAATTTTAGAAATCTCATTTGTGAGAAATATCATAAATTTTGATATTTCAATGTTTATAAATGAAAACTTCTGAAACCTGACTAATATACATAAGCATATTATAAGCATAAAAAGATTTAAGCTTTACAAAGAAACGCTTTATACACAGAAAAAAATAACTATTATATCCAATGAATTTTTTCATAAATATTATGAATCGAACATGACCTTTTTTCCCAAATTTGATTATTCAAAGGTATGAATTTTACATAACGTGTGTTTTTTAAATATTTTCCTAAAATACATATGTATATGACCATGTAAACAAAAAATAGGAACATTTATATGCACTATATACATGCATATACATATGTATATGCTTTATAATTTTAATCTTATTAATAGTTTACAGTTTATCTTAATAGATAAACTATAAAAATTCCTGTGTCTAAGTATCTGTTAAAGCATGTTCAGAATGCGTCCCTGTAGGAGATCAAACTAGTGTCTAAGGCACCAGTAAACTTTCCTATACCTTCTTAATGCTAAAATTAACATTGAGTGTGTTTGGAAAATCACTAGAACCATTTGTTCGAGACACATAGATCCGAATGGACGCTTTTGAAACAGTTTATCACTAGTAGCGTTTATTCTAGATGCATACTAATACACATGCACCCGATTAAGTCCATTTGAACTAGTTTATTAATTAAAATTTTTCATCAAAATATTTCTGTTTTTATTATAAAAATAGAATCAAGCAATGATTGATTTTCCAAGAAAAAATTCCGAAAACTATATTAAAGACAAATTTTTCTGTTACCCAAATATTCTACCAGCTAGTGGTAGCTTGAACTAATTTAAAAACTACAATTCACCAGCACTAGTATTTTGTAATGAAAGTTTTTACCTTGTTTTCACTAGTGTTTGTAGTTCTAGTAATTGTACTAGTATCTTTTAGACAATTATCGCTTAACCTCCTGCAGGGCTCTTACTACATATCCATGTATTGTACATCCATGCATACATATTTACATAAGTGTATTTTTACAAAACTAAATTGCGCTTACATATATATGTATGAATGTATGTATGTATGTATGTATTTTCAAAATGTGCTAATTACCTTTTCTGTATAATGACAAATTCCTATTTGAAAAAAAATTTTCACTTTTCTTTTTCCAAAATATTGTATTTATTAAAAGAATCACCAATTATTTATTTGCACATCATGATTAACAGTTCTTTATTAAGTGATTATAGAAATTATATAAATTTACAAAAGTAGTATATAACAGGGCGTATCATATAAACTATATTCAGTTATACACTGAGCATAATAACTATACAACACAAAATATTTTAATATTTTACACTTTTCTTTCAGCAACTTTCATTTTTTATTTTTTTTCAAATAAAATAAAAATCATAATATTTATTAAATAATTCATATTTTATATCACGCAAAAGCCATGAAATCAATTCCTATTATTTAATATAATTTTTTTCTGTGTATTTAATTTTTGTATAAATTTTTTAACGTTATTTTTAATATTATTAAATACGAGAAAACCAACAAAACAGATTTCTGTTGCTTCTAAGCCATAAACGACTTATTAAGTTCATTAATGTTTAGTAAAGAAGCTTATACTCGTATAACATATTCAATTACTCTTAACACATTTGTGTACTATAAAGCATACTTAGAAAAACGCACAAACATATATTTAACACCTTTATAAATGAGCCCCTATAGAGCACACGCACCGACACACATATGTATGTATGTATATGGGCATTTCCACAGAAAGGTTCACCCTGACCGAAAAATTAAAAGTTAACAAAAGTGTTTTCTTTTTTGTGTTACTGAAGAGAAATATTGAAAATTAATTAAATTAAAGGGTTCAAAGATTTTCATAGCTGCGCTTGCGAGATTCTGGATTGCAAATTTCCAGTTCTCATTTCGGTCTGTTTTGTTTAATTTTGACGCATTCGATTGTGATTAAAGTACCGATGGAAGAGGTTGACATAACGAATACTTTGTTAATGGATATTAAATCAGGAAAGGAAACATTTTACTTTATTTATTTTGTTGTATTTTGCTTTATTTTCGCTCCCACTCAACACAAAAATTTAATTAACACAAAGAAAAAAATATAAAAGTTTCACAAATTTCGTTCTTTGCGTTGATGGAGTCGTACTGATTGTAACAACGCTGATAAGAAAACCTGTATTTCAACTTTCTTGTGAAAAACACGACGTATAACGCATGATGGATTCTATATGCCCCCTTAAGGGTATTTTCTCTTTAAAATTTACATGTCTAAGAGTAATTGTGAAATTCCAATCGTAAGAGCAACCAAATATCAATTAGCGGTAAAATTTAGATTTAGAAATGTTGCATTTTAACAGAGGATATTAAAATAAACTAGTTATAATAAAAAAATCGGTTATAAAACAAATAATTAATTTTATATTAATTTTCATAAGTGTGTAACCTCACGCCATATGGTGGTATGTTTATTTTAAATTTAAATTTAATTATGGTTACTGCAGATTCAATCTTAGATTCGAAGCAGTATAGGTATAATAAAAATCAAATTCACATAGGCTGTTTTTAACCCTTATCCTGTACTTCAAAAATAAAACGCATGTGTCATTAGTGGGTAAATTTTTTTCAATATGACAAATTCTAATATTTTTATTTCTTTTTATATTTTTTTACACTTAGTACGCATTTCGCAATTAGTTTTACGGATAAATTTATTATTTTGGATAAACAAGAGCAAAGCTCTTGTTTGATACTTATAATTTTTGAATCGGTTGTTATATCATTATGAATACTTCTGACAGAACTACTGTGCGTTAGATTCGTTCTATTATTAACTTGAACTTAAATAGTTAGAAATAAAAACATTATAAACGAATCCAAATATAATTTTTAAATATAATATTATGGAAGTAAGGTTTAAGTCCGTTTCATTCTTTCTAAGTTGAAAGAATATTTTGTTCAAATTATTTTCATAATAAATATTTAGACTAATAAGACTTAAATATTCGGTATAGCAAAATTGTTTATATCATTTTAATTTTTATTTATATATTTTTCCTATTTCTAAATCCAAAAATATCAAATAGAAATTTATGTAACGTAACGTCAGTATTGTCACTCCAGATACCAAGCCTAATATAAAAACTAAACACAGAAAGATTTTGAAATTAAGATAAAAGATAAACTTATATCATTCTAAATCCTTCTAAAAGAGTTTTGCAATTGGTAATCCAAGTAATCCAACATAACGCCAGCACTTATTTTTGCTTATACCTTCAAATCCATTGGATTGATTGTTCATTATTTACTAAATAAAGTGTTACTTAGTTAATTTGCAAATTTAAAAAATAAACTTTTTGCAAATTTGATTTTTTAATTATTTTTTTTTTTACTTTAAAAATGTTACGTCACGCCACATTGGAAATGCCCATATGCGTCCACATTGAAAGAACACATTTGGGCCCAGTTAAATATTAATAAAATGAAAATACGTAGAACATAAAAGAGCTCAGATTTTGTTGTTTTTGTTAAAAATAAATTTCCTGTAACGTTAAAAGTGTGTGCATGTGTATATTTGAATATGTTGAAAAAATGCCTATTTTTATGGGGTCACGCATAAAAGTTTTATTTCATTTTAATGGCAGGTGAGAACTTGGTCACACATTCACACTTCTTTTAAACCAAATACTCTTAGGGTAAAAATCAAATTGCTTTTTTGTGGTTTGTGTTGGAAGAAAAATGAAACCACTATTATAGGGGTCAACTATTAAACGTATATATGAACGTGCGGTAGGAAAGCACAGACATATAAACTTTAACACATTCACATTCACACTCACAACATGTCCTTCCAAAAGGGCGTCAAAGTAAACGCAAGATTATAATTAAATAGAAAACACGGTTTTTACAATAGATTTTGATTTGTTTTATTAAATCGAAAAGTATACAGGATATAGGGAATAGCTCTTTCGCGGCGTACGGACTCTTTTTAAAAAGTTTCCGCGACCATCTCGAAAAAACGTGATTAAATTTAACAATGATTTTTGGAAATTAAATTTTGTTGTTGTTAAATTTTTGATTAACAAGCTATGTACGAGAATTTCAAACGTTTTACTGAACTGTGTAATCAAGTAATAATATCGTTCTTGAGTTCGCTATGGTTTGATAGGAACAGGGAAAGGGAATTTATATACGTATAAATAATTCCTTTTTTATACATAAATTCTGAAATTATGTAACTAATATATATATATAAATATATATAATATATATATATATATATATATATATATATATATATTATATATATATATATATATATATATATATATATATATATATATAATTATAAACCAAGGATGCCTTCATAGGCTAATTGTTTCGGCCAAGGACTCTAGATGTTATCTGCAGATAAACCAGTAGCTTGGCAGCTAGTGTTGTTTAAAAAAGGGTAGGTTTAGTTTCTAATATTATAAGGCGGAAAAGTTGCTTGGTAATAGAACCCCTCACATAAGTATATAACTATTTTTAACAGAAATCCAATTAAAATTTGTATTTTCAAAGTTTGTTTAAATTATTTTATAATGAATATAGATTAGCATGATAAAAATCAATAGAGTGAAAAAAGGTCTAGCAAGTCCGCTAAAATTTATTTTATTCTTTAAAATCCAGTGCCCGCAACGTCCTTTAGATCGAGTTTGCCTTTGGTTTTGAAAGTAATCCACTCAAATTTGTATTGAAGAATTGTATAAATACACGCAAAGAAAAAACATGGTTATTGTATGGTCACGGCAACCACACTATGTTCTCTGTAAAAATAGATGTTTGCTGTGAACAAATTATAGTTATTTAAAACATTACTTTGGTCACGATAAACAAGTTTTTTGTTAACAGTTAATCATTCAATGGTTATACGCACAAAAAAAGCAACATCGTTGATTTAAAACATATTAAAATTCAAACCACAAACAAATTATTTTTAATATTTAAAAATTATAACCGTAATATATTATTATTAAACATAGTATGTTAAGTTTGACTAAAAATAAACAAATAATGTTTGGTTTTAAAAATACATATTTTGGTTTTGACATTTTTTCAGTTCAGAAATATGTGTGTAAGCTATCGGTTCATCTAAAACCGTAAAAACATTAAATACATACTTGTTGTCAACAAATGAATTTGTTTTTTTTATTATAAATGATAGTTTTAAATTAATTATATCAAACACAGAAAAAGGTAAGCAGAAAATATCAAAATATGTATGTAAGTCTAAATGGAAATACTCGTGTATTTGTTTTTTGTTATTTATAAATATATTCATACGTTGTCACATATAACCATTTACATGTTTCAAATTATATTATAGTATGTTTATATTATAAACATAACTATGGTTGTATTTTACAATGTTATTTTTATGTAAGACAATAATATGTTCCAACGACAACAATATTATTTTTATATATAATCATAAAATTCAACCATAACATGTTGCTCTTAGATTATGGTTACCTCACCCAGTTTTTTCTTTGCGTGTAGTGTCTAAAATTACTGTTTAAAAAAGTAAAACTTCTCTTTGAAATTATATATTTTAACTGAATCGAGGTACTCAATATAAAATTTTATTAAAATTGACAGACAGATAAAAATTCCAAAAATTAGTGTTTTGTATTTCAAATCGGTTATTATCTGCATCAGCAATAATTTTTATATTTTACACAAAAAGTTCTGTTACAGTTTAATTATATGTCTCGATTTATTTTTTTAATATATCTACATATGAACTGTATAGTGGTATAAGTCCATTTTTTTCTGTATTGAGATATTTAGGGGTTTGCGTTTGAATCATTTTAAAAATATTAGCCAACTTTAATCAATTCGAGTGATATTTTTTTTACACTATATATCTGCCTTTGAATTTTATTATGAAATAATAATTAATAAGTTATTAAAAAAAATAAAAACAGGATCAAAATTTAAATTCATAATTTTATAGACATAAGCTTTACTCAAATTGATTTTTATGTAATATGAATAATTCACGAATAACCAAGCTTATTAGGAGTTTATTTAAAAATATTAAAAATTTAACAATTAGAATTATTTCGTTAAGATCTTTAAATAAAAAAATGATATTTTAAACTTAGTTTACTTTTATAGTTAGTATATTTAAGTATTAATGGTGAATAGGTGTTATTTAAGGGAACAATCTTATCATTTCATCATATTTTTCTCTTCTTATGCTCCTTGAAGTTTTATAAAGTGGTAACACATTTATTTTCCTAAAGTGTTTTAGTTTTCCCTTTTTACCAAAAAATAAATAAAAATATTTCTAAAGCGCCGCTGTTCAATGTTTCGTCTCGGCTTGTGCCTTTGCTTGATTTAACATTTTATTTGAAGTTTGATAGTGTGAAAATGAAATATAATGTTACGTTAGATTTACTAACAATCACAACAATTCTCGTTTGATTTGTTTGTTACTAAATCCAATGCAAATTTTAATACTCAGTATTATAGTGTGAAATGGGCTTTAGTAATATATGCAGCAGCGTGCAATGATAGTGGATTTAATTATAAGTATTAGCAATAGACTTATTCCACTATCAAATAAATATTTGTGCTATAGCAAAGTATATCTATATCAAGTACATTCGTCAGCTCAGCTGATATTTTTCGTTTCGTTTTGTTTTTACGTTTCACAATTTTGTTTACAATAAGAATAGCGCCATTAAATTTTTAAAAAATTAAATTCAAAGAAAATTTAACAAAATGCATTTATATATTTTTTTTTCACTTTTCTTTGTTTCATCAGGGATGGTAAACGAAATTTTGAAATTTATATGAAAAGTTACACGCATTTTGTTATTGATAAAAAACGCAACACATCTGTTAGTGACAAAATATTATGCAACTTTTGTCGCTGCAATTCATCATTAGTAGAAATTCGTTTTATTCTCTCATTTCTAGTTTTAATTTTGAAGAGTAAAATGTAAACAAATGTATACGTCCATACAAATTGGCGCAATAAAAATTGCACGATATAAACACAAATGCAATTTTAAAGAAGAAATACCAAAGATTGGACAAATATGTGTTAATGAGGCTTACCTAAAGTGAAAATCTTGAGAGTCGGCATGTTGACTGCTTTTTTGTTGCGGTGGAATATGCGCCAGATAGGATTTTCTATAATAAAGTTCCAACAATGTCAATTAAATGATGCTTATGCAATTATATTTGATTACGTTATTTTAAATGGATTTGTTATTTTTAATGTTTAGTGGTAACACAAACACCTATTTAATTTATTTTTTTTTAATTAATTCTTTAAATTTTACTGTTTTGGTTTTATAGTAAACTTCATTTGTAATAATTGATTAATATTCTCCGTCGATGTTGGCGAGATTTCTTCGTAAGTGATTTAAATATACAATCGTTGTTTTATAGAGCATTTGCTTTAATTTTAATTTAATTTCTGTTGCCGTTATGCCTGCTTTAAACACGTAAGGAGAGATTGAATATGTAATAAATGTTGTTTTTCAATTATACAAATTGATACAAATACACTTAAACGTTTTAATTTGGATTATACATATTCCTATACATATGCATTATTTATACATTATTTCTTCCTAATAGTTTTAATTTAATATCGCACACAACTGTCGCTGAAATTAAAAAGGGAGTATGTTCGTAGGAGAGCAAATTGTTATTGTATTTTCAGTTTATCATTTCACCATGTTTTTTTTTTGCTCATAATCTGCATAATAAATTTGTCAATTTAATTTGTCTGTAAAATTTAAATATTTTATGGTTTTTTTTTCACTTACAACTTGTTTGTTTTTTACATTTTAATTTGTTGCAATTAAATGAAATTTTTATGTTTTACTCTTGTTATTAAACCATTGTAATGCGATCATGATTTCAATATTTCAGCTTAATTAAAGTTTTTCTGTGCTAATTTCCAGCTTTATTTTTTTCACCTTAAATCACTTCATCTCTTTGTTATTGGAGTTTTGTTAATGTTATTTTTGTAATTGCTGTTGTTGTTGACCATGATGTTTTAATAATTCTCTCTTTATAATTATTTTATCGTTTTTAAATATAAAGCATCTGTAAAAATGGAAAAAGAAAAGGAGATATTAAATGTGTGTGCAGGATAATTCATTTACATTTTATTTTGTTTCATATAAATTATACAATTTTTACATTTCGTACAGTTTGGTTGTTGACGATGTTGATGATGATTCAATTATTATAATTTTTAAATCAATACGGCAAATTAAGCACTCGCACTTAAATAAATACATACAAATATAAAATACTATAACTTAAAACTTAAGCTACTAAAATGAAACACTTTAATTCAGTGTTAGTATGTCTGTACAGTATATATAAAATATATAAAAAATACAAAAATACAGTTTTGAATGGAAATATATTATGTGCTCGTTGATATACATATGTATATAGCAGAGAGTATACAAATTATAAATGATAAATTATATTTTCCAGAAGCCGATTTTAATAATATATCCCACTAACGAATTTAAAAAGTTTCAATTTTTTTCAGACTTAAACATTTTTGCTGGATGGATTTATCCCAATTTTGACAAAACGTAAGCCTAAAATGTTTGGTTATTGAGAATTACGTAATGTAATAAAATGCAGTAATATTTTATATTTTTATGTGTTTTAAATAATTTAGTAGATAATTTAGAAATTCGTAAAATTTCATTTATAAATAAATAAGTGATTACATATTGTTACGAAAGCAAATGTTTTTCTATTTATTTAATAAAGATTATATAAAACAGTAAATGAATTTATATAACATAGTAATACGAGTATGAGCATCTAGGCCTTTAACTCTGGTTTAAAATTAATTTGAAGTTTATAAATTAATACATATATTTAGATAATATTAACAATTTTGCATTTTTTTTATAATTTGTAAACATTATTACATGATGGTAAACAAAGTAATGAACTAGGAATGGTGGAAACAAAAATTTAAAATCCTTCTTAAACAAATAGCTTATAACTGTCCAATATATAATCAACAGTTTGTTGGGTATTATAACTACTGCACATAGGTTTCTTCTCTAGATAGTAGTTACTAATGAGTGGTTAAGGTATGGTCAAGCCTTAGCCTCGCGAATAACCTTGCTCCACCTCCTTTAAATGACTGAAGGAAATACGCCATAATATTCTAACAACACATAAATTCTACCTAAAAAACGGTATGCACCAAATTTTTGTATTTATTTCTACAAAATGAAAATGCATATGTAGTCGTGAGTAGAAATACTAAATCAGTCAAGTGTGAGTTAGTCTCACACACGTAGAGTTCCATACTATGTTTAGCACGACTTTAGAAATTTAAGTTATTTATTTTTTATGTCTTTTGGGGCACCTTTTAATTTTTAAATGAAAGTCACATTCGCGAAAATTGCATCATTATTTGAACATCCTTTAAATTTTAGTAATTGTTGTTACAGCGGCCATGGCAGGAGCCTACTCATTGCGGTTTAAAAAATAAGGTAATATTCGTGAAAAACATGCTAATGGACACCCTTAAATTTTTGTTAATTATTATAGCGACCGAAGTAACACATCTACTGTAAACATTTCAAGAGTCTACATATTACGGTTTATAAAATAAGGCTATTTACGTACAAATCATATCACGGTCGGAACACGCTTTAATTTTATTATTTGTTATAGCGACCATGTTGATTCCCTTTCTATAAACACCCTTTAATATTTAGGTTCAATTTTGCATACTTGTATATAAAGCGAGCATAGTTTTAATTACAGTCTGCAAATTTTAAGAGTCTAGCTATTTTGGTTCAACACTTACGCCATATACATGCAAATCACGTCACTATCGGAAAAACCTTTAATTTTTAGGTTGATTTTTTATACTTGTTTATATAACGAATATGAATTACTGTTTGTAAATTTTAAGTGTATACCTCCTGCATTTCAAGAAATAAACACATATGTGTGAATAGCACGTCTCTATCGGAACACTTCAAACTTTACAGACATTGTAGCGAAAATAATATGGTCACGTTTTTACCCTTTGGGTACGGAACCCCAAAAATCATGTTGTCGCGTTTTTACAATAAAAGTGTAAAAAATATGAGATTTATTGCAAATTTCAACCAAAGAAATACAACAAGATAAAAAGTATAACAATGGCAAATGCTCTTAAAGGTTTATCATTTTACTCACATAAAAGAATAAGTAAATAATGTTGGTAAGTCTGTGTTAAGTAACTCATACTCGCACATAAACAAAACAAGTATGAAATAAAAAACTTCACCTATAGCCTGAAAAAATAGAACGTTCTAGACCTTTTTGACTGCCTATACCGCGCTTATAAGCGATATCGCACTTATAATTGAAACGTCTGCAAGTGCAGTTTTTTAGTATTTTTTATTTATTTAATCTTCAATATATGTGAACTAACAACAAATACTCATATCTTAAGTCTAAAATAAATATACCTGATAATTACTCATATTACTCAACCTTCGCTTTACCAATACCCACCCGGGTGATATTTCGGTTATATTTCTTTAATAACTTTTTCAATTTAGTTTTGATTTAAATAAAATTTAGACTCACTGAAGAAATTTTAGAGTTCAGTAGAATTTAGTAAAAACATGATAAAAAATTTAATTTTTTATTAGGTTTTTTATTTGATTTTTTCAAATTTTCTTCAAGGTTTGCCAATACCCACCCGGGTGGTACAAACGTAATTTTTACCTCTATTCATTTTTAAAATTTGTATTTCTTTTAATTTTAATTTATTATTCCATAAAAGCGCTCTTTTTTATATTATTTTGATTATAGTTAATTAATGTGATTTATCTATTATAATATAATTACGATGATGAAGAATGGTGGCAGGTTGGTACATCAAGTTCGACAGATGCTGTCTTATGTACAAATCGTCAAGATCTTTTACGCAAATTTGCCGTCTGTTTCTCTTTTGTTTATGCGAGTGACAAATACGGCATTTGGTTTTTATTTTAATGTGCCCAGTAAAATCTCTTTAGGCAGTTTTGTCGGCATCGAAATCAGCATCCTGATCTATAGCATTATTTGGTTTACTAAAAAGTATATCTTTCCTCCTAGTTTTTACATAAGGTGCACTCCAGAGCTGACCTAATGAAAATCTCTCAGTAATTAGAGGTGTTTTTGACCTGGTCAATATTAACAGACGACAAGGGCCTTCAACAAGCCTGGTATATTATAAATCAGGCAAGAGCAGATGTATCCAAAATATTAAAGAACAGTACTAATGGCCTCCGAAATGTTGCTTCTTTTGTGGATTGTTGATAATAACACAACGGATTCATTTTTGGGTGGAACCTAGGACACTAACGTTACACCTTCGGAAAAATGAAACAAACTAGATGGATTTTAGCGACTTTCGGATGGTTTAAACTCTTCATGAACATAACTTTTGTTTTTTTGGTGTGCCTACAACGGACAACTTCTAATATATAATCACATGACCACCAGATTTTATTCCATATTTAGCTAGCTTGGAAGGCATGTATGACGTAAAACGAGTTCAGCGTCGGAAATCAAAGTTACTCTTCTATGATTATAAGCTCGTATAGTCCATAATGAGCTTTTAATTTGGAATTCAACTTCGCGAAGGCATGTAAAAAAAATGGACTTAATTTTTCATGCGAAACTTCCTTATAACGAACAGTTCTTACTGGGCTCACATAGTTTATTATGACTTTTCTAGTACTTTGAAAGAATTAAAAGCTATAACATATTATTTAAAAAAAAAACAGTATCAATACGTATGACAAACACTTGTTCGTCGCATACAATCATATGTATAGAGTAGAGTACTACCCGGGTAGGCACTGGTAAACTATGAACATTAAATCCTTTGGTAAAGCGAAGGTTAAGTCTAAGGGTGCGAACAGAGTGAGCGCTGAAAGCCGAGCCGAGATTGTCAGTGCGAAAAAGATTGTCAGTGCGATAAAACTGATTACATACAAGTCAATACAAATAAGCTTGTGTATAACACAGTGAACGCCGAGCAGAGAGCAAAGCCGATGAGTGCGAGAAAACAGTTTCAAAGCGTTTTGCGCGCTTTTTTGCATTGTTGATGTTTGCTTTTTAGCGTGCAGTCGTGTTTTTTAATGGTTTAAAAATAAAAAAAATGGATATCGATCAAATAATAAGTGAAATTTTTTCCCGGCCTGCTTTGTGGGACCAAAAAAACAAATTGTATCACAATCGTGTTTATGTGGAAAAATTGTGGACATCGGTTGCAGTAGAAATAAAAGTACCAAGTAAGTAATATTACATATTATTTGAGTTTATTGAGGCATAGATAGTTACAAAAGTGATCTCTAATTAATCTACCATTCTTGATGCTAGTTTTATTGAATTCATTTTGCGGTTCTTTTGTGTTTTGCTTCTCAACTTCTTCTCTCAAGTTTTCATCCAAACCCTCTCGATCAATGATAATATTGTGCAGTAGGCAAATTGCCTTAATAATTACTTCGGCAAAGGAAGGATCGGTTTCTATCGGTTTCCATAAAATTCTAAATTTGGCATTTATAAGTCCAAAAGCGCATTCAATGCACTTTCTAGCCCTTGAAAGGCGCGCATTAAAATACTCGTGGTCTTCAGTGCAGTCTTTTCTGCTATATGGCCGTAATAAACATTCCAAAAGGGGATAGGCTTCATCACCAAGAAAAACATATGGCAAATTTTGGTTAGTATTTGGTAGACTTGTGCTTCGCGGTACCTGTAGTTCCCCAGTTTTTAAAAGTTTATAAATTTGAGAAGAACTGAAAGTACCACCATCACTTTGCTTTCCATACCCTCCAACTTCGATCGCAATAAATTTGCAGTTGGCATCGGAAATACCTTGCAACACAATGGAAAAAAAATGTTTGTAATTATAAAACATTGAGCCAGAACTTGCTGGACACTTGATACGTATGTGCTTTCCATCAATAGCACCAATGCAATTTGGGAAGTTCCATAAATTCCAGTATTGCGCTGTAACTTCTTCCAAGTGTTTTTTAGTTGGCGGCGGCATATGGACAGGAAATAACTCCTCCCATAGCGTTTGAGTTGTTTCTTTTACAATTAGTCCAACAGTTGATTTGCCAAGTCTAAACGAAAAAGCCAGCGACGCAAACGATGCACCAGTAGCCAAATATCTAAATAAAGAGATTGTTCTTTGTTAAAATTTTTGTAATATGAAAAATTTTTTTATTTTCTTTTTTCAGAGGAAGATTTGAAGAAAAAATGGAAATATTTGCGCGACCAATTCCGGAGTGAACTGCGGAAGACTCCAACACCAAAGTCTGGTGATGCTGGTGACACTGCATCACAAATCACTTCAACTTGGCCATACTTCCAGTCTCTCCTTTTTTTAAAGGATCAGATGAAATATAGAAATTTAAGTGGAAATTTAAAACCAGGGAAATTTAAGAATAGTCAAGTGGAGGAGTATGAAAATGAAGACATCCACAACACATCCCAAGTTGAGGAAAGTGTGGAAATGTATGAAAGCTTTGAATCAAACCATGAATCATGCCCAAAGAGGAAACGGACTGCGAACAGCACCAGTGCAGAACTGTTAGAAATAGAACAAAAAAAATTACTTTTGCTTGAAAAAAGAAATTCAGAAAAAAAACAGTATTGGACGAAGATGAGGCCTTTTTCTTAACATTACTGCCGCATATTCGGAAATTGGAGCCGGAAAAAAAATTTTTATGCAGGATGGAAATGCAAAATACACTGTACTGTGTAATATGTGTATGGCAAAGCCAACAGTTTGCCAGAACTGCGCAACGAACGCTCACGCTATGAAGCAATTTCCTCTCCAATTAGCACCTCCTCTGAGAACGTGTACTCAATTGATTTGAGCACATCAGGACATTTTCAGTCCACCACATTTGTGCCAATTGAAATCACAAATGAACCAACCACTTCATCATTTGCCTCCATATAAATTGGAAGTGAGCCATCATTGGACCAAATACAAACAGCAAAGGAGACGTCAATTTATTACACTGACTCGATACATAAATAGTTTTTTATAAATACAAATTATTACATGAAATAAAATTAAATTGAACAAAGTATTAAAGAATTATTTTACCTCAGAGTCACTATCAATCTTTCGCAAGAAGTTACTGGCACCTTAATAAAATTTGTCCAGTTTTTGTTTAGTTTCACACCTATCTTGTCCAGAATGTAATCAAAGGTTTCAATTTCATTCGGGTATATTGTTGAAATTTAGCTGGATATTTTCTTAAATCATTATATAAATGATGAAATTCACCAAATTCATTCCTTTTTAGTGTAATTGGATGTTTTCCAAATTCTTTTGTGTTAATAATTGCATTAATCACACTAGGAGAAGCAAAATACTCTTCATCAGATGAATCCATTACCGTGTACAGCAATTTTATAAACACAAATGAACAACAAGACTAAATGACATAAAAGCAAAACACATGGAATAAACAGAATTTCAGCGCTGATTCTCGCATTCACTATGTTATATACAAATTTTCTTCTCGCATGAAAATAAGCGTCAATAAGCTCGGCTCAGCTCCGCTCGGCATCAGCGCTCACTCTGTTCGCACCCTAAG